>CM050527.1:37685506-38371756 GCA_027563665.1 Antrozous pallidus
TTTCTTGAATGGGCTCCAAGGTCTAGACTTGGGGGGAAATATTTCTCCTAGATTGCTTTAAAGGAGAAAAAACAAAGCTTTTTAAAAATTTATTTTTTATAATCCTCACCCAAAGATATATTTTTATTAATTTTTAGAGAGAGAGGAAGAGAAGAAAAAGAGATAGAGATAAAGATTGGCGGGGGTGGGGGGAAGAGAGAGAAACATTAATCGGTTGCCTCAAGTACTTGCTCCCACTGGGGATCGAACTCACAATCTAGGTATGAGTCCTGACTGGGAATTGAAACTACAATCTTTCAGTGTGAGTGCAGATGCCCAACCAGTTGAGCCACCTAGACAAGGCAAATTAAAGCTACTTTTATCTTTCTTTCAATTATTGTGTCTCTTTCCCAATTGACTAGAATCTGTAGAGGAAGAGGTATGATTGACATTTATACCCAATAATCTTTCTACAACAGGTATCACTTTCCTCCCCATCACAATACGGAAACTAAGTTTCAGAGCGATTAAGTAACTTGGCTAAGACCATGCAACTAGTAAATAGAGAAGCCAGCATTTGACCTATGTGATTACACTTCCCATTTCACCCACCTGTTGCACCACATCGCCTCTTACAGAAGGGGATTTCAGAAGTCAGCTACATCTATTTCAAACATGCAGGAGTTCCATCTTTCACTTTCTTGCCAAAGTGTTTATCCTGCTTTTGCTTAAACATCTCCAATATCGGGGAGTTTACTACTTTGCCTGGGCATTGTACTCACCATAGACCCGTAGCTCATACTTCTGGGTGATGTGCTCTGGAAGGGACGAGCTGTGTATTTCGACAGAGTAGTTACCTGAGTCATTCTTACTCAGTTTGCTGAGCTTCAGGGAGTAGTTCCCATGCGAGAAGGCTATCCTTTCCTTGTTATGACTTTTAGTCACTATGACAGTGTCTGGGGTGTTTGAGGTTGTTGGCTGTATGGTGACAAGAGTAGTACTTCCAAAGAACCAGATAATGCTGTCAATCCGATCTTGTAAGTGTGTCAGAGGGAAAGTCACAGACCCACCAATGGCACCAACCAGCTCCTTCTGGGCTCCAGAGGCTGCAGGTCCTGCAGACACAGAGAACCATAAAATAAACGAGAGTCCCTGCTCTTCCCACCAATCACTCGGCCCCTTTGGGCTCTAGGAAGGTCCC
Source organism: Antrozous pallidus (assembly GCA_027563665.1). Classification (NCBI taxonomy): domain Eukaryota; kingdom Metazoa; phylum Chordata; class Mammalia; order Chiroptera; family Vespertilionidae; genus Antrozous; species Antrozous pallidus. Next base: position 37,686,687 of record CM050527.1, read on the forward strand.
AAGAAAGCCCCTCTATCCAACCCACCCGGCCCCTGGGAAACCTTCTGGAACCTCATTCACCTGAAGGCATTGAGGTCAGAACTCCTTCTGACAGGAATGGCTCGGTGAACCACCCCGCTCCCAGAGGCCTCTGGCTGAAGACAAAGCTCTGAGGTAGAAGAGCAGAAGACCCAGCTCCATCCCTCACAAGCTCCTAGAGGAGAACTAGGAGGTTACAGTCCAAGTCTCTGCCCGCTGCTCCTGGGGGAGCGGAACCAGCGGCAGGTGAGGAAGGAGAGCCTTCCTGACTTGAGGCAGAGGTTTCCAAGCACAGATCAGAACAGTGGCAGGTAAGCTGTAAGTGCCTCATGATAGCGTTAGCTAAGAAATCTGAGGACTAGTTACCTATCCTTTATGACAGAGTGGATTTGAGCATCCTACTCTCTCTTTTATGTCCTTCGGTGACCTTCCCTTAAGCATTAGCTGTTCTCCCAGTACACCAGAGTAAGATAACCTGATGCCCCTGGCTGGTTTATATCAATGGTTAGAGTTCTGGCCCTCAGACTAGGGACAAGGGCACATACCTGGGTTGCAGAATCCCCGCCCGGGTCAAGGCTTGTGTCGGAGGCAACTGATTGATGTGTCTCTCTCACATTAATGTTTCTCTTTCCCCCTCCCTCTCTCCTATCCATTCTCTCTAAAAATCAATTGGGGGTAAGGAGAGAGGGAGAGAGAATCTGATGCTACCAAATGTTGACCTTGTCCCTTGATTATAGGTCTGGGATCTTGACCAACATTTTTGCTAAATTTATTTTCAAAAGAACTGGTTCCTCTCCTTGGGTAAATGCCTTTTAGGAGGCAATTCCTGTTTTCAAACATTATTCTCCCAGCTGGGGCAGGGGAGAGGGGAGGGAGGCTGTGGGTGCAAGTGGATGGTGTCAGTGGGGGGAAAGGGGGTCATCTGTAATACTTTCAAGAATAAAGATAAGTTAAAAATAAATAAATGCAATGTGGAGTGTTTTTGAAAAGCAGAAAACACGCACACTTGCATAAAACACACACATTATTCTCCCTATAATTTATTTGTCAGTGGATATATTCTTTTAGTCCCTCAGGCCTCTATCAAATCATCCTATTAAGAAATCTGATTTTTCAAACAGCTGCTCTCCCTGCCTCCTTAATACTAAGGTAGGTTTTTCAGTTGCTCTCTGATCACCTCAAGGGTACCAAAGTAATCCCAGTAAGTGTCATAGATGAAATCAATTTTATTTTTAATTATTGATGGATCAGTTGATGCATTTGTCCTTTCACTTCACCAACAGAGATGAAGGAATTAATATTTTACAGTAAAATAAAGGTTGGGCATCACTTGCCCTCAAGTATGTGTAATATGTGTAATTCCTGCATTTAGGGCAACTGTGAGTAACTTTTTCTTCACCTGAGGTTTTCGAGTGGTGTTTAAGTTAGGGAGGTGACAAAAATGCAAGTATGTGGCTTTCCTGCTTTAGCACACATGCTGTATTCACAGGGTAAATGTCAAAAGGTGTAAATTATGTGGTGATATAAGAAAACTGGAGGCTCAGTGCACGAAATTGCATCTGGTAGCCCACTGCTGTTTGCAGCCCCACCCACCTGCCCACCGCCCCACCATGCTCGCTGCCCTGCCTGTCTGCCACCCACCTTGCTGCGACCGGAGCCTGTGGGCTGAGGGGGAGTGACCGAGAGGTGCTCAATACACCTCATGGTGACCAGTCATTTGGTCGTCCTGGTCGTCACAGACACTGGCTTTATATATATATAAATATACATTTCCACATTTATAGTTCAAATGAAACTGGAGGATGACAGTACAAATTGCCAACATGAGTCTAGATAGACTATATTGTTCTATCTTAATTGTATAGAAAGTAGCCCCATGCCAGTTCCTAAATGTGAGTTTAGAGAGTAAGGGGGTGAGTCCCAACAAGTTTTGTTTTCCCTTCCCAATTTACTACAAAAAGTGATGTAGAAATAAAAGACTTTTCAGCTATCTCAAACTTGACCTCATTTCCCCCTTTTGTGACGGCTTCTCTGCTTGCCAGTGTGACCCTATAGAGTTTACCATGTCTAGGTAGGTCATGCTTTTCTCAATCAGTCATTCCTCTCTTTAACAATAATTTTTTTTGGTTCCATATTTATGCCAGGCACTGTTTAGGAGCTGAGGATATAACTGGGAGGGGGCAAGCCAGCTGTGGGGTTGGGAGATTGTCATCTGATAACTAAGTACGTGTTATAAAAAGGAGAGTAACCAGTGGTTGGGAAAATCCATTGGGGGACTTAACATGATTGTGGGATCAGCTGACTCTAGAGCAGTGGTTCTCAACCTTTCTAATGCCTTGAGTCTTTAATACAGTTCCTCATGTTGTGGTGATCCCTAACCATAAAATTATTTTCTTTGTTACTTTATAACTGTAATTTTGCTACTGTTAATGAATTGTAATGTAAGTATCTGTGTTTTCCAATGGTTTTAGGCCATGAAGGGGTCATGTTCCACATGTTGAGAACCACTAGCTAGCAGGGGCGCCTAAGACCATCAGAAAACACAAATCTTTACATTACTATTCATTAACAGTAGCAAAATTACAGTTATGAAGTAGCAACAAAAATAATTTTATGGTTGGGGGTCACCAAAACATGAGGCACTGTATTGAAGAGTCGAGGCATTAGAAAGGTTGAGAACCACTGCCTAGAGCAGTGATAGGCAACCTTCTAAGCTTGGTGTGTCAAAATTCACCAAAAAACAGAGCCTAACTCGGGTGGTGTGTCACTTTGAGAAAAAAAAACACATAATATCACGATATCTATAGTTTAAATAACAAAAATGTATGATTGTAATATATAACTGTATTTAATAAACCAAAAACTAATTATTTAACTTACGTGCTTAGTGACTTCTTTGTTCATCTGTCAGTCGGTTTCTTTTGTTGGTCTTGATATTATTTAACTTGTGTGGGGGTGCCGTGAACTAACATAAGTGAGGGAGAGGAAGAATTCTTTAACTGACCTGCCTATTAGTGACTTTTTTCTTGCTGAATTTCATTGGCTAAACCTTCAATTGAAGGTTGGTATTTTGTACACTTCAAGCCCAAGCAAGCGCTACTAACTTCATCTGTCAATATGTTTCTTTTGTTGGTTTTGATATTATTTAATGCTGAGAATAAGATCTCACAAAAGTACATAGAGGGAAAAATTGTGAGTAAAGCCATTGCTATATTTTTTCAGGGTGCTAAAAGTGTCTGGTAATACGTTCCAGGCACTCCAAACTTGCTATTCGTAGTGACACTCCTCTGGATTCTCCAAGCAGCACCTTTTCAGATTCTCAAGCTTTGACCTCAAGTCAACAAACACTTGATCCCAGATGCTTTCTTGAAATTCTGCAAGTTGCATCTCCAAATCATCAATTTGCATCCATTGGAAACAATTTAATTCCAAACTACTGTAGACTACTACATCAATTACTTTTATGGTATGTTCTAGGCTTCTAAATTGATTAAATCTATCACTGAACAGGTCAATTAACTAGTCTAAAACATGCTGGTACTTTATATGCAAGGGTTCTATTTCATTTTGTATAGTTGCACTGGCCTCAAAATATTTTGTTACTTGAGGAAAATACTTATAAGTTTTAGTTTCTACATCTCACTTGAAAATTTTAAGTTTATTTTCAAAAGCTTTTATGTATCCAAACATAACGTCAATACTTTTGCCAAAACCTTGTAACTTTAAGTTCAGTTCATTAATATGAACAGAGAGATCTGTAAAAACTATCAGGGTATTAACCCACTTATCATCATTGAGCTGAAAAAAGTTTCCCAGATCCTTATCCTCAAGAAATACCTTAATTTCTTCAAAGCACTCCACAAAGCGCTCAAGAACTTTCCCTTGGCTCAGCCATCTGACATTGTTGTACATCAGCAGTCCACTGTAGGTAGAATCAACCTCCAGTAAAAGTGCAGAAAATTTTTACTTGTGAAGGGGGCAAGCAGCTATTAAATTAACTATTTTTGTAACAACTGCATAAAGTAATTTAAATTGGTGAATCCTGCCTTGGCACATAAAACCTCCTAATGGATAATATAATGAAAAGGCACAATTGGATGTCCAATAGCTCCTATAAACAAATCAGACTTTTCCCTCCACCATGTTTGGTGCCCCATCTGTCATCACTGACACAACTTTAAAGATATCAATGCTTAGGTCATGGAATGTTTGTATAACAACCTTACATATTTCACTTCCTGATGTACTTGTTGGCACTGATACTACTAACTTTATCAACTCTTCTCTCATTGTGAGAGCATCAGAATATCGACCAATAATGGTCAACTGAGCATGTGATGTGATATCAGTAGTTTCATCAAGAGAGATTGAAAAATATTTATAATTACTTATGTCTCTCTTTAATTGATGTTGTATGTTTGTGTTCAGTCTCATTATTTGGTCTTTTATGATATTTCTACTGAGTGACTATTCAGATAGTCTCTTAATAATTGCATCTTTATTCTGCATATTGAGAAATAGAACTGGTGCACATCTTAGGAGAGTTTCTTTAATAAATTATACCTCACTGAGTACTTTTCCATGCTGAGCTATGGAGTGAGCAATGCTCAAACTTGCAGATGTTAAATTTGCAAAGCCTTTTATAAATTTAAGGATGGAATTAGATAGGCTCTTATAAAAGTGTAGCTGCCTTCAAATGTATTCCTTCCTTTCATCCTCACTTTTTTTCAAGAGCTGGGAATGATTAGTTTCAAAATGTCTATTTACATTCCACATTCTGCTTACTACAATTTCAGTACATAGAACGCAAAATGATCTGCCATTTTTTTTCTATAATGCCATACAACTTGGTCCATGTCTCTTGAAAGGGTCAGCTACTGCTACTACCACTTCCTTTACTTAACCTTGGTTTTTTATTTTTTGGCTTCTCCATCAGAGGGGCAGTGACAGAAGATAGAACTTTAGATAGCTTGTTAGCCCTGCAGGCAATTGGGGGTTAAGTAGCCTAACTGACCACAAGATGGCACATGTAACTGTCTTTTAGGAAAGGGCAGGGTTAATAAGCAGAAATAGGGGTTAATAAGGATGCACAACAGTAATAGTGATGAAATGGAGTCTGCACTCTGCTGCAAAATGACGTTCCTTATGTAAAGATGGCTGCTATTTCTAATGGCGGAAATGGCATCCATACCACAGGCCCTCGCTTCTCCCAGCCTCCTCCTCACTTATCTCAGTAATGATGCTCAATTAGAAATCCAGACAACCCAGAACAGTAGATTGGATGATGGTTGCTCTGGGTAGTGGTTGCTGGTAATGGCAATCACAGGGCCCCCAGAGATGCATCCCCCGTGGTATTCCTCTGCTCCCTGCTCTGCCGGCTGGAAGTGAGGTCAAAGATCCCCTAATGGCCTAACCATAAGTCCCAGAGCTAGAAGCTCTGTGCCAGAGTTCTGTTGTTTTGGCCTCCAGACCTCCGGCACAGAGTGTCTATACTACACTACAGCAGATGTTTCACCCTTCTCGGCCTGTGGCCCCACACTTCTCTGTGTGCGTGTCAGTGCTGACACGTGTCGTAGGTTCACCATCACGGGCCTAGAGCATCAGTGGCTACTAATGCCTACAAGACCTGGGGAGATATGGCCCCATGACACTCACCTGACCCGCACATTTGCATCGGTGCAATGAATGGTGTAACTTGCCTCATTTGCATCCATTTCACCCCTTCCTCTTTATGTGGCATCTGGGTGGTTGGGTAAGAACGGCAGGCTCCCAGCTCGGGTGGCAGCCTTCCTCGGGCATGGTAATTAATCCAGGGCACCTACCTGCTACCACCAGACAAGCAACCAGTCCTCTTTCCTCACTGGATCCCATTCACCTTCCACCTCACAAGCTTGTGTTTGTGTTATTCTCTCTACTTCTCCAACCGCATTCAAGACCCTTAAAGCCCAGCGCAGCGCCCTTCCCCAAGCAAGTCTCCAGCTCTTTCTCACACCCAGCCAGTAAGAATCCACCAGTCATTTATTTTTTACTTTAGATCCTTCACAAGGCGGTGTTCCTCAGGGTGGTGATTGGACATAGGCTTTTGCTGTGAATGAGCCAAAGGCTACAGGCACTTAGTTCCAGATCACCCAGGAGGGTTGGAGCTGGCTTCTCCTCCCAGACATGTGGAGTGCTGTGAATGCTTTAGAGCTCTGGGTTGACTGGAATTCAGAGAGAGCTGGGTTTCCTTCTGGTTCCTTCATCATAATAACTCCAGCAGCCAACACTAGTGTAATGGGCATTATCTTTCTTGGTCTCTAAAGCAATTCCATGAGATAAAGGTGAAGCTGCACATTATAGTTGAGGACACTGGGGCTCTAAGATGCTAAGTGAGGTTCCCAAGTCCCCAAACTTGAAAATGAGAGAAGTGAGATGAGAAGTTAGTGAATTCCTCTGTCTCAGACGCCTGTGTTCTGTCCACTGCTGCCTCACCGCTTAGCACTTTGAGTTTCGGTATTCTCAGCCTTCATAGAGAAAGAGAACAACCTTTATTTATTGGCCACAATTTGGGGGAGGATGAAGTGTGCATACAGTTTTGAGGAAATACAGAGCAGTCTGCAATATGGTGGGAAGCAGGAGAAGGGGCGGGGAGGGTGTTTATAAGGAACACACCTTGAAACTACTTCTTTTTATTTGTCTCATTTTCGTAAGGAAGGCTAAAGCTGAAAAAACACACACAGGGATTTTAGTTTTGGCATAGCTTCTTAGCAAGGTAAGCTTTTCAGAAGGTTGGCCTGGAACCTGATGCCTGCATACAGTCACTGATTACTTCACACCATGCAGGGAATAGTCACTAATAGACTGCCTTCAGAGATGAAGGAAGCTGGGGCAGGAGACACTTCACCTTCTACTCTAGCCAAGACACTGATAGTTTTAGTATCAGAAGCGTCTGTTTTAAGATGCCCTCCCTCACAGGAAGTGCCCACTCCCTTTGTCACTTGCCTTTACTTTTGGTTATCACCTCCACCTCTTAACGTGCTCCCCCAAGTCTGCGCACAGTTCAGGTTTTAGGTGAGTACCTGTCATGTCTTCCCCACTTCCGCCTTCTCTAAGTTTCATTTGAATCACTGTTTCTGTTCAGGGAAAAAGTTTATAAGGTGTGATCTTATAAAATAAACTTATTTTAGGATCAACTGCTCAGAACCGGGGGACTTCCTAAATAAACTTCTAATGAACTCAAGGAGGGTGTGTGTCTGTTCACGCTGAACAGTTGGTGAGGCCAGGTGGTGGGGAAGAAAGGACGGGGAGTGCTGGCTTTGTGGTCTGGGGCAGATCACCTCACACATGCCTGGGGCACGTGTAAACCAATCAGTTCTGTCAGATCTTCAGAGAGACATCTGCTGGAGGTACCCATGGAGTCTGATGACTGGAAGTATACTCCTAACTTATGGAGCCCCTGATCTGTTCTGAGATTCCTGCGGGCAGTAAAATGTTCAAACCTGAGTACTGTGACAGGTGGAGGAAGTTTCCAGTCCTTCATTGCCTTAAACATAAACTATCTACAATATGAGTTATTTTTATTCTCCCCCCCCCCTTTTTTGGTTAATTTTTACCCTAGAATATTTTTCTTTTTCTTTGGGGGACGGGAGGGAGGTAGAAGAGAGAAGGAATGACAGAGATATAAACATGGATGTTAGAGAAGCACATCGATTGGCTGCCTCCTGCATGAGCCCTGGCCAGGGCCAGAGCTGGGGAAAAGCCTGCAACCAAGGAGTGTGCCCTTGACCAGAATCGAACTTGGGACACTTTGGTCTGCAGGCTGAAGCTCTATCCACTAAGCCAAACTGAGTTTGTTTTGTAAGGCCAATATGAGTTTGTTTTCTTCATAGGAACTGATTAAACTGTTTGGATTAAGCCCTGGCTGGTGTGCTCAGTGGTTAAAGCGTGGGCCTGTGCACTGAAGAGTTAGGGGTTTGATTCCCAGCCAAGAGCATGTACATGGTTCACAAATGCAAGAAGTAACCAATAGATCTCAAACTGGTATTTTCTCTCTCTCTCTCCACACCCCTACCTTCCACTCTCTCTCTTTAAAAAAAGAAGCATTTTTCAGATTAGAATTAACAAAACATACCAAAATGCTTGGCTTAAGAGATAAAATTAGAGAACCAAGATGGTGGTCTAGGTAAATGCTGCCTCCCACAACCACATCAAAATTACAACTAAAATACAGAACAGCCATCATTCAGAACTGCCTGAAATCTGGCTGAATGGAAGTCCTACATCTAGAGAAGTAAAGAAGAAAGCTCAGTGAGACAGAAAGAAATAGACTTACAAGTCCAAGAAGCATGGAGAGTCCCAAACAAGATGAACTCAAAGAGGCCCACACCAAGATAAATCATAATTGAAATGCCAAGGGTTAAAGTCAAAGAGAGAACCTCAAAAGCAGCAAGAGAAAAGCAGGGAATGCCCATATGACTGTCAGCTGATTTCTCAACAAAAACTTTGCAGGCCAGAAAGGAGTGCCAAGAAATATTCAAAGTGATGAAAAGCAAGAACTTACAACCAAGATTACTTTACCCAGCAAACCTATCATTTAGAATTGAAGTTCAGATAAAGAGCTTCACAGACAAGAAAAAGTGAAAGGAGTTGATCACCACAAAACCAGTATTACAAGAAATATTGAAGGGTATTCTTTAAGAGAGGAAGGAGAAGAAAAAGATAAAAAATATGAACAATAAGATGGCAGTAAATACATATCTATCAATTTGTATCTAAAATAAAAATAAACAAAGAAGAAATGTAATTAACAAAATACACTGATGAATAAAATAGAATCAGAGGCATGGAAACATGGAACATACGGATGTATCTCTGAGGGAAGGAGGGTAGAGGGGCAGGAAGAGATTAACCAAAGATCTTAAATGTATATTAGGGGCCTAGTGCACGAATTTGAGCACCTTGAAAGGAACTATGGGCCACAAGGCTGCAGTGGGCACAGGGCGGGTCTTGGCCCATCCTCTATGTCCCTGCCAGGCCCTCCCACCCATGACCCCCAGTCCCTTGTCTGCCAGCATCCCTGCTCCTGCCGCCACTGCTCCCATGTGCCGACAGCACTGGCCCCACTTACACCCGCTGATAGTACAGAGCGATTGGGGCTAACACCAGCAGAAGGTATGAGTGGTACCAGCACTGTCAGTGGGTGCAAGCAGCAGCTGCTGCCCTGATTGCCCCTCAGGAACAGAGGGAGGTAGAGAAGCCCACAGGGGCAATTGGGGCCAGCAGCCACCACTCACACCTGCTGACAGCATTGAGCGATCGGGACTGGTGTCGGCAGCAGGTGTGAGTGGTGGCTCTGGCACCAGCTGTGGATGCAAACAGGGCCAGTGCCAGCAGTGGGTGTGAGCAGTAGCTCCAGTGCTGGCAGCAAGTGCGAGAGGCAGCTGCTGGCCCCTATCACCCCTCAGGTGCAAGGGGAGGCGGAGAAGCCCTGAGGGGTGATTGGGGCTAGCAGCCACCACTCACACCCACTAATGGTGCCAAGAGATCAGCACTGGCACCAGGTGCCAGCAGTGGGTGCAAGCAATGGCTCCAGAACCAGCAGTGGGTGTGTGTGAGGGTGGCACCAGCAGATGTGAGCTCCAAGCGGGACCACAGCACATAGGAACAAAGAATTTTCAGTTACCACAAGAGGCTCACCCCAATGACAGCAACTGGCACCCTGCCTTGGTCTAGCACCCCACCCCCACTCCCACTCACCTGCTTCACCAAACCACCATGGCGGATGACTGCCATGTTCTGCACATGCCCCCTGGTGGTCAGAGCATGTCAAAGTGACCAGTTGTTCAGTTGTTCCACTGTTCGGTCTATTTGCATATTAGGGTTATATATATATATATGTGTGTGTGTGTGTGTGTGTGTGTATATATATATATATATATATATATATATATATATATATACATACATATAGACTAGAGGCCCGGTGCATGAAACTCATGCCCTGGGTTGGGGGGGGGGGTCCCTCATTCTGGTCTGCACCCTCTCCAATCTGGGACCCCTTGGGAGATGTCTGACTGCCAATTTAGGCCCAATCCCTGTGGGATGGAGCCTAAACCAGCAGTGGGACAGCCCTTTTGCAATCCGGGACTGCTGGCTCCTAACCACTCACCTGCCTGCCTGCCTAATCACCCAAACCACTCTACCTGCCTGCCTGATTGCCCCTAAACTGCCCCCCTCCTGGCCTGGTAATCCCCTAACCCCCGCTGCTGACCTGGCCACACCCTAACTATTCCCCTGCCAGCTTGACCACCCCTAAACTGCCACCTTGCTCTTGCCAGCCTGGCTGTCCCATAACTGCTTCCTGTTCCTGCCAGTCTGGCCACCACCTAACTGCCCCCCTGCCAGTCTGACAGCCCCCTAATTGCCCTGATTGCAGCTCAGGAGCAGAGGGAGGTAGAGAAGTCCTCAGGGGCAATTGAAGCCAGCAGCCACCACTTACAATCGCTGACAGCACTGAGCAATCAGGACTCCCCCTAACTGCACGCCTGCTGGCCTGGACACCCCCTAACTGCCCCAGTGCTGGCCTGATTACCCTAACCACCTATGCCTAGACCCCTGCCACTGTGGTTTTGTCTGAAATCAGATGTCCAAAAGATGTCCCATTGACCCAATCTAATTAGCATATTACCCTTTTAAAATATATTTTATTGATTTTTTTACAGAGAGGAAGGGAGAGGGATAGAAAGTCAGAAACGTCGATGAGAGAGAAACATCGATCAGCTGTCTCTTACACGCCCCCTACTGAGGATGTGCCCACAGCCAAGGTACATGCCCTTGACCGGAATCAAACCCGGGACCCTTCAGTCCGCAGTCCGACGCTCTATCCACTGAGCCAAACCGGTTTCGGCTAGCATATTACCCTTTTATTAGTATAGATAATTATTAACAATGGAAACAGAAAATAGGGTGATGAAGGCCTGGGGTGGAGCCGAAACTGGGTGGAGGGGAACAATAGGGTGGGAGGGAACTGTAATACTCTCAACAATAAAAAAAAGAAAATTAAAATGTTTCCCTTCACCAATATAATTGTTTTACATATCATTTAAAATATATTTCTAAACATAAAATATATAAGTATCTTATAAATGTATTTAAAGGAAATATCTTAAATATATATATTACTAGTGGCCCAGTGCAAAAAATTTGTGCACAGGGTTGGGGGAGTTGAAGGGGGCGGGGGTCCCTTGGTCCAGCCTCCACCTTCTCCAATCTGGAACCCCTCATGGGATGTCTGACTGCCGTAAACCAGCAGTCTGAGATTCCTCTGGCAATCTGGGACTGCTGGCTCCTAACCACTCACCTGTCTGCCTGCCTCCCTGATTGCCTCTAACCACTCGGCTGGTCGTCCTGCTTGCCCCCAACTGCCCCCACCTTGCTGGCCTGATCATCCCCAACTCCCCCTCCCACCAGCTTGATTGCCCCAACTGCTCTCCCCACTGCTAGCCTGCTTGCCCCCAACTGCCCCCCCCCGCCAACCTGATCACCCCAACTTCCCTCTCCTCCTGGCCTAATCGCCCATAACTGCCTCTGCCTTGGCCCCACCACCATGGCTTTGTCTGGAAGGACATCTGGAGGTCTCCCAGTCTAATTAGCATATTACCCTTTCATTAGTATAGATAGTCCTCACCTAAGGATATGTTTGCCATTGATTTTTAGAGAAAGTGGGAGGGAGGGAGAGAGGGAGGGAAGGAGAGAGAGAGAGAGAGAGAGAGAGAGAGAGAGAGAGAGAGAAAGAAAGGGGTGAGGGGTGAAACATCAATGCAAGAGAGACACATTAATTGGTTACCAACTCCATGGCCCAGAGTAGGGCCAGGAATCAGGGATTGAACTTGTAACCCAAGTGTGTGCCCTTGACTGGGAATCGAACCTGAGACCCTTTGCAGACTAACACTCTAACCACTTAGCAACATAGGCCAGGGCTAAATATATATTTATGAAAAAATAAACACCTGTATGATATTATTTTGTTTTTAAAGATGTCCTCAATGGGAGGGAAGGCTAAGGTCCAGGGAAGATGACAGTATTCATCTAATCTATTGCAGAAATTGTGATAGAACACAGGTCCTCCTGATTCCCAACACCACTTCTTCTAGCCCTTCCTTCTCTGGACACTCAGAAGGGGAGTTGGTTCCCAGAGTCCTTCCTTCTCCTCTCTCTTCAGTCTCTTTCTGCCCTCTGTGATTCAGAGACCATAGGGTGTAAAGGACAATATTAGATAAGGAACCAGAGCCTCCTGAGTTGAGACACAGCCCCAGAGTGGACCCAGGACCCAGAGCTACACCTCCTAATAGGGAAGGCAGTCAGGAGAACAGAAGGATCTGCTGGACTCACCTGGGAGTTGGCAGAGGAGAAAGATGAAGATGAAGCCAGCTGAAGAAACAGGCATACTGCTCTCTGGAGGGTAGTCATTCAAATGAATTACTTCCCTCTTGTAGCGCTCAGGAGTTTACAGTAAGTAGGAGGGGTCATGAGATTGACAGGTGAGAATGAGTCAACTTTTTAGTGGCTAAAAATTAAAACCAAAATGTTGGGTTTCAGTCAGAGAAGGAACAAATTTAGAGAAGTTAGGCAAGCCACATAGTGGGTCATACATTATTTCACAAAATTTTGTATTTATAATATATAAAGAAGTCGTCCTCATCATTAGAATTAGGCAGACAACCCAATAGACAAGAAGCTCCAATCGATACTTCATAAAAAAGAATATTCAAGTGTGAAATCAAGAGAAACCACAAAGAAAATAAAGCAAATAGGAATAAAAGGTCAACAGAGAAATTACAGTGATTGTGTGTGTGTGTGTGTGTGTGTGTTAGTTAATGTTCACCAGAGGATTTTTTTCATTGATTTTTTTTTAGAGAGAATGGAAAGGAAGGGGAGGGACACACACACACACACACACACACACACAGAGAGGGAAAGAGAATCATCAGTGTGAGAGAGACACATCGATTGGTCACCTCTCACATGTACCCTGACCAGGGCCCGGAATTGAACCTGAGACCCTTTAGTCCGAAGGCACATGCTCTACTCATTGAGCCATCCATCTAGGGCTAAAGTGAATTTTTAAAAAGAAGGAAATAGGAGGAACCAAGATGGTTGGAGCGCTCGCCAGCGGAGAGAGCGGGCGGCTGAAACAGGCCAGTTTTCTCGAACAGGTAGACAAAGACGTCCCACCGGACTGATTCTCCAGCTCTGGGCGAAGTCCAGGGAACCCACTATCATACGGGCTGAAAACTGGACAGTGGGAGGACACTCCGAAGTGCGGGCGCTGCCGGGTCTCCCGGCTTGTGGAGAAGGCAGCTTGCGCGAACAGCTCAGCTGCGTGACCGCGCAGAGAGCGCTCTGCGACTGGCTCTCTCATTCGGAAAATCGTCAGTCTGCTTTGTTTTACGACCCTGGGTGAGACATTGGGCATGCAGTCTCATTTGGGGAAAATCTGAATTCCCCGGCAGCTGGTGGAGCTCCGCAGCGGCTCTCTCTCAGAGGTGCTGGCGGCCATTGCCCCCAGCACAGAGTCCCTGGGGCCACACAGGGCAGAGCTAATGCTGTCTGCTTGGCCCGGAGACTCTGCCCATCCAACCTGAGCACAGCTGAGCTTCACAGACAATTGGCCTGGAGGTCAACCCTCCAAGTGCTAACAACAATTAACCTGAGCTTAACTTCAGCAAGACTGTGCAACCCATATCCACCTCAGGTAACTGGGGAGGCTGAGCCACTGTCCCTAGTAGGAAGTCTACCACGCAAAGCTAATTGACCAACTCAGGGAAGCAGCCACCATGCAGAGACATGGAAAGAAATCAGATGTGAAAGAAACGGAGGAAAAAAAAACGACTAGACATGGAATTCAAAACCACGGTTATAGGGTTTTTTAAGAGGCTCCAACAAAAGGTCGAGGCCTATAAGGAAATAAGCAAGACCACAAGGGAAATGATCAAGACCAACGTGGAAATGAATGAGTCCTATAAGGAAATGAACAAGACCCTCAAGGATATGAACAAGACCTGCAAGGAAATGATCAAGACCAACGTGGAAATCAATGAGTCCTACAAGGAAATGAAGGAGACCCTCAAGGATATAAAGGAGACTCTCAAGGATATGAAAAAGGACCAACCAGAAATTAAGCATACACTGACTGAAATAAAAAATATTATACAAAGACCTAAAAGTGCTCTGGAGCATCCCAAGAACCAAGTTCAAGATTTGAAATACAAAGAAGCAAAATCCACTCAGCTGAAAAAGCAAGAAACCAAAAAAATCCAAAAAATTGAAGATAGTGTAAGGGGCCTCTGGGACAACCTCAAGCATACCAACATCTGAATCATAGGGGTGCCAGAAAAAGAGAGAGAGCATGACAATGAAAACCTATTTGAGGAAATAGTGACCGAAAACTTCCCACACCTGGTGAAAGAAATTGACTTAGGAGTCCAAGAAGCGCAGCGAACCCCAATATATAGGAACCCTAAGAGGACCACACCGAGGCACATCATAATTAAAATGCCAAGAGCAAAAGACAAAGAGAGAGTATTAAAAGCAGCAAGAGAGAAACAGTTGGTTACCTGTAAGGGAGCATCCATACGATTGTCAGTGGATTTCTCAACAGAAACGATGCAGGCCAGACAGGAGTGGCAAGAAATATTCAAAGTGATGAACAGCAAGAATCTACAACCAAGATTACTCTATCCAGCAAAGCTATCATTCAGAATTGAAGGTCAGATGAAGTGCTTCGCAGATAAGAAAAAGCTAAAGGAGTTCATCACTGCCAAACCAATATTATATGAACTGCTGAAAGATATTCTATAAGAAGAGGAAGAAGAAAGAGGTGAAAACTATAAATTATGAACAACAAATACACATCTATCAACAAATGAATCTAAAAATCAAGTGAATTAATAATCTGATGAACAGGATAAACTGGTGAATGTAACAGAATCCCGGACATAGAGAGGGAATGGACTGACAACTCTTGGGGAGAAAGGGGGTGTGGGAAGTGGAGAAAGAGACTGGACAAAACTCATGCAACTATGGGAGAGGACAGTGGAGGGGGTTGAGGGTGGAGGGTGGGTGAGGGTGGAGGGTGGGTACCAGGTGGAGGGGAACTATAGGGTGGAAAAAAAAGGGGAACAATGTAATTAATAAACTGAACAATAAAGATAAAAAAATAAAAATAAAAAAATAAAAAAAGAAGGAAATAAAAGTGGTAGACCTAAATCCAATCAAACACAAGAAAAAATAATGCAGTCAAAACAGGCAGTAAAAACTTTGTATGAGGCTGCTGCTGCTGCTGGCTTAACATGGTATACTATTTGACAGCAAACTTCTTTTTTGTTTTCTTTCTTTTTTTTTTTTTGCAAAAGTAGAAAGAGTACATCTTCCTATCTAATAAAAGATTAACATGCAAATTGACCATACCTCTGCTACACTACCAGCCAGTTAAGAGCAGGGGGCATGGCCAGCAGGCATGGCCAGCACACAGGGGCATGGCCAGCAGACAGGGCATGGCCACAGTGCCATGTAAGCAAGCACCTCGCTATAAACTGTGCCCAGATGGTACTTAAGGGCCAGTGAGATCCCTCCCTCCTTACAGTTATTGTTGACTGAGTCACGACCTTTCCCAGTGACTTAGGATGGTTAGGGGAATTTGATGTCACGAGGTCCCCTCACAAGGCTCGCATGTAGGTTGCTCTGATAGTTAGGCTGTGACTGAGGTGTGGGGTTTACCTGTCGTGTGGGACATGCAAATGAGTGCCAGGGGCACCTTGAATAATGAGCTCTAGGTGCAAGGTGGGGCTGAGAGTCATCAGGGTAGCGTGCTTTGGTCCCAAGAGGTGGAACACCAGGAATGCTGGGAAATGTAGTTCTGATGGCAGGCACACTACTCCTTCAAAGTGAGTGTAGTAGAAGTTACTGTTTTAGGTGGGGGATGGAGAGAAAACAAAGGTTGAAGTCTCAGACAATTCACTGATGTGACTACAAAGACAGACAGAAACTCTCAGATTGAAAGGGGTCCCCTGAGGGTTCCCAGATTAGAGAGGATGAGGGTCAGGCTGAGGGACCCTTGGTGGCTGCTGCTGTGTGTGGCGAAGTTGCTAAAACCATTAAAAAGGCCCAACTTCTTATTATTGATGAATGCACCATGGCATCCAGTCATGCTATAAACGCCATAGACAGATTACTAAGATAAATTATGAATTTGACTATTGCATTTGGTGGAAAAGTTCTCCTTCTCAGAGCCAATTTTCACCAATGTGTCAGTATCATGCCACATGCTATGCGATCAGCCATAGTACAAACAAGTTTAAATTACTGTGATGTTTGGAATTGTTTCAGAAAGCTGTCTCTTAAAACAAATATTAGATCAGAGGATTGTGCTTATAGAGAATGGTTAATAAAACTTGGAGATGGCAAACTTGATAGTGGTTTTCATTTAGGAATGGATATTATTGAAATTCTTCATGAAATGATTTGTAATGGATTTATTATTGAAGCCACCTTTGGAAATAGTATATCCTCTATAGACAATATTAAAAATATATCTAACTGTGCAATTCTTTGTCCAAAAAATAAGCATGTTCAAAAATTAAATGAGGAAATTTTGGATATACTCAATGGAGATTTTAACACCTATTTGAGTGATGATTCCACTGACTCAACAGATGATGCTGAAAAGGAAAAATTTCCCATTGAATTTCTTAATAGTATTACTCCTTCAGGAATGCCGTGTCATAACTTAAAATTGAAAGTAGGTGCAATCATCACGCTATGGAGAAATCTTAATAGTAAATGGGGTCTTTGTAATGGTACCAGATTTATTCTTAAACAGTTACTACCTAACATTATCGAAGCTGAAGTATTAACAGGCTCTGCAGAGGGAGAGGTTGTTCTGATTCCAAGAATTGATTTGTCCCCATCTGACACTGGCCTCCCATTTAAATTAATTTGACAGAGAGAGAACCAAGATGGCGGCATAGGTAAAACACCTATCTTGCCGTCATACTCAACAATTTTAATACTACAACTTAACAAAAGAACAAACACCTTCCAGAATCACCAGAAAGCTCGCCAAGTGAAAATTCCACAAATAAAAGTGAAAAGAAGACACTGTGACTCGGAGGAGCGGCGGCGAACAACGTTGAAAGATTTGCGTGGAGAGAGGTTTGGAGCGTGAGCCAGCAGAGAGGGCGGGCTGCTGAAAACCGGCCAGTTTTCTAGAATGGGGAGACAAAGAGGTCCCACTAGACTGATTCTCCAGCTCTGGGCGAAGTCCAGGGAACCCACTATCATACGGGGTGAAAACTGGACAGTGGGAGGGCACGCTGAAGCTCGGGCACTGCCGGGTCTGCCGGCTTGTGGAGAAAGCAGCTTGCGCGTGACCTTGGGAACAGCGCAGCAGCGTGAACGCGCAGAGAGTGCTCTGTGACTCGCCCTCTCATTCTGAAAATCATCAGTCTGCTTTGTTTTATGACCCTGGGTGAGACATTGGGCGTGCAGTCTCATTTGGGGAAAGTCTGAATTCCCTGGCAGCCGGTGGAGCTCCGCAGCGGCTCTCTCTCAGAGGTGCTGGCGGCCATTGCCCCCAGCACAGAGTCCCTGGGGCCACACAGGGCAGAGCTAACACTGTCTGCTTGGCCCAGAGACTCTGCCCGTCCAACCTGAGCACAGCTGAGCTTCACAGACAATTGGCCTGGAGGTCAACCCTCCAAGTGCTAACAGCAATTAACCTGAGCTTAACTTCAGCAAGACTGTGCAACCCATATCCACCTCAGGTAACTGGGGAGGCTGAGCCACTGTCCCTAGTAGGAAGTCTACCACGCAAAGCTAATTGACCAACTCAGGGAAGCAGCCACCATGCAGAGACATGGAAAGAAATCAGATGTGAAAGAAACGGAGGAAAAAAAAACGACTAGACATGGAATTCAAAACCACGGTTATAGGGTTTTTTAAGAGGCTCCAACAAAAGGTTGAGGCCTATAAGGAAATAAGCAAGACCACAAGGGAAATGATCAAGACCAACGTGGAAATGAATGAGTCCTATAAGGAAATGAACAAGACCCTCAAGGATATGAACAAGACCTGCAAGGAAATGATCAAGACCAACGTGGAAATCAATGAGTCCTACAAGGAAATGAAGGAGACCCTCAAGGATATAAAGGAGACTCTCAAGGATATGAAAAAGGACCAACCAGAAATTAAGCATACACTGACTGAAATAAAAAATATTATACAAAGACCTAAAAGTGCTCTGGAGCATCCCAAGAACCAAGTTCAAGATTTGAAATACAAAGAAGCAAAATCCACTCAGCTGAAAAAGCAAGAAACCAAAAAAAATCCAAAAAATTGAAGATAGTGTAAGGGGCCTCTGGGACAACCTCAAGCATACCAACATCCGAATCATAGGGGTGCCAGAAAAAGAGAGAGAGCATGACAATGAAAACCTATTTGAAGAAATAGTGACCGAAAACTTCCCACACCTGGTGAAAGAAATTGACTTAGGAGTCCAAGAAGCGCAGCGAACCCCAATATATAGGAACCCTAAGAGGACCACACCGAGGCACATCATAATTAAAATGCCAAGAGCAAAAGACAAAGAGAGAGTATTAAAAGCAGCAAGAGAGAAACAGTTGGTTACCTGTAAGGGAGCATCCATACGATTGTCAGTGGATTTCTCAACAGAAACGATGCAGGCCAGACGGGAGTGGCAAGAAATATTCAAAGTGATGAACAGCAAGAATCTACAACCAAGATTACTCTATCCAGCAAAGCTATCATTCAGAATTGAAGGTCAGATGAAGTGCTTCGCAGATAAGAAAAAGCTAAAGGAGTTCATCACTGCCAAACCAATATTATATGAACTGCTGAAAGATATTCTATAAGAAGAGGAAGAAGAAAGAGGTGAAAATATAAATTATGAACAACAAATACACATCTATCAACAAATGAATCTAAAAATCAAGTGAATTAATAATCTGATGAACAGGATAAACTGGTGAATGTAACAGAATCCCGGACATAGAGAGGGAATGGACTGACAACTCTTGGGGAGAAAGGGGGCGTGGGAAGTGCAGCAAGCCTACAATTCCAAAAGCTAAATGTTGAAAATCTCCTACAGAGGAGACAGTCTTAAGAAATTTTTTTGCAGTCTGACTGGCATCAAAGTGTAGGGGTACTGCATCTTGCAAACCTTGAATCTCTTTATGCAAAGTTAATAAGTCTAAGGACATATTTGCACTATGCCCTATGCCCTCCAAGTGGTTTCTTACTCTAGTCCAGGCATGTTCACTCTCCTTATATTTTTTAGATGTGGCACAGATCCAATTATAATCAGCGTGACAGTTTAGTCTATATCTCAGTTGGAGGCTCTGTACTTCATTCCTTAGGTATACTACCATGTCATACAAGGCATTCAATTTCTCCTCCATTTTCCTATCAACATTTCCCTGAGTGCCTAATGCCTGGGAAACATTTTTTGACAAATCATAACAAAGTGCACTGTCTGCACTGACTGAATCAATGCCACTGCTGCTGCAGTAGCAGAGGCAATCAAAGTGATGAGGGCAGTGATTCCTGCTATTAGCAAGCCAATAAATCTCCTTGGCTTAGATAATGCCCCTGTGATCTCCCGCCAAACCTGTAACCCCTTGTCTGAATACCAAGGGCCAGTAATTACAGGCATCATCACAAAGGATGGTTGGTGTACCACAGCAACTTGTATTCCAATTCTTTAACACAACTGGTCAAGTTGCATTGGATACACTGTAACTGGTATCTATCTTCAGAAAATGTGATATTAACCTTTCCTTTAATAAAGCATAAGGTTCTGACACACAGGCAGTGATTGGTCTTTTTTTCAGGCAAATAAGAATATGATAATGACTCTGCTTTAAGGCAAGAGTCGTTTCTTCTTCCTCCCGCAACCAGAGGAATACTCATACTTGCTCCTAGCTTCCATAACCCAAATTGGAACTTCCCATTACCCAACCCCCGCATCCCCTCATACATTTCCAATTCCACAGAGGATGTCCTATAGGTTTGAGACCAGTCATAAATGAAAAAATTAGTCCCTGGGAACATATACTGTACTGCCTGAGTACCATAACATCATCTCCAAGGCACAGCATACGCGGCAGCCGAGGATTCTTTTTCACATGTGGGCAAATTCTGGGATGGAGGGATGTCGATTACCTTTCCCTTGTCTCCTCTCAATCCTCTAAGAAGCACTGTCCAGCCAGGAGATGCCATTTTTATAGCATCCATTGTTAAACATCCCGTTACATCGCTCTCTTTTGACAAACAAATAGGTATTCCATCCCCTTGTCCAGAATAGTTAAAACCCACATGTAATCCTGGCTGTATGTGTCCATTAGAAGGCATCACCAAAGTGTGAGTGTCATTCACATACACGGAACCGACGGTCCATCCCATTCAGCTGGATGGAGTAATGGAGGGTCAGGAACGTAGGCCCAGTGGGTACCTCCACGGACGCTGGGCACTTGGCAGCTTAAAATAGCCATCATAGCCAGGAACATGGAGACTCCTGTCTTTGGGGTAGACGTCTGCATCAGCACCTATTCTGCTTCAACCGCCAACTTCTTCATCTGTCCCCAGGTGGGCACCGCCACTGTCCTGGTCGCTTGAGCCAGGCTGTAGGGCTGCTCCTGAAGAGTCAGTCGTCGAATTCCCTTGACCAGGTTGCCCATCTCCTGCAAAGCGCACAAGCCTCTCCACTTTCGGCATCCTGGGGAAAAACACAAACATGCCCTCGTCCCCGAATGGGCATGGGGTCTGGTCCATGCCATGTCCAGTCAAAGGGTCCTTGCACCTGACCTGAGCATAGGTGTATGCAGTTCCTGCATTCCAGAACCGCTGGGCAGCTGATCACCCATGCACATCCAAAATTAAAAAATTAAAAATAAATAGAGTATGATGTAATAAGTTCTGTGGTGTCAGGGGATACAACTCCCCCCTCTTTATTTTTTGTAATTGTAGCTTAAGAGTGCTATGAGCTCTCTCCACTACCCCCTGTCCGTGGGGATTGTATGGGATTCCTGTTTTATGAGTGATACCAAGTTTCTGGCAAAACTGTTGAAAACTTCTTCCAGTATAGCCTGTTCCATTGTCAGTTTCAATATATTTTGGCTGTCCCATAACTGCAAAGCACTTTAAACAGTGGGCTATACAGTGCTTACTTGCTTCACCTGTCTGAGCTGTGGCCATAACAAAGCCAGAAAAAGTATCCACAGTGACATTTACACACTTTACCTGCCCAAAACTGGGGATATGAGTCACATCCATTTGCCACAAATGATTAGCCTTTAGTCCCCTTGTGTTAACTCCATAATGAGGTACTGATTGAGTAGTAGGACAACTTGTACATTACTTTACTATTTGTCTGGCAGCTTCTCTGGTCATTTTAAATTGCTGCCTGAGACTATTACTATTGTGATGATAGAGCGTGTGAGATTGCTCAGCCAATTGCTCCTGGGTATATAATATTATTCTAGTTGTAGTGTCTATCTGTTCATTCCCTTCTGATAATGGTCCAGGCAGTCCAGTATGAGCTCTGAGATGACCAAAGAAACATGGCTGAGTGCGCTGCTGGAAGGCGCGCTGTATGTCTCTAAACATACTTTGCACTATGGAATTAACTGTCCCAATAAAGGGAACAGTTTCAATTACTTCCATTGCCCTTACCACATACTGACTGTCTGAGTACAGGTTAAATGCTTGATCTGGAACACATTGTAGCACTGCTAAGATGGCACACAGTTCTACCACCTGTGCAGATGTATATGTAGTTTGAAAAGTTGTCACCTCACCTTGAATACTATAGGCTACATTACCATTAGATGAACCATCAGTAAAAATTAACAAGCCTCTTTAATAGGTTCTTTTTGTACTATTTTAGGAAATACAAAAGCATGCTGGCTTGCAGACTGCAGAAGTTTATTGTGAGGATAATGATTATCTGTTTGACCAGGGTAATTAGCCATAGCCGCTCCCCAGTCATTGCTATGTTGCAACAGCCAATCTACTTGCTGTTTGGGATAAAGAAGACAGATATAAGGTGGCTCACGTCCAGTTAACTTGCAAGCTTCAGTCCTCACCATGTGAATCAGAGCAGCTACTTGATCATAATAAGGTGTAAGCACCTTTGCAGGCGATACAGGCAGGTGAATCCATAATAGAGGACCTTCCTGCCGTAATACTGCCGTGGGAGTATGCTGAGTAGCAAGAATATAAGCTCCCCATGGCTGAGAATAGTCTAAATATGACACCTGCTGTTGACCAATAGCTGTTTCCACTACCTGTAAAGCCTGTCTTGCTTCCTCTGAGAGCTCTCTGGGAGAGTTAGAGTTAGAATCTCTTTTGAGTACCTCAAACAGAGGCTTAAGCTGTCCTGTGGTGATTTTAAGATAAGGTCTTAACCAGTTAATGTATCCTAGCAGTTTCTGGAAATCATTAAGTGTTTTTAACCCATCCTTTCTCAACTGTATTTTCTGAGGGGTAATACAATTCTGATGTAAGGTATATCCCAAATAAGAGAAAGGAGACTGTCTCTGTACTTTCTCAGGGGCAATAATTATCCCCTTTCTTCAAGCCCTTTTTGCAGCTGAGCCTATGCAGCTAGCAATATTCCTTCATTCTGAAAAGTTAACAGAATATCATCCATATAATGTATAATGTAGACCTGAGGAAAATTTTCCCTAGTACTAACAAGAGCTTGTTAGTGCAACAAACTTTTGACATAACCTGGGACTATTAGCCATTCCTTGGGGGAGAACCAACCAATGATATCTCCTCATAGGTTCCTGAAAATTAGTGGATGGTATACTAAAAGCAAACCTTTTACAATCTTGAGGTGCCAGGGGAATAGTATAAAAACAGTCCTTAAGATCAAGAATTATTTTATACGTGCCTGCTGGAATGGCAGAAGGAGAGGGAAGTCCCAGTTGCAAGGCTCCCATAAGTTCCATTGTCTCATTAACCTTTCTTAAATCTTGTAGTAACCTCCACTTTCCTGACTTTTTCTTGATAACAAATATAGGAGAATTCCAGGGGGAGTTAGAGGGTGCTATATGGCCTTTGTCTAGCTGTTCCTGCACCAGCTGTTCGGCGGCCTGTATTTTTTCAGTTGTTAGGGGCCATTGATCAACCCATAATGGATCATCTGACTTCCACTGAATCAGATCTGCATGGGTTGCAGGATAATCAAAGGCCCCTCCTAGAAATACCCCAACCCCGCTCTAGGAGGTCTGGGCTCTGGCATTGGTTCCATTCTTCCTTGACCCTGTCTTCCTAACCACTGACCTGGAAGTAGCCCTTGATTAAGCATTCGCCTTGTTACTGGCACACCGGGACTATAAATGTAAACTCCCATCTCCTGCATGATATCCCTACCCCATAAGTTTACAGGAAGTTTAGGAATAATGTTTGGCTGAAATATTCCTTTATGTCCTTCATTATCCTGCCAATGCAATTGATTACTGCTTTGTTCTGGACTACTAGCTTGACCAATGCCTTGGAGCTGTGTTAGAGCAGGCTGCTTTGGCCAGGATGAAGGCCATTGCTCTTGGGTAATGACTGATACATCTGCTCCAGTATCCAGCACCCCTGTTAATTTTCTTCCATTTACTGTGAGTGTTAGCTCCGGGTGTTGAGCCTTAATAGCTTGAACCCAGTAAAGGTCAGAGGATCCAAAACCCCCTGTTCCTCTCTGAGTGCCAGTGGCTGTAGGACCTGCTCTGGCATATGGCAATAAAATCAATTGAGCAATCCTTTGTCCAGATTGTATCACAGAAATAGTGGATGGCGAGTAAGCCATAGTTTTTATTTCTCCTGTATAATCTTCATCTATAACCCCAGGTGCTATGAACAAACCCTTTATAGTAGAGCTACTATGTCCCAGAATTAATCCCATGGTACCTGGAGGCAAAGACCCATGAACCCCTGTAGGCAGAGCCTGCACTCCCATTTCAGGAGTTAATACTGTGTAGGAGGTGGTACAGAGGTCCAATCCTGCACTCCCTGAGGTTGCTCTGAATAAGCCCTGAACGGATTTCCCTGTTGCTGGTTGGGTCCATTCTGCAGTGCCCCAAAGCATTGTTGAGGGGCCTGGGGCTGGCCCCTTCTCCCGTTTCCCTGCTGGGGAAGCAGTACATTCCCTTGATTATCTCTCTTAGATCTGCATTCACTGGCCCAATGATTACCTCTCTTACACCTGAGACACAAACCAGGTTGTCGGGCAATGCCGCCATCACGGCTGGGCCCCCCTTGTTTCTGTGGACATTGTTTAACCTGATGACCCATTTGTCCACAACCATAACAACTACTCTAGGCCTAGGGGTGCCTTTCCTTGTTGGAAGAGAACGTCCTTTAAAGTTTTTCCCTGGAGTGCTGCAGCTGTAGTTAAGCCTTGGACATAAGATGGTCCTATGTCTGAGCACAGCCGGATGTAATCTGATAAATTCCCTTTCGTTCTAAAAGGCCTTATCACAGCCTGGCAGGCTGTGTTATCATTCTCATATGCCAATTGCTTCACAAGTAACATACCCGATTCTCCATCACTAATGAGCCGTCCTGCTGTTTGCAGCAGGCGGCATACAAAATCCTGGAAAGGCTCATCAGGTCCTGGCCTGATCTTAGATAGATCCTCTGTTTGCCTTCCTGTAGTAGGCAATTTTCTCCATGCCTTTGTGGCAGCTGCATTAACTTGGGCAGAGGCTCCAGGAGGGTAAGTAAGCTGATCCTGTAGCCCTCCCTAAGGTCCTTCTCCTGCCAACATCTCAAAAGTAAAAGGAATATTCTGGCTTCTGTTTATATCTGCTGTGGTTTGACACAATTCTACGAATTCCGATTTCCACAGAAGATAGTCTCCTCCTCCTTGACAAGCCTTTGCCATGTTCTTCCAGTCATTAGGAGGCAGAGCATCCGTAGCTATAGTATCTAGCAGCGCCTTAGTAAAAGGTGCTGTTGGCCCATATTGAGCACAAGCTACTTTAAGCTCTTTCAATTGCTTAAATGGGATGGGAGTATGATATCTTTGTAAATTCCCATGTCTATCATCTCTTTCCATGACTGGAAAAGCCATGTGGAATCCCCTGTACCTTCATCTTTCTCCACTGCTTTCTGTAGGGATTGTTGCAAAGGGGAGCTCGGGCTCAGCTTGCTGGGCCCCCAGGGAAGCTCTTTATTTTCTGATACCTGGAGCTTTAAAGGACGCGGCTCCCCTTTTCCCACTGCCTCTAGCTTGGGGGTAAAAAGATCTTGTGGCGTTCCTCTACCAGAGGAAGGCGTATGATGTGGGCTTCTGAATTTTTCTATTTCTCCACTAAATGGCCATGCAGACCCTCAACTGCTTAACTCAGAAGTTAATCGCAGCAGCTCTGCTTTAATTTCTCCAAGTTCCTCTTGGACTTCTTCTACCTCCTCCCCCAATTTCTCAGAGCAGTTCGGCCATATCAATCCTCTTTTTAACTCAGTTAATTCCTCCTCAAATTTTTCAGCATAACTAGGGGCTGGGTTAGGTACTGCGGCTAGCACTCTCTGAAAGAAGAGCCAACCTTTATTGTCCTGGTAATGAGCGGCCATATCCTCCAAAGTCCTCAGGAGGAGGACTTGTCCTCAGGAGGAGGAGGATCCCAGGGCTCATCATATGGACATTCCTCTTGCTGTACCAGCAGTACCTCCTGCTCTTTGTTTTTTGGTTTTAAGTATGGGTTTTCAGGCAGCAGCCGTTCTGAAGGCTCAGGATATTTGTTAAGCCCTTCAGAAAGGGATAGCTTTTCTAGGCTAGGACAAGAGAAGTTCTTATCTTTTAAAGACAGTCTTGTGATAGCCAGACTCAGAGGGGGGAGGAGGATAGAAGAGAAGGATGTGGTTCCTCACGCTCAGACCAGGCACCACCACCGAAACCCCCTCTAGCTGTTTGTGACATTTACTCAGCCCTCCCTTGCCTGAGGACATCCTGCTGCCAGATACCGGGTCAACAGGGCCCACCAGCCTGGGAAGAACATTTAAAATTTCCCGCTTCCCTGTACTGTAACTGACCTTATGCTACCTTTCTTTGTGTGAAACCGGCCAATCACAAATTGCCAAATCTCCTGCGTTGGAGATAAAAAGTGCTCGCTACCGAGGTTCGGGGCTCGCGTTGCTCACTGCTGTGACAGTGGAGACATGGGCCCGGGTTCGAGTTCGTTATTAAAAGGCTTCTTAAAATTTTGATCTGGCTCCTTGGTGGTTGTCACTCTCGGCTGGTCCATAACATTTGGAGGCCCCAGTGAGATGCACTCCGGCACTAAGGCCGGTGGATGGACACCCCTCCGAGACGTCTCTGAGTTCCGTCCCGGGTTCCAAGGGAACGAAAGAGGGAACTCCGAAAAATTCCAATTGACAATCTTTTTATTGAAGCCGAAGCTGTCAGGACCTCTTAGGAGGTAAGAAATCTGTTTCTGTCTGGTTTGGAACGTTCCTCAGAGGGCCCAAAAAAAAGGAAGGCGGGATGCCGCGTACTTCCAGGGCCGGACCCCTGACGCGACGGCGCCAGGGGTCTTCTGGACTGCGGGACCCCGGTGTGGGGCTTCAGCAGGTTCTTCTGGACTGCGGAACCCCGGTGTGGGGCTTCAGCAGGTTCTTCTGGACTGCGGGACCCCGGTGTGGGGCTTTAGCAGGTTCTTCTGGACTGCGGGACCCCGGTGTGGGGCTTCAGCAGGTTCTTCTGGACTGCGGGACCCCGGTGTGGGGTTCGCAGCAGTGGTCAGGTTCTGTGTATTTTCTGTCTGGTTTATGTTCTGTGTTTTGTTTTCATTTTGTCGCTGTTTTATTCCTGTGCTGTAACAGTCAGAATGGGCCAGGGTCCGTCTGGACCCTCCACCCCATTACAGTGTTTCCTTAAGAATTTTCAGGAATTTCGGAAGCGTGCGCGGATGACTATGGAGCTTGGGTTGATGATTTTGCTTTACAGAAATTTTGTGAATTGGAGTGGCCCACATTCAGGGTTGGGTGGCCCTCCACCAGGACGTCGGACCTAAATGTTGCTTGTGAGGTCCGCCGTGTTGTTCATGGCAATCCGGGCCACCCGGACCAAATTCCTTAAATTGATGTCTGGATTGACATTGTCACTGACAAGCCTCGGTGGTTAAAAGGTTGCCTGACCTTGAAGGGAAAATTGGGAAAGATACAGACAATCCTGTTGGACCAACGGCACTCAGGACAGTTGCCCTTTCAGGACCACCCCCTGTCCAGGACCCTCTCCTCAGCTCAACTGAAGATTTCTCCAGACCTCTGTCCCCAAATAACTCTTTCAGCCCACCCTACACCAGGGCTGGGACAGAGAATGGGGACTGATCCCAGGAGGCTAGTTTCGGGAATCTTAAACTTTTTTTCCTCTAGCCTGGCCTGAATGGGATTTCAACACGGCAGAAGGTAAGGGGAGGCTCTGGGCCTACTGCTAGGCTGTAATAGGGAGTCTTTAGATGGCTGCTAGAAAGCTGACTAATTTGGCTAAAGGAAAGCTAAGAAATTTAATTTCTGGATAAAGACTTGGAGGTGTGGGCAGCAGGGGAAAGGGAGCCTGGGCCAGACAAGTGGCTGGGCGCGGGTGCGGTCTCAAAGTCCCATCTGCCGCCGGCCCGGCCCTGCCACCACTGCCCGCGGGGCTCCTCGGCGTGGCCACCGGGGCTTGGGGAGCATGAGCGCGGGACCCTCAGCGGGGAGGCCAGGACCCGGCCCAGGATCTAGACAGTGTGGGGGAAGGGAGCCGCGTGGCGATCCAATAGGGACCCCACTCCCCAGAGGGTGTCTGGGTCTCGTCTTCGCCACTTTTAAAAAAAGAATTTATCCAAAGTAAATGCATTAAAATAATTGCAATTGGATTTAAAACTCAGAAATTGTGGAAATATGGATGAATAATGTATTAATTGTAACGATCTAATGGCCCAGGTAACTGGCTACCCCCTTTGTTAATAGAGGAAGAAACATAGTCCAGGCTGGCTACTGGATGCCCCCAGGCAGAGGAAAAAAAAAAAAGAAGGCCTTTTTGAAAAGTCAAGAGGCAGCCTGGGCTGTTAACCAAATGATAAAAACTTGTTGAATAATCTGAGTATTGCTTCCTCATGAGAAAAACCTAGAGGACAAAATTGAAGCTATTAATTGATAATGTCTTGTTACTGAATAAATTTTTTTAAATGAAAGATACCTACTTAAGTTACTTTATGAATTAGCTTGTTAAATTATAGTCAAGATTTTCAGCTAAATGAAAAAGCCAGTGCTGATTGTGGGAAATGCCTGAGAAAAGATATTTCCATTACAGAGATGATTCAAGCTTGTCAGAATGTGGGATCAGGACATTTCCTAAAGCAAGTTTTGTGGACCTATGCCACAGGGAATTTTAGGATTAATCTTAAAGAGGAGTGGAGACATCCTTAAGTGAACTAACTGTTTTGCCTGGAGGCATTGATTCAGATTATAAAGGAGAAATTAAAGCTAAACTAGAATGTAATCTTGTTATGTAAATTACTCCAGGACAAAGGTTCGCTCAGACACTACTTGTACCTTATGTTCAGCAAGGTGAGGCTAAAATGAGGAAAAGAGGAATGCAAGGATTTGGAAGCTCAGACATCTATTGGATACATGAAATTAGCAAAACCCATGCTATGATTAATTTAAAATAGAGGGAAAACAATTTAGGGGTCTGGTGAACACTGGAGCGGAGGTTAGTGTTATCAGCAAAGAATTCTGGCCTCCAAGTTAGTCCACAGTAGATGCTATGGGCTCAGTTAGTGGGGTGAGAGTTCCTCATGACACACAATGGTAATGGCACCTTGTTAAGGTGGCAAGATGAGAAAGGACTGATGGGATGGCTTCAGCCTTCCATCATCTCTGGAATTTCAGTCAACTTCATGGGACTGGGGATGTCTTAGAGGGTTTACAAGGGTGTATTATTACCAGCAAAGGACAGCAGATAATGACCCAAATGGGATATCAGCCTGGTCAAGGCTCTGGAAATAATGATCAGGGAATTAAGGAGCCCATCCTAGCCAAAGGAAGCCCACGGGAAGAGGAGTCTTTGGCCACGTGTTCCCAATTAGAAGAGAAGTTCCCTAAATGGGGCTTAAGAATTGCTCCAGAAAAGGTATAGAAAGGAACGCCTTTCCAATATCTAGGACATAATTGCATACCAATGCGTTAGGCCTCAGAAGGTGGAGATAAGATTGTCTTAGAAACTTTAAATGACTTTCAGAAATTATTAGGGGACATTAATTGGCTGAGATCTTATCTGAAGATCTGGTGGAGAAATGATAACTTTATTTAATTCACTTAGAGGTGACTCTGATCTTTCCTCTCCGAACCTTAACAGGTGGAGCTAGGGATGAGTTGCTAAGAATTGAGGAGGCAGTTTCCTCAACCCAAGTAGCACTAGTACGGCCCGAATTACCTTTATTAGGACAAATGATCCCTATTGCAAATAGTCCTTAGGGCATAGTAAAGAAGGCTGGTACAGAAGGCTGAGTAAATTTGTGAGAAAACCAGAACCCCAAGAATGCCTAAGAACGGCTTTCTTGCCAGGCTAGCCGTAATCAGCTGTATAGTAATATTAGGTGATATTACCTGAGGCAAATAGGGAAGTATTTTTGGACTTATATTCCTGACCCTTCATGGGTAAGAACCCTTATGTGGGTTGATCACCTTATACCAAACATCTTGGTTCATCCAGGAGCAACAGGGGTGGAGCAAGAAAGTATAATTACATAGGTGTCGCCATCCAGCTTCCCTTTTGTACTGACACAAATCCAGACCACTACTCCTTTGTGTGCAAAATTAAAGAAAGGCTTCTGGCTTGCATGGACACCAAAGGAGGGTAGACAAAAGTTAAAACACGTCTACTATCACTACTTGCTCCTAGGAGAGGTGCAGAAACATGTAATTAGACCTTGTCTATACAAAAAAATTTGACAGCCAGTTTGAAATTGAATTGCCATGGCTTAAAGCAAAGAATATAAACTAAACCTTTGAATGATTGGCAGCAATTTAAAAGAGACGTGGAAATATTTAATCCCTTCCACTGCATGAAAGGCCTCCGTGGATAGGCAACGAGCATTCTATGTTGGCCCTTTTGCCAAGGAGGGATCCTCCTTTCACAATCCAATTGCCCATAGCTGGTGCCTGAGTTTTCTGTACATGCTGAGGTTGAAGCCTCGTGATGGCTGGTACCATAGATCTGTCTGTGGCCCAATGGTGTGAGGTGGGCCCTCCCTGGAGAGGAAACCTGAGTTCCCCAAAATATATGATCACATGCCGGGGACCCGCCGGCAGGCGAGGGGATCCCAAGGCAGGTACTGGGCGTGGAGGCCACGTGGGCATAGGCTACCAAGAAGACAGAACTGAACCTCACATCACCCTGCTTGGCCCCGGAGGATGGCTGGTTAGCCAGAGACGGGTAAGATTCCTCATGGGAGGGACAATCTAATACAGGCACAGTCGCAGAGGGGCCATCAGGAGAGAACATGGGGGCCAACAGAGGTGGGGCATAGAACCTCACCCCCCCAGCATTGCAGGGGCTTAAACACTTGCCCCTTCTGAGGGAGGTCTCCTGCCCCATGGCTACTTCACTTCCCATGCCCAGCTCAGATCGGGACCCAGGTAACAGACAAAGACTTGGACCAGCCCAGATCAGAACCAAGGCAACAAACAGAAACGTGGCTAACAACAGCTAGCACCAAGGATGCTCAGGGCCTACTCAAGAATGCAAAACAATCCTTGCCATTAATAATTATAGGGTAAACTAAGATTGTTGTTAGAGTATTAAATTTGACAGTAAAATAGCAGTCAAGTTTTCAGATTAAATTAATTTAGCTAAAATAGAAAATGCACAGCAGGAGAAGGACACCTTTTCTGGATGGGTAGAGACATGCCCAACCAAGCATAAAACAGTTCAGGCGGTGGCCAAGAAGCTGCTAGAAACATCCTACCCATGTATGGATTTCTTGCTATGTTAGGGTCAGACAACGGGCCAGCTTTTATTTCACAGTTAACACAGGCAGTAGCCAAGGCTATAGGAGCAGATTAGAAATTGCATTGTGCTTATAGGCCCCAAAGTTCAGGACAGGTAGAGAGAATAAGTAAAACTCTAAAAAAGACCCTTACCAAATTAACCATGGAGACTGGTGGGGACTGGGTAGCTCTCCTTCCATATGCCCCTTACAGGATAAGGAACTCTCCCTACACCATGGCTTTTAAATCATATCACTGAATTTGTCTCTTAAGAAGGCTCCAGAGGACGCTCATGGACATTTGGCCATGCCTCCATGATGAGGCTGGCCCAACCCCTCGCCTCGTCAATGCAGACTGGAGGAGAATTGGGTTTTTGTCAAGAGGCATCCCGGGAGACCCGTGAGCCGTGGTGGAAGGGCCCCTACATCTTGGTGCTGACTACACCCACCGCTCTCAAGGTAGAAAGCATCGCTACACTCACATCTGCCCAGCTGACCCCTCTGCAGTCCAGAAGGACTTCATTACACAATGAAGCCACAACCCGCTCAAGCTCAACTTACAGCGCATTTGACCCACCTAATGTCAGGAGTAAAACGGAAGGCGCGGTAGAAATGCAGCCCAGCTCATGATTGAGCTGTAAGTTCCAAGACAAGGGGGGAATGTAAAGGCAGGACAGGACTGCAAAGACCATTTTGGACTGTGTGACTTGGCAGTCACCATGTTGGCCGCGTGAAACTTGCCTGGGGGCTGCCATCTTAAAATCACAAAGACCAACCCATAAACTCGGATGATGAGGGGGGACAGCAGGAATCAAGGATTTGATTCCCCGATAAGACCAGTAGGGAATGTGATAGCCAGACTCAGAGGGGGGAGGAGGATAGAAGAGAAGGACGTGGTTCTCATGCTCAGACCAGACACCACCACCTAAACCCCCTCTAGCTGTTTGTGACATATACTCAGCCCTCCCTTGCCTTAGGACATCCTGCTGCCAGATACAGGGTCAACAGGGCCCACCAGTCTGGGAAGAACATTTAAAATTTCCCGCTTCCCTGTACTGTAACTGAACTTATGCTACTTTCTTTGTGTGAAACCGGCCAATCACAAATTGGCAAACCTCCCTGCGTTGGAGATAAAAAGTGCTCGCTACCGAGGTTCGGGGCTCGCGTTGCTCACTGCTGTGACAGTGGAGACGTGGGCCCGGGCTCGAGTTCGTTATTAAAAGGCTTCTTAAAATTTTGATCTGGCTCCTTGGTGGTTGTCACTCTCAGTTGGTCCATAACAAGTCTCTCTAGACTAGGGCATGATGGACTTTTTTGTCTTAATCCCTCCTTCCACCTTTTCCCTTCATGGCTGGGATCAAGACAGTCCCAGATAAGAGTCCACAAAGAAAACGTATTTACAGGCATCTTTTTTGGACCATGGGCAGAGTAATATTCCTGCATTTTCTTTCCAACTCTAACCCATGTCTCAAGGTTTACTGTTCCCTCTTCAGGAAACCAAGGACAGACTTCTATTACAAAAGCTAAAAAACATTCAAGCTGCTTATATCCTATTCTAGTTCCTCTTGCTTTGAGCATATCTTTAAGCATACGCACAAACAATTCCTTACTATTACCTTGTCCCATGGTATTTTACTCCCGACTATACCTTCAATCACTTCTGCTGCCCCACACTTCTCACTTGATCCAACGCGTCCCTTCAACCAGCAGCGGCCTTCACCGAGTCCCCCGTGCAGGATCCTGTCCGGACACTACTCAATGCTGGCTCCATGGCCAGCCCTCTCAGAAGACTTTGTCAGCTGAGGATGCTCTCCACAATTTGGTCTGGACTCCATTGGTTGTTCACTCGTGTTTGTTCCACAACACAAGCAGGCAGAATGTCAGACCTCCTGGCTCTTCCCCCGGGTCTGCAGGCTCCGATTACCTGATGGTGATTGGAGAACTGGGGGTGGGTGATAGTGGGCAGCAGGGCTGCCTGTGGTCAGCTGGGGAAGATGACTCTCATTGCAAGCCAGGCCTAGGGACTGTACCCGAGCACGAATTTTGTGCGTTGGGCCTCTAGTTTTAAAATAACTAAGTAAATCCTAAGATTGTTAGGGGTGGAAATAGAATAATGGGGAATAGCTATAGTTATAAGAAATATTAATCATGCTCTGTTAACTGTGATTGTTCTATTCTGATTAGAGAAGGCAAATTCTAACCTGGCTGAGAGCTGTACACCCTGGGATATGGAATGCAAACACTGGAATGCAGTCTGTTCTCCTGTCCAGAGACCTTCCCATCATTATGGAAGAATTTATAACCTCCTGGCTGAAACAATCTATTCCTGGAGGTACACACATTTCCTGTAACCTGTAACCACTGCCAACTTATTCATGCCTATAATTCCTACTTTCCCATGTAATCTTTGTCCTTCTACCCAGACTCCACTCCCCCACCCCCGCAATCACCACACTGTGAACATAGGGGGCCATATATTCTTTGAAATCAGTGTTTCCAATTTCTTCAGTTAAATTCCCAGAAGTGGAATTGCTGGATCAGAAGCTTGTCAGTTTCTTTAAAAACTAAACATATATTTACCATATAACCCAGTGATCACACTTCTGAACATTGACCTCAAAGAAATTTTTTGCCTTTTGTATTTTAATTAGCTGTTATTACTAGTAATGCGCATTTATAATTGTTATGCCTTCCAAATAATCTGATCCCTTTGTAATTATGAAATGCCCCTCATTGTCTGTAAGTAGGGTGGGAACGTCTTTTTCAGCCAGGCTAATGGGGAAGAATTAGGTTATAAAGTAATGGTTAATAAATATCAAAAGTTTAAGTTATTAATTGATAATGTCTTGTATTTTTCTTAGAAATGTGAAATATTATTAATCTAGGAACTCCTAAATGTTTAACTTTCTAGCTTTAGAAGTTCAAAGTGTAAATTAAATTGGGAGAAATTATATAAATGTGGTAATTAAATGCCTAATATAACTTTTTATTTTTTTTTAAAGGGTTATTTTCCTTGGTAATTAGAAATTCAAAATATTTTACTTGTTGGTCTAAATTTAAAAAGGAGAATTCTATGATCCAGTTTAAATTTAATTGATATTCTTCAAAAGTAATTTAAATATGTAATCTTTAAGTCATATATATACATATATGTATATTTGATCTTTCCAAGTATATTTCAAGACTATGAGCATAACTTTTGGACATTTCAAGGGCCCAGAAATGTTTTCAAAAAGTCTATTCTCTCAAATATTTTTAAATTATACTTGAAATAGCATAGAAAGTTTTTTCAAATTATTAAGAAAGTTTTGCCTCTAAGGACAAAATAAAGTAACAGTATATATTTCACTTGTATACATATTAAGTGTTGTGGAGGTTTTTTGCCTCTGGAAGGGGCAAAGTGGAGCAACAAAATATTTCTTAAATATAGCCAAATTTTGAACAGCAGAATCTTAAATAAGAACCAATAAGTGAGATACCTAAACTAAGTTTACTAAATAAAGTTTCTTTGCTTTTTTTAAAATTAAAGATACCTACTTAAGTTACTTTATAAATTAGCTTTTTGAAATATAATCACGGTCTCATAAAACAGATTAGAATAGAAGCCACCATTTATTTGCTGCCTGAGTTTAGTAGCCGTCTACATTCTTAATTGAGCTATAGGCAGGGCAACATTTGCTGATTGTAAGAAATGCTTGATGCCACTGAGAAAAGATAGCTCCATTACAGAGTTGATTCAAGCTTGTCAGAATGTGAGATCAGGAATTTTTCAAGCAAGCCTATTGGCTGCTGCAGTAACAGTAGGAAATAAGAAGTGTTATAAGTGTGGAAAAACGGGACATTTCCAAAAGGAATGTGGACAACCGAGAAGGACCAAGGTAGCGCTCCAGGGAGAGGCGTAAACATTCAATCTCCAGATTCAATCCCTCAGTGTCCTCCATGTCAGAAAGGGAACCATTGGGCCAGTCATTGTAGATCAAAATTTCACAGAGACGGGCATCCTCTAGATCAAGATAGAAGGCATAGTGAACGGCCGGGAAATGGCCGAAGGGGTGCCCCCCAGCTTAGTCATTAATAGGGGAAATCTGCCCTGTAAGGCCCACAGTGAATTCCCTCATCCGAGCAACTCCGCAAGCACAGGCCTGGATCTTAACAGCACTGTAGCGGTCACTTTGACCCCAGATAATGCTCGGCAAGTTATTCCTACAGAATTTGTGGACCTGTGCCACAGGGAACTTTAGGATTAATTTTAGGGAGGAATGGAAGTACTCTAAAAGGATTAACTGTTCTGCCTGGAGTCATTGATTCAGATTATGGAGAGATTAAAGTTATACTAGAATGTAATCATGTTATGCACATTACTCCAGGGCAAAGTATTGCTCAGATACTACTACTACCTTATGTTGAGCAAGGTGAGGCTATAAATAGAAAAAGAGAAATGCAAGGGTTTGGAAGCTCAGACATTTATTGGATACATGAAATTAGCAAAACTTGTCCTATGATTAAGAATAGAAGGAAAACAATTTAGGGGTCTAGTGGACACTGGAGCTGATGTTTAGTGTTATCAGCAAAGAATTCTGGCCTCCAAGTTGGTCCGCAACAGAAGCTATGGGCTCAGTCAGTTAAGGGGATAGGAGTCCCTAATGATACACAGCGTAGTGCTGCAGTGTTAAGGTGGCAAGATGAAGAAGGAAGACAGCAGGAAAACAGTCCAGAGATGGAAGCCGCTGACAATTCTTTGCCATGCTGTGCATCACTGCAGGTTGCCCAGGACCACTCCAGAAAGGATTGGACCTGCATTGCCACCATATGTCCACCATCCAGAACTGAAATATCATGGCTGACATGTACATATAAGGAACTGTTTGGACATTGAAATTGGGACTCAAAAATGTTTGCCCAGAAAGAAACTTACTACAGACTGATTGATTTGCCTCTCAGTATGGCCATTGTTGCTTGTCTCATTTTTTATTCTTATCTGTTTATTTCTAGTCTGCAAATGCAAGATTTTTTTTTTTAAAGAAAAGAAAGGGGGGAGATGTAGGAAACCAATCTTCTCTCACTAATAGAAAGATGTGGACAGGAAGTCCAGGAGGCTGGTAAACAACTTTAATTGCTCTGAAAGGTCAGAGCTAAAAACATTGTTAACTGAAACACCTCTGTTTGTTCTTTGTGTATTTCTGTTGTTGGAATTTCCTGCCTGGGGGCTATGGGTGGATCCCATAGCCTTAATAAAAGGGATGGCCAGGCCAGAGCAAGGTGCAGTCTTTCCACTAGAGATTGGCTACAGCCTGGCCCCATTTCCCAAATTTATCTTTTTCTAAGTCTCTATTCATTGTGTGCGGCCTCTTCCAGATGCTGAACCCTGGCATTGGAAACCTGGACACGCGGGACGTGAAAAGGATTTCCACAAGAAGGATGAAAGACATATGAAAACATACTAAAAGTCACTAATCATCAGAGAGATGCAAATCAAAACAACAATGCGATACCATCTCACACATGTCAGAATGGCTATCATCAACAAATCAACAAATGATGCTGCCAAGGATGTGGAGAAAAAGGATTCCTCATGCACTGCTGGTGGGAATGCAGACTGGTGACCCACTGTGGAAAACAGTATGGAGTTTCCTCAAAACGTAAAAATGGAACTCCCATTTGATTCAGTAATCCCACTTCTAGGACTATATTCCAAAAAACTAGAAACACCAATTAGAAAGGATATATGCACCCCTATGTTCATAGCAGCACAATTTACAATAGCTAAGATTTGGAAACAGCCTAAGTGCCCATCAGCAGAGGAGTGGATTAAAACTGTGGTACATCTACACAATGGAATACTAGGCTGCTACAAAAAAGAAGGAACTTATACTCATTTGCAACAGCATGGAAGGAACTAGAGAGCATTATGCTAATTGAAATAAGCCAGTCAAAGAAAGATAAATATCACATGATCTCACTCATATGTTGGTCACAATGATCAACATAAACTGATTAACAAAAATAGATCCAGAGACAATGTAAAACTGAACAGACCATCCAACCTCAGAGAGAAGGCAGGGGAGGGGGGGAGTTAGAGATTAACCAAAGGACTTATTTGCATGCATATTAGCATAACCAATGGACACAGACACTGGGCAGTGGGGGCTTGTCCTTGAGGGTGGGAATAGCAGGGAGGGGGTCAATTGTGGAAAAAGGAGACATATGTAAAAAACAAGTTAAAAAGAATAGAATGTTGTATATTTCAAGGAGAAAATCTGTGTCATCTCAAAGTGAGAAATGGTTGTTGCTTTAAAGCAGGGGTGGGGAACATCTGGCCCTCAGGCTATACGAGGCCCACAAAATCATTCAGTCTGGCCCTGCCAAGGCTTTTAGGGGTGAGTTCATTAAATGTTTGACCAAATATAGCAGGCTGATTTTTAAACTGATCATTTTGTGTGGCTCGAAAATGATGTTATAAATACCCAAATGGCTCTTGGTAGAAAAAAGGTTCCCCATCCCTGATTTAAAACATAATAGTATTGTTACAACTTACCTGATTTTAAAAATAGCTTGTGCAGTAGTTATTTCTTTTTTTAAAGCAGCTATAATTAAGGCATGTTGTACAGAAGTGGGCATATAGCAAGCACAGCAGTTGTTTTTCTTATGTTATTTTTACACTCAATCATCACTTACATTTTTCTTCGTAAATTAACCAAGTATGCCATTAAAGTGTGAAATAGAGAACTTTAAATTTGAAGCTAACAAAATTTGAGAACATTTTGATGCCTTTCTCCCTAATATATTTTAAGCAAAATTGAAAGAAAATTTTGGTCAGGAGAATGTTGTACATCTTCTTTCAACTTATTCTGAGATACTTAAATCAGTGTCAAAAATGTCCCTGGGCCCAGCTGTGGTGTCTCCGTGGTTGAGCATTATGGTGCTATACCTGGTCAGGGCACACACTTGAGTTGCAGGCCCGACCCTAGGGTGGAGCATGCAGGGTAAAGCCTATAAATGATTCTCTCATTATTGATGTTTCAATTTCTCTTCTTTTTTCCCTCTCTGAAATCATTTTTTTTTTAAAAGAAAATAATGTCCCTGGGAAGGCCCAGAGCTGTTTAGTCATCTTGCCTATTTGCACTGATGCTCATTTTCTGTTATGTCATTTGACTATGAGTAATTGGCTAGGCTTTTCTAAAACTTTTCATTCTATTATTAGTATACCTCACATCTCTAGTGTACCTACCAGTTTACATGCCCTTCTCTCACATCCTCTCTCAGTCTCACCAATCATGCTGCATGTTTTTGGGGGACGGGGACTCTGGAAAGGAAGGTTACCGTTTTGTTATGCCCAAAACAGTGCCTGATGTGACTATACCCAACATACTGATCCAAATACCCAAACATCTGTCTCAAATACAATGGTGGAGAGCCCACTGCTACTCCTCACTTGTCATAAACATGGCTTGTATCATCCATCCACTGTGTTTATTGTGTGTGTGTGTGTGTGTGTGTGTGTGTGTGTGTGTGTGTACATTTTATTTTTATGGATTTTAGAGAGGAAGGGAGAGGGAGAGAGAGAGAGAGATAGAAACATCAATGATGAGAGAGAATCATTGATTGGCTGCCTCCTAAATGCCCCCTACTGGGGATCGAGCCCACAACTCGGGCATGTGACCTGACCAGAATTGAACCTGAAACCCTTTATCCACTGAGCCAAACCTGGGTAGGGTACAGAGTAGATTTAATGTAGGATCTGCTACTGCAAGTCGTCTCACTCCTATGATTCATAATTTCTTCACGTGTAAATTTAGAATAAAATTGCCTTTTCATGCCTATGTCATGGGTTATTGTGGGAGCAAAACTATCAATGAGTATAAAAGCAGGTTGTAACTCTAAAGGACTATTCTAGAGTGACTACAAAGCATATAGAGTGGGGTTTTGCAGGTTACATTGAGTTTGGGCATTTACCTAGATGTCTAGAGCGCAAAGCCAGTCCTATCCCAGTTTCACAAGTTCTGAAATGTAAAAAGCAGGACAGACAGAAGGAGAACCGAGGAGCAAGCACCCCAGGCCTTGTACCCTTAGCTGTGGAACCTCCACCAGTCCCAATGGACTGGAAAATTTGGCCTTGGGCAAGGTGACTTTAATGTTCCATGCCTCATTTTCCTCACCTGGAAAATGGAGATAATCTTGTTGCTTAGTCCAGATGATTGTAAGCATTAAATGAGATAATCCATTTAAAAAACGTGTCCTTGAAAGATGATTAAAATCGATTTATATGTTAACTAATTTTACTAAGGCTTACTAAGAGGTTACACGCTAACCTAACTCGGGGAAGGCCTGCATACTCAAGAGACTTCAAATAACTACAAAGTATTACAGGAAACCCCCCCCCCCTTCCCCTCCCACACACTTGGGCTCTGGCTGCTTGTCGCTGTGTTCAAATAAGGAAGGCAGGGTTGAATCGTATTATGTATTTTTTGAGGAGGCTGGCAGGTGGGGTTGCTCCTGAACACCCACAAACAGAAACAGAAACAGAAATCCAGGATGCGGCCCAAAAGGCTGCCTATAATTGTGCACTGGTTAAGCAGAAAAGAAGACACGGGATGTGGCTCAACCAGGAAGACAGGGCGCTTACGAGCATCAAATCCTGGCTCCCAGCAAGGTACAAGGGACATGATTTTAAAGGGGAAGGGGCTAGGGTGAGGAACGCAGCTACATGCAGGCTTGGGAGTCCACAGATGTCAGCTATTGTAGTCGTTGGGTGATGAGATGATGTTTTTACTCCTGGTGTGTTGGCCTGACTATGCTTGTCCGTTCTGCTTGCTGGATTCACAGCTGAGTCTCCTCTTCAATTGCTTTACACAGGCCTAGAAAAGGAAACTTAAAGAGAAACTTAACCCCCCAGTCACATGAGTATCTGTGTTCTAAGATTTAAAATAACATGATTACTTTTCAGATTAATTCAGCTGCTCTATCTATCCTATATAATAAAAGATTAATATACAAATTGTCCCCTTGGCTGGGAGCTTGATCACTTGCTATGACATGCGCTGACCACCAAAAGGCAGTGCAGAACAGAAGGGAAGCCCAGGCCTGTGGCCGGAAGCTGCTAGGGGCCCTACCCAAACACACATTTTGTGCGCTGGGCTTCTAGTCCTATCTAATAAAAGAGTAACGTGCAAATGTGACCGTACCTTGGCTCCTGACTGGCTATGCTACCAGCCAGTGGTAGCTACAGGGGCCAGAACTCACCACAGCTGAGTCTGAGGCCCTGGGGCGCAGAGAAAGAGACAGGGGGATTTGTGGCGGCGGGGACGGAGGGAGGCAGAGGGGGGCAGAGGTGGAGGCTGCATCTAACTGAGGCCCCTGGCATTGCTAATAATGTTTCACGTGCAGCTTCAGCTGTATGCCAGCAAAAACAGAAGGCAACCGTCAGAGGGAAGGCCCCCGTCAGAGGGAAGGCTCCCGAGTCCCAGCTTTAGCATCCAGGCTGTGGAAACTGACAACAGGGAGGAGGAAGTCCCACCCCCACAGAATCTGTCCAAATCAGCCATTGGTCACACTGCTTAAAGGCCTGTCATTCTCCTCTATCTCAGAACGTGGCAATAGAGAGGTGGGACTATGTCCAAAGGAAAACTGGTGAAGTTTGCTCAACTTTATATTTTGGATACAGCCGAAGCTACACATAAAAGCTTAGCAATCCCAGCAAACCAGGCCTGCTCAGAAACAACCTCATGCACGAAATAAATGAATTAACAAAATCGTACAAGATGCTACATTAGGTAGAAAAGGAAGCCCAATCTGAAGCAGCAACAAAAGGTATAGCTCCCACAGAAGTAACTATGGCAATTAAATATGATCGATCGTAATAGTGACCCAGGTAGATATAATTCTCCTTGTGTAACCGAGGTTGCTGTCATGTTCAGAAACGAAGATGGAGAACCTCCTTTTGAAAGGGACTTGCTCATTCATTGTAAACCAGATCCCAATAATCCAAATGGCACTAAAGTGAAACGAATCAGTATCCTGTTTCCTACATTAGATGCAATGACATATCCTATTCTTTTTCCACATGGTGAAAAAGGTTGGGGAACAGATATTGCATTAAGACTCAGAGACAACAGTGTACTCAGCAATAATACTAGACAAAATGTAAGAACACGAGTCACCCAAATGTAGTATTATGGATTTCATCTCTCTGTGAGGGACACTTTCAATCCTATTTTAAATGCAGGAAAATTAACTCAATAGTTTATTGTGGATTCGTATTCAAAAATGGAGGCAAATCGGATAAATTTCATTAAAGCAAACCAATCTAAGTTGAGAGTTGAAAATTATAGCAGTTTGATGGATTATCTCAAATCCAGATCTGAAAATGACAATGTACCCATTGGTAAAATGATAATACTTCCATCATCTTTTGAGGGTAGTCCCAGAAATATGCAGCAGCGATATCAGGATGCTATGGCAATTGTAATGAAGTATGGTAAGCCTGATTTATTTATAACTATGACATGCAACCCCAAATGGGGAGATATTACAAACAATTTACAATGCTGGCAAAAAGTTGAAAACAGACCTGACTTGGTAGCCAGGGTTCTTAATATTAAGCTGAATGCTCTTTTAAATGATATATGCAAATTCCATTTATTTGGCAAAGTAATAGCTAAGATTCATATCATTGAATTTCAGAAACGTGGACTGCCTCACACTCACATATTACTGATATTAGATAGTGAGTCCAAATTACGTTCAGAATATGACATTGATCATATCATTAAGACAGAAATTCCAGATGAGGACCAGTGTCCTCGACTTTTTCAGATTGTAAGATGAGGTACATGAACCATGTGGAATACAAAATCCAAATAGTCCATGTATGGAAAATGGAAAATGTTTAAAGGGATATCTGAAAGAATTTCAAAATGTGACCATTGGAAATATTGATGGATATCCCAAATACAAACGAAGATCTGGTAATACCATTTCTATTGGAAATAAAATTGTCAATAATACTTGGATTGTCCCTTATAACCCATATTTGTGCCTCAAATATAACTGTCATATAAATGTTGAAGTCTGTGCATAAATTAGAAATGTCAAATATCTATTTAATTAGATCTGTAAAGGTCATGATTGTGCAAATATTCAAATTTCTGAAAAAAATATTACCAATCATGATGAAGTACAGGACTTCATTGACTCCAGGTATGTGAGTGCTCTTGAGGCTGTTTGGAGACTTTTTGGAATGCGAATGCATGACCAATCTCATGCAATCACAAGATTAACTATTCATTTGCCAAATGCGCAAAATTTGTATTTTCATGCCGATGATTTTACTGAAGTTTTAGATAGGGCTAAAATACATAACTCAACTTTAATGGCTGGGGGGCCGTGATCGCAGGCACAAACCTGGCCCCAAGTCCAGCCAAGGCGATGCTTGGGGTTGCAGGGGTGGTGATGGCAGCCACAGACTAGCCCCAAGCCCAGCCAAGGTTGTGCTGCGGGCCGCAATCACAGCCACAAACCGGCCCCAAGCCCGGCAATGGCCGCGCTGGGGCTGCAGGGCTGGTGATCGCAGCTACAAACCCGGCCCCAAGCCAGGACATGGTGGCGCTGGTGTCTGGGGGGTCCAGGTCACAGCCACAAACCCGGCCCCAAGCCCGGCCATGGCAGCACTGGGGGTCACGGGGGTCGCAATTTTTATATATGAGGATGTTTATTCAAATGTGTATAGACTCTTGCTCTTTTTCTACTTTCTGGCTTGCTTGGGGGTCCTAGGTGTCCTGCCTCCCAGATCCATGTGGTGCAGAGCAGGATTCTTTGCTCTGGCCCATCTTTTTGGGGCAATTCATCAAGGAGTCCCAGAGGGATGGGCGGGGCTCCTGCATTGTGACGGGGCACAGGCCAGGCTGGGGGACCCGTTCCCCCACCGAGTGCACAAATTTTGTGCACCGGGCCTCTAGTTAGATTATAAATCCATCCTATCAGAAGGATGAACTAAAATTAAAACCACCATTGTGTTCTCAGATGTACAGAAGCTAAACCTATGGGA
Source organism: Antrozous pallidus (assembly GCA_027563665.1). Lineage (NCBI taxonomy): Eukaryota > Metazoa > Chordata > Mammalia > Chiroptera > Vespertilionidae > Antrozous > Antrozous pallidus. Next base: position 37,729,770 of record CM050527.1, read on the forward strand.
CTTCCTGTTTCTCAAGCCTTCATCTATAAGCTAGCGTGAAGGGAAGTTGTGGTTTTTCTAACCCTGGTTGGACACTGAAGACCTCCCTGCCTGCAGTGTTCAGGAAGCTATGGAGAGAAGCATGTACTCTGCAGGGTTGAAGTGGTATCTGGCGCTACAGCTTCTACTGCCTCATTGCTTCTTGGAGACCAGGATTCAAGGTATTTTCCACAGGTTTTCTGCCTGTAATTGTGCACTGGTTGCAAGGAAAAGAGGACATGGGGTGTGACTCAACCTGAGTTCCATCTCTTTTCCCCAGAGGACCATAGAAAGTAGAACTCCTCTTAGACCCATGGTTTGCGTTCTGTGAAGTACTAGTAGTTTTCACATTTTGAATAAAAGAAAGCGTTGACAGCAGAGGGAGGAAACTAGCTGGTGTTAGACAGGTGGGGTCAGACCGGACCTGTACGGTGTTCAGCGACCTTGATACTTGAGCTCTGGCTAGGAAAGGACTCAGAACCAAGACTCAACTTTTAAGAGAACATTTATTTGTAAAATCACAGAGGTAGGAAAAATAATTTGTAGAAGAAATAGGCTTAGAAAACATGTTAAAGAGGTAAAGGAAGGGCCTTTGGAACTTGGGAGTGAGGAAGGTAATGCTTGGGAGGAGGAGAGAGGTTAAGGGAAAGGGAAGGGTGTGCTTCTTGGAGAAGAGGGTGCTGGGTTCTCCATCCTAATGGTTTTAAGAGTGAAGATTTTAGGGGAGGTTCCCGGGGATTATTTATTTATTTGTTTGTTTGTTTATTCATTTATCTTTAATGTTCAGATTATTACAGATGTCCCTCTTCCCCCAGGTGGCTCCCCTCCACTTGGTTCCTAACCCACCCCAGGCCCTCACCACCCCACTGTCCGAGTCCATAGGTATTGCATACATGTATATGAGATCTTTGTCCAGTCTCTTCCCGCACCCTCCCACACACATCCCCTTCCCCCAAGAATTGTCCATCTGCTCCGTTTCCATGCCCCTCATTCTATTACATTCACCAATTTATTCTGCTCATAAGATTTTTTCATTTGATTTTTAGATTCACTTGTTGGTAGATATGTATTTGTTGTTCATAATTTTTTATCTTTACTTTTTTCTTCTTTCTCTTCTTAAAGAATACCCTTCAGCATCAATAGTAAAAATCATCTTATTTAATTATCTCTAGCCACTGGATGCAAGTTCCTTAAGGGAAGGGGCTGTATCTCCCATGTCTCCCTGCCCATTGGCTCCTTCCCCTGACCTATCATAGCTCAGGTTTGTTTGTTTGTTTGTTTGTTTGTTTATTGTTAGTCCTCACCTGAGCATACTTTTTTCCATTGATTTTAGAGAGATTAGAAGGGAGCGGAAGAGAGAGAGAGAGAGGCAGAGAGAAACACGGATATGAGAGAGACACAAAGACTGTTTGCCTCCCTCACTTACCCTGACTGGGGCTGGGGATTGAACCTTCAACCCAGATATGTGTCCTGGACAGAGAATTGAACCAAGACCTTCTGGTGTGTAGGCAGAAGCTCTAATCACTTAGCTTTGCTAGCAGGGTTTGTCTTAAAATAAAATTAAAAACTAACAATCAAAAACTCTCTTTACCTTTCATGTCCCTTTACATAATGTCCTACCATTTTCCTTCCCATTCACATTAATATGTCTTCAAAGAGTTGTTTAGGCCTTGACCCATGGTAATCTGACTTATTGAATTCATTCGACTTCCCATCTCAGGAAATGCTACTCGGTTTATCTTGTCACTCATGACACAAATCTTCAGGCTTGAGATCTACTGCCAAATATCTTCCCCAAAAAGTTTGTAGAGGTTTGTAAATAGTTGATCTCACCAGAGACCCTCAATTTCATATCAATATTTTAAACATGCACCTCTTTCCATATCAGTATTACTAGAGATCATGTGACTTGTTTTTAGAGTAATCAGAACTTTCTCTTTAGAACAACTTCCTTTTTCCTGACTAGACGCTTTGGCATAAAATTATGACTTCCTTTCATCTAATTACCCCATTTAAATTTTGCTTTTCTTATGAACAAGAATCATGGATAAGCACAGAAAATATCTGCTTTATTTTCTATTGTAAACTATAAGTAAACAGTTATTTTATCCTAAGCATCCAGACACATACCCAAATACTGCCTCCTGTTAAATCAAAATAGTAGCTTTCCTTAAAGTTGTTTCTCCTACCTTTTATTTTATTTCTTTTTTTTAAAAGTGTATCTTCATTGTTGAAAGTATTGCAGGTGTCCCCTCTTTTTCCCCCTTGACCCCTTCTAGACCACACCTGCCTCCTGCCCCAGGTCTTTACCACACCGTTGTCTGTGTCCATGGGTGATGCATATTATCTCCTACCTTTTAAAATAAGGAATTGGTAGGAAGGCAAATTAACATTATGTCAATTTACTTTAAAAATGGAAAAATACATAAATATACTCTATATAAATAAATATCAACCTATCTGAATTTATTAGACAATATTCCATTAGCTGACTAAACTAACACCTTGATGCCCCAAATTGTATTACAATGTATCTGCATTAATTTTGCAATCTCTATTAGTAAAATTAATCCATCTTTCTTCTTCAATTTGTGAATGGATTATAGAATTCTTTTAGAAAACTAGAATGCTTTCATTTCCATCTTTTATGGTCAATCAAACCTTATTTCTAGTGTTTCTTTCTTGAGGTTTATGTTGCTTTTCTAGGCCACTCATTTATTAGATATTTCACAATAAAATTCACTTAAATTCCTTTGCTATTAATTTTTTTTTTATTTCAGAGAAGAAAGGGAGAGGGAGAACTAGAAATACAATGATGAGAGAGAATCATTGATTGACTGCCTATTGGGGGTTGAGCCCACAATCCGGGCATGTACCCTGACTGGAAATCAAACAGTGACCTCCTGATTCACAGGTTGACCGTCAACCCCTGAGTCACACAGGCCAGGCTCCTTGGCTATGCTTTTTGTTTGTTACCCAAGAATACTTTTCCATTGGCTTTTAGAAAGAGTGGAAGGGACGGGGAGAGACAAACAGAGAAAAATTGATGTGAGGCACATCGAATAGTTTCCTTCTGCATGCCTGCAACTGAGATACATGCCCTTGACTGGGAATCAAACCCGAGACCCTTCAGTCTGCTGGCTGACACTCTATCCACTCAGCCAAACTGGGTAAGGCTCCTTTGCTATTTTTAAGCATTTGTCTTGGCTCATCTAAGACTGCTGGGTTTGCCCAAGTGCCCATCAGCAGATGACTGGATAAAAAAGCTGTGGTACATTTATACAATGAATACTATGCAGTAGTAGAAAAGAAGGATCTTTTACCCTTTGAGTCTGCATGGATGGACCTGGAGATTATGATGATAAGTGAAATAAGCCAGTCAGAGAAAGACAAATATCACATGATCTCACTTATTTGCAGAATCTAATAAACAAAATAAACTGACCAACAAAATAGGTCCAGAGGCATGAAGGCATAAAACAGACTGACAAACCTCAGAGGGGAGGGATGGTGGTGAGCAGAAAGAGATTACCCAAATAACTTATGTACTTATATGCATAGCCCATAGACACAGACAATAGTACGATGAAGGCCTGAGGTGGTGTATGGAGCAAATAGGGGACATCTGTAATATTGTCAATAATAAAAATATATTAAAAATAAAATATTACTGCCGAGACGGGTTTGGCTCAGTGGATAGAGCGTCGGACTGCGGACTGCAGGGTCCCGGGTTCGATTCCAGCAAGGGCATGTACCTTGGCTGCGGGCACATCCCCAGTAGGGGGCATGCAAGAGGCAGCTGATCGATGTCTCTCTCTCATCGATGTTTCTGACTTTCTATCCCTCTCCCTTCCGCTCTGTAAAAAATCAATAAAATATATTAAAAAAATAAATAAATAAAATAAAATATTACTTCTTGTTAAATAAAAACACACAGCTCGATTGTGGAGGGACCAAGATGGCAGCATAGGTAAAAACCTATCTTGCTGCCCCACACAACAATTCCAAAACTATAACTTAACGACAGAACAAACATCATCCAGAATCACTGAAAAGCTGGCTGAGTGAAAATTCCACAAATAAAAGTCAAGATAGAACACTGTGACTCAGAGAAGCAGTGGAGGGCAACATTGAAGATACTCGCGGAGTCAGAGGTTTGGAGCCATGCACGTGAGTCAGTGGAGAGGGCAGGAGGCTGCAAACCCAGCTGGTTTTCTCCAATGGGGAGGGCAAAGGCGTCCCACTACACTGATTCCCCAGTTCCAGGCGAGGTCTGGGGAACCCACACTCATACGGGGTGAAATTGGACAGTGGGAAAGCATGCTGCAGCCTGGGTGCAGCAGGTCTGCGAGCTTGTGGAGAGGGCAGGCTTGTAGAGTGCGAGTAAACTTGGGAACAGCAGTAAACTTGGAAACAGAAGTGCGCAATCACGCAGAAGAACTCATGATTTGCTCCCTCGTCCTGGAGACTACTGGACTGCATTGTGTTACAACCCTGAGCAAGACGTTGGGGATGCAAACTCATTTGAGGAGAGGTTGAGTTGTCTAGCAGAGGGTGGAGATCGGCGGCGGCTTTCTCTAGGAGGTGCTGGCAGCCATTACCACCCAGCACAGAGACCCAGGTGCAGCATAGGGCAGAGCTGATGCTGCCTGCTCAGGCCAGAGATTCAGCCCATGCAACCTGAACACAGTTTACCCTCACAGTCAATTGACCTGGAGGTCAAACCCTCCTAGTGCTAACAACAATAAGCTGGGCTTAACTTCAACAATACTGTACAACCCATAAAGAATTGCAGTAAGAGTATCCACCTCAGGTAACTGGGGAGGCTGAGCGACTGTCCCTTAGAGGACATCTACCACACAAAGCTAATGGACCAACTCAGGAAAGCAGCCACAATGCAGAGAAATGGAAAGAAATCAGATGTGAAAGAAACGGAGCAAAAAAGACGACTGGACATAGAGTTCAGAACCATGGTTATAAGGTTTTTAAATAGGCTCCTAGAAAAGGCCAAGACCTATGAGGAAATGAACAAGACCTACGAGGATATGAAAAAGTACCAACTAGAAATTAAGCATACACTGAATGAAATAAAAAATATTATACAGAGACCTAAAAGCAGTCCAGAGGACCACAAGAACCAAGTCAAAGATTCGAAATACAAAGAAGCAAAATCCACTCAGCCAAAAAAGCAAGAAGCCAAAAGAATCCAAAAAATTGAAGATAGTGTAAGGGGCCTCTGGGACAACCTCAAGCATACCAACATCCGAATTATAGGGGTGTCAGAAAAAGAGAGAGAGCAAGATAATGAAAACCCATTTGAAGAAATAGTGACTGAAAACTTCCCCCACCTGGTGAAAGAAATTGACTTAAAAGCCCAAGAAGTGCACAGAACCCCAAAATATAGGAATCTAAAGAGGACCACACCAAGACACATCATAATTAAAATGCCAAGGGCAAAAGACAAAGAGAGAATATTAAAAGCAGCAAGAGAGAAACAGTTAGTTACTTATAAGGGAGCACCCATACGATTGTCAGCGGATTTCTCAACAGAAACTATGCAGGCCAGATGGGAGTGGCAAGAAATAATTCAAAGTGATGAATAGCAAGAATCTACAACCAAGATTACTCTATCCAGCAAAGCTATCATGCAGAATTGAAGGTCAAATAAAGTGCTTTGCGATAAGAAAAAGCTAAAGGAGTTCATCACCACCAAACCAATATTATATGAACTGCTGAAAGATATTCTTTAAGAAGAGGAAGAAGAAAATGGTAAAAATAAAAATTATGAACAACAAATACACATCTATCAACAAATGAATCTAAAAATCAAGTGAATTAATAATCTGATGAACAGGATAAACTGGTGAATATAACAGAATCATGGACATAGAGAGGGAATGGACTGACAGTTCTTGGGGAGAAAGGGGTGTGGGAGGTGCAATAAGAGACTGGACAATAATCATGCACCTATAGAAGAGGACAGTGTGGGGGAGGTGAGGGTGGAGGGTGGGATGGGTACTGGGTGGAGGGGAGATATAGGGGGGGAAAAGAGGGAACAATGTAATTAATAAACTGAACAATAAAGATTTAAAAAAAACTAAAAACATACAGTTCATTGATCATAAGTTATTAATTGGTAATTCAAATTTCTATTTGCAGTCTCTCAAAAGATCTTAAAGGAAATCTATAACATAGATTTATAAGCTATAGCAACACTTCCTACAACTCCTCTTCTTCCCTCTTCAGTCTCCTTAAAGCATCCCATCCACTGTTGCTCAGAGATTCTTACTTTTCTGAGCCTTCATGCTGTAGCACCCACATTTCCTAAACCAACCCGAGTGGCCCTTGTTTATTTAACTCATCCCTTCCTCTCTGCCAATTCAGTTCAAACTAATCTCAAGGAGTAAGCAAGAGGAGAAAACTAAGTGGAAAGTAAAGTAGACATATTTTGGACTAGTAGGAAGTCATAAAGAGGAGACTAGGAACACTAATGTACACATCTAGTCTCATCCATTCATTCATTCACTCATTCATTGTATACTAAACACCAGATGTGAGCCAAGTATTGTGGGGATTTAAAGTTGAATAAAATATGGTCTTCGTGAGAAATTCACCATCTTAGTGACTATGTGTCTGTTATACATTTTCCTCTCACACTTCAGTCTGAAGTTCTTTTGACCGTGTTGGAGACATCCTTACCAAACAAGATCTTATTGTTTTTATAAAGTGGACTCCATTATCACAAGAAGAAATGATGCAAATTATAGCTGGGTCTGGATTATGACTTGAGTCTATCTAATTTGTATTCTTCATTTCTCATTGGACTCATCCTCACTCCTTCCTCAGGAAATCCTCAGGGAAATGTTCTGATCTTACAGTGATGCTGGTATCTCTTTTTCTTAAAATCACATGTCCTAAACCAGTGACCTAGTTTTGTGTCTTCTCTTATGCATACTGATATCTTTTTAAAAAATTATATGTGTTCTTATTGATTTTAGAGAGAGAGGAAAGGAGAGGGAGAGAGATAGAGAGGGAAAGAGAGAGAGAGAGAGAGAGAGAGAGAGAGAGGGAGAGAGACATGGATTGACTGCTCTTACATGCCCCCTACTGGAAATCTAACCTGAAACTCAGGCATGTGCCCTGACTGGGACTTAAACTGGAGACCTTTTGGTGCATGGGATGATGCTCAGCCAACTGAGCTGCACCAGGCTGGTGATACTGATATCTTTTACTTTTAAACTACTAGGCTACAAGTGAAGGCTTCTTCAGGAATTGCTATTAGTTTTTGGATTTTAGGTCCCTTCTATATTCTTTGCTCTTTCATATTTACATATAGGCATTCATTTCTAAAAATTATATCATGAATTTAGTCCTTATTTTATTGCTGTTTTGATACAATAAATAAGTTTAACAAGGAATTTTTGAATAGCTCAATAACAGGCATAGTACTTGGCATTATGAATATAAAAATACAGGCAATAATAATAAAACAACAATGAAGCATGATATTTATTGAATTCTCACTTATCTTCCAAGTATTAGTCTAAGTACTTTATTTGTTTTAAGTGATTATTTATATTCATTAAATTATATTCTAAGCACTTTTATTTGTATAATTCTATTAATTAGGGTTATTCAGAAAAACAGAACCAATAGGATATATGTATACATATATAGAAATATATTTATTATGAGGAATTGTCTAATGCAATTATAGCATAACCATCTTATGGTATATAAGGATAACCTATATTATGTACTTCTCTTTATAGAGAAGTCTTATGATCAATCATCTGTAAAATGGAGATCAGAAAAACTAGTAACGTAGTTTCAGTCCAAATCCACAGGACTGAGGACAATGGTGTAAGTCCCAGTCCAAGTCTGAAGGTCCAAGAACTAAAAGCACTAATGTCCCAGGCTAGAAGAAGATGGATGTTCCAACTCAAGCAGAGAGCAAATTCTCCCTTCCTCTTCATTTTTGTTCTATTTTGGCCTTCAAAGTGTTGGATGATGCTCACCCACATTGGTGAAAATGATCTTTACTCAGTCTACCAATTCACATGCTAATCTCACCCAGAAACACCCTCACAGACACATCCAGATATAAAGTTTTACCAGCTATGTGAGCACTCTTCAGCACAGTCAAGTTGTCATGTAAAATTAAGCATCACAGACTCTATGAGATAAGTACTAAAACCAAAGCAGAGAGGAGAGGTAACATGCTCAAGGTCACACAACTAGCAAGTGGTAGAGAGAGGTTTTGAACCAAGGCAGTCTAATTCCAAAAAATATACTCTTAACAATCCTATATAATAAAATCTTAATATGCTAAGTGTTCCGTAGTCTGGTGACCAGTTGACCGTTCAACCAATCAAAGCATAATATGCTAATGATATGCTAAGGCTGCTCAACATTATGATGTGCACTGACCACCAGGGGGTAGATGCTCCAATTGGTAGGTTAGCTTGCTGCTGGGGTCCGGCCAAACTGGACTAAGCAAGATGAGCCAGACACAGCTTGGAGCCTTCCTGTGGTCCCTCCCCAGTTGGCAAACCTCCCATGTCCCTCTCCAGCCCCGATTGTGACCTAATGGGGTACCTTGGCCTGGCCTGTTCCCTCTTGCAATTCAGGTCCCCTCAGAGTATGTTGGAGAGCTGGTTTCAGCCAGGTTTCACAGGCCATTTCCCTCAGGAGGGTCCCAGATGAGGGCTCATGACTGGCAAGCACTGCTGCATTGGCATGAGCCTCTCCCAATCAGGACTGATTGGGTGTGAGCCTGAGGCAGCTGCAGTTGGGCCGGGATGAGCAGATGTGGCAGGTAGGAGCTACAGGTGGCGTTGGATTGTGGGTTTTGGCCCAATCCCCACAGGCCATCTCAAGGGTCCCCACCCATGCACAAATTTGTGCACTGGACCTCTACTCATACTATAATGGAAAATAAAAGAGACTCATAGGACTCATTTTTTTTCTTAGGACACTATAGCCTAGTGACAGAGACAAGGAGTATATATTAAACAGATTGTCTATAATAATAAAAGCATGATATGCTAATTAGACCATATGTCTTTCTGGATGACCTTCTGGATGAAGCTGAGGCTACAAGGGAAGCCTGGGTCCTGGGTGCCAGAGGGTAGTCAGTGCCAGCAGCTGGGGGAAGGAAGGCCTACTCTTGCACAAATTTTGTGTATTGGGCCTCTAGTTTCAATATAATAAATGCTAAGATATAGGTATATACAGGATGTCATATCTTTCCTTCATCACCCATGTGTCATGATTCCAAAAAGGCCATCCTAGTGGTTGGTTCTGACTTCTTACTGAGAAATAACGAAGTGGTGACTAGTGGGTTGTGCTATCTTTCTGAGCATATGTCTGAGACTTGTTGGAGCATCTGCAAGGATAACTTGGGACAGTTTTCAACCAGAGTGGAGATGGAGATGATCCCTACCACTACCAGGAGACATTTTGAAATGTCTGGAGATACTCTTGATTGTCACAACTGGAGAGGTGCTAGTGGCATTGGTGGGGAAAGGTCAGGGTCGTTGCTAACCATCCTGCAATGCACATGCACAGACAATCAAAGAATTGTCTAGACCAAAAAGTAAATAGTGCCAAGCTTGAAAAACACTGATCCAGGCTATCTATTGTCACCACTTCTATTAATCCGCCTGGATACAATTACTAGAATGAAAACAAGTATAGATTATATGTCTAATGATTTTAAGATCCTCTAGAGCAGTGATCGGCAAACTTATTAGTCAACAAAGCCAAATATCAATAGTACAACGATTGAAATTTCTTTTGGGGGCCAAAATTTTTAAAACTTAAACTATATAGGTAGGTATATTGTTATTAACTTTATTAGGGTACACCTAACCTGACCTTTGCTAAAAACTAAAGGGCCAAAGAACTGCATGTGGCTCGCAAGCTGCAGTTTGCCGGCCACTGCTCTAGAGAATGTCTTGCTAGGCTGTGTGCTCCAAGAAGCCACAGATCATGTCTGCATTGCTGATGTCAGAGCCTAACACAGTGCAAGGAGCATAGTGTTTGTTCAAATACTGTCTCTTGGACTGGATTGATTATTGCACAGAGGTTATAAAGTATAAAATGGGTCAATCAGAAGCACTGTAAAATGAATGCTTGGGTGCATCTGCATATGCCTCAGGCACAGGCTAAGTGTCTAATGAATGTTTGTTAAACTGATAGTTGGATAGCTGGAAAGATTAATAAATAGAAACTTGAAAGCCCTGGGACACAAGCATTGTTTTCTTTTAGCTATTGAGGAGAATGCTTTTGGAAATGATAGACATGTGGAAGATGAGGAGGTAAATATATATACATATATATTTATATATATAAAAGCCTAAGCAACTGTTATGACAGAACAACCAGAACAACTAGAATGACCAGTTGCAATGGTGCCCACAGAACACAGGGAGCAGATGCTCAATGCAGGAGCTTCCCCAACCCATAGGCCCTGATTGCTGATGGGGCCTGGCAGCCAACTTCCCAGTCACTCCCCACACTGAACAGGTCCCGATCACCTGATTGGGGCCGGATCCTGGGCTAGGATGGAGATCTGTGACAGGTGGTGGCATGTGGGCAGCGAGAGAAGGAGGAGGTGGGGAAGCTGGGAACCTGATCAGCTCAGATTGCTGGCCAGGCCTAGCAACCCACTTGTGCATGAATTTCATGCACAGGCTGTTAGAGATCGGATGTAAGTTGACACAGTCCTTGCACCTGAAGGGACTAGCAAGGCTCAGTCCCCTACCCACACAGATTTCTCAGACTTGTTTGGATGGTGAATATCAGTATAATGAGAGCAGCCCCTACCCACACAGCTTTCCCAGACTTGTTTAGATGGCTGTTATCAGTAAGACAAGAGCTGCCTTTCATGGCTTATTCAAGATGTATTGTATCCTATTAGTGAGATTTATTGTACTAAGTATTTGTCCTTCAACCCTGTCTTGTGATTTTAGAAGAACAAAGAATGTTTTGATCTCCTGCTCATGACTGACCTCCCAGTCAGTGTTTGTGCATAAAAGGCATCGTGCAATTAATAAAGTTGCTGCAGTCTGACAAAGGGCTTGCGGGCCTCCCGATCCCACTTTTCTGTTGTTCTTCTCAATTCCCACCTTCCTACCTCAGCCCTGTTCAACTGTCACGCTGGCTCTGACACCAGGCCTCTAGTATATATATACATATACACACACACATATATAATGTTGAACAATATGATTCTGTGCTTTGTTTGACAGTATATGAGATAAGAGTAAAATAAATTTTATTTCCCTTTTCCTCTACCACTAGCTTTTTGCTAATGCTCTTTCTCAGCCTATACAATCATATGCTACATGTTGAGATGTGTCATTAGGCAACTTCATCATTGTGTGACCATCATGGAGTGATCTTACACAAACCTAAATGGCATAGCCTATTTCTCTTATGCAAAATCTGTCCAGCATGTTACTCTACTGAAACATATCTAAATATAGAAAAGGTAGAGTATAGTTTTTATAAAGTCTACAGTAGTGTGCAGTAAGGTCCTAGGCTTTCACATTCACTTAACCACTCACTCACTGACTCACCCAGAGCAGCTTACAGTCCTGCAAGTTTCATTCATGGCAAATGCCCTAGACAGGTGTACCATTTGCTATCTGTTATACCATATTTTTACTCTACCTTTTCTATATAAAATAATGATAAAAATATGGTATAATAATACATAAACAAGTAATCTTCATTTATTATTATTATCAAGAATTATGTACTGTGCATAATTGCATGTACTATACTTTCATACACCTGGCATGGCAGTAGGCATGTTTATATCAGCATCACCACAAACATGTGAGTAATGTTCTACTACAACATTAAGATGTCTATGTCTCACTATTCGATAAAAATTTTTCCCATTATAATCTTACTAGAGGCCCAGTGCACGAAAATTTATGCACAGGTAGGGTCCGTCGCTGCTGCCAGCTGCCAACCAGGGCCTTCCTTCATTCCATGCCACCCCCTGTTGGTCAGCACACATCATAACGAGCGGTTGAGCTCCCAGTTGGTTGAACCACCTGAGGGGACAATTTGCATATTAAACTTTTATATATGTAGATGGGACCACTGCTGTACATGCAATGAAGTCAGCAAATGCTATATGTACAGAATTCAGTAATCCCCACCTACAAAAAGAGCCAACAGACCTCCTTTTACCTTGCATCTTGTATGTGTCATTTTTTCTTTCTTCAATTTAACCCAACCTGAGTTTTTACAGCTGAGGCTTATGCAATTTGGGGTATCCCCATGAAAGAAAAAACAAAACTGTATGTACAAATAAGAATAAAAATAAAATTAGTTTGAATAAGAAAAAAAAATCCCAGTGTATCACAAGTTTTAAAAAGCTTACAAGAACTATCAGTATCATTAAAGCCAGAAAAATAGCATAAAATTTTGGTACTGAAATGTGTTCATGCTTTTATTATACTTGGCCACTAATTAGCTCTGTCTCCCATCCACTTTCAACCAAGTTTCTCTCCACAGCTACTGCTGGGAAACTAATCCAACCAATAGGGAACACAAGCCAAGAGAGGAGATAGCTTGTCATTATTTTATTTGAAAAATCTACTGAGCCAACCTCAGTGTCCTTTTTCTTTATCTGAGGCAGAACTGGATGGATTATAAGCAACATTTCCTGTCCCCAAGCTCACTTCCCAATCTCCAACTTCCATTGGAGGGGTCCAGGCCCTCTGATAAAGACTATAGTCATTGCTGCAAGCAGAAATTCCTTCCTTTTTCCTTAACCTACCAGCCCAGGCATCTCTGCCTTCTTTAAGTTGAGTCTCATTCTGTTTCATTAGTAGGTCAGTTAGCAGATCCAAAAGTCGCACTCTCTGGCAGCAATGTGAGTCTTCAAATCGCCGATTTGCCTAAGAACTACATACGTCTCATCTGGTTTTTCACTGCCAACCAGAAAATTTTACAATGGGAGACCAACGAGCCTCATCCATACTACTTCAAAACTAAGTTTAAGGACAGGGTCACACTTGATCTTCAAAATGGCACACTCCACATCTATGATGTCCAGGAAGAAGATAGCAGCGTCTACCTTCTGAAGGTGTTGTTGGAGTCTATGTTTGAAGACGTATGGAGCATCCCATTGAAAGTGTTTGGTGAGTTTGGGGAACCCAAGGGCAAGTCCCCATTCTGGGCCCCTGGATGGAGCAGTGGGAGGCTTCCTGGTAATAATGGGGGGCTCTCTTGGGACCAGGAGAGAAAAACCTCAGGACCGGCTTAATTTATTTCTCCCCAAACCAATTCTGCTTGGGAATGAGCCTGGGCTGGCAGAGCCCAAATTGATAGTCTTGGGACATTTAACACCTCTTCTGATGTTAATGAGTCTAAGATTTGAAGAGAAGAAAAACAATAGAGGTGGTTTCCTCTCTATTCTGCGATTTTCTCCTGAGATAAGTTCTGAGCTCATCTTGACAATGTATTTGAACAAAGACTTTATCAGACTTAAGGAAAAAGAATAGATAAAGGATGGAGCAGGGTATTAAGGAGAGTTTTTAATCTTTCCCAATACCTGGGCCAACAACTTCTCACAGCTCCAGCTTAATCAGTATACTTGGAATAAAGACCAGGACATTAAACATGGAATCAGACATTCCTGGGTTAAAAACTCTGGTCACTTACTAATTGTTGCGGGGTGACCCGCAAGAGATGACCACCAGGCTCAGATATCAGAATTTATGAGCCTTTATTAAGCTGGCCAGCAATTATATTTGCAGCATTTGACCGCGGTAAAGGCCAAACTGCAGTGCAGACCACAGGTGTTAGTTATATTCAGAAACCACAGGAGGAAGTCAGAATAGTTACAATGACAACTCAAAGTTTACAAAAGCTATTTCAGTCATTTCCAAGAAACTCAGGGCACAGGTGTACTGCCTGGGGACGCTTGGCCAGGAGCGTGAACCACCTCCTTTTTCCAAATTCCAAACCAACCCATTGTTCAGTGACTCACTGCATCTCTCCAGGTCTTAAGTCATCCTGCCTCCCCTGCCTCCAGGCAACGGAGGAACTGTGCCAGGTTTGCAGCCCAGAACACTAATTACGTGACCTTGGAGAAAGATTTTAACAGTGCTGTGCCTATATTAGGTAAATTTCTTTTGATGGTGTTAATGTAATAAAACATTCAGACCTGTGAAGAATTTTTGTGAGTTTATTTGAGCCAAATTGTTGACAATAGCTGGGAAGCGGAATCTTAAGGTATTGAGATAATAATCCAGAGAATGGCAGTTTTCACCTGGTTTTATACATTACAATCAAAGGAGAAGATGTGTTTTTCCTCTCCGAGTTTCCGCTGTTTCGCCGTGTGGCTTGCAGGCTCAGCCGATCCGGCTGCACCCGCCGAAGCCCTCCCCCGTCACCTTGTCTCGGTTTTTTACCACCGGTTTAGACAGCGAGTCCGAGTCGTCCCTGTCCAGGGAGGAGCTCGTCACCAAACCTGTCGGGGGCAACTACGGCCAACAGCCATTGATGCTGAGTGAAGATGAAGAAGATACCAAGAGAGTGGTTCGAAGTGCCAAGGACAAGAGGTTTGAGGAATTGACCAACCTTATCCGAACCATCTGTAATGCCATGAAAATTCGGGATGTCACCAAGTGCCTGGAAGAATGTGAGCTCCTGGAAAAGGCATATGGGAAGGCTAAAAGTATTGTGGACAAGGAAGGTGTCCCCAGGTTCTATATCCGCATCCCGGCTCATCCGGAGGACTATCTTAATGAACTATGGGAAGATAAGGATAAGAAGAAGATGAACAAGAACAACGTCAAGGCCTTGAGCACTCTGCGCCAGGAGATCTGAATATATAACCGATATTTTGAATCCCATATTACAAATTACAAGCAGAACCCTGAGCAGTCTGCAAATGAAGATGCTGAGAAGAATGACGAGGATTCAGAAGGCTCTTCAGATGGGGATGAGGACGGAGTCAGTGCTGCAGCTTTCTTGAAGAAAAAATCAGAAGCTTCTTCTGCGGAGAGTGGCAAGTGCCTCAAAAAGATGGAGGATGAAGATGAGGACTCAGAAGATTCAGAGGAGGATGAAGAGTGGGACACAAGCTCAACATCTTCTGACTCAGACTCAGAGGAGGAAGAAGAGAAACAGACCGTGCTGGCCTCAAGATTCCCTTAAAATGCCCCAGCCACAGAGGAGGACAAGAAGGCTGCTGAGAAGAAATGGGAGGACAAAGCCAAGAAGAAGCACAATAGGAAGTCTAAGCGCTTGAATGAGGAGGAGGAGGACAATGAAGGCGGGGAGTGGGAAAGGGTCCGAGGTGGAGTGCCTGTCATGAAGGAGGAACCAAAAATGTTTGCCAAGGGAACTGAGACCACCCATGCTGTCATCAAGAAACTGAAAACCTACAGGCACGAGGCAAGAAAGGAACTGACCATGCATCCCATATTGAGGTGCTACAGCTGCTGGTTCACATTGGGGAGGGTGTCGCCATTAAGATGAAGTTCAATATCATCGCCTCTCTCTATGACTACAACCCCAACCTGGCTACATACATGAAGCCCGAGATGTGGCAGAAGTGCCTGGATTGCATCAATGAGCTGATGGACATCCTGTTTGCAAAGCCTAACATCTTTGTTGGAGAAAACATTCTGGAAGAGAGTGAGAACCTGTATAATGTTGACCAGCCACTGCATGTTCGTGGCTGTATTCTAACTCTGGTGGAACAGATGGATGATGAATTTACTAAAATAATGCAAAATATTGACCCTCACTCCCAAGAGTAGGTGGAGCACTTGAAGGATGAGGCACAGGTGTGTGCCATCATTGAGCGTGTGAAGCACTACCTGGAAGAGAAGGGGACTACTGAGGAGATCTGTCGTGTCTACTTGAGGCGCATTCTCCACACCTACTACAAGTTTGATTAGAAGGCCTATCAACGGCAGCTTACCCTCCCTGAGGGCTCCTCAAAGTCTGACCAAGATCAGGCAGAAAATGAGGATGAGGACTCGGCCTTGCTGATGGAGAGACTTTGCAAGTACATCTATTACAAAGACAGCACAGACCGAATTCGCACGTGCGCCATCCTCTGCCATATCTACCATCATGCCCTGCACTGCCCCTGGTACCAGGCCTGTGACCTCATGCTCATGAGCCACCTACAAGACAACATTCAGCACGCAGACCCTCCAGTACAGATCCTGTACAAATGCACTGTGGTGCAGCTAGGCATCTGTGTGGGGGTCTGACCAAGGATGCTCACAATGCCCTGCTGGACATCCAGTCAAGTGGCCAGACCAAGGAGCTCCTGGGTCAGGGTCTGCTGCTGCGCAGCCTCCAGGAACACAACCAGGAGCAGGAGAAGGTGGAGCGGCGCTGGCAGGTCCCTTCCACCTGCACATCAACCTGGAGCTGCTGGAGTGTGTTTATCTGGTGTCTGCCATGCTCCTGGAGATCCCCTACATGGCTGCCCATGAAAGTGATGCCTGCTGACGCATGATCAGCAAGCAGTTCCATCACCAGTTGCAAGTGGGTGAGCAACAGCCCCTGCTGGGCCCCCCTGAATCAGTGAGAGAACATGTGGTCACTGCTTCCAAGGCTATGAAGATGGGTGACTGGAACACTTGCCACAGTTTTGTAATCAATGAGAAAATGAATGGCAAAGTGTGGGACCTTTTCCCTGAAGCTGACAAAGTCCAAACCATGCTGGTTCGGAAGATCCACAAAGCGTCACTTCGGACATACCTCTTCACCTACAGCAGTGTCTATGACTCCATCAGTATGGATACACTGTTTGACATGTTTGAGCTTGACCTACCCACTGTACACTCCATCATTAGCAAGATGATCATTAATGAGGAGTTGATGGCCTCCTTGGGCCAGCCAACACAGGCTGTGGTGCTGCACCGCACAGAGCCCACTGCCCAACAGAACCTGGCTCTGCAGCTGGCGGGAAAGCTGGGCAGCTGGTGGAAAACAATGAGCGCGTATTTGACCACAAGCAGGGTTCCTATGGCGGCTACTTCTGAGATCAGAAGGATGGCAACCGCAAAAACGAAGGTTACCGCCAGCAGCAGTCTCAGCCTACTGAGCACTTCTGTCCCCGTGGCTTAGACCATTCAACAACCTTTAAATCTTAAACCACACCCCAGTCATTAAAGGTCCATTTAAACTTGAAAAAAAAAAAAAAAGAAGAAGATGTAAGTGGGTTACATTTGTAGTTATATAACACAGTCAAAGGAGAGACATAAGTGGGTTACATGAAATTCATTGGTGATGGATTAAGGAGGTGGGATAAAGCAATCCCACCTGGGATTGGATAAAAAGTAAAATGATGGACACATACTTAGGTGAATGCAGGAACAATTAACATGATGATGAAGGAATTTGTGGTATCTGTCCTGGTGCCCACCACATTTGGTTGTGCCCCAGGGGCTCCAGAAAAAGGGAAGTTATAAGTTATCCAGACATCTCACAGATACGTTATCTTAGAGGCAAAAAGGCAAATGGCTCAGTAAAGATCTAAGTTGATCTTTGTTAGGGAAAATACCAGCCTAGCACATGACTACCCGCTATAACCTGTTTGTAGTTATATTTAATTTTCAAACCATCTTTTGTGGTTATTTTAGGTCTCTGAGTTTACCAGACTGCCACACAGGCCTCCCCTGAGCTTATCAGGTTAGCCTGTGGCTCCTTTCATCCACACAATGATATGTTATCGTGGATGCAAAAAGATAATAGACTCAGTTATGGTAAATATTGACCTTTATCAGAATGTGACTACCCACCATAAACTGCTTTTAGTTAAAGTTTTAGTTTCAGGCAGTCGTTCGTGGTTCCTTTAGGTCTTTGAGTTTGCAAAACCCCTACAGGCCTCCTCTGAGCTAATCAGGTTAGCATGTGTTTTTTTTTTTTTTTTGTCCACAATGGAAAGAGGAACCAATTTTTAGGGGGAAAAAAAAAGAGAAATTATTTAAATTAATGGAAGGAGCTTGGAAGATTCAAGAAAGGCTGAAGGGGAGGAAGACTAAGAACTATGGCCAATCCAGAGTCCGCAGCTGCAAGAATTTGTGGACTAGGCCTGTGGATTCCTGCCATTTACATGACTTATCTCTCAAAGTCTAGACTTTTGTATATCTCAGTTTCAGTCTCAAGGAAGAAAAATTGGTTGTGCTGGGGAAGATGTAGCAGCTGTTATGCCCAGATTTCATAATCCCCAGAAGCTACCAGGGAGCCTAAAACGGCTGCAATAGCATAGAACCTTTATTCAAACCCGGGTTTGGCCCCCAGCCTCCATCTGGCACAGCCTTTGACTGGGAATCTAACCCAAGACGCTTTGGTGTGCTAGCTGATGTTCTAACCACTGAGGTACACAGGCCAGGGCTTAATTTCTTAAAATATATATTTTATTGATTTTTACAGAGAGGAAGGGAGAGGGATAGAGAGTTAGAACCATTGATGAGAGAGAAACACCGATCAGCTGCCTCCTACACATCCCCTGTTGGGGATGTGCCCACAACCAAGGTACATGTCCTTGACTGAAATCGAACCTGAGACCCTTGAGTCCGCAGGATGACGCTCTATCATAAACCCATTTTGTTTCTGAGTGCATAGCTCCTCCTCTGAAACCTCTCCCAGTCTGAAGCTTCCCAGAGGGCCAAGCTGCTCACTAGTTTCCTCTAGAGGGGCTTCTGCTCTATTACTCCAATTCCCACAGCATTTGTCACTCCTAGCTTCCTTTGTACATCGTTGGCTAAACCTTCACAGCATAAATGCCCACAAATGCATAAATCCAATGTCTCATCTTATAACACCCTCCTCACTTTCAGATCCTGTACCTAAGCCTGACATAAAGATTGAGAAGACACAGGAAATGAACAGCAGCTGTTATCTGATCCTGACTTGTATGGTCCCAAGTCAGTCTGTCAACTACAGCTGGTATGGGGACTCAGGACCCATTTCAGAACGGCTCCAGAGTGGTGTGCTTAATATCACCGTTACACCTCAGAACTTCTCCAAGTTTTACAGATGCGGAGTCAGCAATCCTGTGAGCTACAACAATGACACAGTCCACTTCAGGTCACCCTGCAAACTGCGTAAGAAATATTCCCACGGGAACTCAGGTGGGTTCAGGGTCACAGTTTTCTCTTGAATGAAGAAAGGTGTGGGGACCCTTTCAAATTATCCTGGCAGAGAATTTGATGGAGTATCCCAAAGGCATCTGGGAGACTCAGGTTCTACTCAGGGCTTTGCTAACACCTCCCAGTGAACTCACCTCATTTTGGTGGAGATCAATGTCCTTATCTGCAAAGGGCAGTTGCACAAGATGTCAACTCCTCGCCTGCTCAAACAATGCATGGTCCTGGAATCTGAGGCCAGGGTAACTGTAGGAAATCTGATATATCAGGGTGACCAGAGAGAATAGGGCAAGTGCGAGAGTAGGCCACACATTATTGAACAGGCACAGTGAGGGGTTTCTGGTAGATAGTCTAAATCAACAACAGAAGAAGGGCCAAAGAATAAGTAGTGAACAGGAGTGAGAGCCTTATCCTAAGGTAGAAACTCTCTGCTCTCCCCAACTGTGTTCTTGATGAATTTAGGCAGACAAATTCTGGGTTTTATGTCTCAGATTCCTCCATCTGCTGGGAGAATCTACTCACTCACTTGAGCATCACTCCTGAATCTCTATCAAGCCTACACAAAACCATAGTGGGGAGCTAAGATTGGGTTGTAAGTCTATGGGTTTTGGAGTCAGACGCCTGGGAATTAATTCTGGGAATGTCACTTACTAACCAAGCAAGTTACTTAGTTTCTCTAAGTCATGTTCCTCTTAAATAACAGACAAAATAGTAGTTTTTACCTCGTGTTGTTGTAAGGATTGAATGAGATAATATAAATGACTTAGCACAGTGCCTGACAAGTCTTCAGTGAATGGTAGCTAAATTAGGCAAAGTCCCTTCAAGTTGGGAAAACTAGGGGTTTGAGGGTCCCCTTAATAAACATGGATTGTTATTACCAGCATTCAGGTCTCTCTTATTCTCTGCACCCCTGAAATCACACCCCTGAGCCCTGGTGTACATATCCTTCTAGAATAACTCATCCCTGTGATGCCAACATTTACCTGAGATACCTGTCATGCCCAGTCATCAGGGACCATGGCCCCCAAGGACATTGCTCTTTCATGGTCTTCTTGGAGCCAGTCTACTTTCCAATCTGGGCTGATTTCTCTATCTCTGCTGCTACAGGTGGACTATGGAAACTGTATGTTCTTCTTTATTCTTCCCAACTAACTAGTCATATCTCTTCTAGTCTCT
The DNA here is from genome assembly GCA_027563665.1 of Antrozous pallidus. NCBI lineage: Eukaryota > Metazoa > Chordata > Mammalia > Chiroptera > Vespertilionidae > Antrozous > Antrozous pallidus. The sequence continues at coordinate 37,750,112 of CM050527.1, forward strand.
GCATATTTGCTGTTTTTCTGTCACCTCAGACTCAATGTGAAGTTTGGTATCTAACCTTGAGACCACAGTTTACTGGGCAGTTCCAGCACTACCTTTTCATCAACACCCTATCCTGAGATCCAGGAAAAGGAAGACACACAGTCTATCCTTCGTAAAAAGAGAGTGACTGCTCATTTGCAGCAAGGATGAAAATAATAATACATAAATTATTTGGAAGGGTTAAATCTATCTTGTCACTTTTTAGCTGCCCAAATTATCCTAGAAAAGCATCCCTAATCTCCCTTCCCTATTTTATCATTCATTGTCTTTCCCTTACTATTTTTTACTTTCTTCCTTCTCCTCCTGGCTGTCTCCTCTCCTCCTCTGTTTTTATTCCCTCCCCTCCCTGTCTCTCCCTTCCCCCCTCTTTTTTTCCTTCTAGTTGGTACAAATGGGTAATGAGGTGGAAAAACAGGAAGTATCCTTCCTTTCCTAAGGTTATCTGTGCATAACATTAAGTGGTCATCTGTCTATACCTGGAGCTCTGCCCTACTCAATGCTGTCTGGTGGAGGAGAGTGATTCTTTCCCAGGCCCACAGACATGAAAGCATTGGACTCAGTAATAGTTAATGGGTTTTTGCATTCTTTATACTTTAATCTGGGGAGACTGGGCCAGTCTGGGTGAGGATATCTCAGGCACAATGAGATTGGATTAAGGGAGGAAATACACTTTCGTGCTCCCATGACAATGTCCACACCGCCACCCTTTCTAAAAGCAGTAATCAAACACCTAAGTATTTGGGGTTTTCTTGCCTTTTCAGCCGGATCCTCTGGAGTAGTTTGGATTCCAGTGTGGCTCATCGTCATGGTACCCACCACTCTTGGCCTCCTATTGATCTGAGACAAGCTCTTCTAACTCAAGGGTGAAACTAGAAGACTGCAGGATCTTGTCTTTAACAGCAACCATGCTCTCCACCCAAGTAGAAGCTCTGGTTCTATGGGATGGAGAAAGTGTTTTGAAGCACCTATAAAGAGTTTCAAATTAAATTTTTATTTTTTTAAAATATATTTTATTGATTTTTCACAGAGAGGAAGGGAGAGGGATAGAAAGTAGGAAACATCAATAGGAGAGAAACGTCGATCAGCTGCCTCTTGGACACCTCCAACTGGGGATGTGCCCGCAGCCAAGGTACATGCCCTTTACAGGAATTGAACCTGGGACCTTTCATTCCACAGGCCCATGCTCTATCCACTGAGCCAAACCGGTTTGGCTCAAATTAAATTTTTAAAAATTATGAATACAACCCAGCTGGCATGGCTCAGTGATTGAACCAGGAAGTCATTGTTTGATTCCTCGTCAGGGTGCATGCCCAAGTTGCAGGCTCCATCCCTAGTAAGGGGCGTGCAGAAGGCAGCTGACCAGTGATTCTCTTTCATCATTGATGTTTCTATTTCTCCCTCTCTGAAATCAACAAAAATATATATTTTTAAAAATTATGATAACAGCTGAAACCGGTTTGGCTCAGTGGCTAGTGTCGGCCTGTGGACTGAAAGATCCCGGGTTTGATTCTGGTCAAGGGCATGAACCTTGGCTGTGGGCACATCCCCAGTAGGGGGTGTGCAAGAGGCAGCTGATCGATGTTTCTGACTTTCTATCCCTCTCCCTTCCTCTCTGTAAAAAAAAATCAATAAAAATATGTTTAAATAAATCATGACTATGGTATGGTGATTACCAGAGGGAAAGAGTGGGGGAGGTAAAAAGAGGGGTAAAAAAATGGTGATGGAAGGAGACTTGACTTGAGGTGATAAACACACAATACAATATAGAGATGATGTATTATAGAATTGTGCAGTTGAAACCTATATATCTTTATTAACCAATGCCATCCCAATAAGTTCTAACAAAATAGATCCAGAGACATAGAACCATGGAACAAACTGATGAATTTCAGAGAGAGAGTGGGGGAGGGGGAAAGATTAACTTGGACACAGACAATAGTGTGGTAAAGGCTTGGGAGAGACAGGTGTTGGGAAGAGGGGATTAATGGGGGGCGGGGGGGACACACAAAGGAGACATCTGTAATGCTTTCAATAATAAAGATACATTTTTTTAAAGTAATAAATAAATAATAAAAAGAGAAAAAAATAAGTTGAGTTTTACAATTCCATTTTTAGACCTTCCATAATGGCATATTGAAGTGGTTTATTTACATCTATAGATTAATAAATAAATACTTGGAAGAAGAAGCACATCAGGACTAATAGGAGGGGCAGAATTGTGGAACTGGTCGGTCCCACATCCACGTGTGGTGGTTTAAAATCGGGAGGGATAGCTTGGCTATGGAGGTTTCCCTGAGCAACAAGCGGTCCCTGCCCATACCAGGTCCCCAGTCCATGGTTCCTGTGTTGGGAAGAGAAGCCCCCACAACTGGGTGTAAAAACCTGTGGGTGTTGTGGCTGAGGAACACAGAGGCTGCGGAAGACCCAGGTCATTCTTCTCAAAAGGACTTACTGGGATTCACTCCCTCTGAGCTCCAGCCGTAGGCCAACTTGAAAGGACCTTGGGACATTCAGGAAAGAAGTGCTTTGTCTGGAATCAGGGCAAGAGCTGGAGAGGCAGGCTTCTCCCAGACAGAAGTGCTGACAGAGGCTAGTGTTCCTTTGTTGAGCCCTCCCTGCCACTGAACTGACAGGCTGCATCATATCTGAATCTCCAACAACCTGGCTCACCCTTTACTCCCACCCTGCTGATTCCCTGAGACCCTGCCCCTCCCTACTTAGCAGTTTTATCACATCATTTTCAGTAGCTTTTCCATACAATTGACCTCTATTGCCTCATGCTTTGGACTTTTCTCAAACAACTATCAGCTGACCTCACCATGTCTCATACCTCTCAATAAGTTGCCCCAGGCCTGGAACTAGTGGCAGCTCATCCTGATTCACAGCTTGGCCTCTCCGGAGTACCTCTGAGCTCAACACAAGCAGCAGCCATCTACAGATTGCTTTGTAGCTGATGCTGGGTGGCCCTGGGCAGGGCCTAGGGAGAGGTTGACTTTGAACCTCCTGTGAGGCCACAGAGCCATCCAGTGGTCAGCTTCAACCCTGCTGGATTATACCTCACCACCTCTATAAGTGACACTCAAGGGTTGGACTCCATCAGCACCAGAGCTCCACTAAAAGAAGTCCTATTTCATGGGGTGGACTCCTGCACAACAGCAATACTTCAGTTGTAGTCACAGCCAATCCTTAGAACTAATTGGCCCCCGGGGGGGGGGGTCTATTCTTCCCAGTGATGCCAACATAAATCAAGACTCAACTACAATAGGACCATACACACAGCTCAGACAGAGGTGCAACTGGAGTGCCCAGCTCAGGTAACTGGGGAAGCTGAGACACTGGGCCCTTCAGGACACCTACTATACAAGGTGACTCTACCAAGTCTGGGAGACATAGCATATCTACCTAATACATAGAAACAAACACAGGAAAGCAGCCAAAATGGGGAGACAAAGAAACATGTCACAAATGAAAACAAACAAACAAACAAAAAAATCACATGAGAAATCTCCAGAAAAAGAACTAAATAAAATAGAAGCAAGAAAACTACTGGATACAGAGTTTAAAACCATGGTTACAAGGATGATTCAGGAACTAAATGAGAATTTCAAGGAACTTAGTAAGAATTTCAAGAAAATTAGTGAGAATATCAATGACATAAATAGGATCAGTCAGAAATAGAGCATACATTATCTGAAATAAAGAATAATTTATGGAGTCCCAGCGGGTGTTGGTCAGTGGTTGAGTGTTAACCCATGAACAAGGAGGTCATGGTTCAATTCCAGGTAAGAGCACATGCCCAAATTCAAGCTCAGTCTCCACTGGGGGTATGCAGGAGGCAGCTGATCAATGATTATCTCTGATCATTGATGTTTCTATCCCTCTCTCACCTCCCTTCCTCTCTTCAAAATAAATTTTAAAAAATTTTAAGTAAAATATTTATAAGGGATCAACAGTAGAATAGAGGATGCTGAACTTGAAGGAATCAAGAATTTGGAATATAAAGAAGCAAAAAGCACCCAATCGGAACACAAAAAGAAAAAAAGAATCCAAAAATATGAAGATAGTATAAGGAGCTTCTGGGTTGACTTTTGCATCATGGGAGAACTGGAAGGAGGAGAGAGGCATGAAAACCTATTTGAAAAAATAATGACAAAAAAACTCCCCTTACCTAGTGAAAGAGATAGACATACAAGTCCAGGAAGCACAGTCAGTCCCAACAAGAGAAACCCAAAGAGGCCCACACCAAGATACATCATAATTAAAATGCAAAAACTTAAAGACAAAGAGAGAATCTTAAAAACAGCAAGAGGAAAACAGTTGGTTACCTACAAGAGAGAGCCTCTGAGACTATCAGCTAATTTATCAACAGAAACTTTGCAGGCCAGAAGGGAGTGGCAAGAAATATTCAAAGTGATGAAAAACAAAGACCTATAATCAAGATTACTCTATCCTCAAAGCTATCATTTAGAACTGAAGGTCAGATAAAGAGCTTGCTAGACAAGGAACAGCTAAGGAGTTCATCACCATCAAACCAGTATTACATGAAATGTTAAAAGGTCTTTAAGAAGAAGAACTAGTCCTAGCTGGTTTGGCTTAGTGGGTAGAGTATTGATCTGTGAATTGAAGGGTCCTGGGTTCAATTCTGGTCAAGGGCACATACCCAGGTTGTGGGCTTGATCCCCAGTGGGAGGGGGGTGCAATCTCTCTCTCCTTCCCTCTTCCTTTCTCTCTAAAATTAATTCATATATATGTATATATACATACATATATATGTATATATACATATATAAGAATATATAGTACTTTAAAAAAAGAAATAAAATATAAAAATATGAACAATAAAATGGCAATAAATGCCTATATATCAACAGACGAACCTAAAAATCAAAATAAATGAGCAAAATCTAATGAACAGAATAAACTGATGAATAAAATAGAACCAGAGGCATGAAAATATGGAACAGATAGACAAGTCTCAGAGGGAAGGGAGGAGGGAGAATGGGAAGAAATTAATCAAAGATTTTATATGCATACTAGAGGCCCAATGCACAAAATTCATGGGGGGTGCCGGGGGTCCCTCATCCCAGCCCACGCCCTCTCATAATCAGGACTCCTCACTCCTAACTTCCCACCTGCTTGCTCCTTACAGCTTGGCTCACTGCTCCTTAATCCTGCTGTGGAGGCGAGAGAGGCTCTAGCCACCGCCACTACGCTCACCAGCCGTGAGTCCTGCTTCTGGCTGAGCAGTGTTCCAGCTGTGGGAGCACACTGACCACCAGAGGGGAGCTCCTGCATTGAGTGTCTGCCCCCTGATGATCAGTGTGCATCATAGCAACTGGTTGTTCTGCTCTAACAGTCACTGGGCTTTTATTATATAGATATGCATTAGCTATGGACACAGACATAGGGTTGTGAAGGCCTAGGGTGGGGGCAGGAACCAGTGGAGGGGAGCAGGGGGGGATGGGGGTATCTATAATACTATCAAAAATAAAGATTAAAAAAAATACTTAACAATATATGGGTAATGTAGCCATAATTATGCTATTTAGTCAAATGCTGGGTGTGAATAGGCTCCCTTCTCAAATATGAAGGATTTCTTTTTGACATGCCATTCTATATATCAATTTAGAATAACTAATAAAAATTATTATAAATAACTTTCTAGTAATAAAACTGCTAAGCTTGAAAATAAAAATAAAAAATCATGGCTAACATTGAATTTTATATCCACTAGTTACTTTCCAACATACGTATATGAATACACATGCATCTTTTTCCACCAAAAAATATATATGTGATCATACTATGCAACATTGTCTTGCTTAAATCAATATTTGATGTTATTGTCAAAGTGGATTCTCAAAATTGTCCCAAATCTGTCAGACAATGCCAGCTCCATCAGCCTGGACAAACTGAAACATTAAGACTCACAGGGGAAGAACCATCAGCTCTTCTGTGTTAGCTCTTGTATGGCTAAGGAGTGAATTTGGGCTATTTCTGACTCTTGTTCCCACATCCATGCCGGACCTCCTTGGGTCCAAGCACTCCCAAACTACCCCCTCACCAAGTTCTCCTTTCTGGTGGTCTGCTTTCTTCTGGCATATGTATTAGGAACATATGTATTAGGTTTTCTGGGAATATGGAGTAAGAATTACTTCCCCAGAACTGAGTGTGCAGGTTTCCACATAAAAGGGTCCCTCCCAAGCCTTTCAAAGGGAGTTGAGTTCTCCCTCCTCCTTCATCATCATTGCTGTGTGGGCAACTCTTCAAGTTCTAGCTGTCATGAGATCCATAAAGCCATCAAATCGACAAAATATTCTCACCAGGGTCTTCCGTTATATAAAGACAGTAGTGCCCAGGTCCAGCACTGACAAATAATTAGAATTTTTGCTATATGTTTTTCTCCTCTAAGGCTCCCCATAGGCTTGGAGCTAAGAGGGTCACTCAACGGTAGGCTCCCCCTTCAGGACTGCTTCACCACCCACAATGTTCCCCACATCCAGTCCTCTGTGGCAGAGACGATGCTGTGTCTTCACCAAACTTTCATTTTTCCTCCTGGCCTGTGATGGGGTTAATTTTAAGTGTCAACTTGACTGGGCCATGGGGATGCCCAGGCACATGGTCAAATATTATTCTGGGTGTGTCTGTGAGGGCACTTGTCAGTGAGGTTATCATTTGGATCAGTAGAGTTAATAAAGCAGGTTACCCTCTCCAATGGCGATAGGCCTCAGCCAGTCAGCAGTGGTCCTGAATAGAACAAAAAGGCTCACCTGCAAAGGGAAACTCCTCCTGCCTGACTGCCTTCAAGCTGGGACCTTTGTGGGGGGTTTTCCTGCCTTGGGACTTGGCCTGGAACTACACCGTGGGCTTTCCTGGGTCCCCAGCTTTCCCACTCAGATCTTAAGACTTGTGAGCCTCCATAATTGCATGAGCCAATTCCTTACGCTAAATGAGTGAGTGTGTGTGTGTGTGTGTGTGTGTGTGTGTGTGTGTGTGTGTGTGTGTTTGTGATTGGTCTGTTTGGAGAACCCTGACTAATACACAGGCCAATAGAAAACCTCCTTTTCCTAGTCTCCTTTCATCTAGCTGGAGTCATGTGCCTGGTTTTAGCCAATAGAAGGTGAGTGGAATTGTGGGGACAGAAAGTGAGAGACTCGAGAGTGGAGCCACATAATGCAAGGAGCCCATGTCCAAGCCATCACTTAGAAGGCAGATGCTGGTCTGCATTGTACATGCATGATAAGCATGATTGGGTTTTTATATCACAAGATAGCCTGGGCTTCCTAAGATACCCACTGTCTCCCTCAGGCTAACCTGCAATTCCACCCCCAACTCACCTCTTATCAGCTCACATCACTCAATCAGACCATCTAGAATTTCTTTCTATACATAGTGTCCTTCCCTTTTCCCTCACTTTTTCTTGGCAGAAGAAGAGAATTTCTAGGGGAAGACACACACACGAACACACACACACACACACACACACACACACACACACATACACACACATGAGTGTAATGAAAGAGGATTCCTGGGGGAGGCGGTAAGAGTGAGGAAATGTTCCTGTGCATCTCAAATCAGCATGATCCTCAGCTGATGAAAAATGGCATGCCTTGCCAGGCATCATATTTCTATTGGTTCTAGTTACTTGGAAACCTGAGGCAGGTCCCAATGTAGAAGGCTTGGGTCACAAGCAACAGTTGTTCCCTGCCTCTCCAATCCCTCGAAGGAGTGCTAGATACATAATTTGGGGAGCTCAGTGCAAAATGAAAATGTGGAAACCCTTGTTCAAAAATCAGGGGAAAAGTGCCATTAAAGGTGCAAAAACAAAGCTTTTCCCTTTCATCCCCAACCTCTCTCTACTTGGGATGGTTTGTGCATGTTTTTAAATTTGCTGTTCAATGTTTTAAGTAAAAAAAAAAAGAAAGAAAAAAGAAAAGAAAATTCTAAATCATTATGACTTTTATTTTTTAAATTGTGCCAAGTCAGTTTTGAATGAAATTCAAGAACATTTAATTTGTATGTGGAGAATTATATCTGGAGAGAGAACCAAGATGGCGGCATAGGTAAACACCTATTGTTCTGCCCCACGCAACAATTCAAAAACTACAACAAAACAACAAAACAAACATCACCCAGAATCACCAGACAGCTGGCTGAGTGAAAACTCCACAAATAAAAGTAAAGGTGGGACACTGAGACTCAGAAGAGCGGCAGAGCACAGCCTTGAAGATAAGCCTGGAAACAGAGGTTAGGAGCCGTGGCCGCACACAAGCGCGTAGGCTGTAAGGCTGGAGCAGCAACCCCGGCTGGATTTCTCCAACAGGGAGGGCGGAGACGTCCCACTGCACAGATTCCCCAGCACCAGGCGAGGTCCGAGGTCCGGGGTACGCACCCTGGAAGCCGGGTGCGGCAGAGGTCTCCTAGTCTGAGGAGAAACCGGGTTGCTTGGAAAAGCACTTAGCCCTTGTAAAGCTCCCTGGTGACTTGCCCCCTGAACCGGAAACCACCGGACTGCTTTGTTTTACAACCCTGGGCGAGACTTTGGGTGTGCAGACTCATTTGGGGAGAGGCAGAGTTGTCTGGCAAGGGGTAGAGACTAGCGGCTTTCTCTTGGAGGTGCCTGCAACAATTGCCACCCAACAGAGACCCGCACGCGAGCGCCGCATAGGACGTAGCTGACCCTGAGGCTGCCTGCGCAGCTCAGAGACTCCGCCCATCCATCCTGAACACAGTCTCCCTTCACAGCCAATTAGCCTGGAGGTCAAACCCTGTTAGGGCTAACAACAACAAGCTGGGCTTAAGTTCAAAAATACTGTACAACCCATAAAGAATTGCAGTAAGAGTACCCACCTCAGGTAACTGGGGAGGCTGAACCACTGTCCCTTAGAGGTCATCTACCACATACATCAGCCACCATGCAGAGACATGGAAAGAAATCAGGTGTGAAAGAAATGGAGAAAAAAAGACGACTCAAACTGCAATGAGAAAGGAGCCTGTGTCCACCCTGGTGCTGACTCGTTTCCAACCCTGCAAGCACGCACCTAGAAAGCTGTGGAATATTCTATTGAAGTCTTCCCTGGGATCTTCCCTAAAATCTCCACCCTTAAAACCCTTAGGATGGAAGACCTAGTGATGAGGAGCATAAGATACTTTGGGGGCTAGCAATCTGAATTTGTCCCAGTAACCTGCTTTCTACTGCACTCTCTTGCTAGCCGATAATTAAATTTGTGAAAAAATGTAGGAAACTAGAAGCTGGACTCCGTACCTAGTTAATCAGAGTCACTAATGCACATTCCTGTAGTAACTGCCCCTTCCTTAATTATCTGGTCTCACAGGAGCTATTTACCTAAATACTCCCAATTTACAAAGGCCATAAACCAAGGATGAAACAGCTTAACTAGAGGGAGGTCACTGGTGCCATCCCGGATGAACATTAGCTACAATCTAAGTGAACCATTCTAACTGATTCTTGGGCTGGGGGGGTGGGGGGGGGGGGCGGGGAGATTGTGAGAGTCCTCTACCGAAGCTTGGTAGGTAGGAAACAAAGAAACTCAGAAATATATAAGGAGAAAATCTCATTGTCTGAAGTTGTTCAGGATCTGAATCTTTTTTTTTTTTAATATATTTTATTGATTTTATACAGAGCAGAAGGGAGAGGGATAGAAAGTCAGAAACATCGATGAGAGAGAGACATCGATCAGCTGCCTCTTGCACGCCCCCTACTGGGGATGTGCCCACAGCCAAGGTACATGCCCTTGCCGGAATCGAACCCGGGACCCTTCAGTCCACAGTCCGACGCTCTATCCACTGAGCCAAACAGGTCTCGGCAAGGATCTGAATCTTATAGTCCCCTGAACCAGCCTCAGAGTGTCCAACTGTCTCTTCTGCACCAATTCCATAAATTCCATATTCCATAACACCAACACCCTCTTCCTTTCAGGAGCACCCCTACCCACACTTTTCCTTCCCCCACACTTCTAGGTGCTACCAAGCCCAATGGACCCTTCTTTTGCTTCTAGAACTTGTTTTCTCAGCCCATTTCTTCTACGAATTACTTCTACCTCTGTAATTTTATAAATAATCTAGGGTCCTGGTGCACGAAATTCATGCACTGGGGGTGGGTGGTCCCTCAGCCCAACCTGCCCCCTCTCACATACTGGGAGCCCTTGGGGGTTGTCCAACTGATGGCTCACTCCTAGCCTCTGGTGAGGCTTTAGGCCTTGGGTGCTCAGCCATCTCCCTGCTCAGCTCAGCTCCACCTTCCTGTGACCACCCGCCTCCAGGGGCTGGGCGCTCACCTCCACACCCACACTCCGGCTGCTTGCCCCGCCCCCTGGCTGCCTCCTGCGCTCGCTGTGCCCCATGCCCTGGCGCCTCCAAATTCGGGCAGCCAGGGCACTGTGGCACTGGCCGCCACTACTGATTCATCTCCACCTCCAGGGCCCAGCCCTCACGCCCCTCAGCCCCGCCCCTCAGCCTCGCCCCCTGCTCCTGATTGGCTAGCCAAGGTATGGTCACATTTGCATGTTACTCTTTTATTAGATAAGATAACATTGGCAAATATGTTCTCGCATTCAGTGGGCTTTCTTGTTGATGGTTTCTTTTGCTGTTCAGAAGCTTTTTTATTTCGATGTTGTCCCATTTGTTTATTTTCCCCTTAGTCCCTCTTGCCCTAGGATCTTTGTCTGTAAATACATTGCTACCACATATGTCTGCAATTTTGCTGCCTTTGGAGTCTTGTAGGATTTTTATGGTTTCCCATCTTACATTCAAGTCCTTTAGCCATTTTAAGCTTGTTTTTGAGTATGGTGTAAATTGGTGATCTAGTTTCATTTTTTTGCATGTATCTGACCATATTTCCAGCACCATTTATTAAAGAGACTGTTTCTTCTTTTCTTTTTTTAGAAGTGGATAGTAAATCTATATTATTTTTTAATTTAATAAATCTTTATTGTTCAGATTATTAATTACAATTTTCTTCTCCCTCCCCCAAGCTTCCCTCCACCTCGTACCCATTCCACTCTCTGCCCTTACCTCACCCCCACTGTCCTCATCTATAGGTGTAGGACTTTTGCCCAGTCTTTTCCTGCATCTCCCACCCCTTTTCTCCCCAATAATCATCACTCCATTTCCTTTCTATGCCCCTGATACTATTATATTCACCAGTTTATTCTGTTCATCAGATTTTTAATTCACTTGATTTTTAGATTCACTTGTTGATAGGCATGTATTTGTTGTTCATAATTTTTAATTTTACCTTTTTTCTTCTTCTTCTTCCTCTTCTTAAAGATACCTTTCAGCATTTCATATAATACTGGTTTGGTGGTGATAAACTCCTTTAGCTTTTTCTTATCTGCAAAGCACTTTTGCTGACCTTCAATTCTGAATGATAGCTTTGCTGGGTAGAGTAATCTTGGTTGTAGATTCTTGCTGTTCATCACTTTGAATATTTCTTGCCACTCCCATTCTGGCCAGCATAGTTTGTGTTGAGAAATCCACTGACAATTGTATGGGTGCTCCCTTATAGGTAACTAACTGTTTTTCTCTTGCTGCTTTTAATATTCTCTCTTTGTCTTTTGCTCTTGACATTTTAATTATGATGTGCCTTGGTATGGTCCTCTTTGGATTCCTATTGTTTGGGGTTCTGTGCACTTCCTGAACTTTTAAGTCTATTTCTATCACCAGGTGGGGGAAGTTTTTGGTCATTATTTCTTCAAATAGGTTTTCATTGTCTTGCTCTCTCTCTTTTTCTGGCACCCCCATAATTCGGATGTTGGTATGCTTGAGGTTGTCCCAGAGGCTTCTTACACTATCTTCAATTTTTTGGATTCCTTTTGCTTCTTGCTTTTCTGGCTGAGTTGATTTTGCTTCTTTGTATTTCAAATCTTTGACTTGATTCTTGCAGTCCTCTAGGCTGCTTTTAGGTCTCTATAATATTTTTTATTTCAGTCAGTGTATGCTTAATTTCTGGTTGGTCCTTTTTCATATCCTCGAGGATATCGTTAATGTTATCGGCCTTTTCTTGGAGCCTCTTGAAAAACTTATAATCATGGTTTTGAACTCTATGTCCAGTTGTTTTCTTTCCTTCATTTCTTTCAAATGTGATTTGTTACCTTTTCTCTGCATTTTGACTGCTTCCCTGAGTTGGTCACGTGGCTTTGTGTGGTAGGTGTCCTCTAGGGGACACTGGCTCAGCCTCGCTAGTTACCTGAGGTGGATACTCTTGGTGCATCTCTTTATGGGTTGTTACAGACTTATTGTAGTTAATTCTAGATTGTCATTGGTTTCACTGGGAGGGGTTGACCTCCAGGCCAATTGGCTGCGAGAATCAGCTATGTTTATGCTGGTAGAGTGGCTGTGCTTATGCTGGTATTGCGGCTTTGCTCAGCTTGGCTGGGGTGGAGTCTCCAGGCTGAGCAGACTGCTGTGGTTTCCGGTGCCTGGGTCTCTGTGCCCCGCGGCAATGGAGAGAAAGTTGCCCCCGAGCTCTGACCGCTGCCAGACAGTTCAGTTTTTTCCCAAATGAGTCTGTTTACCCAAATTCTCACACAGAACTGGAAAGCAATGCAGGCCAGTGGGTTTGTTTCCCCTCCTGAATGAGAGAGCCAGCCACACGTCCTCTTAGCTAGCTCGCGCACTTCTGCAGAATGTGCACATTCCGTGAGCTAATGTACCTCTGCAGCTCCCAAAACTCAGTGTGCTTCCTCCTTGAGGTCCAGTTTCATACCATATGAGCCTGGGTTCCCCGAGATTTGCCTGGAACTGAGGGGGTCAGTATAGTGGGACGCCTCTGTCTTCCTCCCAGTTAGTGGAAACCAGCTGGGTATCCAGCCGCCCACCTTTTCTGCTCACACGCAGCTCTGCACCTCCTTCTCTGTAGGTCTCAGCAACTCTGCCTTCCGCGGCTCCTCTGAGTCACGTGTCCCTTTATCTTTCCTTCTATTTGTGGGATTTCCACTCATCCAGCTTTCTGGTGGTTCTGGATAATGTCCGTTCTGTCCCTTAGTTGTAGTTTTGAAATTGTTGTGCAGGGTAGCCGTATAGGTATATACCTATGCCACCATCTTGGTTCTTCCCTAAAGAGACTGTTTTGATTCCATTGTATGCTCTTGCTTCCTTTGTCAAATATTAACTTAGTATAATGGCTTGGGTCAATTTCTGGATTCTCTGTTCTGTTCCATTGGTCTATGTGTCGACTCATGTGCCAGTACCAGGCAGTTTTGAAAACCATGGCTTGGTAATATAGCTTGATGTCTGGTATCGTGACCTCTCCAACTTTGTTCTTCTTTCTCAGGATTGCTGTGGCTATTCAGGGTTTTATTTTATTTTTTATTTTTTTTATTCCAGATGAATTTTTATAGCATTTTTTCTAGATCTTTGAAATATGCCTCTGGTATTTTAATAGGTATTGCATTGAATCTATAGATTGCTTCAGGTAGTATGGACATTTTAATTATGTTGATTTTACCAATCCATGAACACAGTATGTTCTTCCAATTTGTTTATGCCTTCCTCTATCTCTTTTTTCAATGTCCTGTAGTTTTCTGAGTCCAGGTCTTTTATGTCTTTAGTTAACTTTATTCCTAAATATCTTAATTTTTTTGGTGCAATGGTAAATGGGATTTTTTTTGGCAATTATCTTCCTGTGAGTTCATTATTGCTGTATAAAAAGGCCATAGATTTCTGGGTATTAATTTTGTATCCTGCTACATTGCCAAATTCATTTATTAGTTCTAGTAATTTTTTGATGGAGTCTTTGATGTTTTCTCTGTATTGTATCATGTCATCTGCAAATAAGGACAGTTTTATTTCTTCTTCTCCAATTTGGATGCCTATTATTTCTTCTTCTTGTCTGATTGCTATGGCTAGTACTTCTAGTACTATATCGAACAGGAGTGGTGAAAGTGGGAATCCTTGTCTTGCTCCTGTTTGTAGGGGAAATGAGTTTAGTCTTTGCCCATTGAGTATTATGTTGACTGTAGGTTTGTCATATAGGGTTTTTTTTTTTTTTTACAAGAATACGTAAGTGTTTATTTTCTGTGGTCTAACAGTGAAGACTAAAACTCCGAAGTGGGTTCTCTAGCTGGCTCTCTCTCGTGTCGTGAAGGCGATGGCACCCATTAACTGTCTCCTGTTTCCGGGTGCTCTCTAGGCTGGGCGTACGCCCCCTACTTGTGAAGCCTGTCCACTCCCCCAACTGAAAAGTGTCATGCACCCCCCGCCACCAGTCTGTAGTTTAAATCCTACAGGACAAAGCTGTTATCGCCTAGTTTATACCTTTCAGGTTAAGCCAGTTCAGAAACAGTAAATCTTCGCCATTTCACTTATCAGCTCTGACACACAGCAACCAGCCAAGCAGACCTGTGTGATACCAAGTCTTTGTACGTCTGCACGCTGCAACAAGCAGCCCCCGGAGGGTGAAAAGGCCCCAGAGAGTCAGGCGTAGTGTCACCTCTAATATAAAAATTAAAACATCTAGTTCCGAATAGTCCCTGAGCACACTACTTACTCCAGCAAGAACCTCCAGAGAGGTAGAGTGAAAGGCACGTTTTCCCCAACCTGAGGACCACGGGATAGCAGAGTACTAGATGGAAACTGATTAGCCAGGCTAGTCAAGGCTCTAACTCATGACACCCCCCTCCCAATTTTAAATCTTGTTCGATGGAAAGAGTCTGGTGTTGGATGTAAACACAGTTGAGACTGGAGGGGAGGCAGCTGGAGTACAACCGTCCGCAGAACAGTCAGAAGCAAAGGACAGCTTCACGACTCCTCTTCCTCCTTTTCCAGGAACTCCGACAACGTTCCATTGTCAATAGGAATGAACAAATACTCCACTCCATCAGTTCCCTTCTTGGTTCTTATAAGCTTGTGGTCCCTAAATTCAGTTAACTGGGCCCGGAGTGTCAGATCACTATTGACAAGGAATGCCTCCCGACACTGCTGGTAAAAATCTTGAAAGGAAAGTCCTAGGTAAGAAGGGTTATCCTGGTTATCCAGCTGATACTTTATTAGTAGCCTGAAAATCCCCCTTGCATTAGGGGTAAGGCTCCGTGAGACATGAGTGAGGGAACTAAGTGGTAGTGACCCGGACTGTTTGACGAGAAGAGAATTCTCGTAGGAGGTTTCTTCAGTGTAAGGACTGTATGTAGTCGTTTCATACCAGAGCCAGTTATAGAGACTCTGCTTTACATGATCCCACATAAGAGGAGCATTGAGGTGATCGATAGATGCTATAAGATATATGTTACGTAAAGATGACTACTGTGCAATAATTTGCTGGCTTTTGTCTCCTCTCAACATTTGGCTATCCAAATTGTGGATAAGAAGGAAGAGTTCTAAAGAAGAATCTTCTTTAAATTTGTTTATTATCCAGTCTAGTTGATCCAGTATGTTTCGGAAGGTACCCATATGATCGAGGACTTCTTCTGTAATAGAATTCAGGATAGACTTCACGCCGATTCCGGGAAAGAAGCCATTGATGACAATGTGAATGGAATCTTGCAGCATGGTGGCTCGAAACCTTTCTAGTAAATCTCTCTCAGAACCCAAACCATAGAGCACAATGTTGAATCCCAGGTGTAACTGCAACATCCATTTATGAAACAATTGTTCATGTTGTTGATTTAGTTGTTTAAGTTCAGCAGAAAAGGAATGAGAAACCTTGCTCAATAAGTTACGCAAAGTTTGCTGATCCAGTTTAGCTTTCTTCAGTTTCTGCAGTGTTCTATCAGAGGTTAAAATTTTTGAACTGCTGTGAGCTTCAAAATATTCTTCTACTAAGTCTCTTGTTTTATCTCTTTTCATTTTCTTAGAAGGTGTTGCTTTGTAAACAGGAGCTGAAGCTACTCTATTCTGATCTTGAGTCTTCGGGCTCAATATGGCTTTATTAGCGTCCTCTTTAAATTCTTGTGCAACCTCTTCATCGTCCTCTGAGTTGGAAGCAGAATACTCACTTTCGCTGTCAGAATGAGACCTTGGGGCTATTAATCTTTTCCTTAGATCATGAGTTGTTGTTGACATTAATTCACTTTTATCATTGTTCTCCAACTGAACTTCATCTGAAGTCGAATGCTCCTTGCTACACTGAGGAATGTTTGTCATAATTTCAGGATCATTCTTCAAATTGAATGACACATTTTTTCTTGGTGTTTTTGCTAATTCTGAAGCTAATTTAGCCATCTTTTCAGGGTTTTTCCTATTCTGAAAAGTATAAACTTTATTCCCGCCAATGGCAGCAGAGCCATTTTTCAAAGATTCTTGAACATCTCGTCCTAAAATTTCCACATAGTTCTTATCTTTTAAGACTTCCATGCCATCTTCCTCCAAATCATATTCTGGCTTCTTTATTTTTTTTGTGTTGACCAAAAGTTGAGGTCGCTCCTTTTTAAATTTAGCTCCTTCTCTATCAAGAATGTGATTAAGAACATCATCATCTCCAACAAACCGAACCTCCAGCACTTTGTCTTCCTTTAATTCCAATTTATTCATCATTGCCAACCTTTAAAGGTACTATTCATTCTGCAGCTGGAAAATTCAGGGGCAGTCACCTCCCCGGCAGGGAGCGGAGCGGGCGGAGGGCTGTCTCCGCCGGACGCTACCCGGCTGCAGCGTCGCGGCGGGAAGGCCGCAGGGGCCCGAGGGGTCATATAGGGTTTTTATTATGTTGAGGTATGATCCCTCTATTCCCACGTTGCTGAGAGTTTTTATCAAGAAAGGGTGTTGGATTTTGTCAAATGGTTTTTTTGCATTAACTGATATGATTATGTGGTTTTTGTCTCTCAATTTGTTTATGTGATGGATCACATTTATTGATTTGCATATATTATACCATCCTTGCATCCTCAGAATAAATCCCACTTGGTCATGGTGTATGATCTTTCTAATGTATTGTTGAATCCGATTTGCTAAAATTTTGTTCATCAAGGATATTGGCCTGTAGTTCTCTTTTTTGTGGTGTCTTTATCTGGTTTTGGGATATGGGTAATGCTGGCTTCATAGAAAGAGCTTAGAAGAGTGCCTTCCTCTTGAATTTTTTGGAATATTCTGAGGAGGATGGGTTTAGTACTTCTTTGAATGCTTAATAGAACTTCCCTGTAAAGCCATACAGACCAGGGCATTTGTTTGCTGGAAGATTTTTGATCGCTGTTGCAATTTCTTCGGTAGTTACCAGCCTAGTCAGGTTTTTTGATTCTCTTTGGTTGAGTTTTGGGAGCTTGTATTTTTCTAAGAATATGTCCTTTTCATCTAGGTTGTCTATTTTGTTGGAATAGAGTTGTTCATAGTATTTTTTCATAACCAGTATTAAGTGCAGCAGGGAAAACAAATTCTAAATACTGGGTAGAGAGGACATATAACTCCAGATGTCAATACTGAAACACTGCCACCCAGAGGGTGAACCACAAACTGACTCTTGTGTGCACAAACTCGCGACTTTTTCACCCCAGCACTGTGTGCAACTCTGCTCAGGTCTCTGTGCACATCTTTCCCCCACCCACCCCCGGCACAGCACAACTGGTTTACTGGTAAAACTTCAGGCTGCCTTTCTGTGCCCAGCCCAGCTATGGGTTGATTTCTAGAGTTCCCTTCTGTCACCAGTCCTGTGGACCCCCATCACATTCACAGACTACGCTGGCCCCAACGTCCGTGGATTTTGTGGGACGCAGACTTCTTCTGAACTTCCAGTACTCACTTGTGCGCATTTCTCCCTTCAGCCTGGATCACAGACCTCACCTTTCTCTGGACAAAACCTGACCTTTCTGTGAGAAGGTGCAGAGCTCATCCGAGTCCGCATATTCATGCTGCTTGAGACCCGGTGTTTGTGGGTTCAGAGCTGGTCCCTGGGTGTTGTGGTTGTAGGGTCCTGGGAAGTATCTGATTCTTCCCAATTGAAGGTAAGGCTAGGCTTCTGATCACAGCCACTCTCCCCTTCAAGATGGCGCAGTCTCTGTGGCAGAGCTGGTCCCTCCAGGAGAGATTTCAGTGTTAGAGAGTGGGGATTTTTGAGCACTCCAGAGAGGCCATGGACTATGCCCCAGATAGAGTTGTCAGTGCTGACACCAGGCCAGGCCTTGAGATATGGTCTCATGGCCCCTTCCCAGGTGCAACTCACAAAACAGCCTTGCAAGATAGATCACTATCAGCTTTCTGAAGAAAAGGATGACCCTGTTAGTAACATGGTCAATGGCATGACCCTGATGTTGCTTAGAAAAAAACTGTTTTGTCTTGGGTTGCTTGCTCTGCAAAAGCAGGATGTGGTTAATGTGCTTAAAGGTGGTCCCGCACACAGGGTCGGGGCTGCTCTTTGGACTCCCTGTGTGGAGAAAGGCAGAGCATCAAATGGTTTTTCTGCATCACCTGCTATGATTATGTGGTTATTAAAGGCTCCCTAACTTTTAATTTGGTCTGGACTCCAGTGGTCTTTTGTTCATATTCACTCCACAACATTAGCAGCAGTGGAGGCTGCTCGATCAGGGGAGCCTGGTCCCACAGTCCCCAACAGTCCTTGCAATATAGCTGTCCATCACTCACAAATAGACACTCCCCATGCATCCACACACTCTCCTTTCATTCTCTCACTCACACACTATCCTGCAGCCTGCCTTCCTGTTGGCAGCCATCTTTGATCTCTTCTTTATGTTAGGGGCAGAAATAATAATCATGCTCTGTTAACTATGATTGTTAGCTATAGTTATAAGAAATATTAATTACTAGGGGCCTGGTGCACAAAATTCCTGCACTGGGAGTAGGTAGTCCCTCAATCCAACCTCCCCCTCTCACATACTGGGAGTCCTTAGGGGATGTCCAACTGATGGCTCACCCCTGGCCCAAGGCCTAAAGTTTCTGGTGAGGCTTTAGGTCTTGGGCACCCAGCCATCACCCTGCTCAGTTCAGCACCGGCTGCCTGAAACCACCCGGCCCCAGGGGCTGGGCACTCACCACCAATTCCGCTCACAGCACCTGGGGGCCGGGCGCTCCCTGCCGCCGCCACTACCACTGCTGCTGCCGCTGCTTCCCCTTACAGCACCCAGGGGTTGCACCACCACTGTTTCATCTCTACTCCCAGAGCCCTGCACTCAAGCCTCTTGGCCCCGCCTGGGCTCCTGATTGACTGGTAGCATAGCGAATCAGGAGCGAAGGTACGGTCAAATTTGCATGTTTCTCTTTTATTATATTGGATGGCCTTGACCAGTTTTGCTCAATGGATAGAGTATTAGCTTGTGGACTGAAGGGTCCTAGGTTTGATTTCAGTCAGGGGCACATGCCCAGTTTGTGGGCTTAATTACCAGTAGGGGTATGCAGGAGGCAGCTGGTCAATGATTCTCTTTCATCATTGATGTTTCTATCTCTCTCTTCCCCTCTTCCTTCCTCTCTGAAATTAATAAAAATATATTAAAAAAATAAATATTAATCATGCTCTGCTAACCATGATTCTGTTCTTGATTAGAGAAAGCACATTCTGACCTGGCTGAGAGTTGTATACCCATTTAAGCAGAATCAGGGTTGACTCATATATAAGCCAACCCTGTATTATTTCAGTAATGCCGGCAGTATGGGATAACAGAGGTCATCCATGAAAATCTGCTCTGCCCCATCTCCTAGCCCCCATAGCCAGCTGCTTATATTGGGAAAAGAGTACATGGGAAATAGGCAAAAGGAATAAGAACTGGTGTAATGGTTACAGGTTATAGGCAATGCAGGCAGGGGCAGGCACCTCCGGGACGCTATTGTTCTAGCAACAATGTTGTTAATCTTTCCATGATAATAGGCAGTTCTCAGATAAGGATAATAGACTTCATTCCAGATTTACTACTACCTCTTGGGCGTACAACTCTCAGGATACTGGTTACTGTCCTGGATTCAGAATGCTAGCTCCCAATTGTTTTATATTCCCCTTCTAAATCTCATATTCTAGTTAATTATAATTATAGGATAGTTAACAAGATTATGTGCTCCCCAATCTTTCTTACAGCCCCTCCTTAATTTCAAATGCATAAAAGAAGCTGCAGAACTGTTTTTATTCTCAGGAGCATCTGAGATCTTATTCCACAGCTTGTGTCATGAGTTTGGCTCAAATAAATTCTTAGAAAAATTTAAAAAGAAGAATTGAATTTATTTAAGGGAAGGGGATGGGAGATGGGATATCCAAAGGGAAAGGCTAGTGTTCCTTTTTCTCCACATCCTCACCAACAGTGTTGACAGCGGTTCTGGCAGGTGTGAAGTGATATCTTATAGTGATTTTAATTTGCATTTCTCTGATGACTAGTGATGCTGAGCATCTTTTCATATGTCTATTGACCATCTGTATGTCCTCTTTTAAGAAGTGTCTATTCAAGTCTTTTGCCCCCTTTTAAAAATTGGATTGTTTGCTTTTTTTGGTGTTGAGTGGTAGGACTTCTTTATAAATTTTGGATATTAACCCTTTATCAGATTGGCAAATATTCAGTGAGTTGTCTTTTCCTTTTGTTGGTTTCCTTTGCTGTGCAAAAACTCTAGTTTGATGTAATCCCATTTGTTTATATTTTCTTTTGTTCCCACTGCCCGAAAAGATATATCAGAAAAAATATTGCTAAGAGAAATGCAGAGACTTTACTGCAAATGAAAAAGAAAACACACATTTTAAATCAATTTCACTTTCTTTTTCTGAGACGCATGCGCTGCAACATTTTCTCAGTTCCCTGGTAAAGCCCATGCTTTACTACCCTGGCTTGCCGGTGTTTTCCCCAGAGGACTCCGCCCTGAGAGTTCAACTTCACGTGTAAAATTGGCACATCTTTGGTCTGAACAAAATCCTGTTCTATTGAAAGAATGGTTTTTAATTATTTTTTCCCTGTTAATCTTCATCTGAGAATATTTTTTTCCATTGATTTTTGGAGAGAGTGGAAGGAAGGGGGTAAGGGAGAAGAGGGGGGGGAGATAGATGTGAGAGAGGCACATCAACTGGTTGCCTCCCACACATTTCCTGACTTAGGCTGGGGATTATCAGGTGTACCTGTTAATAACACAGATTTTTTTCAATAGATGGAGTTTCACATATGTTGATATATATGTGATTTAATATGCATGCTATTTTGTTGTATTGACAGCAAGCTTCAAAACTTCATACATCAAATTTTCTGATGGTGTTAACATATTTTTAATGCTTAAAAATGTCAAATTTTGTGCCTAAAAAAGAGCCTTTGAGGAAAGTCTTAATTCATTATTTTGAAGAAAAGTGCTGCCACAAGTTACTGTATACTTCAGAAGCTTATGGTGAACATGCTTCATCTCAATTTACTTGTGAATGCTGGTTTAAATGCCTTAAAAGTGATGATTTCAAGGTGAAAGACAAAGAACGTCCAGGTCAACCAAAAAAGTTTTAAAGACCAACAATTACAAGCATTATTGGATGAAGACGTATGTCAAACTTGCAGAAAGATTAAACGTTGCTCAGCAAACAATTTCCGATCATTTACAAGCAAAGGGAAATATTTCAAAGGAAGGAAAATAGGTGCCACATCAACTGAATGAAAGACAACTGAAAAACCGAAAAGTCATCAGTAAAATGTTGCTTCAACGACACAAAAGAGTCTTTCTGTATCAAATTGTGACTGAAGATGAAAAGTGGATTTGAGGGAGAACCAAGATGGCGGCATAGGTAAAACACCTATCTTGCCGTCATACTCAGCAATTTTAATACTACAACTTAACGAAAGAACAAACACCTTCCAGAATCACCAGAAAGCTCACCGAGTGAAAATTCCACAAATAAAAGTGAAGACAAGACACTGTGACTCAGAGGAGTGGCGGCGGATGGCGTTGAAAGATTCGCGGGGAGAGAGGTTTGGAGTGCACGCTGCGGAGAGGGCGGGAGGCTGAAACTGGCCAGTTTTCTCGAATGGGGAGACAAAGACGTCCCATTGGACTGATTCTCCAGCTCTGGGCGAAGTCCAGGGAACCCACTATCATACGGGGTGAAAACTGGACAGTGGGAGGGCACGCCGAAGCTCGCGTGCTGCAGGGGTCTGCTGGCTTGTGGAGAAGGCAGCTTGCGCGAACAGCTCAGCTGTGTGAGGGCGCAGAGAGCGCTCTGCAACTTGTCTCTCTCATTTGGAAAACCGTCAGACTGCTTTGTTTTACGATCCTGGGTGAGACATTGGGCGTGTAGAGTCATTTGGGGAGAGTCTGAATTCCCTGGCAGCCGGTGGAGCTCGGCATCAGCTCTCTCTCAGAGGTGCTGGTGACCATTGCCACCAACACAGAGTCCCTGGGGCTGCATAGCGCGGAGCTAACGCTGCCTGCTTGGCCGGGAGACTCCGCCCATCCAACCTGAGCACAGCTGAGCTTCACAGACAATTGGCCTGGAGGTCAACCCTCCAAGTGCTAACAACAATTAACTGAGCTTAACTTCAGCAAGACTGTGCAACCCGTATCCACCTCAGGTAACTGGGGAGGCTGAGCCACTGTCCCTAGTAGGAAGTCTACCACACAAAGCTAATTGACCAACTCAGGGAAGCAGCCATCATGCAGAGACATGGAAAGAAATCAGATGTGGAGGAAAAAAAACGACTGGACATGGAATTCAAACCACGGTTATAGGGTTTTTCAAGAGGCTCCAACAAAAGGTCGAGGCCTATAAGGAAATAAGCAAGACCATAAAGGAAATGATCAAGACCAACGTGGAAATGATTGTGTCCTACAAGGAAATGAACAAGACCCTCAAGGATATGAACGAGACCTGCAAGGAAATGATCAAGATCAACATGGAAATGAATGAGTCCTACAAGGAAATGAAGGAGACCCTAAAGGATATAAAGGAGACTCTCAAGGATATGAAAAAGGACCAACCAGAAATTAAGCATACACTGACTGAAATAAAAAATATTATACAAAGACTTAAAAGTGCTCTGGAGCACCCCAGGAACCAAGTTCAAGATTTGAAATACAAAGAGGGAAAATCCACTAAGCTGAAAAAGCAAGAAACCAAAAGAATCCAAAAAATTGAAGATAGTGTAAGGGGCCTCTGGGACAACCTCAAGCATACCAACATCCGAATTATAGGGGTGCCAGAAAAAGAGAGAGACCAAGACAATGAAAACCTATTTGAAGAAATAGTGACCAAAAACTTCCCACACCTGGTGAAAGAAATTGACTTAGGAGTCCAAGAAGCCTACCGAACCCCAATCTATAGGAACCCTAAGAGGACCACACCACGGCACATCATAATTAAAATGCCAAGAGCAAAAGACAAAGAGAGAATAATAAAAGCAGCAAGAGAGAAACAGTTAGTTACCTATAAGGGAGCACCCATACGATTGTCAGCGGATTTCTCAACAGAAACGATGCAGGCCAGATGGGAGTGGCAAGAAATATTCAAAGTGATGAACAGCAAGAATCTACAACCAAGATTACTCTTTCCAGCAAAGCTATCATTCAGAATTGAAGGTCACATGAAGTGCTTCGCAAATAAGAAAAAGCTAAAGGAGTTCATCACCACCAAACCAACATTATATGAAATGCTGAGAGATATTCTTTAAGAAGAGGAAGAAGAAAAAGGTGAAAATATAAATTATGAACAACAAATACACATCTATCAACAAATGAACATAAAAATCAAGTGAATTGATAGGCTGATGAACAGGATAAACTGGTGAATACAACAGAGACATGGACATAGAGAGGGAATGGACTGACAATTCTTGGGGAGAAAAGGGTTGTGGGAAGTGCAGCAAGAGAATGGACAAAAATCGTGCAACAATGGGAGAGGACAGTGGGGAGGGGGAGGTGAGGGTGGAGGGTGGGATAGGTACAGGGTGGAGGGGAGCAATAGGGGGATAAAAAGGGGGAAACAATGTAATTAATAAACTGAACAATAAATATAAAAAAAATAAAACTCTACACTGAATAAAAAAAAAAAAAGTGGATTTAAGAATCCCAAATACACAAAATCATGGCTGGATCCTGGTCAATCATCAACATCGAGTGCAAGGCCAAATCACTTTAGAAAGATGACAATGGTCTGTGTTTGGGTAGGCCTAACTTTGAAAGTCTTCTTCCTCCAAAACAGCCTCTGCCATTTGCATCCTGATATTTAATATATGTCATAATTTGATTCCACTGTGCTTATTGGCTGCTATATGTCAATACTTCCAATAAGTACCTTCTTTTCAACAGTATTTATTGCTCACAAGGGTACAAGGCACTGTTGCCTGGTGATGGATGCAGAAATGAATACAACTATCACCTCTTATGTGAGCCTCTTCATGATCATGAAGTCATGGATCTTGTCCTTGAGTGATGTATAATGTAGAGGGAAACAAATAATCGTCTATAGTATAAGGCAGAATGGAATGACTTATAATGACTGAAAGAAAGGAGTGCAAAATAGCCATAATTAATTTCACTAATCATATCAGAACATGCTTCGTAGAGGAATAAGGGATGGAGCACACATTCTCGCTGAGGCGCTATGCCACACATAGGCAAGGGACTGTGACCATGCATGGTGTCTGGGGAAGTGCCCAAAATACATCATGCAGATCTAGGGCTCTATTTTTGTTTGTGCTTTCCTCATGTGGATCCCCTTGTCTTTTTCACTCTCTGCCAAATCCCATTCATCCTTCAAGGCCCAGTTTCAGTTCTGCCACCCACTAAGGTCTTTTCTGACGGTGCTAGCTGGTGCCTCTCCAGGTAATATGTAGTTCAGGATTTAGTTGTAGTGTCTGTGCTGGAATTGGTTTCTCAGTTAGCCCAGGGCAGGCATTACACTCATCTCATACATTGGGAGTCTTGCAGCCCCAACAAAGTGCTAAAAATAGTCAGGGCTAGGGGGTTTATGGGTCCATTTACTAGGACTAACATCCTCATTCTGCCTAAATGCAGTTATTTTTGCTGGGCAGCCTGGGGTTGGTTGTAGGTATTTAGGATTTAGCTGGTTATAGTTGTTAGCTCAGAGGGGAGCAATGTTTCAAATACTTACTTGAGTGTTCCGCTCAGACGTGGAAGGGGAAAGGGAGCACCTAACCTTGAGCTGAACTCTGTGACTCTCTGGGTAGAGCCTTGGGAACTGGGGTGGGCCTAGTTGTATAATCTGCAAATCACCTCTCAAGTTCCTGCTCGAGAATGACTTTGCTTCTTTCAAGTCTCTTGTTCTGATGGTTGGGTTGCACTTAGTTCCTCTAAAGTGCCAGAAATATCTTTCGGAGAATGGGGTGCCGGGCATGGCTTCTTGGGAGCTGAGGCTTCTTGGTGCTGAGGCTTGCATTGTGTGTTTGTCTGGTTCTGCAGACAATGAGAACTAGTTACAGTAAGGAATCAGCTCGTGTAGTTACGGAGATTGAGAAATCTCAAGATCTGTAGTCAGCAAAATGGAGCGGTTATGATATATAGTTCCAGTCTAAGTCTGAGTCTGAGTCTGAAGGCCTGAGAGCCAGGAGAGCTAATGGCGTAGATTCCAGTCCAAGTCCAAGTGTAGAGGTGCCTGGAACCAGCCATTATCTCAACAACAGAAAGGTGTGGACAAGGAACCAGAAAGGCTTAGTCAACCTTGAAGCTCTGAAAGGTCAGAGCTTACCACTCCCTATCTAATTGAGATAAGGGTGGCAAGGGCAACTTCCCCACCAGATAATCCTGTAAATCCTTCCTGACAAGATAATCATCTTATTTCCTGTCTAAGGGCAATGGGTGTATTCCCAGAACCTAAAGAAAAGGAATGGCAAGGCCAAGGCAAGAGGTAGTCCTTCCACTAGAGATGGGCTGCCACCTGGCCCCATTTTTCTAAATTTATGTTTTTCTGAGTCTTTGTTCGTTTGCGTGTGGCCTTCTCCAGAACCTGAACCCTGAACTGGAACCTTGAGCACGTGGGACGTGAAAAGGATTCCAACATAAAGGCAGAAGACGACTGATGTACCAGTTCAAAGACAGAGAAAGAGAAAGAGAGAGAAAGAGATAGAGAGAATAAATTCTCCCTTACATGACCTTTTTGTTCTATTCAAGCTTTCAGTGGATTTAGTGATGCCCAATCAAGAAAATAGGATTAAACTGCTTTACTTAGTCTACAAAATTAAATAACACCCTCATAGATGCATTCGAGTAAAGTTTAACCAAATATCTGTGTACCCCTGGCCCTGCCAAGTTGACACATAAAGTTAACCATCACAAAGTGATACAGAAGGAAAGCTTGGCTGGAAAGAAAGTCTTATGAAACTTTTGAAGTAGTGCCTGAAGAAAAATGCCCCAGCATGCTAAACCCCACAGAAAGTGCATTTTCCAACACAATATTTGGGGAGTGTGTCTGCACTGCTGAGAGCCAGACTGACGACTTCTCATGCTGTACGATCGTGTGTGGTTGCACTGGTCCAGCCAGTTGTACACTAACACGGGTAAAGGGGGCAAGTGGAGGCTGAAATGCATGCAGGTCACCCTCAACTTACCAAGCCATGCACTTGGGTGAGGGGCTGCATCTGCCTTAAAGAAAAAGGGGGCCTTTGCCTAATTTTCCCAAGTCATGAACCAGGGCTTCTCACGTATATTGAGTGTAAGCAGAGCATCCTAGCTGGTGTGCCACAGCATATTACAGTTCCTCCAAACAATACAGGTCCTCACTATGGTTGGAGTTGCTGGGAAGGGTCATCACCTGTAATCACAAGAGGCCTCTAGCCACAGGCAGCCTCCAGACATGAGCAATCTTGATTGTTTACGTCGTTGTGCCATAAAAATATTTTCTACATGTGCTGTGATGTAAAGAAGATCAGAGAGCAGTACTGTGCCAAGGGACTTGCCTTATTCATCCAATTCACCCATTTCAGAAAGGGCACATGTCCGTCTGTTTATCTAAGCACAAGCTATGTCCAGCAGCAGAGGGCTTCCTGTTTTCCATTTTGGGGTGTGGCGATTTGCAATCTTCAGGTAAGATCTGGGCAGGGAAAGTCTGGGTCCAGAGTATCTGCTGTCATCTGTGGTTGTAGTTTAGTTTCCATGGAGAGAATGCTGTCTGGCAGCCTAGATCACAGATACATAGCTTGAATCCTAGAAGGTTTGCTGTTCTGAGCGCTGCTGGTTTTGTCCATCTGTGCCCAAGAGAAAGAGAGAGAGAGAGGACATGTTAACATAAAGGTGCTGCTTGGGAATCTCAGGTCCCATGAGGAACTGAGGGAAGTTGTGCAAATGGGCAGGGAGATGCCCTGAGGAAATCTGGGGTAGCAGGGCCTTGCCCTTTCACCTCTGCTCCAGCTGCCCCACTTGGAAGCAACTTTTTCCATCAGAAAGAAGCAGGTGGGAATGGGGGTACTTGCATTGATTTTGATCACAGGCTTGAGGCAACATCCAGGCTCAAGCCACTTGCCTCCAGTTCCTAGCTGAGTCCCAGTTCCTTCTGTACCTTCTCCTACTCACAGCGGCAAGTCACTTCTGCTAGCATCTCTCAGTGCTCCTTGGAGCACTGCAGCCAACCTTCTCACTGGCTTGAGGAGTCTTTGATCTTAAATCCCATGCTGACCAATGAATAATCATCATTCAACTTGTCTAGAGGATTTACTTTGAGATATCTCAATTCAGGACTCCCCGACGAATTCCTCAAATCTAGTTCTTTACACTGCCAGCTCCTCCTGTTTCCTCCCACTCTCCTTCAGATCCTGGTTCAAACATGTGAGCACCTTGCCCCTCACTTCTTGCTTCTCCTTCCTTCTTTCTTTTCCTTCTCTTCTTGCCTCATTCACCTCCTTTCTTTCCTTCTCCTTCCTTCCCTTGCGTGATCACTGAGGAAAAAGGGTCCTTTATCTCTTTCTCCAGAGCACTTGGCTTACCTCTACAACTTTCCTACTTGTCCGGCTCACAGATGCCTTAAAGAGTCAGCTCTTGATTTTTACTTATGGATTCATTTACACTCCATTCCAGGTTCCCAATATATCCTCCAAACATTCATTTATTATCATTATTTTCCCATTTTTCTAGATTCCTGGGTTCAAATTTATATTTCATGATTGGCTTCCTGCATATTAGCTCAACTATTTAAACAGAAACACTTTCAAAATATTTCATTTACCAAGAGACCCCAAAGCTGTCCTGCTGACAGTAGCAGAAATGAGGACCCTCAGATAGTGACCGCCTCTCAACAGACCCCCAAATGGAAAGCTCTGTTAAAGGACAGGGTTTACTGCTCCTCTGCCTATCCCAGAGAAGGACACTGAAGCACAGGGACTTGTGACTGCCACTAGACCACTACAAATGGTTGTGCAGGTCGCATACTGTAAAACTCAGCTGAGGGAGCAAATGGCAATGGAAATGAACCTGTGTTCTACTTGCCAGGCTGTGTACCTGGTGTGGGCCTCCAGGAGGCACCTGTTTTCTTATTTTCACACTGAGCTAGCAGAGGCCTTGGGTATTGCAGAGGCTGGGGTTTCCACACTATGATCAGAGGCTCAGAGAATGTTGCACTTAAAGGATGGGATCAGCACCCCAAACAGGCCAGCCTGTGGATAACCATTGGCCTGGGCAGTAGGGCTCTGTGCCTGTGTGGAGTACCTTAGGCCAAAGCCCTCAGCCAGTGGTCTTGAGAAGCCTAGAGAAGAGTCCCAAGGAAACCAGCTGAGCCCTTGTTGAATGAACAGGGTGTAACAGCAGAATTGTTGGAACAGATATTACAACAGAGACAAAACGTTAGAAAGGATTGGCATTATCAGAGTACTGCACTGTGGAATACATCATGTTTCCTGGCTTCTCCTTGGTTGGGGAGCACCTGTAAAACACCTGTCATTCACTTAGTCAGGGGTCCCAAACACAATGTTATGTGTCCCCCTTCGTACGGTTACCCCTGCCCCATCACTCCTCCCTGGTAGCATTTTCATCAGGCGGACTTCTCTCCAGGCCTCAGCTCTGCTTCCTCCCAGCGTTGGAGAAGTTCTGGGTCAGATAAGGGTGTGGTGGGAGGGTGGTTAACATTTGGGCACAGAAATCAAGAGGAGGGGTTTGCATGGTGGAGACTGAGTTTTGCTTAGTCAGGGTTTTAGCTTTCCATGGGCTTTATGGACCCAGCTGCCCTATCAGTTCAAACACAGTGCTAGATTCACCAGGCAGACCTCGGTTTCCCCCTTCAGGGGAGCAGCCTGGCACAGGCACAGAGAAAGGTGACACCAGGTAAAATACTGATTCAGGGTGGAGGTGAGGGAGGGGCAGGTAGGTAAAAGGCAGGTGGGAGTTAGCGGGTATGGAACAAAGTGACTCTGACCCTGAGGAACCTAAGTTGCTGCTGCAACCAGGCAAGTTAATCGAGTTCAAGGGCACCTCTCTCGCTCTGTGACCTTGGAGCCCCCTTAACAACCTATTCACATGGAACAGCTCTCACCTCACACCAGGGGCTCTCTTGTAGCTTGTCTCTGTAGAGGGTGCTTCATTCTTAATCCTGATTCTCATCTAACCTTGAGCTAGACCCCCACATGAAAGTCTAGAGCCTCACCCTGGAGACTGCCTTGGGGTGACAACTGACCACATTCCTGTCCTCACAGAGAGAATCCTGGTGTCATTTCCGATATGGTATTTCCCTGATATGGCATCTCCAGAGTCTTGCCTGTGGCTTTTGGCTAGGCAGTAGTAAAGACAGGCCTGCCACCGGTGACTCCGTGTCCTGGGAGTGCTGGTGAACATCCATGAGTCGCATCAGCTCACCTTGGACAAGGAGATTTCATCATAGACTCTGAGCTCTGCTGGCTGAGGGTCTCTTGGAGCATTGACATATGTGTATATTGTGTCCTTTGAGGCAGGATCTGTGTCACAAATAAAGATAGAAACACAGTATGCAAAAGGTGGATGACTTGCCCTAGCTGATTTGGCTCAGTGAATAACACACTGGCTTAGCAACTGAAGGATCCCGGGCTGGAATCTGGTCAAGGGCATGTTCTTCAGTTGCAGGCTCCTTTCCGGCCTGGACCCTGACTGGGGCTCATACAGGAGGCAACCAATCGATCTGTTTCTCTTACATCGATATTTTTCTCTCTTTCCCAATTTTTCCACTCTCTCTCTCTTAAAAAAAAAAAAAAAAAGGAAAATATCCTTGGGTGAGGATTAAAAAAATAACACACACACACACACACACACACACACAAAACCAAACCAAAAGGTGGCTGACTTTTTAGAGATGAACTACTCTAAAATTTTCTATTTAAGATAAAGAAATGAAGCCTAACAGGTTAAATGGCTCCCATCCTCTTGAGATGGATGCTTGGGTGTTTGGACTGTCTTTCCCTCTTCAAAGGATTACATGCGCTCAAGCCTCACTCAGAGCTCAGTGGGAATTCTTTTTTATTCTAGAGTCTACATTAGGCTAAAGAGACTCTCCTCAATCTCTGTGTGGGCAGTCAAAGTAGCTCTTTTACCCAAGGTCTTCATAGTGTTTCTGGCACTTAGCATTGACTGCCTTGCATGGCTAGCTGCTTTTTAATGAGAAGGTCTTGGTTTTTCTACTAGATTGAGACTCCCTAGTTACATACTGTGTTGGAATCTTCTGGTACACACAGTACTGTTATTGCCTTAATGTTAAGCACATAGCAGATGCTCCACAAACAATTGTAGCTTGCTTGATTGACTCACACAGCCAAACATTTATTAGGCTCCCTCTATGTGCCAGACTCTGTGTGAAGCTATAGAGAAGCAAAGACGGGAGAGACATATTTCTAAGTTCAATAAATTACAGGCTAGTGGAAGCACTCATCCCAGTGTACCACTTTTCTTTGCTGCTGACATGGAACATTTTAGGATCAAGTTGAAAAGATACAGCTAGAATTTAGAGCCTTCATGTTCAAGGGCACTAACATATCCGCACTTAACAGATCTGAGTTGAGCAATCTCAGAAGGATCCCACCTTTCAGAGTTTAGTCCTGTCCAGCCCCTGCCTCAGACTTGGTGAGTGAGCTAGATTGGGTATTCTCTTGTCTCACTTATAGATAAAAAAGCAGCCCTTCTTTCTTCCCAGAGACTAAGACAAGCATTTCAAACTCAGAGGTTAACGTGTGCCAAATGAACGAGACATGTGGCCCGTGGGCTGCGAGTTTGACATGCCTGCTATAAGATATTGAAGACAGATGTCTTTTTTGGAGGAACCCTGAAGATCACCTATGACCTAAGCAGGTTGTGTGACTTATCATCATGAGGACAAGCCAGGGCCTATCAATGATAAGTATGGCAGCTAACACTGACTGAATACTTACTATGCGCCAGGCACCAGACAAGTGTTTTATATGTGCAATTCCACTTAACCCATTACTATGCATAATTTATAATTGAGAAAACTGAGACTCACAATGATAAAATAACTGGTACCTGATAAGTGATCAAGCTGGGACCTTCACCCCAGACCAAGCATGTCAAACTCAAAGGCTAACATGGGCCAAATACACAAGGCATGCTTGCCCCAGACTGTCTGCAAAGCACAAGCTTAGCCTTAACCACTCTGCTGTGAATTTGTCTTTCCCAATAGTCATCCAGAGAAACTTGTGGCTGAAAACTTACCAGGTTTCTTCTTATCCTTGAGGATCTTCAACGAGGAACCTGAGGAATCAGACGAAAGGAGAGTCAAGAATGTGGAAGCAAAGGGAGAGCCTTTCTACATCCAGGTTTCTTATTATGATTTGAGCGAAGGGGAGGTTTTGGGTGGATATGGGGTTAGGAGGAATAGGATGGTATAATTTCCTCCGAGGGTGCTAAGGTCAGGTTTTCTGAGTTGAAAATAGCACAAATACAGAATCCAGAGGGATCTGGAAGAATCTAGTGACAACCATGAAATACCAAATTAGTACATGCTCTTCAGTGACTCTCCAAAGTGAAAAATATGATGGAATTGAAAGTGACCCTGAAGAACCTCTAATTTAAGCCTTATTTCACAGGTAAGAACACTGAGCCGCAGAGGTAAAGATACATGTCTAATGAAGCATAGCTTATTAATGGAGGTGCTCAACTTGAATCCGAGCTCTGGGCCCACTGGATACTGGTGATCCCATGAACATATTGTGAAGAGCATCAGAGTGATGCCATGCAGTCAGGGCTGTCAGTCTGGGAGATTGTGTAGTGGTGGGTGGGGATTGTAGAAATGCTGCTTTCCTGGAACAAAAAGCCTCTCCACACCACCTTGGTTAAATGACTCCTGTCCTAGGGAGAAGGAAGGTGCATTTCCACACCGGGGAAATCCTACCTCTTGTAAAACTGGATCAAAAGCACTGCATGATTATGACCAGAAAGAGCACAGCCAGTCCGCTCACCAACCCAGCATGGTGGTGCACATGGTGGCCCTTGGCACTAACTGGAAACGGAAGAGGCAGTGAGACACTCTCAGAAAAGAGCCCACCCCGGATGCTGGGCAGGCTTTTCCACATTCCAGGGGCACTGTTCAAACCGGGGACACTCCAGGGGAGTACCAGAGCTTTGAGGGAAATGGTACTTTCTGCTATTAAAAGTCAGGGTTAGAAACAGGACCAGGGATCATCCCCCTGATTTGGACTGGTTTCCAAGGCTTCCTGGGAGGAGATGCCCCTGGGGACCGGGCCTAGCATGAGGGAGGCACTTTGCCGTGGAGAATGAGGCCCACAGTCAAGCCTTACAGTTCTCTAGAGGGATGTGTAGGGCGCCAGGGAAGATAGACAGAGCTGGTTACCTCTACAGAACTGCTGGGAAGAGATGGCGGCAGAATTGTTGCTGACGGGGTTCCAGGCTGTACAGGTGTAATTCAGCTCTTGGTTGTTAGGAATCTGGAAGATTTCAAGAACACTACCCTCTTTCCCTGTGGGACTCCACCTGTATGTCAAATTGTTTTCTTCTGCCTCCACGAAGCATGTCAGTGTGACATTACAGGTACTGTTCCGAGATCTCGTTAAACGTGGAGTAATTTTCGGCTTCCCAAGCCTACCTATGAGGGGGAAACACATTAGCTTATACCAGCTTGTAAGGGTCAATTGCTATATTTAAATTTTTTTCAAATGCTTATTTATTTAAACACAGCCATCATGTAAAAGCAAAGTATAAAATCTTACAATAAAATAAACCATATTAAAAATAAACCGAATAAATATTCAAAATTCATTACTTTCTAATGTTTTTGACAATATTCTATTATTTATGCTGTAAAAGTTATTTATAAATATGTATCTGTCTCTTGTAATGATGTGCAAAGTCTTTCCAACTCTGCATGTCTTAAAATGATCTGTCTGTGACACCATGGGTGGGTCTTGACGGTGTAATGCTAATAAATCAGATGAAAAAGGACAAAACCATATGACTTCACTCATACGTGAAATATAAAACAAAAAGTAACAAACTATCAAAACAAAACAAAACCTTAGACAGACATCAGAATGGAGGTTACCAAAGGGGAAGACAGGGAAAAGGGGGTCAAATATATTATGGAAGGAAACTCGACTTTGGGATGTGAACACACAATATTGTATACAGATGTTGTGCACCTGAAATTATATAATGTTATTAACCAATGTTACCTGAATAAATTTAATTTAAAAACCAGCCACAGTGGGAGTATTTATATCACAGGAGTTGGCAAATGCTACCAACTTGGACTTGATTTATTGCCTTGTTGATAGTTGCTCTAGGTTTAAGAAAGCAAAGGAGGGAAGGTTACTAAAGAAGATTAAACTTAAAAGTGTCTATTGCCATTTCATTGTAAATAGCAAAAGAACAAAATAAAATTTAAAAATATTAGAAAATATTCTTCCAGTATTTAAAAGCCACTATCCAATTCAGCGAAGGAGTTACAACTAAATGTACAAAGAGATGAAAACAAACATCTTAAAGTTATTGCAATAAGTTGCTATGAATATTTGTATACAAGTTTCTGCCAGAAATAAGATTTTGTTTCTCTGAGATAAATGCCCAAGAATGAAATCATATGTAAAACCATTTTTTAATTAAAAAGTGTATTGTGATAAAATATACATGGCATAACATTTAGTATTTTAACCATTTTTTATTGTACAGTTAAGTACATTCACATTGTTATGCAAACATCACTGGCATTCATCTGAAAACTTCTCTCCCCCTCTGTCTCCCTTTAAAATAGATTCTATCTTTAGAGCAGTTTAAGGTTCTTAGAAAAACTGAGCAGATATACAGGGAGTTACCATATGTACCCTGCCCCGCTTCACTCACAGCCTCCTCCATTATCAACGTCTCCACCAGAGGGCTACATACAACAGACAATGTACATTGATGTATATCATGACCACCCCAAGTTCACAGGTGATATACACTCTTAGTGTTGTACATTTTATGAGTTTTGACAAATATAGTGACACGTATTCAGCATTATGTATCATAAAGTAGAGTTTCACTGCCCTAAAAACCCTCTGTGCTCTGCTTATTTACCCCTCCCTCCCCCAAACCCTTGGCAAGCACTGATCCTTTACTGTCTCCATGGTTTAAGTTACTTCCATTCCTGTTCATGACTTTTTAGCTCTCTCCAGATCTCAGAACGTCTAAGAATAATTTTTCATTAAAAAGACTGCCTATCTACTTAAATTCCCACCAGCAATGTATGAGTGTTCCAGTTTCTCCACATCCTCACCAGCATTTAGGGTTACCACTATTTTTCATTTTGGCCATTTTGATGGATAAAACAACTTGCTCAAGGTCACATAGCTGGCAAGAGGTCTAATTAAAACTAAAATATCTCTTAATATGTGAATGGTTAAACTAATACGTCTATGCTGTGAAAGGTTCTCCTATAATAAAAGATATACACTATTAATACTTTCAATAATTAGGATAACTCTCAAAGAAATGATGCTTGAAAAAAAGCCATTCTCAAAAGCATGTATACTGTATGATTCCATTTATGTAAACACTTGTGAAATAACATATAGATATGAACAATGGATTAATGTCTTCCAGGAGCTTGGGAGGGGGAAGGGGAGGTAATGAGTGACTATAAAGGGATGAGGAACTCCTGGTGATGGCACAGTTAAGTATCTTGATTGTGGTAGTAGTTACATTAAGCGACATCTTATCCTATATAATAAAGAGTAATATGCAACATGACCATCACTCCAACACACAAGATGGCTGCCCCCACACAGTCAAAGATCCTGCCCCCATGTGGACACAAGTTGGCCAGCAAGGGAGGGCAGCTGGGGGCAACCAGTTCAGCAGGGGAGGGCAGTTAGGGGTGACTGGGCCATCAGGAGGGTAGTTGTGGGGGACCAGGCCTGCAGGCGAGGGCAATTGGGAGAGATCAGGCCAGCAAGGGAGGACAGTTGGGGGTGACCAGACCAACAGGGGAGGGAAGTTGGGGGAGACTGGGCCTGCAGGTGAGGGTAGTTAGGGTCTATTGGGCTGGCAGGGGAGAACAGTCAGGGGTGACCAGGCTGGCAGAAAGGGCAATTAGGAGCAATCGGGCTGGCATAGGAGTATTTAGGTGTTGATCAGGCTGGGAGTGGAGTGGTTAGGGGGTGATTAGGTTGGCGGGCAGAAGCAGTTAGGTGCAATTAGACAGGCAGGCAGGTGAGGGGGCAGGAGCCAGCAGTCCTAGATT
This sequence comes from Antrozous pallidus, assembly GCA_027563665.1. NCBI lineage: Eukaryota > Metazoa > Chordata > Mammalia > Chiroptera > Vespertilionidae > Antrozous > Antrozous pallidus. The sequence goes on from CM050527.1 coordinate 37,785,654, forward strand.
GTGAGAGGGATGTCCAACTGCCTGTTTAGGCCCAATCCCAGTAGGCCTAAACTATCAATATATATATTAAAGCCTTAAGCTACTCAACAACCAAATGACTGAACGACAGATTGCTATGATGCACACTGACCACCAGGTGGTAGACGCTCAATGCAGGAGCTGCTCCCTGGTGGTCAGTGCGCTCCCACTGCAGGAGCACCGCTTCGCTGACTGACCCGTCCTGGTGGCTCACCAACCTGGGGCAGCCACTCCCTCCCTCAGTAGTCCTGCAGGTCAACCTCTGATGAGCCGGTGCTGCTGGCCTCAGGTTCCACGGACACTTCCTCTCCTTAAATTCTCTGCAAGAAGAAACGATATAAAAGTGGCCACCAAGTGGTTCCTGACAACTGGCGCAAATGTCAATGGACAGATCTGGATCTCAGGCTGGCAAGGGCGTCCCACCGCCTGCCTGGAGGGCTGATTGCATACTGATCCCCTCCCTCGGGATGGGGGTCAGATGCACAGCTCACGGCTGGTGAGCACTGCTGCACTGGCACGAGTCTCTTCTGATAGGGACTGCCTGGGTGCAAGCCCGCAGCAAGTGCAGCGGAAGCAGCAGGCAGGAGCGATGGGGGCATTGGATTGTGGGTTTTATCCCGATTCCTGCAGGCCACCCTGAGGGACCCTACCCATCCACAAATTTGTGCACTGGCCTCTAGTATATATAAAAGCATTTGGCCAGTAGCTATGATGTGCATTGATCACCAAGGGGCAGATACTCAACATACAACCTTGGAAACATGAACAGACTAATTAATCTCAGAGAACAGAGGAGTAGGGGGAGGGCAAGAAGAGATTAACCAAAAATCTTATATGCATACTAGAGGCCTGGTACATGGATTCGTGCGCTGGTGGGGTCACTTGGCCTGGCCTATGGGGATTGGGCCAAAACCGGTAGTCCGACATCCCCTAAGGGATCCTGGATTGTGAGAGAGAGGGTGCAGGCCAGGCCAAGGGACCCCACTGGCACATGAATCCGTGCATTGGGCCTCTAGTATGTAAATAAACTGCACAGAGCGACACATATACTCACACATAAATCAGTGCCTGTGTAAGTGGTGAAATATAAAGTAAGCTCTATTTGTTGCACTGATGCCAATTTCCTGGTTTTGATATTAAAACTATTTCTCTATATAAAAACCTAATATACGAAGTGTCCCCTTGAGAGTTCAACTGACTGGATGTTGCATCACTCACTATGATGAGCACTGACCACCAGTAGTGGCTCAGAATGAAGGAAGGCCCTGGCCAGCAGCCACTAGGGACCCTACTGATGCAGATTTCTTGCACTGGGCCTCTAGTGTATACTAATAAAAGGGTAATATGCGTATTAGACTGATCATCTTCTGGACATCCTTCTGGACAAAGTCACAGTGGCTTAGGCTGAGGCAGAGGCAGTTAGGGGTGATCAGGCTGGCATGGGAGCAGTTAGGGGTGATCAAGAAGGCAGGCAGGTGAGCAATTAGGAGCCAGTGGTCCCGGATTGCGAAAGGGATGTTTGCCAGTTTAGGCCCAATCCTGCAGGATAGAGAGGGTATAGGCCAGGCTGAGGGACCCCATGCGCTCCTCCCCCCATGCACAAATTTCATGCACTGGCCCTCTAGTCTATAATAATAAAAGCCTAAGTGACCATCACAACCGAACAGGACCAAGCAGGCTGCCTGGGGCAACTAGGCTGGCAGGGGGATTAGTGAGGGGTGACCAAATGACTGAGCAGCAGTCTGCGTGGGGCAACCAGGCCCACAGGAGGGGGCAGTTGGGGGTGACTAGGCCAGCACGGGGGCTATTGGGGGCGATCAGGCGGGCAGGTGAGCAGTTAGGAGCCAGTGGTTCCAGATTGTGAGAGGGATGTCCCGGATTGGAGAAGGTGCAGGCTGGGCTGAGGGGATCTCCCCTTTTCCCCCATGCATGATTTTTGTGCACCAGGCCTCTATTAATTATATAAGATGTTACCATTGGGAGAGACTGGGACACAGAACCTCCAGGTACATGTCTTTACACCTTTCTATGCACCTGTAATTATTTTAAAATAAAAAGTTTTCTAAAATACTTTGCACACACTATCTCACGTGAATTCCTCACAATAACTATGGGAAATGAATAGTATGATTATTTGCCAGAAGCCAATCATTGTTTTAATAATAAAGAGCTGTGGACAGGGAGTTTGGAGGGCTGGTCAACCTTTATTGCTCTGAGGGGTTGGAGCTGGTTACTGGGATGTTGGTGGTTGAAGCAGCCCCACCTGTTAGTCCTAAGAAGATCTACTGATTGACTTTTACTGGTGTTTCTGGCCTGGGGGATGATACAGCTGTATCTTATTATTTTAATCTTAATAAAAGAAATGATGCAAGCTGGAGTGAGTAGTACTAGAGTTGGACTACTGCCTGGCCCTCATTCCCAAATTAACATTTTTCTAAGTCTCTTTATTCATTTGTGTGCAGCCTTCTCCAGAACCCTGAACCCTGAACCGGGGATCCTGAATCACGCAAAACGTGAAAGGGTTCCCACATTTTGGTGCCCAACATGGAGCGTCTGGAGGAGATATTTTTTGCCTAGAGCAAAGGAGGAAGGATTCACCTAGAGAAAGGTGAGAGAGGGTCACTGCACACAAAGCCCACAGACTAACTGCAGAGTCGCGCTCGGTAAGTAGGGTGGAAACGTCTTTTTCAGCCAGGCTAATGGGGAAGAATTTGGTTATGAAGTAAATTTTATTATAGATTTTTGGCTGGTATGCTTAAAGAATGTGATTTCTTGTCCAAATTAAAATCTTGATTGGTATTTGAAATTTAAAATCTGTGATAAATGAAACTCCACTGCTGAAACCACCTCTGGTGTGGAGAAATTCAAAGGTGGCAGGAGAAGGCAAGGCTATCTGTTTTCCTGCAATGAGATTGCTTAAGGTGTGGTTTAAAAATTACAAAAGAACTCGCAGGGAAATGCAAATCTTGGCCAAATTGGGTGTTAGTTATTGCTTCAGAAAGCGAAAAAGAAAAAAATTTAAGACTTTGTATATACAAAAAGAAATTGACAGCGAGATTGAAATTGAATTGTCATGGCTTATAGTAAAGAATATCCTTACATGATATTATTCTACAATGTCATTATAATTTGTTGATACTTTATAAAAGCATATTGTACAATTATTTCAAACAAACGTATAAACTAAATTTCTGAATGATTGGGAGCTAATTTAGAAGGGATATAAAAGGATTTAATTCCTTCCACTCTGTGGAAGGCTCCTTGGGAAGGCATCTGAGCATTGTATATTGGCCATTCTTGCCTTTTTGCCAAGAGGGACCCTTTTCTTACAATCTAATTGCCTATGGCTGTTGCTTGAGCATTTTGTTCACTCTGAGGTCAACCCATAGTGGCTGATACCATGGATCTGTCTCTTGCCGAATGGTGTGAGCTGGGACCTCTCTGGAGGGGAAACCTGGGTTTCCCAAGATCTATGGTCAGTGCTGGACCCCCACTGAAGGCCAAGGTGAGATTCTGAGGCAGGGGCTGCATGTGGAGGCCACAGGGGCATAGAGTAACAAGGAGACAGAAATGAACCTCATATTACCCTGCTTGGCCCCAGAGGATGGCTGGTTAGCGAGAGGCAGGTGAGATTCCTCAGGGAAGGAACAACCTAAGACAGGCACAGTCACAGAGGGGCCATCAGAAGAGAACTTGGGAGTCAACAGAGGTGGGATGTGGACTCTCACCCCTCCCAACTATGCAGGGGCCTGAACTTTAGCCCCTTCTGAGGGAGGTCACTTGCCTCATGGCTGCTTTGCTTCCCACACTCAGCTCAAATTGGGAGCTGGGTAACAGACAGAGATGCGGCCAAGCTCAGATTGGGGTCTAGGCAACAGAGATTTGACTGACAGCAGCTGCTCTATATTTAAATCAAGCCTAGCACCAGGAAAGCTCAGGGCCTACTCAGGAATGCAAATAATCCTTTCTACTAATATTTACAGGGCAAATTAAATTTTTTATTAGATTATTAAATTTGACAGTAATCAAGTTTCAGATTAATTTAATTGGCTAATTGAAATAAGTAAATATTCAGGAAGATTTAGTTGTACTAGATAAAAAGCTGTTCTTAAAGTATTAACTAAAATTTCTATTGGTAGTTCATTTCATGGTAATATTGCTTAACACGCAATGAACCTAAAGCAGTCATATTTTTGTGCAAAAAGAACAAAATTTAAAGTTATCAAGACTGCATTATAAAAATTTCCAAAAGCCTCCATTAATTAAAAAAGGGGGGGATAATGGAGTAATATGATGTAAGGAAAAATTATTCTGTCAGTAAATTACATCTAGAAAAATTTTCACTTTAAAAAATTAGTTTTCATTTGTGATGTTAACAGCAAGACATCTATGAAGGACACTCATGGTGTCAAAATTGGTTAAGGGATAATTGTTTGGGCAAGGATGGAAAGAATTCCTAGACAAATTTTTTAAAAGGATTCTTCTATTAATTTTTGGTCGAGAATATGTTTGTGTATTTTCAGAAAACAACTTCAAGACCCTGTGGATTAAAAACAGCCTAGAGATCGGAGACACTGATGAGGCCTTGCCATGCTAGCAGTCAGCAGCTGTACATCGCTACAGGTTGCTCAGGACCAGACTGAAGAAGGTTGGGCCTGCATTGTCATCATTTGCCCACCATCTAGATATTACTGCTGACATGTATACATGGAGAACTGTTGGATGTCAAAATTGGGACTTAACCACCTTATTCTTATATGTTTAATTCTAAATTTGTGGATTTTCAAAAGGAAAGAAATGGGGGAGATGCTAGAAGACAATCATCCTATCTAATAAAAGAGTGATATGCAAATTGACCATACCTCTGATCAAGCCACATCCACAAGCCACATCCATAAGCCAATCAGGAGCAAATAAACCCCAACCAAGATGGCTGCAGCCACTGAGAGCAGGAGGGAGGCTTGAGTTTCTCTGGCAATAGAGAAACCAAGCTTTCTACTGCCCTCGCCAGCCTAGGCCTCTACTCAATGCTACAGAGTTTCAATTATAGAAGGTACATAATCCCAACAGAAATGGTGGCAGCCACGGAGCTGGAGAGAGCAGAGGCTAGGGTTGCTGGGGCGATGGAGGAAGACAAGCTTCTGCAGCCCTAGCACCTAGGCCTCCACTCTAGGCTACAAAGTTTCAATTATAGAATTTAAATAAACCCACACAAATGGCTGTTGCAATGGAGCAAGCAGAAGGCTTGGCTCCACTTCAGGCTACAAAGTTTCAATTGAGGAACATAAATTAATCCCAGATTCCAGGGCCTCCAACATGGGTCGTTGGGTAATGTGGCTGGCCTGTAAACCACCATAGGCCCCTGGCCCAGGCTACCCCATGCCCCAAGGGAACCCCCGCCCTGACCTGGGACACCCTTCAGGGCAAACCAGCTGGCCCCCACCCATGCACCAGGCCTCTATCTTATTAATAAAAGAGTAATACTCAGATTGACCATCACTCCAACACACAAGAAGGCTGCGCCCATGTGGACACAAGATGGCCACCACAAGATGGCCAGCAGGGGAGAGCTGTTGGGAGGTTCCAGGCCTGCAAGGAAGGGCAGTTTGGGGTGATCAGGCCAGCAGGGGAGGGCAGTTGGGAGGGATCAGGCCTGCAAGGGAGGGCAGTTGGGGCTGATCAAGCCTGAAGGGGAGGGCAATTAGGGATGACCAGACCTGCAGAGGAGGGAAGTTGGGGGCAAACAGGCTGGCAGGGGAGCAGTTAGCCATCAATTAGGCTGGCAGGGGAGTGGTTAGGGCAGTGACGGGCAACCTTTTGAGCTTGGTCTGTCAAAATTTGCCAAAAAACTGAGCATAATTTGGGTTTTGTGTCACTTCGAGGAAAAAAACCCCATAATTTCATGATATTTATAGTTTAAAAAACAAAAATGTATAATTGTAATATATAACTGTATTTAGTAAACAAAAAACTAATTATTTAACTTACCTGTTTAGTGACTTCTTTGTTCATCTGTCAGTTGGTTTCTTTTGTTGGTCTTGATATTATTTAACTTGTGTGGGGGTGCTGTGAACTAACATAAGTGAGGGGGAGGGAGAATTCTTTAACTAACCTGCCTATTAGTGACTTTTTTGTTGCTGAATTTCATTGCCTAAACCTTCAATTGAAGGTTGGTATTTTGTACACTTCAAGCCCAAGCAAGTGCTACTAACTCCGTCTGTCAATCTGTTTCTTTTGTTGGTTTTGATATTATTTAACGCTGAGAATAAGGTCTCCCAAAAGTACGTAGAGGGAAAAAGTGTGAGTAAAGCCATTGCTGTATTTTTCAGGGTGCTACAAGTGGCTGGTAATCGGTTCCAGGATCTCCAAATTTCCTGTTCGTAGTGACACGCCTCTTGATTCTCCAAGCGGCACTTTTCCAGATTCTCAAAATTTGACCTCAAGTCGACAAACACCTGAACCCAGATGCTGTCTTGAAATTATGCAGCCCCCACCTGTTAGTCCTAAGAAGATCTACTGATTAACTTTTACTGGTGTTTCTGGTCTGGGGATACAGCATATCTTATGATTTTAATCTTAATAAAAGGAATGGTGAAGTCAGAGCGAGTAGTAGTTCTTCCACTAGAGGTTAACTATCACCTGACCATCATTTCCCAAATTAATATTTTTCTAAATCTCTTTATTCATTTGTGTGGCCTTCTCCAGAAACCTGAACCTTGCACTGGGGACCCTGAATCACTCAGGATGTGAAAGGGGTTTCCACAATTATTCACATTTTATAGAAAAGAAAAGCAAGGCCACGGGACAAACTGCTGGTAGAAGGTTACATTGCTAAAACAAACAAAGCCATACCCTCTTGAAAAGTATTAATATAGTTATGCTTATTTATCAGCATAAAATAATTCAGGGAACCCAGTAGTCAGAAACACAGTTCTTCTGTAGTAGTAAATTTGCAAATTAAAAATAAAAAACAAGCCCTTTATCTTCCCATGACTTACGATAAACTTGAAGTTTGAAGGTCCTGGTGAATGTCTCATTTTCAGAGTTGTCTGTGTTTATGTTAGCTATGTACATCATTGCATCTTCCATCCTCAGATCGCTGATCTCCAGGTCGTAGTTCTGGCTGGAGACGTTTACTCGGTTTTTATAATTTTGGTGGGTCACATAGACTTCAGGGGCTGAGCCTAACTGGGCCTCCACAAAAACAACAGATGTTTTGGAACTCAACCAATTAATGTTGGTAATTTGCTGTACATCTTGGATATTTAAAGGGAAAGTAACTGCCTCCCCCAGAATCCCATTCACTGTGAGGATGTCTGTGTCGCTTTCAGTTGCTTCCAGACCTGAGGACATAAATAAAAAATTGTAGCCATTTGTTGCACCGTTCAGAGCTCCCTGTTTCCCCAGGCTGGAGTCTCCCTTAGGAGCTCTCATGGACGCAGATCATCCAGTTTCTTTCCAGGTTGCCTTTTTGTTTGGCATTCTAACCTAGACATAATATTGAATATATTATGATGGTTACATTTTCTAAAGGATTATAAAAAAAAAGAAGTTTCCCAGTGAATTTCCAGGGATCCATTTAATTAAAAACATGTTTATCTAGACTTACAGACTCTGAGAGCTAGAAGGAACATAAGCCTCCACAAGGTCTGAGATATCGAATGTCTTTCTTTCCCAATATCAGATGTCCAAGATGTGAAAGGGTTGGGGCAAGAGCCTCGATGGCTTCTGTCGTCTTTGTAAAAGAGAAGTTACATTTATGCCTCTATTCCTGGCAGGTACAGTGCTATGAAGTAAATACTCCCTGAATTGATGATTTGGGGGATCTTTTTCGAAAATATATATTATTGATTTTTTACAGAGAGGAAGGGAGAGGGATAGAGAGTTAGAAACATCAATGAGAGAGAAACATCGATAAGCTGCCTCCTGCACACCTCCTACTGGGGATGTGACTGCAACCAAGGTACATGCCCTTGACCTGAATCGAACCTGGGATCTTTCAGTCCACAGGCCAATGCTCTATCCACTGAGCCAAACTGGCTAGGGCTGGGGGATCTTTTTTGCTAACTATTATATCTCCAGTCCCAGGAAGAGTACCTGACACACAGTAGGTGGTTAGTAAATACTTCTGGGATAAAGTGATAAATGGATTTCACTTATGTGTTACCTAGAATGTCTTGGAACAACTTCTGAAGTAAAGTTCATTTATTCATTCATACATTTATGCATGAATGCATATATTTATTCAAGGTCAGCTTTGTTTTAGATACTGTGGCAGGCATTTATTATCCTATCTAATAAAAGAGTAATATGCAAATTGACCATCACTCCAACACACAAGAAGGCTGCCAACATGTAGACACAAGATGGCTGCCACAGGATGGCCAATGGGGAGGGCAGATGGGAGGGTCCAGGCCTGAAAGGAAGGGCAGTTGGGGGCAATCAAGCCTGCAGGGGAGGGCAGTTAGCAGTGATCAGGCTGGCAGAGGAGGGAAGTTGGGGGTGACCGTGCCTGCAGGGGAGAGGAGTTGGGGTCGGGGGTTACCAGGCCTGTAGGGGAGGGCAGTTAAGGATGACCAGGCCTGCAGGGGAGGGCAGTTAGGGGTGACCAGGCCTGCAGAGGAGGGCAGTTAAGGGCAATCAGGCTGGCAGAGGAGCAGTTCGGCAGGCAGAGGTGGTTAGGGGTGATCAAGAAGGCAGGCAGGTGCAATTAGAAGCCAACGGTCCCAGATTGCAAGAGGGATGTCCTACTGCCTGATTAGACCCAATCCTGCAGGATAGAGAGGGTATAGGCCAGGCTGAGGGACCCCATGCCCTCCTCCCCCCATGCACAAATTTTGTGCACCAGGCCTTTAGTGTAATCTGTAATATGTAGTTGAGCAAACTACTTTTGTAAACATTAGGAAAAAAACACCAAGACAAGGAGACAAACTATTGATGGAAGATTACAGAATAATGTAATAAGGAGTTGGGAATACAATGGTGAACAATAAAAGAAATAGATATCCTTCTTGCTCTCTAGAATGCAACAGTTAAATGAAGAGGCCAATGTGGATGAGATAACCACAAAAGATTAAATATAAAACAAGTAAGTGGTTGAGAGATAATAGCAAGAGGGACTTGTTCTGTTTTGGGAATTCAGGAACACTTTCTAGTAAAAACTGAAGAATGAGTGTATTTATTTATGAATTTATTTATTTCCTCACCTGAAGATATTTTTGCTTTGATTTTTAGAGAGAGTGGAAGGGAGAGGGAAAGACAGAAAGAAATATCGATGTGAGAGAAACACACTGATTGGTTGCCTCCTGTATGATCCCCGATCAAGACCCGGGTCAGGGAGGAGCATGCAACGAAGTACATGCCCTTGATCAGATTCGAACCCGGGACCGTTTGGTCTACAGGCTGACGCTCTATCCACTGAGCCAAACCAGTCAGTGCAAGAATGAATATTTTAAAAATCTAACATGAGGGGAAAAAAAGAATTAAAGGTTTATTTTTCTTTCCCTCCATCACCTAATAAAATAAATTGATTTAATACATGAAAAGCAGTATAATTATAAGATGTTATTTTTCTCACCTTTTCCTCTTCTCTCATTACTTTCTTATTCTCACTGAGCTCTATTTAGTGATAAATAGTGTTTTGAGCCACCACATTATATTACAAATGTTTAAAACACCAACAGACACAGACACTGACCCATCAGTAAGAGTATCAGCCATAAACAAGAACAGTGCTCCTCTGATGAATATTGGCTGCATGTGAGCCCCAAAGAGCGGCACATAAGTTTTCCACATAATGGGTTCAGGCTGATCCTAAAATTTATCCAGGGCTTGGCATAAAGAGAGCAAGAATAAGGGTTATTGAGAATACAGGTCATTTTGAAGTGTCATAAAAGTAAAGGGCCCGGCCAATGTTGCTCAATGGTTGAGCATCTACCTATGAACCAGGAGATCATGGTTCGATTCCTGGTCAGGGCACATGCCCAGTTGCAAGCTCCATCCCCAGTGGAGGGCCTGCAGGAGACAGCCGATCATTGATTCTCTCTCATCATTGATGTTTGCATCTCCCTCTCTCTCCTCCCATCCTCTCTGAAATCAATTAAAAAATATATATTTTCAAAGCAAAGGGATTTTTAACCTGTCTCACTAAGGCCGCCTTTGTCCTCAGCCAGTAAGCAGTTCCTGAATGAACCCGGGGCCTACAAATATAAACCTATTTCCTTTCAGGCCAACCAACATCTCCCCTGAGGAAGACCACCGCAGGCAAGGCCTGATGACTTAGTTAGGGTAGAATATGGAGCAAGGCCCTAGGGGGCGCGAGAGACAAGGACCCTCATTTAAAAACATGAAGTGTTATCTATGTGCCAGATGCTGTGTTAGGGAAGCAGGGATGTAAAGGACATGGCTGCAGTCCTGGTAAAGACAGTCGTGTAGACAAATATTGCATTCAATGTGATGTGTAGTAAGAGCACAAGGAACAGCCCTAACTGGTTTGGCTCAGTGGACAGAGTGTCAGCCTGTGGACTCAAGGGTCCCAGGTTCGAATCTGCTCAAGGGCATGTACCTTGGTTTCAAGCACATCCCCAGTAGGTGATGTGCAGGGGGCAGCTGATTGATATTTCTCTCTCATCGATGTTTCTAATTCTCCCTCTCCCTTCCTCTCTGTAAAAAAATAAAATAAAATAAAATAAAATAAAATAAAATAAAAACCCACAAGGAACACATCATTGGGGGACCAAGCAGAAACTAAGGTTGCTTTCAGATGCAGGAGTCATAGTTTACCAAAATTCATTCTCTTGAACGTGAGTTCTCTCCAGGTAAACTGTTCCATTGGGCTGATGGCATCAGGTAGAGAGACATGCGGAGGGTCCCAGCCTGAATCTCTGGATGTCCCAGATATAGTTTGTGACTTGTGCAGTCATACAGAGCCTTGAGCTCAGAGAGACCCTGAATTTGGTTTAATGATGCTGTGCACCTTGAAATTCTTCATAGTATTTGAACAAGGAGTCCCATATTACTTTTTTAAAAAAAATATTTTCATTGATTTCAGAGAGTAAGGGAGAGGGATAGAAAGTCAGAAACATCGATGAGAGAGAGACATCGATCAGCTGCCTCTTGCACGCCCCCTACTGGGGACGTGCCCGCAGCCAAGGTACATGCCCTTTCCGGAATCGAACCCAGGACCCCACAGTCCGCAGTCTGACGCTCTATCCACTGAGCCAAACCGGTCTCGGCCCATATTACTTAAAAAAAAATTTTTTTTTTCATTGATTTCAGAGAGGAAGGGAGAGGGAGAGAGAGACAGAAACATCAACAATGAGAGAGAATCATTGATCAGCTGTCTCCTTCACGCCCCGACTGGGGATGGAGCCCACAACCCGGGCATGTGCCTCTGACCGGAATAGAACCTGGGACCTTCAGTCTGCAGTTTGACACTAAGCCAAACCAGCTAGGGCAGGAGCCCCATATTTCATTCTGTACTGGGTTCTACAGATTATACAACTGGTGCTGGTGCCAGATCTTAAGGCTTTATTTTTTTGTTTATTTTATTGTTTTACATAAGGCTACTCTGCTCGTTGGATTCAGATCAGGTATGAGAAAATGGATGAGTGTGGATGCCATTACCTCATCATTTTGGAGGGTTCTTTTACCAAACTCCAGGAAGTGCGTAGGCAGTTTGTTAAAGGTAGAGAGAGTCATTCTTAGTGTTAGAGCAGTTGGGCAGCTACAACATGGTTGATGTGGGGTCTTGCTTTTGTAGTTATGTCTTATCTTCCATGGCAAGTCATCAGGAAGTGGTGCTGGCTGGGTGGCAGATAGAAGGAGCTGGGGGAAGTCCTGCTGCTATTTGTGCTCTGGTGTGGTGAGCATTCTGGGCTTGCTGAGAAATGGCATAGGGTTTGTACAGGCATAAGGTAAAGATTCTACCACCTTCAAATGTTCCAACCGTGACGTGAGAGAAGCAGCTGCAAAACCTTAGCTTATCTTGGAAAGATAGGGAGGCTGAAGATGTAGGTGCTAGTACTTAACGTATATGAGCTGGGCAACCTTATAAAATCACAGAACCTTTCTGAGTCTCAATTTCTTCATTCATAGAATGGAAATAATAGCTATAACATTGCCCAACCTAATTAGTGATCAGCAAATCATACAGTATGAGTGAAAATGTTTCACTAACCCATCAAGGCAAATACATGTTAGTTATTTCCGAGGTTAATAATGAGGATGAGAATCCTCCTCCTCATCTTTTTTATTAATTAATTAGTTAGTTAATTAATTAATAACATTGATTTCAGAGAGGAATGGTTTGGGAGGAAGAGATAGAAGCATCAATGATGAGAGAATCATCAATTGGCGGCCTTCTGCACCCCCTACACTGGGGATTGAGGCCCCATCCTGGGCATGTGCCCTGACTGGGAATTAAACTGTGACCTCCTGGTTCATAAGCTGAGACTCAACCACTGAGGCACTCTGGCTGGCCTATCATCTTCTTTATTATAATCTTAATAGTTGGTACATGCCCTTGAAGGCTTCCCTAGCCTATCCCTATGATGCCCATGATGACATCAGGCCCATACTGAAGAATGTATAAAGAGTCATTATTGCTGAAACCGGTTTGGCTCAGTGGATAGAGCGTCGGGCTGCGGATGAAAGGTCCCAGGTTCGATTCCGGTCAAGGGCATGTACCGTGGCTGCAGGCACATCCCCAGCAGGGGGTGTGGAAGAGGCATCTGATCGATGTTTCTCTCTCATCGATGTTTCTGACTTTCTATCCCTCTCATTTCCTCTCAGTGAAAAATCAACTATATATATATATATATATATATATATATATATATATATATATATAAAGAGTCATTATTAAGGGCTAATTCAAGTAAATCCCTGGGGTTGTTTTAGGTACCACTTTACTTAGTGAACTTTATTTTTCTCTTAAAGTGTTAAGATAATCCTGTTTACCATTGCACCAAAAAAAATAAGATACCTAGGAATAAACTTAACTAAGCAGGTAGAAGACCTGTACTTGGAAAACTACAGGACATTGAAAAAAGAGATAGAGGAAGACATAAATAAATGGAAGAACATACTGTTCTGGATTGGTAGAATCAACATCATTAAAATGTTCATATTACCTAAAGCAATTTATAGATTTAATGCAATCCCCATTAAAAACCAATAGCATATTTCACAGACCTAGAACAAACTCTCCAAAAATTCATCTGGAATTAAAAAAGACCCTTAATAGCCATAGCAATCCTGAGAAAGAAGAACAAAGTTGGAGGGATCACAATACCAGATGTCAAGCTATGTTACAAAGCCACGGTTCTCAAAACTGCCTGGTACTGGCACAAGAACAGACAGTTAGACCAATGGAACAGAACAGAGAACCCAGAAATAGATCCAAGCCATTATGTTCAATTAATATTTGACAAAGGAGGCAAGAGCATACAATGGAATCAAGACAGTCTCTTCAATAAATGGTGCTGGGAAATTTGGTCAGATACATGCAAAAATAAATAAATAAATAAGTAAATAAACAAACAAACAAACAAACAAACTAGATCATCAACTTACACCATACACAAAAAACAAACTGAAAATGGTTAAGGGACTTAAATGTAAGATCGGAAACCATGAAAATCTTAGAAGACGCCATAGGCAGCAAAATATCAGACATAAGTCATTGCAATATCTTTACCGATACAGCTCCTTAGGGCAATGGACTCTAAAAGAAAATAAACAAATGGAACTCCATTAAATAAAAAGCTTCTGAATAGCAAAAGAAATCATCAACAAAATAACAAAAAAGCCCACTGCATGGGAGAACATATTTGCCAATGCTGTTTCAGATGGGTTTAATCTCCAAAATTTACCGGGAACTGTCCAATCAAAAATGGACAAAGGACCTAAATAGATACTTTTCAAAAGACGACATACAGAAGTCCGAGAGACATATGAAAATTTGCTCAAAATCACTAAATATCTGAGAGATGCAAATAAAAAAGACGAGTACCATCTCACACCCGTCAGAATAGCTATCAACAAATCAACAAATGACAAGTGCTGGGAAGGATGCGGAGAAAAAGGAACCCTCATGCATTGCTGGTGGGAATGCAGACTGGTGCAGCCACTGTGAAGAACAGTATAGAGTTTCCTCAAAATGTTAAAAATGGAACTTCCATTTGACCCAGTGATCCCACTTATAGGACCATATCCCAAGAAACCAGAAATACCAATCAGAAAGGATATATGCACCCCTATGTTCATAGCAGCACAATTTGCAATAGCTAAGATTTGGAAACAGCCTAAATGCCCATCAGCAGATGAGTGGATTAGAAAACTATAGTACATCTACACAACGGAATCCTATGCTGCTGTAAAAAAGAAGAAACTTTTATCATTTGCAACAGCATGGGTGGATTTGGAGAGCATTATGCTAAGTGAAATAAGCCAGTCGGAGAAAGATAAATATCACATGATCTCACTCATATGTGGAATATAATGATTAACATAAACTGACGAACTAAAACAGATCCAGAGACATTTTTGGCGGTGGGGTGGGAGGAAGGTTAGAGATCAACCAAAGGACTTGTATGTTTGCATATTAGCATGACCAATGGACACAGACACTGGGGTGGTGGGGCTTGCCCTGGCGGTGGTAGTGGCTGGGGAGTGCTAATCAGGGACAAAAGGAGACATGTAATACTTTAAACAACAAACAAACAAACAAACAAACTTCAGTGTTTGTTTGTGTTTTAAAGAATCTTCTTATCTGTTTCAGACAGAGAAGTGAAGCCACAGAGCCCTGCTGCTGCTTGGATTGCCAAGACTCATCTCCTGTTGCCATTGGAGTTGGTAACCTGTCATCCGAGAGCTCTTGCAACAGAATCACTGTTTCCTTCTGTGACTGATCCCCAGGAGGGGTGCTTTAGGTGGGACTCGTCAGAAGGGTCCTTCATTAAAGTTTAGAAACAGGAGAATGTGTAATGTGGTTTAAATGAGTATAGATTGGAATAACAGTAGAGAGAGGTAAGGCAAGAGATATAAGAGATATGGCTTAGATTTGGGACAGCCTTGAGTTTAATGTCTACACCACATAGGGGAGTTATTAAAGTTTTTGAGGATGTAGATTAAAATGAGGTTTTAAGGTCATAATAATATAGTAATGATGTACAGAAAAGGTAAGAAGAAAGAGAAGCTGGCCTTGAGAGATCATTTTGGAGACTATTATAGCCTTCTAGGCATTACCCAGAGGATGATGGGGGAATAGAAAGGAAGGGCTAAATTTGAGAGACAGTACAAAGAAAGACTAGGAATAAGTTCATCTAATATAATTCAGTTGTTCAAACATATACACACAAATACACACACATGGCTAGGCAAAAGTAGGTTTACAGTTGTGAGTATGCAAAACAGTTTATTCTTGTATTACTATTTATTAATTAATCATTGTACTATTTATTACATAAATCTTCTTTTGCCAATCAATTAAATGTACACATAATTGATCTAATGTGGGAGACACACATCTATTATTGCCTCCTGCATGGAGCCCCAATTGGGGATCCAACCCACATCCTAGTCATGTGCCCTGACTAGGAATTGAAGCAGAGACCTTCTAGTGCATGTGGTGACATTGCAGCCAACTGACCCACACTGGCCAGGGCAACAATACATTTTTAGTGTCTACTTTATGTCAGTGGAAAACCGATTCATTTTATTTTGGAAGGAAATCAAAGCAGAAGACAGCTTCAGGTTTAGAAATATAGAATTTGAGATGATGGTGGACCATCTAAATATGAAGTTGGAAAATGGAATATAAGGAGAGAGAATGGGCTTAAATATTATTTGCGAGGGGCTACGGTAGAATCTTCTAGTTGTTTTCCTATTTTCTGTTCTCTCAGAGCTTCAGTCATAGTAACAGAATCCTTAATTTGTTTTCTGATAGCTAAGTTTGGTCATATGACTAAGTTCAGGCCAATAGGATGAAAGTGGTAGTGTTGTATATGACTTCTGTGTCTTTAAGAAGAGGGTACTTTGGCCCTAGCCAGCTTGGCTCAGTAGATAGAGCGTCAGCCTGCGAACTGAAGAGTCCCAGGTTGGATTCCGGCCAAGCGCACACGCCTGGGTTGTGGGCTTGATCCCCAATTGGGGGTGTGCAGGAGGTGGCTGATCTGTGCTTCTCTTTTATCATTGACGATTCTCTGTCTCTCTCCTCCCTTCCTCTCTGAAATCAATAAAGAAATATATATTTTTTTAAATTAAAAAAAAGAAGAAGAGGACACTTTGCTTTCTCCATCTCTTTCTTGCTTCTTGCAGGTGGAATCTGGATCTCAGATGGGCACTTGGGATCAAGAAGATGAAGCTGAGCACTAAGAATGGTGAAGCAGGAAGACTGAAAAAGTGTGGAGCCCTGATGACCTTGGGAACTATTCTACCAATGGAACTGCCAACTCTACTTTTTTAAAGAGGATATTTATTACAACTGTTTCCTGAATAAATCCCTGAATCTGCCTGCCAGTCCTTCACTTTCCAAGGCAGTCTCACATTTCCCTGAAACGGATGTTTTCCAACTCTTATCCAAAGATTGGGTGGGAAACAGTTGCCTGTGAAGGGCTATTACAAGAGTACTCAGGTCACCACTTTTGATATTTTAGGTTCTTTCTTTGGGTATAGCCAGATATCAGAACAGAAAAAAAACAACCTGATAAAATGGAATAGCAGTGAGAAAGTCAAGTGAAATTAATTTACTTCATGTTGTTTGAAAATAGAAGAGATTTTCTCTTTTCAAGGGTTGGTGGAAAGGTAGCGCATATAGAAGTTTTTCCTGTTTGGCCTTGCTCTGGGTTAGGTCTTCCAGCTCATTGGCTTTCTGCAGCTCTGTGCTTCTCTCTCACAGTAACTGCCAAACTGGGTGGCAGTCGCGAATCCATGCATCCGTTTCTAGACACTGTGAATGACTTGAGTCCTGGGACCTTGCCTTCAAACCCTCCCAACCAAGCACAGTGCAGGATACAAAGGCCACTAATAATTGTCGTGACACTAAAGATGGAAGAGATATGGTTTTCAATCAGAGGAAAGTCATGTCTTCATCTTAATGGAAGGGAAAAGCAAAGGACGAGTGAAAGGTTTAGCTTTGAGGTGCCTTTGGGGTGGGGACAGAAGAAAGGCCTCTCAGTGAGGTGAAGGGAACACAGGTCTGAGCCAGGTTCAGTGTCTGACATTTACTTCGGCCCTTATCTTACTGAGGCTACAAGATGGAATATCATAATGCCTGCCTCATAGGTTGTTTTGAGTAGACATTCTCGAGTAGAGTGGGTAAAAGTGAAGAGAGCCATGCTTGTTGATCTTCACCTCTTTAGTAATGTAGGAGGTGAGACTGTCTGGTAAGAGTGAAGAGGCCAGGGTAGGACCAGCTAGAAAGTAAAAAGATTAAGGGCACAGGTTTTGAATCTTGGTAGATTTTAACCTAGCTGTGTCACCATGAGAACATTTTTGAAATGATCTGATCCTCAGGTTCCTTACCTCTACAATGTGGATAACTGTAAAATACAATTACGAAGATAAAGCACTTAGCACAATGCCTGGTACATACTAATCATTGTTGTATTATTGTTTTCATGAATGTAAACATTTTGAGAAATTGCCACTATAGGGAACACCCTGGGAATATCTACCCAAGATTCATTAAGGGAATGAAGAGATCGCTGAGCAGCGTTGGGAGCCCAGGGGAGAGGTGACCCGCCTTTATAACGTCTCCCAGTGAGGGTGGTTTCCTGACTCATCTGCCAGACCACAGAAGGGAAGGCAGGAGAAAAGCAGGACTTCTCAGGGAGAAGCAAAGGCAGGAAAAGGCTGGAGCCCTGAAGTGTGGGCTCACAGTCATTGTGTCCCCTAGGAGAGAGCGAGCCAGAGGGGAAGATGACACCAGCTTGGACAGAGAGCACTATAAACAGGCTGTTTATTGGAGGTGGCCTTCCCCTCCTGGGAGGAAAGGTGGGCGCCTTTCCTCTCCTCATATACCTTTCTGTGTTTTAGGTGGTAACTCCTGTTTCACTGAATGAATCCATGTGGGTAGGTGGACTATACACATGTGCAGTTCATGATAAAGTAGCTGCCGAAAACCACTGACTGCAAGAAGGCAATAGAGATTATGAGAAAAAGAAAGATTATTATTTTTTTTTAAATCAGAAACTTATTCTGGTTAGAAATATAGATGGGTAGGAGGACTTTAACTGGCTAGGGGGAAGTTCTTCAGAGCTGAGCGAGAGAAACATACTAAAGAAGTGGAGGATGGAATCCAAAGAGCGTTCAACACATAAAATATTTATGACAATGCAGAGGGCACTTAGACCTAAAACTTCATCGTTCTTCTTAGAGTCTAATAAAAACAAAGATGATGTACAATTGGGGGTGTTGGAGGCTCCCTAGTCTGTTAGACTCTGCCTTTATCTCCTAAACTCTACTTGCTCTGGCCCCTCCACCTTCCTCACCTCAGCACTGGCTTCCTTCTTTTCCTCCCTCAGCACTGGCTTTCTCCTTCAGACCAGTGGGCGTGCTTGCTGACTTCCTCTCCTACAACATGCTGCAGCACTCTGTCACTGTGGAACTCTGCTCCAACGTCACCTCGTTCGATAGCTTTCCTGATCACCATGCTTAAAGCAGCAGTTCCCTCCATCACTCTCCATTGCCTCACCTTACAGTTTTCTTCATAGCAGCTATCACTACGCAACATCCCAGCTCCATTAGGATGTAATTACCATGAATGCAGAGTCCTCGTCTGTTTTGGTCACCACTATTTCCCTACCACCTAGTGGGTGACTCTCACGTTTTTGTTGAGAGAATGGATAATTTTAGGCTGCTGACTCAATCACCCTTTTTCAGGCAACATAAAGCAAGGTAGAAAAACTCAGAGCAAGAGAAAGTGTGAGGTGTGGAAGCCTCAGGGTATAAACTGATATACAAGAAGGAGCAGTTGGCTAAGGGTAACTTCTTTTCACTCCAATATCATTGTGACATTTGCAAATAATTTTTTTTGGTGTTGATCCACAGCATAGGGCTTCTCAGAGTGGCTACTTAAAAGTGCCCTGAACTAGGGATCAAGGCCCAGTTTCTCCCTAAATAATCCTGTCTTGATGGAAATAAATCACTGCTCTTCCCTGACAAATCCAAAAATGTGATAACAATTAATAGGAGGGAAAGTATCTTATTCCACTTCAGCAGCAAAGTGGATGAAGGCAGCATTGCTCAGTGGTTAAGTCTAAAGACGTTGGAAGTCAAATCCTACTTTCTCCACTTTTTGGCTAAATGACCTCTAGAATCCTGTGCCAATGCTTTCACCTGTAAACTTGAGATATTAATAGTACTCATCTCGTAGGGTATTGTGAGGATTAAATAAAATGATAAATGTAAGCTACTTTACATGTTGCCAGACACATAGCAGTTGCTCCATAAATAGTCAGTGATGACTATTGATGAGAGTGAGGAGAAGAGAGCAAGAGGAAGGACTGAAACAAGAAAGGTGTAGAGACAAGGAAGAATTAAAATTCCATGGAAAAAACTTGTAGGAAGAAATGGACATGGAGCAAAAGCGTTGGACTCTCCTGTCTTCCACCACAGAAGGTGGCTGGCTGGCCGGGTACTCGAAGAGACGGTCAGAGTCACAGGGTTCCCAAGTCATGATGAGAAAGTTGGGATCAGAACATAAGCCTGTGAGTCTTGGCTCGAAGGGAAAAATTTTCCAACATGGAAGAGTCATGAGTTCACACACTCAGACTTATTTCAGTGATTTCAAGAGAAAAATGGGGATTTCTAACTTCCTTTTCCACTGCTTCTCAGCTGCTTCCCTAATCTGAGTTCCAGGCAAGAGCAGGAAAGCAGTTGATTCACACAGTCCAATGGTAAACATAAGGGACCACTTTTGCTGGAACAGCAGCAGGAGGAATTTAGGGTGCAATCTCCATGAAGCTTAAATTGAAGGAGCCACTGTTCCTAGATTGGGAGAGAGATGTCCAACTGCCAACAGTCAGACAACTCTGACTGCCAGCAGTCAGACATCCCCAAAGGGATCCCTGATTGGAGAGGGTGCAGGCTGGGCTGAGGAAACCACCCTTCCATGCATGAATTTCACTCACCAGGCCACTAGTTATTATATAACACCAGAGGCCCCTAACCCCTCTGCCTGCCTGCATTGATCACCGCTAACCACCTTTGCCTATCTGCCTGATAGTCCCTAAGAGCTCCCCTGCTGGCCTGATTGCTCCTAACTGCCTCTGCCTTACCCAACATCTGGGACCCAGGCTTCCCTCCCTCTGGCCAGCTATAGGCACCCAGGACCTGGACCAGTTAAACAGTCAAGGGAACCAGAGAGACAGTGGTGCATTTATTCTACCTTTTCAGAAAATCTTAACCCATGCATTCTGTCACGAATTTGATAGTGCATTTTTAGAGCAGGTAAGAGATACTATAAATAGATTTAAAATGGCAAACAGAGTCAATTTTTATATAAACAAGGCAATTATTTGGATTTAATTAAATAATATATGCAATGACAAAACACACCCAGAGCTAGCTTAATGTTGCATAGTTTTTTTTGTACCAAAAACAAACAGTATGCAAATGCCCTTTATAATTTTCTGTTGAGCATAAGTAAGGAAAACAGATTTTTAGAATCAGTTCTTCATTTTTTAAAAGTAATGTTCTCAGTTACAGTTCTTCATTCTCTGAAAGCAATGCAGGTAGGAATAATAGCTACTTCTCGTTTATTTTAGGGAGTTTTTGAAAGATAAAAGCTGAGTAATAGCTATGAATGTGCTTTAAAAAAGCAAGCATCCAGAGATCAAGTTTTTACAGTGATAATTGAACTCTAATCTGATAGGACAATGAAATAAAATGGAGAAAAGTACCTCTGTCAAAAACCATTATAATACTCAAAAAGAAATAGCTTTTAAGTTATTCAAGATTTTGGATTATTTCTTCTCTTTCTGGGTTTTCTGGCCATGTCTACCAAGTGCTGAGCCTTCTGAGCAGAAGGGTTTGTCTAGCTCTTTTGAGACCCTCCACCAACAAAAATTCAAGCTCTAAAGCTGAAAACGGGTTTGACTCTTACTGGTTGTTTTCCTTGTAGACCAAGGGTATCTGTGTTGAACTTAACAGAAGGGCATTTCCCTGTCTTCCTTCAGGGCAATCTCTAAAAAAGAAAATAACAGAAAACTAGGAAGGGATCAACAAGGGTCAGAACTTACAGATTTTTAGGCAAAGGAGCCAGATCCACAAATAGTGCTGAGCCATCTTCCAGAGGATCCTTGACTGTGAAAAGAAAGGCACTCTTCTAGTAGAGAGCGTTGCACTCAAATTTTCTTGCTTTTATAGCTGCGTTTAAGAAAGAAAGTGTGACAACGATTTCGGAAACAATGCCTTTGGCTGTTTTTTTTTCTCCTATATTACCACATAAAATGCCTAGCATTAATTCATTATTTATTTAACAAATATTTATTGACTGCCTACTATGAGTCAGGCACTATTCTGGGTACTGGCAGTATAAAGACCAACAAAGCATTGATCTCTCCTCTTGTTGGGGAGATCAACAATTAAACAGTGTTTTAATAGAAAATTATGGAGAACGGGGTGGGCCCAGGCTAGGAGAATGTGGGGAAAGCTTTCTGTTGGATCTGAAAAATAAGTTAGCATTATTAGGCAAAAGGTGATGGGGGATAGAGAATAGGAAGAATGTGTTCACATGATAGCAGCTTAATAAATGGTAGCAACTAATACTATATAACTACAGTTATGTGTTAATATATAATACAATTATATGTGACTAATAAAACATATTTTATACAAATTTACTTAGACATATCTTTTATTAATTTCAGAGAGGAAGAAAGAAGGAGAGAGAGAGAGAAACATTGATGAGAGAGAATCATTGATTAGCTGCCTCCTGCACGCTCCCCCCTGGGGATCAAGCCTGCAACCTGGGCATGTGCCCTTGACCGAATCGAACCTGGGACCTTTTAGTTCACAGGTTGACGCTCTATCCACTGAGCCAAACTGGCTAGGGCTATTTTATACAAATTGAATAATTTTCCAAATTATCCTATATAACAAAAGCCTATGTGGTGTCATGCACAACATCACCACAAGATGGCTACCATAAGATGGCTGCCCTCACATTGTCACAAGATGGCCACCACAAGATGACCAGCAGGGGAGGGAAGTTGGGTGCAACCAGGCTGGCAGAGGAGGGCAGTTGTGGGCAACCAGGCCAGCAGAGGAGGGCAGTTGGGGTGACCAGGCTTACAGGGGAAGGCAGTTGGGGGCGATCGGGCTGTCAAGGGAGCAGTTAGATGTCAATTAGGCTGGCAGGGCAGACGTGAGGGGGCGATCAGGCTGGCAGACAGAAGCGATTAGGGGCAAACAGGCAGACGGTCAGGTGAGTGGTTAAGAGCCACCAGTCCTGTATTGTGAGAAGGATGTCCCAGATTGGAGAGGGTGCAGGCTGGGCTGAGGGACACCCCCTCTGTGCACAAATTTTGTGCACCAGGCCTCTGGTGTTATATAATAACTAGTGGACTGGTGAGTGAAATTCATGCACGGAAGGGTGGTTTCCTCAGCCCAGCCTGCACCCTCTCCAATCAGGGATCCCTTTGGGGATGTCTGACTGCTGGCAGTCAGAGTTGTCTGACTGTTGGCAGTTGGACATCTCTCTCCCAATCTAGGAACAGTGGCTCCTAACTGCTCAGTGGCCTGCCTGATCGCCCCTAACCCCTCTGCCCGCCTGCATTGATCACCGCTAACCACCTCTGCCTACCTGCCTGATAGCCCCTAAGAGCTCCCCTGCTGGCCTGATTGCTCCTAACTGCCTCTGCTTTACCCCACACCTGGGACCCAGGCTTCCCTCCCTCTGGCCAGCTATAGGCACCCAGGACCTGGACCAGCTTCACTCAGGCCGGCCGCAGCCACAGGCAGCTGCAGGCACCCCACCCACAGCCCGGCCTGGCCTAACCCCACGAGGCCCCACCCCTCCATAACACCCTGGCCTGGCGAGCAGTGGACGCTGCCCTGCCACTGCCAGCTGGCCTGCAGCGCCCGCCCCACCCCTCCATGGGGCCCCAGCTGGGACTGTCAGCGCAGTGTCCGCTCCCCAGGCCGAGGTCCTTCCCGCCTCTGCCCCTCGCCTAGTGTGTGCCTCGGCCCCGCCCCCAGCTCCTGATTGGCTGGTAGCATAGTGAAGGTATGGTCAAATTTGCATGTTTCTCTGTTATTATATAGGACTAGAGGCCCGATGCATAAAATTCATGCAAGAGTAGGCCTTCCTGCCCCAGCTACTGGTACCAGCTTCCCTCTGCACCCAGGATTCGGGCTTCCCTCGCAGCCCCAGCTTTGTCCAGAAGGACATCCAGTCTAATTAGCATATTATGCTTTTATTATTATAGATATTCTATATGTTATTATATATTTTATATGATATATAATTATGTTATATAAATTATATATATCGTATACACTGAGTGGCCAGATTATTATGATCTCTGAACGCATAATAATTTGGCCTCTCAGTGTATATGTGCATGAATTCATTCATGGGTGGGGTCCAGCCAGCCTGGCCAGCGGGAGGTGACAGGGTGGTTGGTCGGCCTGCCTGGTGGTCAAACTCCTGGTTGAGGGGACAATTTGCATATTAGCCTTTTATTATATAGGACTAGAGGCCCGGTGCACAAAATTTGTGCACTGGAGGGGGGTGTGCCTCAGCCCAACCTGCACCCTCTCCAATCTGGAACCCCTCAGGGGATGTCCAAATGCTTGCTGGTGCTCCAGGCTATGGAGCCCATCAGGCCAGTCAGAGATCCCTTTCACAATCCAGGACTTCTGGCTCCCAACTGCTTATCTGCCTACCTGATTGCCCCTAACTGCTTCTGCCTACCAGCCTGATCACCCCATAACCACTCCTCTGCCAGCCTGATTGACGCCTAACTGCTCCCCTGGCAGCCAATTGTCCCCAAATGCCCTCCCCTGCGTATTCCCTCTTTATTAGATAGGGTCTTTTTAAAAATATATTGGACAGCCCTAACTGGTTTGGCTAGGTGGATAGAGCATTGGCCTGCAGACTCAAGGGTCCCAGGTTCAATTCCGGTCACAAGCATGTACCTTGCTTGGGGGCACATACCCAGTGGGGAGTGTGCAGGAGGCAGCTGATTGATGTTTCTCTTTCATAGATATTTCTAGCTCTCTATCCCTTTCCCTTCCTCTGTGTAAAAAAAATCAATAATATATATATATATATTTTTTTAAAAGAAACATTTAAGATTCCTTCATATCTGTCTGTCTGGTGTGACTCAGTGGTTGAAACCCCAGGCTGCCGCAGCTGGGAGGGAATCATGCAGTGAGGGTGTGCACCCCTGCCAGGCTGAGACTCCAACTCAGGCTGCTGCTGGCAGGGGATCGCCCTGTGGGAGGGGCTGAGACCCTAGCCCAGGCTGCCGGCCCTGGCAGGGGATCGGTCGTGGGGAGTGAACTTTTGTTTTTTATAAAGGGTCAGGAAGATCTTTGGGCAGCATTCTGCCAGGCCACTTACTCTGCAGGCCGTCAGCGGCAGCCCTCCCTTAGACTGGGGGATGCCAGCAGGGCCGAGAGAACTAGGCACTGCCATCTCGTGGCTATGGGCACTGCCATTTTTTTCATCAAGTGATAGTCAATTTGCATGTTTCTCTTTTATTAGATAGGATATACACTGAGTGGCCAGATTATTATGCATTCAGAGATCATAATAATCTGGCCACTCAGTGTATATAATATAATTAGTATAATTATATTATGAGTGAGATAAATGAAACACAGGACTATTCTTTTGTTGAGGCTTAGAAGATAACAGGGGTCTTGTATGTATGTAGGGTGTCAGGGGTAATAATGTTAGGGGCAGAAGCAGGATATTGGGGACTAGCTACAGTTATCCTATATAATAAAAGAGAAATATGCAAATGTGACCCTACCTTCGCTACGCTACCAGCCAATCAAGAGCGGGAGGGCGGGGTGGGGTGGCACACAACCCCGCCTCTCATGTCACCTCCTCACGGCCTGGGGAATGGGTGCCGTGGGCCTGGGGAGCGGACACTGTGCTGGTAGTCCTGGCAGGTCTGCGCTGCCCATTCCCCAGGCCGCGTGGAGGCCGGCGGGAAGGCCAGCCACCACTGCGCTTCACCGCGGGCGCTGGGGGTCCCAGATCGCCATGGTGGCGGGGTCAAGGCAGAGGCCGTTAGGGGTGATCAGGCCAGGAGGGGAGGGCAGTTGAGGGTGATCAGGCTGGTGGTGGGGGGCAGTTGGTGCTGAGCAGGCTGGCAAAGGGGGCCAGTTGGGGCAATCAGGCCAGCAAGCAGAGTGGTTAGGGGTGATCAAGCAGTCAGGCAGGTGAGTGGTTAGGAGCGGATTGCGAGGGGGTTGTCCAAGTGCCAGTTTAGGCCCGATCCCACAGGGGTCTCAGGTTGGAGAGGATGCAGGCCAGACTGAGAGACAACCCCCAACACCTCCACCCACGTGCATGAATTTTGTGCACGGTGCCACTAGTAAGAAATATTAATCATGCTCTGTTAACTGTGATTGCCTTGTTCTGATGAACGAAAGGACATACTAACCTATCTCAGAGGTGTTCACTGCTGGGACCTGGGAGTCAATATTTGGAATGTGGTCCATTCTCATTCAAGAACTGCCTATCATCATGGTAAGACTGAACCTTGTTCCCCAAACAATGGAGTCCCACTTCAGCCTGCATTGCCTACTTCCTCTTGTAATTTTCGTCCTACCCAATATGAGCAGTGGTTAGTTGCAGAGCAGATTTTTTTTTAAAACACTTATTTGCTTTATTTATATATTAGGCTTAGGCCTGTGTTTGAACAAGCCAGCCTAAAATAGTACCATGGTTAGACTATTGCCTGTTTTTCAAAGCCATCATTTTACAACTTATTAAGCAAAGGGATCAAACATCTCTCATCCACCTCATGAGATCTTTTTATACACATACTGCTAGTGAATCCCATTGCAACAGCTGAAAACCTTTTTAGAAGCTTTGCAGATGAGCTCATGAACACAAATTTCACAGTTAAGCTAGCTTGAACAGAAGGAACTCAAAACAAGTTGTTGCCCAATCAGAGCTCATTATTTGTAAATCAATGGCCTGCTCCCCTCTCCACCCCCCTTCAAACAACCTGACTCAAACATTGAAAATCTACATGTAACCAAGTGAAAGAATTTCCATTACCCAATTTCTCAACCCAGATTTAACAAAACAAAACAAAAAACAAAACGAAACAAAAAAAGTCCTATAAGGAATACTTACCAAAATCTGATAGGAAAATTAAAGCCTGCATAGTTATGAATCAGAATTGTTCCATCACAACCAGGTTGCATACAATTACATCAACTGGTTCTGTATACAATCTAGAATTGACCAGGACAAAGTTTAGGATAGAAAAGCTGTAAGAAATAGATTCCTAACCATAGAAACTGTATATTTCAAAAGGGTATGAAAAAACTAATGGAAATTCTACTCTTGTGTCTTTACATTTCAAAGAAATAGAGTTTCTGTAAAAATATGTACAATTTTTACAGACAAACACATTTACAATTTGTTTTTATCTTAAAAATTGAGGATAATCCACATTTGCAACTATAATTATTGAGCCTTAAGTCAAGTATCCCTGGCCATTACAAGGCTAATAACAAACTAAACCACTCAAACCAAGTCAAAGTAGAACAGGTATATAAAGTCCTGAGCACTTGGACTTTCTGTTCTTCAAGAAGCATACTTGGGAAAGCCAGTTACACAGAGGGAAAAGCTTCCCTTTCACAGTGTTGTACAGTACTGAGGCTTCCAGTCATGTTTCTACTGTAGCTTAAATCCACTTTACAGTTCACTGGCATTGTTAGTGCTTCTCTTTTCACACTATGGCAATGAGCATATTTAATGAATTCTTTGACTAGCCTGGCTACTGGCCCCTCAACTGTTCTAGGCTAGGACAGCAAGTCTCTCCACCCTACCATCTTCACTAAATCTAAAAGTACTCTTTCAGGGCCTCCCAAAGTTTGCAGGTTGCTGAAACTTAACTTTGCTTCTTTTAGAGACAGTGACTCTTCAATGAGGACTACTTTTTCGATGACATTTATTCCTGTTAGCCACAATCCTCTTGCCACTTGTTTTTCTATGTTGCTTGGAGGTTACGGCCTGGACAGCTTTGAAGTCCAACTTCATAAATACACTGGTTTCACAGCAGATGGTTGTGGATCTGGTGCCTGGAGTTGGTTAAGAGACAATTCTTTCACTTAAAAGGCTATCTTATTAGCTATGCCACACCAGCTCCTGCTCCAGTAACACCCGCAAAAGCCAGCAGCATGACATTTCTGATGCTGCCTTCTAGGTCCTCTACATGGGAGAATTCCACAAACTCATCCCAGCCCCTTTGTTTCACTAGCCAGTCTCGTTTCGTCCTCACGAGAACGTCTGTGATGCTTTCTGCTAACGGGTCAATGCAGCCGTCCTGGTTTATGCTCTTCAAGTGTTTGGCCACAAAGGCCCCGAAAGCAATGAGAGTCACAATCCTGCCCCAGTTTGTCACCCCGTCACTAAAGACATGGGCCATCACGCGAGGCCAAGACTTGACGTCGCCCTCGTTTCTGATGTCCAGCTTCCGCAGCAGACCTTGGAAGGCCACCTCGTGGTTCCGCTGCACGCCGTCCCCGCCCCGCCGGAGGGTCTCCGGGGCCTTCCGGCTGGCGGCCCCAGACCCGCCCAGGGCCTTCGCGTCCTTGGCGCCGGTGGCCTGTTCCCCGTCCAGCTCCTCTTCGGTCGACAG
The DNA here is from genome assembly GCA_027563665.1 of Antrozous pallidus. Classification (NCBI taxonomy): domain Eukaryota; kingdom Metazoa; phylum Chordata; class Mammalia; order Chiroptera; family Vespertilionidae; genus Antrozous; species Antrozous pallidus. Next base: position 37,813,514 of record CM050527.1, read on the forward strand.
GACGCCGTTGGCGGCCGCGGCTTCCATCTTTTCAGGCGGCGACGCGCGGCCTGGCGGGGGTCCCGGGGACGTCGGGACCCTGGGCGCCAATGGGCGAGGGCCGCGCGACCCTCGGGCATCCGGCGCCAGGGTGGCCGCGGGGCTCGCGCCGGCGCCGCCGCCAATCACCGGGCCCGCTTCCCCTGCCCCGGCCTCTCGCCGGGCCGCGGCCTCCTTCCCAGCGGTCGGGAACCCGTTTTCCCCGAAGGCGAGGCGTCGCCGCCGCCGCCGCCGCCGGCGGCCCCTAACTTGGCCCCCCCGCGGTACAGGTTGAGTCCGGTGACCGCGTTTCTCTCGAGGCCAAACATCTCAAGCCTGCGCCGCTGAGGAAGAAAGAGAGGCGCTGACCCCTAGCTTGAAGGAAGCGGAAGTAAGGAGTGAGTCTGCAGAGCAGGTTTTTATGATGACCTGCTACTCTCCTGTACCATCGGCATTATTTTTGTGGACCTGAACACTCATATGTGATTCAACCCTGTCTTTGCTTAATTGCCTCCAGTGTTGGCAGGCAGCCCAGACCCTTTGGTTGTCCAGTTAAAATAATAGGTATAAATACGTAAGCCTCAAAGTGAAGCAATTTTAACTGCAGCCCCACAGTCTGGGAGGAGTCTGAGGACCCAGCTCCTGAGGCCTGGAAGAGATAAGAGGAAAGGGGTAAAAAAGAAACTAACGTATTGTCAGTGGGAGTACAAATTTTTCGGAACAGTTACATACTTTTAGAGTTGAGTATTTGCATAATTTGACTCCAGGAAATTCCAACCTGAAAACTACTCAGAGTATCCCTTATATGGGTAGCAAAAGAGGTATAAAAAGACAGATACAATGTTGTTTATCATAGCATTGTTTGTAAAGGTCAATCTTTATCAACAAGGAAATTGATAAATTAAAATGTAGCATATCTATAGGATGTAATACTATAGAATAACCAGAAAAATTGAATTAAAGGTACAAGTATCAACCTGGAAAGATCTAAAAAATACAATATTGAGCAACAAATACAAAACAAAACTGAGAAGCAGAATGTCTCTACATGTAACTTGAAAAAACAATTCTAGATATCCATATGTACCTTTAAACATGCCCCCCCCTAAATAAATGTATAGACAATGGACTAAAAGGGCACACATGAGACAGTGAGAATGTATCTATTCAAGGACGCGGTAGTGGGAAGCAGAAAGAGAATAGGGATTTGTTGTGAAGGGGAAAATAAAAATGAAACATGGACCAAGGGGAATGCTATTAATTGTATCAATCTATTTTTGTGGACCTGAAGTCCAATTTAAAAACAAAAATGATGGTGTATTTCTCATATCATAGAATAGAATTCTACCCTGGTTCGTATTGGTGTATTTGACATCTGAAGCAGAATTCAGTCTTGAGTAGCAGATTTCAAAAAGCACAGACAATTTGACCTCTCTTCCTATGAGTCTATTATTGTTTTACAGATTCCACATGTAAGTGACATCATATGGTATTTATCTTTCTCAACTGCTGGTTGCCAAGGGGATGGGTGGAGAGGGGTGAAAGTTGGCTGTGGGTGTGCACTGACCACCAGGGGGTCTAGAGGGATATAGTCAATAATATTGTGATAACTTAGCACAGGGACAGATGATTACTAGACTTAGTGCAGTGATTACATAGTAAGGCATCTATACTAATAAAAGGATAATATGCTAATTAGATAAGGAGACCTTCCGGACAAAGCCATGGTGGTGGGGTTGAGGCATAGGTGGTTAGGGGTGATCAGGCCAGCAGGGGAGGGCAGTTGGGGGCGAGCAGGCCGGTGGGGATGGGGGAAAGTTGGGGATTACCAGGCCAGTAGGGGGAGCAGTTAGGGGCAAGCAGGCTGGCAGGGGGGTAATTAGGGGTAATCAGGTCAGCAGGGAGTCTGTTGGGGATGATTAGGCATGCAGGGCGGGGGAGAGGTGTGGGCAATCAGGCCATGGGGGGGGACAATTGAGGACAAGCAGGCCAGCAGGGGGAGCAGTTGGGGTGAGCAGGCTGGCGGGGGAGGGCATTTGGGGACAAGCAGGCCTGCAGGCAGAGTGGTTAGGGGTGACCAGGCAGGCAGGCAGGTGAGCAGTTAGGAGCCAGAGGTACCAGATTGTAAGAGGGATCAGGCCTAAACTGGCAGTCAGACATCCCCTGAGGAGTCTCAGATTGGAAAGGAGGCAGGCTGGGCTGAGGGACACCCCTCATCCCCTGTGCATGAATTTCGTGCATGAGGCCATTAGTATACTAATATATGTTGAATCACTGTATTGTACCTGAAACTAATATAACATGGTATACCAACTGTACTTAAGTCAATTTTGAAAAGGAATTGGCAAACCCTATTGTGTTTGGAGGAGAGCAGTCAGGACAGTGGAGGGGAGTGTAAAGGGAATATTATCTAATAAAAGAGTAATTTGCAGATGGACCAGCACTCTAACACATAAGAGGGCTGTCCCCATGTGATCAAAGATCCTGCCCCTAGATGGACACAAGATGGCCACCACAAAATGGCCAGCAGGGGAGGTTCCATGCCTGCAAGGGAAGGCAGTTGTGGGCCAGCAGGGGAGTACAGTTGGGAGGGATGAGGCCTGTAAGAGAGGGCAGTTGGGGGTGATCAAGCCTGCAGGGGAGGGCAGTTAGAGGTGACCAGGCTAGCAGAGGAGGGAAGTTGGGGGCAAACAGGCTGACAGGGGAGCAGTTAGACATTAATTAGGATGGCAGGGTAGTGTTTAGGAGGTGATCAGTCTGGCAGGCAGAAGCAGTTAGGGGCAATTAGGGAGGCAGGCAGGCGAGCAGTTTGGAGCCAGCCTGGATTGTGAGAAGGATTTCCGACTGCCCATTTAGGTTTCTCTGTCTTCGGTGGGATCGGACCTAAACAGGCAGTCAGACATCCCTCGAGGGGTCCTAGATTAGAGAGGATGAAGACTGGGCTGAGGAATACCCCCCCCACCTCTAGTGTTATATAATAAATAACTGAAGGAAAGAAAACTTAGAAACAATGCAATTTTAGGTAAAGGAGACCTTAGAAATCATCTTACTCACTTTCCTACCATTTCACTTAAACTAGTGAAGACATGAAAACTGGGAGGTCAAGTGACTTGTCCATAATCAAAGGTCAGATAGAAATGACAGTTATTTTCATACTAGAGGCCCAGTGCATGAATTCGTGCACAGGTGGGGTCCCTTGGGCTGGCTGGCGATCAGGGCTGATCAGGGCCATATTGCCCAGTCCCAATCGAGGGCCGATTGCAGCCAGCTGGTGGGGGGAAGGGACCATGGAAGAATGGGCCACTGGAGGTTGGCTGTGGGAGCGCACTGACCACCAGGGTGCAGCTCCTTCATTGAGTGTCTGCCCCATGGTGGTCAGTGTCCGTCATAGCTATCAGCTGGTTGTCTGTTTGTAATGGTCACTTAGGCCTTTATATATATACACGAGAGGCCCAGTGCATGAAATCCATGCACGGGGGAGGGGGGGTGGTATGTTTCCCTTAGCCCAGACTGCATTCTCTCCAATCTAGGACCCCTCAAGGGATGTCTGACTGCCTGTTTAGGTAGGATCGGGCCTAAATGGGCAATCGGACATCCCTCTCACAATCCAGGACTGCTGGCTCCAAACTGCTCACCTGCCTGCCTTTCTGATTGCCCATAACTGCTTCTGCCTGCCAGCCTTATCACTCCCTAACCACTCGCCTGCCAGCATGATTGATGCCTAACTGTTCCCTACCAACCTGTTTGCCCATAATTGCCCTCCCCTGCAGGACTGGTCACCCCTAACTGCCCTCCCCTGCAGGAATGCTCACCCTAAGTGCCCTCCACTGGCAGCCTGAACCCCCACAACTACTCTCTCTTGCAGGCCTGGGTCTCCCCCAACTGCCCTTCCCTGCAGGCCCAGTTGACCTCAACTTCTGTCATCTGTCAGACTGCTCCTCCCCAACTGCCCTCCTCTCATGCTTGATCACCCCCAACTGTCCTCCCTTTCAGGCAGAGTCCCTCCCAACTCCCCTCTCCTGCTTGCCATCTTGTGGCAGCCATCTTGTATCCACATGGGGGCAGCCATCTTTGACCACATGGGGGCAGCCCTCTTGTGTGTTGGAGAGATGGTCAATTTGCATATTACTCTTTTATTAGATAGGATGTTTGAAAAATCGTCATATGGGAGAAGAATTAGAGGAGAACCAGGATGAAAATAGGCATGGTTCAGGAAGGAGGGTTTTAATGAGCAATAACATTCTGCCTGGAACGTTTTAACAATGGAACATGTCTAACTTCTGTGGGAGAGAATTTCAGGGGAGGCTTGTAGGATGCTTAACCAAGGAGTTGGAGAAGGTGGTGGGATTTCGGGGAGGGGACAGTAAATGATACCGGCTCTTCTCCTGAATTTTGAAATAGTTTTGACATAGACAGAAGTCTTAAAGATGGAGAAATGGAGATAGCTCTATTAATGTTAAAACTGATCGGCAAATGTGGCTTTAGGTGAGCACTCAGGAGAAAACTGGCACTTAACAAGCAGTCAATAAATGTTGTTATAACGATGTATTGTTATAACGATGATGAAGAGAGGCAGAGGGAAAGAGGAGGAAAGGGAAAAAGAGGAGGCCACAGTGAGCTGGCAATCCCAGGACACGTGAGTAGGAGTAAGTAGACAATAATGTGTGCAACTTACAGACAGACTGGTCCCCAGAAGAGAGCTCAGAAGGGACCGAGTTGGGCTTGTTCAGCTCATCTTCCCAAATTCACAAAACAGCTCATGCACTCTTTCTTCCTCAGGAGGTAGAGTGAGTGACAGATGGAGGGTCAGAACCCGCCAGAAATGTTATTCAAGCCCCTGTAGATCAAGTGGTTGTCTTCCTATACATAACATTTGAATTGCTTGCATTCCTTGTATCTCCCACTGGATGGCATGCTCTAACACGTAGTAGGAACGTGGTAACTACTTGTTGAATGGGAGAAACATTGAGTAGAACTAGACATCTTCTGTGAAATAAACTTTTTGCAGTTACTTTGATTAGAATCTGTCATCGACCCACACTGGATCTCCTTATGTTTAAGGGTGGGTTTCCACTCTCCCTCCAGCCTGTAAGTGTTGTGGACTAATGAGCATCCAGGCAGTTTCAACAAGTCTGCAACTAAGTTCCCATCTCTTAGATGCAAGAGAAGTGGTATTGTGGATGCTTGTGGGGGGTGGCTTTGCCACATCGCCCTCTTGTGGTTGCTTATGGAATTCTTCACAAAATCCTTTCTATGAAGAATGTGCGGTAACTTTCCACTAGGAACTTTTTCACAGTGGAACATGCATAACTGCTGTGGAAGATAATTTCAGGGGAGGCTTGCAGAATACTTGACTGGGAGTTAGAGAAAATGGTGGGCCTCTGAATTGGTTGTTCTATATAATCTCAACTAAGATTTCATTTGGGTTTGAGGTAGGCTTTGGGCATCAATATATATATATTTAAATATGTTTTATTCATTTTTCACAGAGAGGAAGGGAGAGGAACAGAAAGTCAGAAACGTCGATGAGAGAGAGACATCAATCAGCTGCCTCTTGCACACCCCCTACTGGGGATGTGCCCGCAACCAAGGTACATGCCCTTGACAGAAATCAAACCGCAGGCTGACACTCTGTGCACTGAGCCAAACCAGTTTCGGCTGGGCATAAATATTTTTAAAAAGTTATCTGGCAGGGAGGAACCAAGATGGTGGCATAGGTAAACACCTATTGTGCTACCCCGCGCAACAATTCCAAAACTACAACATAACAACAAAACAAACATCACCAGAGTCACCGGAAAGCTGGCTGAGTGAAAATTCCACAAATAAAAGTAAAGGTGGGACACTGAGACGCAGAGGAGCGGCGGAGCGCAGCCTTGAAGATACGCGTGGAATCAGAGGTTAGGAGACTTGAACACACGCGGGCTGTAGAGCTGGCAGCAGGAATCCCAGCTGGATTTCTCCAATGGGGAGGGCGGAGACGCCCCATTGCACAGATTCCCCAGTGCCAGGCGTGGTCCGAGGTCCGGGATACGCACGCTAAAATCCGGGTGCGGCAGAGGACTCCAAGTTTTAGGAGAGTATGCGTAGCTTAGAACAGCAGTTTTCGCGCGTAAAGTTTGCGACAGCACAGACGCGCGACGTGCTCCCTCGTTACCGAGACCACCAGACTGCTTTGTTTTACAACACTGGGCGAGACTTTGGGTGTGCAGACTCATTTGGGGAGTGGCAGCGTTGTCTGGCAACGGGTGGAGACCAGTCAGCAGCAGCTTTCTCTTGGAGGTGCCTGCAGCCATTAACACCTAACACAGATAGGACTTAGCTGATGCTGAAGCTGCCTGCTCAGCTCAGAGACTCTGCCCATCCAACTTGAACATAGCTCACCTCCACACCCAATTGGCCTGGAGGTCAAACCCTCCTAGTGCTAACAACAATTAGCTGGGATTAACTCCAACAATACTGTACAACCCATAAAGAATTTCAGTGAGAGTATCCACCTCAGGTAACTGGGGAGGCTGAGCCACTGTGCCTTAGAGGACATCTACCACACAAAGATAATGGACCAGCTCATGAAAGCAGCCAACATGCAGCGACATGGAAAGAAATCAGATGTGAAAGAAATGGAGGGGAAAAAACGATTGGACATAGAATTCAAAACCATGGTTATAAGGCTTTTCAAGAGGCTCCTAGAAAAGGCCGAGAACTACAAGGAAATAAACAAGAACTACCAGGAAATGAATGAGACCTACAAGGAAATGAACAAGACCTATAAGAATATGAATGAGACCCTCAAGGATATGAAAAAGGACCAACTAGAAATCAAGCATACACTGACTGAAATAAAAAATATTACACAAAGTCCTAAAAGCAGTCCAGAGGGCCGCAAGAACCAAGTCAAAGATTTGAAATACAAAGAAGCAAAATCCACTCAGCTGGAAAATCAAGAAGCCAAAAGAATCCAAAAAATTGAAGATAGTGTAAGAGGCCTCAGGGACAACCTCAAGCATGCCAACATCCAAATTATAGGGGTGCCAGAACAAGAGAGAGAGAAAGGTAATGAAAACCTACTTGAAGAAATAGCGACTCAAAACTTCCCCCACCTGGTGAAAGAAACTGACTTAAAAGCCCAAGAAGTACACAGAACCCCAAAATATAGGAATCTAAAGAGGACCACACCAAGACACATCATAATTAAAATGCCAAGAGCAAAAGATAGAGAATATTAAAAGCAGCAAGAGAAAAACAGTTAGTTACTTATAAGGGAGCACCCATACGATTGTCAGCGGATTTCTCAACAGAAACGATGCAGACCAGATGGAGTGGCAATAAATATTCAAAGTGATGAGTAGCAAGAATCTACAACCAAGATTACTCTATCCAGCAAAGCTATCATGCAGAATTGAAGGTCAGATAAAGTGCTTCGCAGCTAAGAAAAAGCTAAAGGAGTTCATCACCACCAAACCAATATTATATGAAATGCTGAAAAATATTCTTTAAGAAGAGGAAAAAGAAAAAGGTAAAAATATAAATTATGAACAACAAATACACATCTATCAACAAATGAATCTAAAAATCAAGGGAATTAATAATCTGATGAACAGGATAAACTGGTGAATATAACAGAATCATGGACATAGAGAGGGAATGGACTGACAATTCTTGGGGAGAAAAGGGTTGTGGGAAGTGCAGCAAGAGACTGAACAAAAATCTTGCAACAATGGGAGAGGACAGTGGGGAGGTGAGGGGAAAGCGGAGAGAAGGATGGGTACAGGGTGGAGGGGAGCTATAGGGGGATAAAAAAGGGGAACAATGTAATTAATAAACTGAACAATAAAAAAACTTACCTTAAAAAAGTTATCTGGCAACTCTAATATTTAGATAATCTTGGGAATATTGGCAGGTGTAAGCCATGCTTATGTGATCAGGTGGCCAATTTTAAAATGTGATTTTTGGCCTTGGCCAGGTAGCTCAGCTGATTGGAACATCGTCTCTCTCATATCTATGTCTCTTTCACTCTCCCTTTCCCCTTCATCTCTCTATACATATCCTTGGGTGTGGATTTTAAAAATGTTATTTTTGGCCTGGTGGGCATGGCTCAGTGGTTGAGCGTTGACCTATGAAGTAAGAAGTCACGGTTTGATTTCCGGTCAAGGGCACATGCCCGGGTTGTGGGATTGATCCCCAGTGTGGGGTGTGCAGGAGGCAGCTGATCAATGATTCTCTCTCATCATTGATGTTTCTATCTCTCTCCCCATCCTTCCTCTCTGAAATCAATAAAAAAAAATATATTTTTAAATGTGATTTTTGAGAGCTCTACTTGTTGGTATATAGAACTATAGTTAGTCTACTCAAAGATCACTAGGTAGTCAGTATGGTTTCAGAGTTGTGATTCTCAGTCAGTGGTGAGGTTCCCCACCCCCCGCCTCCCCGCCCCCCCTCCCCCAGGAAACATTTGGCAATGGCTGGAGACATTTTTGATTGTCATGATTAGGGACAGGGGATGTGCTACTGGCATCTGCTAAACATCATGGAATGCAGGAGGCAGCCATGAAAACAATTGTCTGGACCAAAATGTCCACACTGCTACAGTTGAGAAACCCTGCTTTGTATTGCTCCGCAGCGGAGGTTTGGAGAAGGCTGGGAAAGGCAATTACTCTGGCAGTGACAGAAATGAAATAATCCTTTCAACACAGCTCTCTTCTCCATGTGGAAGGGGCTCCTGACTTTGGGGCAGAGGGCACCTCCCCTAGGAAAGGGGCCATCTCACAGCTCCTCTAGTCCCAGCAGCCACCTTCGGGATCACACAGCTTTAGGGACAGAGACACAAGCCAGGAAGCAGCTCTTGTCACCCTCCTATGCCATGTGTCCAGTCAGTATCACAAGACCCGGTACAAGTTCCTTGATGAACTGTGTGTCTTTTCTTCGTTTCCTGGGGATAGAAACAGAAACTGCAGGAAGAGAAGTCACTTACTGTAATGGGTGGTTTCTCAGTCAGCGTTTGCACGCTGTACCAATCACATCTGAGGGGTTAACTAGAGAAAGTGTCCTAAAGGGGCCTGAGAGCGTGCCGGTCGTACTGCAGAACAGCAGTCCCTTCGGACGAAAAATGAGGGTCTTTTCCTCCTCAGAACTCCAGAATTCAGATGTGCTCATTCAGAAAACAGCATTAGAGAAGAAACATGGGGAAACCAGACTCTAAAGTATCAGTTTTACTTTTATTTTTTAAGCGCAAAGCAAAGGAACACTCGAGCTCGTTCACAGCACATTTGGGGAGCACCGAGGGGCTTTCTGCTTTCCTGGTCGTTTGAAGAATGGCACAAAAGACTTCAGGACACAGCCACCCTCCCCAGTAAGGTCTTGATCTGAGACAGGGAACTCTGAGGGATTAGCCCCTTCTTTTCCCCTTCGAGCCTGCCCTTCCAGCATGTGGAATTCTGCCACAGGAAAAACCCAAGTGCTGAAAACTGAGCTGCTGGGGTGATCTGAGTTGTAAAGGAGCGTGCTCAGACAGCCCAAGCTTAGACAAAGGTGATGTAGTGGCCTTTCTTCTTCTTCTTTTTTTGTCTGCCCAACATTGAATTCCACTGCTTATGTTTGGGGAATCTGCTGACTCAGAAAACGCAGACCCCACCTACCGCAAGGGGAAAATGGCAGGTATTCAATTCCCAGCCTCCCTGGAGAGAACAGGGGTGAGTGGCCTATGACGGGCCACTCAGCCTCAGACTCTGGATTAGGAAGTAAAGCTGGAGAGATGAATAAGGGCCCTGGAGCAGTCACTTTGGTTCAGACAGTGCCAACCACAGAGTGGGTTTCCAATCCAGCAGAGGGAGGAGGAGGGAGGAGGTGGTGGTACCCAGATTGAGTGCTGGAGGACAACGGCAGAGCAGCTGGTCTCAGCGCTGCCATCCCTGAGCTGGGTTTGTGATGTGGGCTGTGGTCCTGGCCACAGCCTGCGTCTTCCTGTTTCCTGCCCATTTTCAAAGCGTGGTTTTACAGGCCCCACCTAGCAATATCTTTCCAGTAGATAAATAAAAAAATAAATAAATAAAATAAAATCCAGCCCTAGCTGGTTTGGCTCAGTGGGTATAGCGTCGGCCTGTGGACTGAAGGGTCCCAGGTTTGATTCAGGTGAAGGGCACATGTCTGGAAGGCAGCCAATCAGTGATTCTCTTTCATCATTGATGTTTCTCTCTCTCTCTCCCTCTCCACTCCTCTCTGAAATTAATAAACAATATATTAAAACAAAATCCAGACCAGTTTCTGTTGATCACAGCTAAGAACACTATTACCCAATCGTTACCGGGGAGTGAGCTACACCAAGCAACAGACTAAAGTATGAATGGACTGAACAGAGGAGGTCTTCGTGACAAGGACTTCGAGTTCGGAGCTGGAAGTTGGTGATCCTCGCCACATGGCTGGAGGACAGCTGGTGCATTCTCAGTGTCATACAAGTACCTACCAGAAAAAGGAAGAGCTCCCACTGGGGAAGGTCTGTCTGAAAGCAAGAGAATAGGAAGAAAATAGGACGTTATGAAAAGACGTTCTCTCTGTCTGCAGCCTGCAATTTATTAAGCATTCAATTCCTTGAAACGGTGGGGCTACAATATGTTAATTTTGTACATCAGGGTAGATTCTGCTCGCTCGAGGGGTTAGGAAGTTCCCGCTGGAGACTCTGGCGGTGTGAGGCCGCGGATCTAAAAACGAGTTCAGAATAAGGTCGAGGAGTCTTAGCTGAAGCACCAGGTTTGTTGCTCAAAGGAGCAGAGAGAACTAGAATTTAAAAATAATTTTGGGAAGTGAAAAATCACCCTAAAATAAGTTCTGATGATCGCAGATTCCTCTGTAACAGCATCACCAAATTCTTGCCATTTCTCTTTAAATATGAGCACCATTTGCACATTCTTAAAACTATCCTTTTAAGAATCTTAGATGATTTTCATTCCATTATTCAAAGCTCGGAGACCTCACAGCCATGTTTTCAGTTTGTTGACTCTTTAGCTTCTTTGGTCACAGTGTTTCGCATGTCATGAGGACTCGTCCTTCACTGCCGATCCAGAGAGAGAACCTGAGGCACCGGACCTCCATCGGGCGCGCACGCTGACCGGAGCGGCTCCCGAAACCAAGCACAGGCAGCCGGCGTGGAAAGGGTTCCAGGCTCTGCTGCTGGCCAGGGCCTGAGCTCGGAGCTCTACGCGCAGGCTTTCCGCCTGTGGCTTCCTTACCCACTCCCGGCGAAGACCAAGACACCGAAGGTCTAGACTCGTGGGTCTGCACTGTCCATTCTGTCCGCTGCACCACAGAGACGGAAATCTGTCCTGAGCCTGTGCCCTGCAGGGCGGACTACGTGCGTGGGGAACTTCCCTTTTTTGTTCCTGTCACTGGTGGGTGTGGGAACAACATCCCCAGGGAGTTGATCCGAGGAGTGCCGATGTGCAGAGTATCGCGAGAACTTGAGACCTTGGGCCAAGTTCAGTGTTTCTCTTGGCTCCTCCGTGCTCCTGCCGCCAGTCCTTGCCCGGGGTCGGTGGTGTCAGCTCTCTGGAAGTGTGACACTGGCATAGACGGTGATGGAGCTTGGTTCCTGGGGGCAAACAGAGGGCGTCTGTGAGTGGGGGGATGAGCTCTAGCTTCACAGGAACGAAAAGAGACAGCACGGCTTAGGGAAAGGGAGGGGCCTCAGGAATCTTGTAGCACAGACACTTGCTCAGGGCCTGTCTGTCAAAGTCAGGACTGCTGGCAGAGGTGGCACTCAGCCCCAGCTGTCTGTCCTGCCCGCAAGATGGACTATGGCTCCTTCCAAGCGGATGCCTGCCGCCAGGAGACAGGAGACGGGAGACCTGGGATCTGAGGACCAGAACCTGGCACACTCCCCTCCTCACTCTCTTCCCTTCTCCTGACATACACTGAGTGGCCAGATTATGATCTCTGAACGCGTAATAATCTGGACACTCAGTGTATATCCTATATAATAAAAGGCTAATATGCAAATTGCCCCCTTGGCCAGGAGTTTGACCAACAGGCAGGCCAGCCAACTGCCCATGTCCCCTCCCCTTGGTCAGTCTGACTGGACCCCACCCATGCATGAATTCATGCACCAGGCTATACACAACTCGCGCGCGCGCACACACACACACACACACTCTGCATGCCTGATTATTATGCGTTCAGAGATCGTAATAATCTGGCCACTCGGTGTATAAGGAAAACCATTTGTTTTGCTCTCATGGGGGTGTATAAGGAAAACCATTTGTTTTGCTCTCATGGGGGCACAGTTTGGAGAAATTAGCCGAGCTTTACAAAGGGTTAGTGGTTCAGGCAGGAGAGACAGAGGAAGAGGAGGTGAGGATTTGGGGCAAAGACCTTTTAAAGAGAGAGGAGATTCTGAGAAAGAAAGAGACAGAAGTGGGAAAAATCAGGAGGTTTTTCTATGAAATGTGGAATACACTGTTTTTCTTTCCCAAGAAAACTTCATTATAAATTTACATGATTTTGTAAAGATTTTGAAGTCAGAGCATGTGTACAGTGAGAGTTTCGAGGAAGAGGGGTAAATGTAGGCCTTTCTGTGGCCTTCTAACCCTCAACTGTCTCCTAAAGTGCTTTATTTATTAGAGCACAGCCAGAGCCAGGACTCCAGCCCAGAATTGATTTCTGACCATTTAGTAAAAGGAGAGAGTGCTGTCAAGTGGAATGAATCTAAGGCTGATTCTGTGATGGAGTAGGATGGATGAGGCTCATTCTGAGCTGCGCGTCACATTCTCTTCTCGCTTCATACGTACGCAGCGCTCAGCGCCTAAATATTCCGATTAAATAGGGCCAGATGGACTCTAGACACAGGCATTTTACAGGTGATTCTGTTACGCAGCTGGATTCAAACTGCAATCCATATATATATATATAATATTTTATTTTTTACAGAAAGGAAGGGAGAAGGACAGTCAGAAACATCAACGAGAGAGAAACATCAATTAGCCACCTCCTGCACCCCCCCTCCCCCCACTGGGGATGTGCCTGCAACCAAGGTGCATACCCCTGACCGGAATTGAACTTGGGGCCCTCAGTCCACAAACTATCCACTGGGCAAAACGGTCAGGGCCCCAAACTGTTTAAAAAAATAAAAATGTATTTTTTAAAATTGATTTCAGAGAGGAAAGAAGAGGTAGAGAGAGAAAAAAAACATCAATGGTGAGAGAGAATCATTGATTGGCTGCCTCCTGCACACCCCTCTCTCCCCACTAGGGATCAAACCCATAACCCAGGAATGTGACATTGGCCAGAATCAAACCTGAGACCCTTTGGCTCTAGCCACTGAGCCAAACGGGAGGGCACAATCCCCAAACTTAAAGGTGCGTCTGGATTCCCGGGAGGTGTTTTTAGATGTGTAGCTGCCTGGTTGCTTGCCATAGGCATTCTGATCGAACTGAATCCTGGGTGGAAAACTCCAGGAATCTTCATTTTTAACTAAGATGCCAGCGGATTCTGAGAAACACTTGTGAGCAGAGGAAGCTGTGACCCACGTGAGCAGCCGCAAGGCGTTCCTGAAAGTCCTGCAGCCGACTCCTTGCCGCCTTCTTGCAGGGCCTGCTTTCCCAGTGCAGGCCCGTTTATTTCAGCTCTGCCCGTGCCCCACCCTCCCTCCTCCGGGTCCCTCTCTACAGAGATGCCTCACCTCAACAGGCTCTGTGGCAGCCATGTAAATGGTGGTGCAGGGGTCCTGAGCAGGCAGGGGATCAGGCTTCTTCTGAACAGACTAGTGAGAAGCAAATAAAGCAGGAAGTTAGCTGAATATTTCTCATCCATGGAGTTACCATCGGGTTATTCCCCACTGAGAAGCACAGAATCAAAAAGCTTTGAGTTAGAAAACTCCTTAGAATAATTTGGTCCAGCCTCCTTCCCAGGTGGAAATTCTCCCCCCAATTCCCTGGAACTCAATTCTTGAGGCTTTGCTTGGACTCCACAGTGACACCTTAGCGCTCACAACCTCATGCCTCAGCCTAACTCATTTATGCTGTCCAGATGTGTGAAAGGCCTTCCTTACAGTGAACCAGAATACATGTGGCCCTTACTGGGGCACCTGAAGAGAAGGCCTTCTCATGATACTTGAGCCTGCCTCATATCATCTACCCCATGCAGGCTTCATGCCATCCCCACACTCCAACATAACTTTTCCTTACTTCTGTTTCCCATATGAACTATGGAACCTAGTAATAACCACATACATGTGTGTTAAAGGTTACAGAGTTCTTCACATGTCTTTTCATTTGTCTCGCAACCGCTCTGTGTACTAACTGCTGTTGTCACTCACATTTTACAGACGGACAATGCAAGAAGCACTGACGCCGGGCGTCCCACCACGCACTTGTAAAGTGTATGCTCTTCCCATCGGACCCTTCTCCTTGACCTAAATTCCTCAGCTATTTATTTATTTATTTATTTATTTATTTATTTTTAAAATAAATCTTTATTGTTCAGATTATTACAGCTGTTCCTCTTTTTTCCCCCCATAGCTCCCCTCACCCAGTTCCCACGCCACCTTCTGCCCGTACCCCTTCTCCACCCCCACTGTCCTCATCCTGGCGTACGATTTTTGTCCAGTCTCTTTGTGCATCCTCCACACCCCTTTCCCCCTGAGAATTGTCAGTCTTCCTCAGCTATTTAAAATCTAGTCCACACACGATGGCACTTAACTGTATGCCGAATCTAACACACACCTATTTAAACATTGTTTCTCCAAATAGATGACCAATTCCTTGAGAAATCGGCTATATTTCTTTGAATTCCCCACAAAATAGTGCTGGTGTCACTCTGAGTGAATTGCAATCTACAATGCCAGCATGAAGTCAGTGTGGGGCTACACTGTGACCACGACCCTGTAAGATGGAGATGACGTATTTTATGTCAGGGAAGCCATCTTTTCAACAGGGATGTGGGGTACTCTGGTGTAGAGTCATGCTACTCTCCACTTTCCTGATACAGAGCAAGACTCAAAACCGAAGCACATGGTTTCTAACGGGAGAGAACTTAGACTCTTGTCCCCTTCTGGGAGAAGTAAGGAATTGGAAGAGGTTACTTGAAGGAGAAAAGATTTCAGGTGGAACGTGATGGTTCTCTTCATGTATTCTGATAAGTTACCATGTAGAAGAGAAATTAGGTTTGTAATGTAGAGTCCTTCAGGTTTAAACCCAGGTTGGAATTTTGGGGAAATCGTTTGTGCAAAATAATAAAGATTTTTTTCTAAAATAAAAGGTGTTCAGCCGAGACTGGTTTGGCTCAGTGGATAGAGCGTCAGCCTGCGGACTGAAGGGTCCCAGGTTTGATTCCGGTCAAGGGCATGTACGATGGCTGCGGGCACATCCCCAGCAGGGTGTGTGCAAGAGGCAGCTGATCGATGTTTCTCTCTCATCGATGTTTCTGACTTTCTATCCCTCTCCCTTCCTCTCTGTGAAAAATCAATAAAATATATTTAAAAAAATAAAATAAAAGGTGTTCAAATGTGGGATGAATTGCATTGGGAAGCAGTGAGCCCCTCATTACTGAAAATGCTTGGGTGGCTCAGGGCTTCTCATACTTCAATGTACCTATGATTTACCTGGGGATTTCCTTCCCTTCCTTCCTTCCTTCCTTCCTTCCTTCCTTCCTTCCTTCCTCTCTTTCTTTCTCTCTTTCTTTCTCTCTTTCTCTCTTTCCTTCTCTCTTTCCTTCTCTCTTTCTCTCTTTCCTTCTCTCTTTCCTTCTCTCTTTCCTTCTCTCTTTCTTTCTCTTTCTCTCTCTCTCTCTCTCTCTCTCTCTCTCTCTCAAAATTGATTTCAGAGAGGGAGAGAAAGATAGAAACATCAATGATGAGAGAGATTGGCTGCCTCTGTATGCCCCCGTTAGAAATCCAGCCCACACATAGACTACAAAGGAGACAGGACTGAACCTCACATCACACTGTTTGGCCCCGGAGGATGGCTGGTTAGCCAGAGACGGGTAAGATTCCTCGGGGAAGGAACAACCTAAGACAGGCACAGTCGCAGAGGGGCCAACAGGAGAGAACTAAAAGGTCAACAGAGGTGGGGCACAGACCCTCATCCACAAACCTTGCAGGGGCTTGAATTCTCACCCCTCCTGAGGAAGGTCTCCTACCCCCACGGCTGCAACGCCTCCCACGCACAACTCACACCGGGACCCAGGTGGCAGACAGAGACTCGGCCAGCAATAGCTGCCCTATATCTAAATTGAGATTATTACCAGGAATGCTGAGGACCTACTCAAAAATGCAAATATTCCTTTCCACAAGTATTTACTGGGTAAACTAAGATTTCTGCTTGAGTATTAAAATTGACAGTAAAATAGTAATCAAGTTTTCAGATTAATTTAAATTGGCCAAGTGAAATAAGTGAATACTCAAGAAAATCTAAGTGTACTGGACAAAAAGCCTTTCTTAAAACATTAACTAAAATATCCATTAGTAGTTCATCTCACTGTAAAATTGCCTAACATCCAAAGAACCTAAAGCAGTAATATTTGTGTGCAAAAATTAAAATTTAAAATTACCAAGACTGCAAGATAAAATTTCCAAAAGCCCCTATTAACCAAAAAAAAGGGGGGGGACAGTGGGGTAATATCATGTAAGGAAAAATATCCTGTAAGTAAAATACATCTAGAAAATTCTTACTCTAGAAAAGAAAATTCCATTTGTAAAACCAACTGCAGGACACCCATGAAAAAACACACATGGTGTCAAAATAAGCCAAAGGAAAATCATTTAGGCAAAAATAAAAAGAATCCCAACTCTATTTTGCAGAGAGGACCCCTGTGTTAACTTTTGGTCGAGAATGTGTTCGTGTGTTTTCAGAGAACAACTCCAAGACCATGTGGGTTCCTGTGACAGTGAGGAACTGACGGGCCTGTTCCAGTCACGAGGATGGTCCAGAGATGGGGGACACTGACGACACCTTGCCATGCTAGCAGTCGGCAGCTGTGCATGGCTGCAGGCGGCCCAGGTCCATACCAGAGAGGATGGATCTTGCATTGCCAGGGTGTATCCACCATCTGGATACCATTGCTGACATGTACACATGAAGAACTATTTGACACTGAAACTGGGACTCAGAACAGTTGGACATTGAAACTGACACTCAAACTTTTTTTTTTTTTTTGCTCTTATACGTTTGTTTCTAGTATGCAGAGGCAAGATATTTTTGAAGAAAAGAAACAGGGGTAAGTGATTGATATAGAGGCAGGGTGGCCTCGAACAGGCTGTCAGGCTACAGGGGGAAGGCTGGAGTGGATGGGAGGCAGATGCAGGGGAAGATCAACCGAAGGACTTGTATGCCTACATATGAGCATAACCAATGAATGAAAGACACTGGGGTGGGGAGGAGGGCAGGTGGGGACATGTGCTGGGGGGTAAGGGAGGCTGGGGGGAGTATATTGGGGGGGAAGGAAAACATATGTACTACTATTAAATATAAGTTATATTGTAAATTTTAAAAAAATTTAAAAAAAGAAAAGAAATCAAGCCCACAACCTAGGCATGTGCCTTTTTACCAGAATTGAATCTGGGACCCTGCAGTCCACAGGCTGACGTTCTATCCACTGAGCCAAACTGGCTAGGAATACTTAAGGACTTTTTTAGGAGGCTGGTTCTATTTCAGAAGGTCTGGGGTTAGGGCCTGGGATTTTGCATTTCTAATAAGGTCCCAGGTGATGCTGCTAATGCTTGGTCTGAGACTATATTTTAGTAAAAAGAAGATAGACAACACTGTGACAGTAATGTTGCAGAAAGTAATTCAAGCAGTAATGGCCTGGTTCCAACAGATGACTTTCAAGATCCCATACAATCTGTAGATGCTGCATTTTGGAGAAGTTTTGTATTTAAGGAAGAATTGTAATTCTTAATGAGATGCACAAGAAGAATGTAAAACTATTTTAGAGACCTTTATCAACAGAAACAACCCCTGCCTGTCTGACTGCCTGGGGGAGGGGGGAGTTTCTGTGACCTGACTTGCGGGGGGGGGGGGGGGGGGGGAGATGGCAAATGACGTAGCTTTTCACATCTCATTAAAAAGTTCAGAGAGAAGAAAAAAGTATAGTGGAAACACACATAGTTTTATCACTTCAACACAATATGGTTAGCAGGTTGTTAAATTTCTCTTCAGGATTTTTATCTAGGCTCAAGGAATTCTTTTAAACATGGATGTTATAACTTAGCACCTTTTTGTATCTTGAAGCCTTCAGGTAGGGCACAACTCCAGGAAGCATGATTTACAAGAAACTCCGGGTGCATTATACCCTCATTCTTTATGAATGCTATCCCCTGGAACTGTGCAAGGTGCTAGCCCTGATAAGACCTATAAGAGTCCCTAGCAGACAGCAGACATTTATTTGGTAAGGGATTTTCTATGTTATTATAGCCTTTATGAAGGTATTAAATAGCCATTAAAAATAAGAACAAAGAAAATATTAGTAAATGTGGATAATTGTTCATGGTATCACAGTCTTTATGTAATATCACATAGGCATTGTAAATATGAACAAAAAAAACTATATAAAGATGTGGATAAGTCTAAATGCATATTGAAAACAATAATAATTTTCTTGTATGTTTAAAACATATATGAAATTAAAATGATGACCAAAAAGGCACATAAGTCAAGAGGTGAAATTAAAGCTGGAGTTAAAAAAAAAAAAGGTAGAGTTCAGGTATTGCCAAGGAAGGAAATAAATATTAGACTTTGATAAGTCAAGGATGCATTTCCTTATGTCTAGGGAAACCAATTTTTTAAATTACTAATCTAATAGGCAATTTAAATAATAAAAATATAATTTAAATATCCTCTCAAAGACACCCTTGCTTTCACTCATGAATCCTGCCAAATATTTAAGGAGAAAAATAACATAAATTGTACCCAAACATTGCCAGAGAATAACAAAAAAGAAATACATCCTATAATGAGGGGAATGAAAATAAAACTATAAAAATCCACATTCAACAGAATAACTAAAATTTGAAAGAGTAATAATACCAGTTTTGATTAGAATGTGTAGCAACGGAAATTCTTATAACTATTCTATATAATAAAAGCCTAATATGCTAAGTGTCCGGCAGTTCATTTGACCATTCGACCAGTCGCTATGATGCGCACTGACCACAGGGGCAGATGCTCTGACCAGTAGGTTAACTTGCTGCTGGGGTCCAGCTGATCGAGACTGGGCAAGACGGGCTGGACACACCCTGGAGCCCTCCCCCCTGGCCCTGATTGCGCACTGGTTCCTCGGCCTGACCTGTGCTCTCTAGCAATCCAGGTTCCCTCAGGGGATGTCAGAGAACTGGTTTGGGCTCTATTCTGGCAGGCCAGGCCGAGGGACAACCCCCCGCCCCCCACACACATACCCCATGCATGAATCCATGCATCAGGCCTCTAGGAATATCATAAAACTAATCATAATCCCTTTGGCCTCCCTTTTAACATCTGCTCAATGTATCTGAGAGAAAAGTAAGTTGTTACACCCACTTTGAAAAAAAAAGTTTGGCCTTATCTAGTAAATTTAAAGATATGCATACTCTATGATTCAGCAATTCTACTTCTAGGTATACACCGTACAAAAATATGTGAACATGTCTACCAAGAGAGGGACATATGTATGAGTGTTCATAGTGCCATTTTTATAGTAGCCTCACAGTGGAAATAATCCAAATGTTCATCAACAGTCAAATGGATAAATAAACTAGTGTAGTCATGCATTGACATCTATAAAACAAGGAAAGTGAATGTATTATATCTAAGCTCAAAGACATGTATGAATATCATAAAGGTAATGTTGAGCAAAAGAAATCAAACAAGAGGAAAGATACTTTAGGATTCCATTTTTATAAAATCAAGAAAACAGAAAAAACTAAATTATAGTTTTAAAGATCAGAATAGTGCTACTTAGGAGAGGAGTGAGAAATTAATGATTGGGAGGAACACCAGTACTGTTCTTTTATTTGAGTAATAGTTTTATGATATTAGGGAGACTCAATAATGCAAGATGTAATTTCTCCTAAAAAATATCTGTAGATTCAATGCAATCCTGGTAGGAATTTTTTTTTCCTTTTAGTGATACTTGAGAAGTTGATTCTAAAATACATATAAATGGTCAAAAACTCTTAAAGGAAAACAAGATACAAAGATTTGCTTTACTAGATATTGAGATGGAGTAACTCATTGAGCTGACACATACATTGTGTACTTTTGGTATCTATGCCATTCTTTATACAGTAAAAAGAGGGTGCTTACTGCATGGGATAGATAGGAAAGGATCATGATAAAGCTGAACCTGGTTATGTAAATGTATAAATGCAAGAGTGGAGGTTAATCTTGGGACTCTACTATACTTATACTAGAGGCTCAATTCACGAAGATTCATGCAAGATTGAGCCTTCTTCCCCCTGGCTGCTGGCACTGCCTTCACTCTGGCTGAAGCCACCTTTCTGCTCCAGCCCAGAGCCACCTTTCCACCTTCCCATGTTGCCTAGAGGCCTGAGTGGCTGGGGTGGTGTGGAAAACCTGCGTTGTCACCATGGTGATGATGCAAGTGTCCTGCCCTGACCCTGGCTGCTTGGTGCCTGTGTATGCAAATTAACCCACCATCTTTGTTGGGTTAATTTACATACTCACTCCTGATTGGCTGGTGGGTATTGCAAAGGTACGGTCAATTTGCATGTTATTCTTTTATTAGGTAGAAGGTAGATTAGGTAGATGGAGGATGGTTCTCAGTGGTTGCCATGGCTTGTGCAATAAACCCTCCGGGCCACTAGAGGACAGCAGAAACAAGAGCTTTGTCCAAAAGTTCATCTCTGGTTATCAGAAATGCATTTACTGTTTCTGATGGAATTTCCCAACATATAATCAAAAATCTCTTCGCCTTTATATCTCTTATTCTAGAATTTGCTTTCCAGTAAACTCTGAATGGCCAGATATTGGCCTATCACCTAGAACTGTTTTCATGTCTGATAAACTATAGCATCATAATAGCTAATCATAATCCCTTAAACCTCCCTCTTGACATCTGCTCAACATCATTACATCTCTAATTTCTTTATCCCTCTCTGGTGTCTCAGTCCAATCATCACAGTTTTGCTTTCTTTTACTTTCAGCTTATGTATCATCTTCATCTCTTTACTGTCAAGCCAGAATCTTCAAGATCTCTCCTCCTTGGCACTTTAGCATTTTGCAAACTTCTAAATACGGACCAGATCAATCTGTCACACAATTGCTTTCCTAAACCTTTTCCACTCTCCTCATGCCTGCACCTTTTTCCCTAGAGAAGGAGGGAGTTTCGTAGCCTGGAACCATAGACTCCTAGAATGCGTGCGAGTTGGAAGGAATCACACGTCATATCTTTTAACTTCCTTTTTTTTTTTTTCTGATGAAGAAACAGATGACCAGAAGATTACCCGGTATTTTCTGTTATTTCGCTAACAAATAGTCCCATCTGACACTGAAGCTAATATCCTTTCAGAAGGCTCTAGCTCTTGACTTCTGCACCCTTAACCTCCCCTGCTTCAGAACCCACGGAGAACCACGAATGTCAGAAATGCATGGCGAACTGGCAGGAAGCCATAGGAAACATCCCAGAAAAAGAAAGTGTAGAACTTACACCTGATTTCTGGACTTGGGCATAGACAGTAAGGTTTTTTGCTTCCACTGTTGGCTCATAATGGTCTGTGTGACCTGGAGAAAAGAAACCATAGAGTTAGCTCCCTCTGGTCCCCAGCATGAACCCTCCTCCCCGACTGTGTACCAATTTCCCAAAGAGCACCATAGGAACAAAGCACTGAGTATCCCCCTCCCCTGCACATCTGTCATTTAGCATTAAGTTAGTTACATGAACTCCCTGGGCCGATTTTCCTGTCTGTGAATGGGTTGAAACACCTGCTTCATAGGACTGTTGTGACGATAACATGAGACATGACTTGTGAAGGGTTTAGAGTAGTGCCTGGCAGATAGTAAACCTCCAATTCATGTTAAGTGTCATACATTATTTTAATCTTTATTTTTTGATGTCTGTATCTGTTTTTTAAGTAGGATTCTAAGTTTTTAAAGGTCAGGGTGAGTTATTTATGCCTTTTTTATTTTTCTATGTTTCAGCTCATAACCTTCTGCTTCACTCACAGCTTTCTTGCCTCCCTGTTTCAGTGGGACTTGATGTGTATGTGAAGGGGAGGGACTCTAAGAAGGATAGTTCACCTGAAATTACTTAGAAAATAAAGTTATAATGTCTACCAACAGAAAATTTTGTTCAGAATCCAGAGTTTCTGGAAAGTAATGTTGCAAAACATTTAATTTTTAACCAATTTTACAACTTTTTAAAATTATAGAAACAATCCATTCTCATTACAAAAATAAAAATTGTATATAGTAAACCTGCCGGTGTGCCTCAGTGGTTGAATGTCAACCTATAAACCAGGAGGTCACAGTTGTATTCCCAGTCAGGGCACATGCCAAGGTTGCAGGGTCTATCCCGAGTAGGGGGCATGCAGGAGGCAGCTGGTCAATGATTCTCTCTCATCATTGATGTTCCTATCTCTCCCTCTCCTTCTCCTTTCCTCTCTGAAAGCAACAAAAATATATTTTTTAAATGGCATAGAACAAAAACTATATCCCTCTACCCCATTAAGCTGTGCAATTTCATTCTCAGAAATAATCATTTTTACCGGTTAGATTTATATCATTCAGGATCAGCTCTGTGCAATAGAATTGCCTGTGATGATGAAAATGTTTAATGTCTGCAGTCTAATACAATTGCCACAAACCACAAGTGGCTATTGAGCATTTGAACTATGATTAATGCAACCCAGGGACTGAATTGTAAATTCAAGTTTATCCTAATTAATTTAAATTTAAAAAGCCACTCATGGCTAGTGACTACCGTATAGGACAGTGCAGTCCTAGACATTTGCTGTATTTATATAGATATTTTGTATGCAAATAGGGTCATTCCATACACACTTTTCTTAACCTTTTCACTTATAATGTATTGAGGATATTTCCCACCTACTCATTCTTTCCAATGTTTCAGGGCAGTCTTTGCACGCATCTGTAGCAGTGAGAGGGATGGAGGGAAAGAACACACTGAAACGTGGAGGTCTATTTGGCAGAGGCTCTAGAGACCTGACCCAGAGGAAATGACACAAAATCTTTAGGGTACACTTAATTTTTAGGATACCCTCATTTGAACACCAATGAATTTATTGTCTTAAAGAACTAGGAGTGTGTCTCTGAGGGAATTCCACTTAGGAGAGGTATACTTTTCTTTGGGAGAGAAAGAGGGTGTGATCCTTGGGGAGGAAATGATGGGCAGCCAGCCACGGGAGAAGCTCAAAGAATTAAAGGAATGTCAATGTATAATTTTCTCGTGTGGGTATGGGCATGGAGGACTTGGTGGTTCCAGCTTCACTTTTTTGGTCAGGATTGATAGTGGCTGAGGACCGTGTGTGTGTGTGTGTGTGTGTGTGTGTGTATGTGTGTAAATGCATATGTATGTAGAATGGAGGATAGGGATTAGAGGTGATCAGAGGCAGTTCAAATCTATGAATGTTTGCACAGTTAGAAGTGCCCGCCCAGCACTGCCTAGATGCTGTAGGAGAACAAGTAAAGAACAGACCCCAGTTTTTAAGGACTTTCAGTCTTACAGCTCAGCTCAGGCTGAAATTTAGAGCTGTGGGGGGCAGTCCGAAATGGTCAGATGGAAGAAGTAAGGTTAAATGTTGCTTCTCAAAAAGACCATGGACCAAGATAATTCAGTTTCCTAGTTTGTTCCCAGTGTAAGAACAAGTTTCCAAGGAACAAGCTTGACTCTGCTGAAAGTCAGTGAAGCCTTCAGGACCCTTAGAATTAGGGCATCTACATTCTAGCCCTCATCAGCTGTGTGGCATTGAACAAAACATGTCAGCTAACTGGGTCTCTTCTGTTACCATGCCTTTAAAATGAAGATGTAGACTGTCTAATGTCCTTTTCAGCTCTCATCTGAAGCTTAAAGCTACCATGACTTCAAGTACTTGAAATCTTTAAAACAAGGTATTGTTTCCAGATGCTTCCTGTGCTGCCCTCTGCTGGCCATAGACTTCAATGTTGATGTTTTAACTCAGTACCTTAAGCTCTATGTCTGTCTATCTATCTATCTATCTATCTATCTATCTATCCATCTATCTACCTATCTATCATCTATCTATATCTCTGACATCTATCCACAGAAGCGACTGTATCGTATGATTTCTGTGTATGAACTCAGGCATCCCCATGACAATAACATGAAGTACATAATATTATTCTCATTTTCCAGAGGGGAGGTTAAATCATTTGCTTGGTCAGTGGCAATGTCTGCATTCGAATGTAAGTTTGTCTAATGTCAAAGCCCATGTTCTCAATCAGTGTATTCTGGATATGAAGTTGCCAGAGTCCATTGGGAAACCTTCAGTATCCAGCTGCATTCTGCAGATGGCAGCGTTAGAAACTGCCAACAGGATCTCCTGAGCAGAGCGTTTGGAGGGGGCCGATATTAAAAACAGGTTTTCCCACAGGTTTGAGACAGGGTTTTTGTGTTCCTGGCTGACAAGGAATACATGCTCGTTGGATAGGAGGGCAGATGTGTGTGTTGGGGATTGTGGTAGGAAATTGTCGTGGGATGAAGAGTACTAGTCCCTTCTGAGCACAACTATATCATGAGCAGGATGTAGTTGAGGAAAGAATGTGGGTGAGACTCCCAGCACCTTACACTAATGAGGTTAACGTGGGTGTGTTAATTTGTTTTCTCAAACATGGTATCTCACTGTTTCCTTGTTATCCAAGCCAAGTGTGGTTGTCCTGCCCCATGCTCATAGTCTGTCCTCATGAGTTCTGTCTGAATCACCCCTCCCCGCACCTCCTCCCCAGCGAACTCTTAGATGGAGGAAATGAGACAAAGTGGTGATCTAGATTTTCTTATATAAGCAAAACCAATACCAGAGTGCTGAGGTAAGGGCTTTTCCAAAAAGGTTACATGTGGGCAAAATAAACCCACTTGCGGACGAGCTCAGCCATCAACTTGATGGCATAAAGATATGTTATCTCCTCACCATGAGAAGGCTGGGCAGGTCTTGGGGCCCCAGTGTGGGTGGGTGAGGAAAGTGTGGTGGAGGGGAGCACACTGAATCATAGGACCATTTGGAGGAGAAGGCAGGAGAAACTACTTCTAGGCACTTAAACTGCAAGGAAATCATTGGGCCTTAATGGTGTTAGTTTACTCTGGGTGATTTTCTGTATTATTTAGTTTGGTGTTAAGCAACATCACAAATGCACGCTTTCCTAAGGTGAGTCAGGATTTTTGCAAAAATCTTAGTAAAGAGTGATCCCTCTGCTGTTTTCTGATGACCCGTGGGTCTTCCCAATGGAATGCACCCTGGCGGCTGGGAGACACAGTTACAGTTCTCATTTCCTTGCCAACTAGCTAGGTGACCTTGGACAAGTCACTTGGCCTGTCTGTGCCTCTGTTAGCCCATTGCTAAGTCACATAGAAACAGCCATCCTACTTCTCTCAGAGGGATATCATAAGAATCAAGAGAAATTATAGAAAGATTAGACCCTTGAGCAAAAAGGTATCATAATGCCCTTTTATTGGTCAATAATTACAACTTTTCTTGAATGAGATCCAAGAATTCTGCTCCTATTAAAACTCTGGTCAGGACCCCTTCAGCAGTCTTTGTCATATTGAATTAAAACTAGTGGTGTATAATGTCTCCCATGTTAGATACCTCAAGCCCATGTCTCTTTTTATCTCCACAGGCTAGTATAGGGGATTGAGACATTTTGAATTAGGCTGAACTGAAGAAGGTCCCAGGATATGTTTGCTCAGTGTTTTCACAAAGGTACTCCCTGAGGAAAGCTAAATCGAAGAGAGTAAGTTGGTGCTTGTGGTGAGAGGTCCTTCGCTTACCACAGAGACTAAAGGCATCTCTTTATTGTTAGACACCTACCTTTTCTTCTGAACAGAAGTATTATCACTTGGAGAATTACGATGACACCAATGATGCCTCCAAAGAGCAGCCCAGCATATAGCCCCCATTTTTCTGGTACTGAAAAAAAGGCAAAAGGCAATCTCAAATATATGGTGAGTGAGACAACATCCTACATAGACATGGGGAGGATGAACATGAGCCTCATGTTCTTTTTCTACGTTTTCTCTCAAAGAAGACATCTGTTTTGTGCATTTTAGAGATCAGCTTTAGACCATGGAAGATTGCCACATTGATTTTCTTATCCTCATTTCTCTTACCATAATTGGCTTTCATAGTCCTGATTTCTGTCAATATTTTTTTCTACTCAAATGTGTTATTTCTACCTCAATTCCACATCCCATGTCAAAAATCAAATTTAACTTCATTTCTCTTAAGTCAACCTCTCTGCCCAGTTTCTCTATTTTAAAATCTTGAATGTGGCTGTATCCGTTTTGGTAAAGAGAACACGATGGCTCCATGTGCTGTCCCCATACTCCCACACCATTCTCAGGAGAATGCTGAGAGGAGAAAGACCTATGCTTTTTTTTTTAAAGAAACATACTAGTGCTTTTATTGTCTGTCCATGCAAATAACTGTATTGAACCCACTAGACCTGAACTAGAAGGAAAGCAAGTACTTTTCTTCTCCATCATGTTTAATATTTGCTCTAGAGTATCATTAACCCAGGTTCAAAGTCATAGAGCCAAGTTTTACTGCTTTTTCTCCTTTGCCCATGTTTTCAAATCCTTCTGAATGGGAAGCAGCATTTTGGAAAATAGCAATTGAGACCCGTTGCCTCAGTAAACAAGACATTTAGCTCAATAAGACAACAGGCCAGGCACTTATTTTAGTGAGTCATCTGTATTAATGTATTTAATTCTCACAACAATCTTACGAGGTAGGTACTATCATTATTCCCATCTTGTGGATAAGAAAGCCAGTGTGGAAATGCTCAAGAACTAGAGCTTGGTCCAGGAGTAGAAACATGGCAGCATACTGAAGAGAGATCTCTTGGAGCGTCAAAGAGAATTATGGACGTGGGTAAGTGACACCGAGGTAATGAACAGTGGGGGCTGACTTGAAGCACGGGTTCTACATAAAGTAATAGCGTTAAGGTTCTAAGCAGTATACTATCAGGTGTTAACATTAATGTGCAAGGGTAACTTCTCAGGAGGATTGTGGAATAAGCCTGTTGTTGAACCTTTGATGAATTTGTTGGGAAGAAGTTGAAAGGAAGGAATAGTTAGATAACAAATGAACAACTCAGATGTCTACAGAGTTGATTAAAGACACAGACTGAAGTCTCAACGAGCTGAGAAAAGGCATTCCACTGAGATCCATGTGGCCCTTCCACCTGATAGCTAACCAAAAGTTACCTCCTGGTTTAAAAAAGATTTTCTCTTTTTCTTCCTAGGCTTTTCAGATAGCAAGTCATCTCAAGGATTCTTATTGGACTGGCTTTGAAAAAATCTTTATTATAGATTCTCTTCCCCAAATTAAATACGTTTTAACCCTTCCAAATACCAACTTTAGCATAGACATATGACTTGATGAAAAAGCTAGGGGACAAATGGAAAGTTGTAGTCAGATGCCTGACTTTATGTAAAACATGAAATTTGAGTATGGACTCACTTCTGAGGCTCGAGTTGCTCTATGAGCGGCTCCACTTCAAAGGACTATTCTGAATGGCTTACGGTTGCTGAGAAACCTCTATGGATGCAGGCGTGTGTGTGTGTGTGTGTGTGTGTGTGTGTGTGTGTGAATGATTGGGAGATTGATTATTCAGAGCTTATGTTCCCAACACCAGGGACATGTGGAGAAACCTCCTAAATCCTATGATAAGAAACAGAGGCACCAGCCTATGCGACACCATGCCTCTGAGCCCATGGGTCTGACCAGTGAGTTGTTATAGTAGCCCTTCTTATTTTGAGATTATTTCCTCTTTTGATTTCCCTCATATATTTGGGGATCTTCTAAAACTATAGTTAGGGAGAAACCAAGACGGTGGCATAGGTAAATACCTAAACTGCTGCCTTGCACACAATTTCAAAATTACAACTAAAAAGACAGGAACCAAGATGGCGGCATAGGTAAACACCTATCTTGCTGCCCCACACAGCAATTTCAAAACTACAACTTAACCACAGAACAAACATCATCCAGAATCACTGGAAAGCTGGCTGAGCAAAAATTCCACAAATAAAAGTAAAGATAGGACACTGACTCAGAGGAGTGGCGGAGGGCAGCATTGAAGATACGCACGGAGTCAGAGGTTTGGAGCCCTGCACGCCAACAAGCGAGCAGAGAGTGTGGGCGGTTGCAAAGACAAAGGAATCCCACTGCACTGATTCCCCAGTTCCAAGGTCCAGGGAACCTACACTCATATGGGGTGAAACTGGACAGTAGGGAAGCACGCTGAAACTCGGCTGCTGCAAAGGTCTGTGAGCTTGTGGAGAGGGCGAGCTTGTGGAGAGTGTGTGTAAACTAGGAAATAGCAGAAGGTATGTGAGAGCACAGAGGATTCGTGACTTGCTCTCTTGTTCAGGAAACCACCAGACTGCATTGTTTTACAACCCTGGGTGAGACTTTGGATGTACAGACTCATTTGGGGAAAGGCTAAATTTTCCAGCAGCACGTGGAGCTTGGTGGCAGCTTTCCCAGAGGTGCTTGCAGACATTACCACCCAGCACCAGAGACCCAGATGCCGAATAGGGCAGAGCTGAGCTGCCTGCTCAGCCCGAGACACTGCCCATCCAACCTGAGCACAGCCGACCCCCACAGCCAATTGGCCTGGAGGTCAAACCCTCCTACTGCTAACAATAATCTAGGCTTAACTTCAACAAGACTGTGCAACCCATAATGGGCTGCAGCAAGAGTATCCACCTCAGGTAACTGGGTAGGCTGAGCCACTGTCTCTTAGAGGACATCTACCACACAAACCTACTCAACCAATTCAGGAAATCAGGCACCATGCAGATACATGGAAAGAAATCAGATGTGAAAGAAATGGAGAAAAAAAAAACGACTGGATATAGAGTTCAAAACCACAGTTATAAGGTTTTTTAAGAGGCTCCTAGGACAAAACTGATGAACTTAATGAATGAGACCTACAAGGAGATGAACAAGACCTACAAGGAAATGAATGAGACCTAAAAGGATATGAATGCGACCCTCAAGGATATGAAAAGGAACCAACTAGAAATAAAGCATACACTAACTGAAATAAAAAATATTATACATAGACCTAAAAGCAATCTAAAGGACCGCAAGAACCAAGTATAAAATTTGAAATACAAAGAGGCAAAATCCACTCAGCTGAAAAACAAGAAGCCAAAAGAATCCAAAAAATTGAAGATAGTGTAAGAGGCCTCAGGGACAACCTCAAGTGTACCAACATCCAAATTATAGGGGTTCCAGATAAAGAGAGAGAGCAAGATAATGAAAGCCTATTTGAAGAAATAGTGACTGAAAACTTCCCCCACCTGGTGAAAAAAATTGACTTGAGAGTCCAAGAAGCACACCAAATCCCAAACTATAGGAATCCAAAGAGGACCACACAAAGACACATCATAATTAAAATGCAAGAGCAAAAGACAAAGAGAGAATATTAAAAGCAGCAAGAGAAAAACAGTTAGTTACCTATAAGGGATTGTCAGATGATTTCTCAACAGAAACTATGCAGGCCAGATGTGAGTGGCAAGAAATATTCAAAGTGATAAAGAACAAGAACCTACAAACAAGATTACTCTATCCAGCAAAGCTATCATTCAGAATTGAAGGTTAGATAAAGTGCTTCACTGATAAGAAAAAGCTAAAGGAATTCATCACCACCAAACCAATATTATATGAAATTCTGAAAGATATTCTTTAAGAAGAGGAAGAAGAAAAATATGAAAATATAAATTATGAACAACAAATACACATCTATCAACAAATGAATCTAAAAATCAAGTGAATTAAAAATCTGATGAACAGGATAAACTGGTAAATATAACAGAATCATGGGCATAGAGAGGGAATGGACTGACAATTCTTGGGGAGAAAAGGGGTGTGGCAGGTACAGGAAGAGACTGGACAAAAATCGTGCACCTATAGGAGAGGACAGTGGAGGGGAGGTGAGGGTGGGATACGTACTGGGTGGAGGGGAGTTATAGGGGGGAAAAAGGGGGAACAATGTAATTAATAAACTGAACAATAAAGCTCAAATTAAAAAATAATAACAAATAAAGGTGTGCTCATAAAAAAACAAACAAACCCAAAAAGTACAACTAAAAGACAAAAGGACATCATCCAGGACAACAAGAAAGCTGGCTGAGTGGAAGTTCTACAACTAGAAGGAAAGAGAAAAGCTCACAGATAATCAGAGGAGCTACAAAAGGCTGAGGTACAGAAACACTTGAGCAAAGAGGAAGGGTGGCTGAGTGCCTGGTTGGCTTTCTCTGGAAGGTGGGAGAAGGAAGCTCGAGACTGCACTGAACCCCAGTTTCAACTCCATGGAATCCCAGTTCCGGGAGAGACCCTGGGGACCCAGGCTCATACAGGGGGAATCTGGACTGTCAGGTGGAAACTCAGGGGAGCCGCGAAAGGCAGAGTTCTACGGGCACATGTGTGAGTACACACAGAGAGGATTAATTGCTGTGTGTGCTGCTGGCTTTCTCTAACTGGAGGGAAACAGAAGCTCCTGACTGTGCTGAACTCTAGTTCTGGGTGAGAATCTGGGAACCCAGATTCATTGGGGGGAGAAACTAGACTGTCTGGCAGTGGGTGAAACTCGAGGGCAGCTTTCTCTCAGAGGTGCTTGCTGTGATTAGTCAGGGACACTGAGACATAGGGTCCTCATAAGGCAGGGCTAACAGAAGCCAAGGCAATCTACTCTGCCCTGAGACTCCGCCCCATCTAAGCTGAGCACAGAGTGTTTTACAATTTTGCAAGTCTTGTCTCATAAGGCTGTCCCCAGCACAGAAGTTCTTCTGGCATAGACACAGCTGATCCTCACAGCCAATTGGCCTGGAGGTCAACTCCTCCCACTGATACCAACAACAATCAAGACTTAACTACAATAAGGCTATACACACAGTCCACAAAGGGGTGAACCAAGAGTGTCCACCTAAGGTAACTATGGAGGCTGAGCCACTGGCCCATATAGGACACCTACCACACAAAGCTACCCTACCAACTCAGGGAAGCAGCAAAAATGCGGAGACAAATCACAAACAAAAGAAATGGAGGGAAATAAATGATATAGAGTTCAAAACCATGGTTACCAGGTTTTTCAAGAATTTCCTAAAAAAGGCCGATAAATTTAGCAAGACCATCAAGGATATGAGTGAGACCCTAGAAGATATGAAAAAGGAATAACTATAAATTAAACACACACTGACTGAAATAAAAAAATATTATACAAAGACCCAACAGCAGAATAGAGAATCGCAAATATCAAGTCAATGATTTGAAATACAAAGAAGCAAAAAACACTCAACCGGAAAAGCAAAAAGAAAAAAGAATCCAAAAATATGAAGATAGTGTAATGAGTCTCTGGGACAACTTCAAGCATACCAACATCTGAATTATAAGGGTGCCAGAAAAAGAGAGAGAGCAAGATACTGAAAACCTATTTGAAGAAATAATAACCAAAAACTTCCCTCACCTGGTGAAAGAAATAGATTTACAAGTCCAGGAAGCACACAGAATCCCAAGCAAAAGGAATCCAAAGAGGACCACACAAAAATAAATCACAATTAAAATGCCAAGAGCAAAAGACAAAGAGAGAATATTAAAAGTAGCAAGAAAAAAAACAGTTGGTTACCTACAAGGAGCACCCATACAATTGTCAGCTGATTTCACAACAGAAACTAGGCAGGCCAGATGGGAATGGCAAGAAATATTTAAAGTGATGAATAGCAAGAATCTACAACCAAGATTACTCTACCCAGCAAAGCTATCATTCAGAATTGAAGGGCAAATAAAGAGCTTCACAGATGAGAAAAAGCTAAAGGAGTTCATCATGACCAAACCAGTATTATATGAAATGCTAAAAGGTATTCTTTAAGAAGAGGAAAAAGAAGAAAAGGTAAAGATAAAAATGATGAACAACAAATACATACCTATCAACAAGTGAATCTAAAAATCAAGTGAATTAAAAATCTGATGAACAGAATAAACTGGTGAATATAATAGAATCAGGGGCATAGAAAGGGAGTGGACTGATAATTTTCAGGCGGAGAAGGGTGTGGGGTTGTGGGAAGAGACTGGACAAAAAACGTACACCTATGGATGAGGACAGTGGGGGGCAGGTAAGGACAGAGGGTGTGGTGAGAACTGGGTGGAGGGCAGCTGGGGGGAGAGACAATTGTAATAATGTGAACAATAAAGATTTATTAAATTAAAAAAATTAGTCAAATAAAATAACAAAGGATTACAGGAGAATAATGTAACATTACCATAAAATTTCATGTTTACTATGATGTCAGAGATTGCACAAAGTTCCCTTAACATAAATAACATTATAACAATATTTTTATTTAAACAGTCATCTCTTTTCTCTACAATGTATTTCTGGAACCATTTTGTGAAAAAGTTGTTTTTCCTCTTATCCAGAAATTCAACATCAAAACGATTTAATAAACATGTCATAAAAGCAAAAAACAAACAAACAAAAAAAACTATAGTTAACTTAAGAACAAACACTAACCATTTAAATCATGTTAAAAGCTAATATTTCTCTCAAATTTAATTTGAGATAAAAATAAATAAAACAAATAAAGTGGTGCATCTCAAACCATTAAAAAGCAGATGACAAAACTGCATCAGTAACACCTGCCACTGAGCCTTTCTCCTGGGGCCGCTGCTGACGGGCCCACCCACTCCCGTGAGCTGACAATGACGAGGGCGTTTACTGAGGCCCAGAGGACACAGTGCTCCAGCCTGCTCTTTCTTCTCTTTTCCTATTTTTGGATTTCTAAATTTAAAAATTTTTAAATTAGTTTACTTTCAATACTATTTCTATTGGTTTCAGGTGTGCGGCAGCATCATGGTTAGATGATCACATACTTTACAAAGCGTTCCCTCAAAAAGGGCCCGGCAGGCTGGGGGGAGAGGGGAGGATCCTCAGGATGTTGGCTGGCTGGCTCACACCCTGATTGAACTCCAAGTCCAGGGAATGATTTGGATATTAGCCTTTTATTACATAGGATTAGTGACTATATTCCCTATCCTGTACTTTATATCCTCTGACTAGTTTGTAACTGCCAATTTGTGCCTCTTAATCCCTAACCTCTTTCACCCAGTCCCCCAAATCCCTCCCCTCTCTTTCTTTTTCAGGGTCTTAGGAGGATGAAAGTTATCTGCTACCCCTTGATTTAGGACATAAATGACCAGCTTCTGCCAGTCTAGCCAGATGTGAGAGGCAACCTAACCATAGTCCTGAAAGAGATTTCATAGGTCTTCATTTTTTTCTTAGTTTTTACATATAAAGTGATAGGAATCTGCTGGAGTATTTAAGGTACAGAACCATAGGCTTTTTTAACTTAAAAAGACCTATCATGTTCTCTGCCCCCCAATTTTGTGTTGAGAAAACCGAAATTCAGACAAGTGTGCCTAGAGTCACAGAAGAAGCTGATGGCAGCTTGGTTGGTGTGGCTCAGTGGTTGAGCGTTGACTTATGAACCAGGAGGTCATGGTTTGACTCCCAGGCAGGGCACATGACTGAGTTGCAGACTCAATCCCCAGAAGATGCCATGCAGGAAACAGCCAAACAATGATTCTCTCTCATCACTGATGTTTCTCTCTCTCTCTCCCTCTCCCTTTCTCTCTGAAATCAATAAAAAATACATATATTTAAAAAAAGTTGATGGAAGAGCTGGATGAGAGTTTGTGGTTTATGTTCTAGCAGCAGCAGGCTGGAATGCCTGGGAGACCTCATGGGGCAAAAGCACTCTGAGGTGCCGACTCAACCCCTTCACCATCTTTTAACCAACACCTGCCCATTCCTACCCCTCAGTGCCCTTTTCCCTCCTCTTCCCCGGCTGTACCTTCAGCTGTCTGCCTGGCCTGCCCAGCCTTAACTTCCAGGCCAGTCTTTCTGCCTCCGTGTCCCATTGCCTGACCATTCTGCTTCCCAATTCCCCCTTCATCTGGAACTCTGCAGTACCTGGGTTTATGTCATGCATCTTAAAACCTGAGTTGTGACATGATCTTTGCTGTGGAGGCCATTTTCAGTGAAGGCGGTTGGAGCCAAACAGATGAATTCAAATTCTAGGTCAACCACTTCATAGCTCTGTGGCCCCAGATAGGCTGCTCACACCTCCGGGGCCTCATTTTCCTCATCTGCAAACTGCACAGCCTTGTTCTGATAAACCCAGAGCAATGACGGCGATTCAGCACGTGGTGATAAAAGTTAACTCTTCTACTCGCCTCCATTCCCCCGCTAGCTGCTAGGTTCTTGGGGGGCCAGAGACCATCTCTTTAGACTGAAACCTCGATGTAATGGACCAATTTGGCTAATAAAGTAGGTTTTCCAAATTCATATATTAAAAAATTGACAAATTAGTTAACTTACCTATTTTGACTTAAGTAGACACATTTGTGTAATTAAGTATGTATGAAAAGTTTAATTTCACAGAAGAGTTTTCTATATGTATTACTGTAATTTTAAATTTACACTGAATAGGTCTAGTAAATGCCTGCAGTCACCATTCACCCAAGTAAACAAACACACAGGTTGGAGTGTGGCTTCGTGCACGTGGGAACATCTGCTGGCAGCGTTAAAACTGCTGCAGAAAGTCATGCCACCAACAGCAGAACCAATTCCCTAGCGCAGTGGTTGGCAAACTCTTTAGTCACCAGAGCCAAATATCAATAGTACAACGATTGAGATTTCTTTTTTGAGAGCCGAAAGCCAACTTCTGCGCATGGGCTACAAAGTTTCAACCATACTATACGTGCGTGCCCACACGTGGTATTTTGTGGAAGAGCCATACTCAAGGGGCCAAAGAGCCGCATGTGGCTCTCGAGCCGCAGTTTGCTGACCACTGACCTAGCGGATGCGGTGTGATCTTGTGCTAAGCATTCGCTGAATGCTGTTTCTTAGTGGTGACTCTTGGATTTAAATAAGTAGCCGATAGCTGTAGATATGTAATATTTCTTTCTGTTGGTGTAATAACTACAGTGTTTTTTTCCTAACATATGGCCTGTTCATGAAAATTTATTAAAAATAACTGCATTCTTAACAAAAAAATCCTGTAATTTCATGGCAAGCAAATCTTGGCTAAAAACATTTAAAAATTAATAAGGTGTTTATTTTCGTATAAGACATACAGACTGGAACATTTTGTCCCTTAAATCTGAAGTGTATTAAATCTAGGTCCCCAAACTCAAGGGTTTACTGTACTTCTTTTGCAACTCTCTCAGCACTTAACACATATACTAGTAGGTCCTCGGGAACTTGTTGCTGGTTGATTAAAGAACAAGGAAGGAGGTTTGATTTTAAGTCAGTCGTCCCTTTACTGACATCCAGAGACGCTCCAGCTCCACCCAGTTGTTTGCTGATGACTTCAATTCCTGATCTGTCTAGCAGGCCAAGGTATATTTCACTGGGTGCTCCTCTATTTGATATGACTATCTAATTACGATTTTTATATGGAAACTAAATGTCAGGGACTCTATGCCTTCAGGAATTTGGGTGAAGATAGGCAAAGTGCTATTTTTATGGCTTATGGTCAGGCTTCCTAAATTTTCTGTTATTTCTGGCAAAAACTTCCTTGTGGTTCCAAGTCTTTACTTCTGCAGCTCCATGTGCTCTAGTCTGAGCTATTCTGGATGCCTTCATCTGTTTACACACACACACACACACACACACACACGCACACACACACTCACACACACTCACACACACACACACACACGCAAACACACACACACACACGCACACACGCACACACGCACACACGCACACACACACACACACACTCGCACACCCCAAACCAAAACCAAAACCAAAACCAAAACCAAAACCCTACACCAAGAATTTTCTACTGCATAAGGATCAAAGACCCTTCAGAATGACAGACATTAAGAGGTTTCTTACCATAAAACACTGAAATGGTAATTGAAGGTCACAGGGAGCAGACTCCACTATGAACCTGGCAGCCTTTTCCCATTGGACAGTCTCAGACCTTTTCTTTCTCTTCCTTCATCTACATCAGCAATGTCTTCCCCCTCTCTCATACCAAACCATCTAACCAACTACCATATTCTTTGGGGGTGTCTCACCTAGCCCTTATGAAGGTACTATCCTAAACAAACACTGTTCTCTTTCAAAGAGGAATTCTAATAGCCATTTCTTTAATATGATAATCTTCTACCTGGTAAGCTACAGAAGTCCCACCTAGATTGCCAATGACTGGAAAGTAGGCCCTGTACCTTATAGTTTATTTACATTCTCCATTCCATCTGATATAATGTAGGGCAGGGGAGGGGCTCACTCAATATACATGTGATGAACTAAATTAAATTAGAGGCCGCAGAAAAAATCTGGGGAGCCTTTTTATTAAAATTATCAGAAAGCCTCTGGAAGAATGTAGTGTCACCTCCTGAATGGCCCAGGGTAGAGATAGAAGGGAAAAAGCACTGACCTACTTCCGATAGGCGTGACAGTAACCACATGGAAGCAGGAGGAAGCTGTGTGTCTGTGTTGCCAGCACCACCTGTGCTCCTATTTTCAAACCTCCATTTCCTGTGGTAGAAACTCCAGCTCTCCCTCTTTTTTGCTCATAAATGGAGTGAGGCCTCTCAGGATGTTGATGCTCAGAAATCAGACCCAGGTTGTTCAGGGTCCACAGGCCTCATTCTTCTCTCACAAAGGAACCGTATTCAGAATTCTTTAACAGCAGGTTTGGTACATTGCCCGCACACACACTTCCCGGAGCCTCTTAGAGAGAGCTGAGCAGACTGATGGAGAACCCCTGTGCCATGAAGGACTTATGAAGAGTACTTTGCACGGCTCTTCACCTTTTGGTCCTCTACCCTATTGGCTGTGGCTGAAACCAGTATGTTGGCCTGCAGCCATATCTCCAAGAAAATGCTGGAGGGCCTTTCCCCCAAACTCTGGAAGTCTGCTGCTACAGACACAATAGCTCCTCTCTCTCCTCAGGTCCACACACCATAATCTTTAAGGGAGATAAACAAGAAAACAAAAACAAAAGAATCCGAGAAACAAAGGTAGCTTGTAGTTCACCCCAGTAGCTACTGCAATGTTAATGTAACGGTCTGAGGATGCCAGATCTCTTTCCTGCCTTTCATGTGGTTGTCAGCAAGGCTGCCTGCACCTTGTACATCCACTCAAAGAAGTCAACCATCCTCAAGAGATGTCTTCTTGTCGGTGGCAGTTTCCACTCAGAACCGGGGGTGGGGGAAGGGTGCTTACAGACCATATACTAATTTAAGATCTGGGACCATCCAAATCAAAAATTTTACGGAGTTCACAGCTTCCCAAAAAATTCTTTACACCTGCCCATCCCACCCACCATTGTGTTGCTAAGGCTTCAGTTGTGCCCCTAGTGCCATGTCTCCCCCCCCCACCCCTCCAGGGACAAGTCTTGTCTTGTCATTTGACTGCCCAGGTAAAGACTATGTTTCTCAGCTTCCTTTCTAGCAGATGTGGCCATGTGACAAGGCTCTGGTGCATGAGAGGTGCCCAGGCTCTATCCTTCCACCATTGCTGCTGGACTGGGATGAAACATCTAGGTGCCAATGGCAGCTCTCTGTTGGCAGAAATGGCCCTGGTAGAAAGGGAAAGCCCTGGGAGCTCACTGGTAGGTGTCAGCTTTTTCTGCGGCCGAACTAACCTAAACTTGCTGAACCAGCTCTTTACAATCTACCGAGAAGGGTCTTCTTTTCCAGACGAGCATTTCCTTTAGCGGAATTATGTAAGTTTTGTTATTCATGGCAGCATAGACACAGCATGTCAGAGGACAGTCCTGAAGGATGACAGCAAGTCGCACTGTTCGATGTTGACCCACATCAGCATGCTTTGTATGACAAGGTGAGAGTGCTTGGTAGCACACCAGAACTTGGACTTTGCAACAAAGAGCGTTCAGAATGATAAACATTAAGAGGTTTCTTACCATAAAACACTGAGATGGTAATTGGAATAAGGATGAATATATTACTGGGCAACTGGACAAATGTCACTAGAAAAAAGATCCGAGGGACAAATATGTTCTCTGCCGTTTAGCTTGAGTGCTGATTTTACATCACACTTGGACTCCTCACACTATTAGTCATTTTGAATTTTTCCATAATGAAAGTGAAAAATGTCTTAAAATTACTGTACTCCTTATAGATGCTGAAGGCACCCTCATACCCCATCACCTCATCCCAAGTCTAAAGTCTGGTAAACTGCCACTGCTTTGGTTCAGGCCTCACCATATCTTGATGGATTGCTGCAATAATGGCCCCTTCCCCTTAACTAATTTCTTTCTTCTTCCTCTTCCCTGCCCTAGTCTATTCTCCAAACCACCGAATTTTCTCTCTGAAATGCAAATATGATCATGTTACTCTTCTCTGTCAAACTCTTTATTAGATCCCTTTGCTTACAGGATAATTCAGAACAAGACCCAGCTGTATCTGCTTTTCCCTCTGCCAATGTCCTCTTAAAAAATTTAATAAATCTTTATTGTTTAGATTATTACAATTGTTCCTCTTCTTTCTCCCATATCTCCCCTTCACCTGGTTCCCACTTCACACCTCTGCCCTTACTCCCATCACTGTCCTCATCCATAGGTGTACGATTTTTGTTCAGTCTCTTTCCACACCTCCACAACGCTTTCCCCCCAGAGTATTGTCAGTCCACTCCCTTTCTATGTCCCTGATTCTATTATATCCATCAGTTTATTCTATTTATCAGATTTTTTTATTCACTGATTTTTAGATTCACTTCTTGACAGATATGTATTTGTTGTTCATAATTTTTATCTTTACCTTTTCCTTGTTCTTCCTCTTCTTAAAGAATATCTTTCAGCATTTCATATAATACAGTTTTGGTGGTGATGAACTCCTTTAGCTTTTCCATATCTGTGAAGCTCTTTATCTGACCTTCAATTCTGAATGATAGCTTTGCTGGGTAGAGTAATCTTGGTTGTAGGTTCTTGCTATTCATCATTTATAATATTTCTTGCCACTCCCATCTGGCCTGCATAGCTTCTGTTGAGAAATCAGCTGACAATAGTATGGGTGCTCCCTTTTAGGTAACTAACTGTTTTTCTCTTGCTGCTTTTAATATTCTCTCTTTGTCTTTTGCTCTTGGCATTTTAATTATGATGTGTCTTGGTGTGGTCCTTTTTGGATTCCTTTTGTTTGGGGTTCGGTGCACTTCCTGGACTTGTAAGTCTATTTCTTTCATCAGGTGGGGGAAGTTTTTGGTCATTATTTCTTCAAATAGGTTTTTAGTATCTTGTTCTTTCTCTTCTTCTGGCACCCCCATAATTCCGATGTTGGTAGGCTTGTGGTTGTCCCAGAGGCTCCTTATACTATCTTCATATTTTTGGATTCTTTTTTCTTTTTTCTTTTCTGGTTGAGTGTTTTGTGCTTCTTTGCATTTTAAATCTTTGACTTGATTCTTGCGATTCTCTAGTCTGCTGCTAGATCTCCGTATATTTTTTATTTCAGTCAATGTATGCTTAATTTCTAGTTGGTCCTTTTTCATATCCTCAAGGGTCTCTCTCTGAATTTATCAGCCTTTTTTAGAAAATTCTTGAAAAACCTTATAATCGTGGTTTTGAACTCTATATCCAGTCATTTGCTTTCCTCCATTTCTTTCATTTGTGATCTGTTTCTTTGTCTTTGCATTTTTGCTTCTTCCCTGAGTTGATAGAGTGGCTTTGTGCCCTAGGTATTCCATAGGGCCAAGTGACTCAGCCTCCCCAGTTACCTGAGGTGGACACTCTTGGTGCACCCCTTTGTGGGCTGTATGCACAGTCTTGTAGTTAAGCCTTGCTTGTTGTTAGTATCACTGGAAGAAATTAACCTACAGGCCAATTAGCTGTGAGGATCAGCTGTGTCTACTCAGGGAGAACTTCTATGCTGGAGACACCCTTATGAGATATAATCTTGCAAAAGCCTCTGTGCTCAGCTTGGATGGGGTGGAGTCTCAGGGCAGAGCAAACAGCATTGGTTTCCCATCAGCCCTGACCTAATAGGTCCCTGTGTCTCATTGTCCTGTGGTAATCACTACAAACACCTCTGAGAGAAAGCTGCCCTTGAGTTCCACCCACTGCCAGACAGTTCAGTTTCTCCCCAAATGAGCCTGGGTCCCCAGAGTCCCACCCAGTACTGGGATTCAGTGTAGTTTGGAGCTTTTGTCTCCCTCTCACTTGAGAAAGCCAGCCACATACTCAGTTGCTCTCCCTCTCCACACATGTGCCTACCACTGCCTTCTGTTGTTCCTCTGAGTCTCAGTGTTTTTTCTTTCCTGATAGTCCAGTTTCTCCCTCTCCACACGTGTGCCTACCACTGCCTTCTGTTGTTCCTCTGAGTCTCAGTCTTTTTTCTTTCCTGACAGTCCAGTTTCTCCCCATATGAGTCTGGGTCCCCAGAGTCTTGCCTGGAACTGGAGTTCAGCACGATTGGGAACTTTTATCTCCCTCCTGCTTGAGAAAGCCAGTCATACACTCAGTTGCCAGTCCTCTCCGCATGTGCATCTCAGTACCTTTGCTCCATCAGCTCCTCTGAGTATCAATGTGCTTTTCTTTTTCTTTTTGGTTATACATTTCCACTCAGCCAGCCTTCCTGTGGTTCTGGATGATGTCTATTTTGCCTTTTAGTTGTAGTTTTGAAATTGTTGTGCGAGGCAGCCATTTAGGTGTTTATGCCACTATCTTGGTTTCTCCTCCCCCCCCCCCCCCCCGCTTTTTTGAAATCTGCGTGGGTAATTTCTATTTATTTTTCAAACCCAGTTTGTCACATCCTCTGTGGTGCTCCTTTCATTTCCCTGAGACAGCAATAATCATCCCTTCCTCTTTGCTACCTTGCCCATACCTCTGTTTTTGCACCTATCACCCTGCACAATTCAGGATAATTAGTTACCCACAGAGCTATCTCCCTCCTTAAGAACCTAACACAATGCTGGAACATAGTAAAGCCTCAATAAAGATTTTGTCGAACTAAGCACAGTATTTTAAGAATTAGTAGGATTCATTTGCAAACACAAATCAATGAATTAATAAAACATTTTTGGCCTGTATTTAGTTAACTTGGTGTATTGGGAACAGCATGTGGGATCTGGTTCTGACATACTGTAGTT
This sequence comes from Antrozous pallidus, assembly GCA_027563665.1. Lineage (NCBI taxonomy): Eukaryota > Metazoa > Chordata > Mammalia > Chiroptera > Vespertilionidae > Antrozous > Antrozous pallidus. The sequence continues at coordinate 37,854,829 of CM050527.1, forward strand.
CCCTGTCCCTACAGACAGGGAAGGGGAATCCCTACTTGTGTTATGTATTGAATTGTGTTTCCTCAAAAATGCATATGGTGAAGTCCTTAAAATGTGACTTTATTTGGAGACATAGTCTTTACAGAATTAATCAAGTTAAAAGGAGGCCATTGGGGTGGTGTTATGGGCTGAATTGTGTATGGTGAAGCCTTAGCGGACCCCCAGTACCTCAGAATGTGACTGTATTGGGAGATAGGGTCTTCAAAGAGGAGATGATGTTCAAATGAGACCAGTAGGGTGGGCCCAAAGCCAATCGTACTAATGTTCTTATAAGAAGAGAAATCTGGACACCCAAAGAGAGACCTGGGATGTGCATGCACAGAGTAAAGTCCATGTGAAGATACAGCAAGAAGGTGGCCATCTGGAAGCCAAGGAGAGGAAGGCCCTGATTAGCCCTGATCACTGTCCAAGCCTAGGGACCCTACCTGTACATGAACTTCATGCACCGGGCCTCTAGAGTCCTTATAAGAAGGGGAAATTAGAACAGAGATATGCATGGAGGGAAAACAATGTAAAGAGACACCAGAAGACAGCCAGCTATTAGTCCAGGAGGGAGATCTGTAGCAGATCCTTCCCTAATGGCCTCAGAAGGGACCAACTGTGCCAACTCCTTGATCTTGAACTTGTAGCCTCCAGAATGGTGAGACCATACATTCCTACTGGTAAAGCCACCAGATTGTGGCACATTGTTATGGCAGCTCTAGCAAACTAATAAACCTTCACCTTTGTAACCTTTATGAGCATTTCTTATGAATGTACTCACCAACTGAATTAGAATATCAACTCTAGAATGACCTTCACTAGCTCACCCTTTGCATGTTACAGATGATAAAACAGAGTCCTAAGAAAGTGAAATTGCTGCCCCATGCAGAGTAGTTCTCTAAGATTGAGCTGAGATCCTGACAGGGCTTTTCCCATGGTGCCTTACTTCTGCTTCGCCTGCCTCTCCACCGCTTCCAGGAACCAGCTTCATACTCAATAAATCTGGTTCAGGCCAGTGCATACTTGGTCCTCAAACTAGCTTAGATGGGTAAGAGCATCTTTATGTTCTTTTGGACCGTCCTGGGTTAAGTGCCTGAGTAAAAGCCTATGGCCTGCCAAGACTTTGGAATGCACTAAAATTCCTATTCAACCACATCGAAAAGCATGACAAGAGTTCTTCCCCTTTTATGAGATGGGCAAAAGAGGGATGCTCTGACCAGAGAGGGCTGGACAGGGTTCAGAGCTGCTGCTTCCTCAGCCCCAAGAAAAACCAGCAACGCATTTACTGTGATTTATCAGGCATGTTAAGTGTACGATTTCTTCCACTAGTACCCATGAGTACTCTAGGGTCAGACAGCTCAGCTTTATCACTTTCTCTGTGTGATGTTTTTATACTTTTATTTCCTCATCTGTAAATTGGGGATACTAACACTGCTTGGGTGCTGTGAGGATTAAGTGGGATGCTACGTAACTGGCATATAGTAAACAATGAAGACCTTTCAGTTACTATTTCAGAGAAAGAATCCAAGTCTTGGTTAAGTGACTTAACTTTGTAAGCAAAAAGGGCAGGTTTGGATCTGGGACCTCTGGGGCCATGTCCTGTAAACTCCGCTATCTTGGTCCCACCAGCACATTTTAAATGGCTGTGGCCAGGGAGAGGGGCCTGGGGGACAGCCTCTGAATGCAGTTTGTGGGCAAGATGGGGAAGCAGCCAGACACATTTCTAGGTGGGCCGATGACTGACTTGCCATGAATGGCTGGGGAGGCAACACGTGGTGGATTCAGTTCACCAAGGAACCGGACTGGAGGCCAGGTGGGATTTTCCCAGCAGTTCATGTGGGAATACCCAGGTGAGTCTCTAACTGGAGATGCTATAATGAAGTGCATAAACTGGCTGGCTTTCCCTGTCTCGCCATCCCTGGTCATTTGGAAATCCTTCCACATAAACTCCAAACCTACTGTGGGAGGAGTCTCCTTGGAGTCTCCCAGGGGATGCCCAGAAGGCATAAGTAGTGCCTTGCAAGGCCAGCACCATAGTTCTCTGTCCCCGAGACAGGGACACAACATATGTTGGTGAAAAGAGTCAGCGTTTATCTTCTTCCAAACTCCCAGTGCTTAGGTGGGCTTGCTTCATGAGCCCTACATTCCTTTTGAAAACAGAATAATGGTGTCTTTCCTTCTAGTGAGAGAGCAATCAGAAGATCTAGGTTTAGGTACTGACTGCCATTTATAAGTTGAAGAAACTTGAGAAAGGTAGTTAAAGACCATGAGCTTCAAGTTCCTCATCTGCAAAATGAGGATGATGCTTGCAAGATTCTTGTGAGAATCAAAAGAGACCATGAAGAATGCCTTTGTAATGATGCAGTGCTAGACCATTTGTTCCCACACTTCCCAGTCCAGATCTTCCTCAGAGAGCTGACTCCCTGATCCTCTCACCCGCTATAGGATCCAGTCAATTCCATGAAAGTGGTCCTTCATTATGTCCTGCTTTTCAATATTGAGCAAATGTTTTATGTCTTATCTTTATAACACATTGCTGGGGAGCAGATCACGTCATATTTATTCCCAATTTCCTACAGCCTAGGTGATCGATAAGTACTAACTGATGCACTAATGGTATAGAACTGATGGTATAGAACTGTCCCATCATTGGTGGAGCAGGGATGTGGGAGTCAGGACCTGCCACCCGCACCCCCTCACCCAGCCACTCCTGCTGACCGGAGCCAATGCGAGAGGAGAGAATAACTGTGACTTGGAGATCGGGGCTCTGGGTCTGCCGCAATCATTTCTCACTGGATTCCTGAACCATGAACTGAGTGTAATCATGCCACCCTGGTCGCAATGGGCAGAGAGTACTCCCTGAGCACACATGGGAGTGTGCTTTTACAAACTAGAGAGAAAATGTAGTGTTGCCACCCAGGGAAAGGCCGTGGCTATAGAAGCAGAAGGATTGGTCCAGGTGGGACTGAGCCCATAGCATTGCTGTGGCCCACTAGCCACCACTTACCTGGGGAATAGGAGCTGCAGCTGGACCACGGGATGAAGGTCTGGGAACGGTTGCTGATGGGGTTGCTCACGGTGCAGGTGTAGTTATCGTCAGCTTGCTGAGGGCTGAGGGTGAGGTACAGAGGGTGGGAGCCATTTGCTACACTCAGCAGGCGGGTGCCTTCCTCCGTGCTCCAGCTGTAAACCACATGGTCCCCCTTCTCCACCGTGCAGGCCAGCATCAAGCTGCAGTTTCCATTCTCCAGGGTCCAGTTCAGCACTCTAATCTCTGGAGTGGAGACCTGCTCTGTCATGAGGGGAGAAAGGGAGTCATCACTGTCATGAATCCCCTGAAATTCTGACTTGATCTTTTCATTAGAAGAAAATGCAGCTTCATGCCACGTTCCCTCCCACTGGGTCTGTAAGTGTGACTTATTTCTAGTTGGGATCTACAGCTCTGCACCATCCCTCTCTCCCCACATACTCCTTGTCTGGACCACCTTGGGATAAAATAGAGAAGAAAAACATTGTCTTTCAGTCAATCCCCTGGCCTTCTCTGATGCTCCTGATATAGGCTGCTCTGTATTCTATCTGTGGAGTTTGCTGTTACTAAATCCCCCACAGGTTTAATTGTCATTGGCTAAAGTATCACCTCCAAGACCTAAAAGAATGACTTTTCAATGGTAGAATTTTAGTGTGTGTGTGTGTGTGTGTGTGTGTGTGTGTGTGTGTGTGTGCATCCAGTGCTTTAGAATGTCTGAAGTAGAGATCTCATTGATCCATCTCACTCTAAAGCTATGCTATCGGCAAGGGAAAGGAAAATGTTTTATTTATTTACTTAGCAACTACTATAGGACATACACAATGCTGACAATTTTCATTCATCAATTGACATTCGTCAATCTTCTTAAAAGCTTCCTTAAAATCACAGCCCTAGTTATACGTATTCCCATTTTACAGATGAGGAAACTAAGTCCCAGAGAAGTGGAGTAGCTTCATAATGTCACTCAGCTTATAGGCAGCCAAGCTGAGATCTGAACCTAGGTCTGTCTGACTAAAAAATTCAGCCTCTTCCTTTGATTTGAGAATATCATGGTTGCAGAGACCATATTTCCCAAGGTGAGAATTTGATCACAAAATGTGCCAAGATGTCACAAAGGCAGGGTGGACTGTTCTGGAATATGCATGATGTATAGTTTCCATGCCCACAGCAACCTGCACCAGGACCAGCATGTGACTGATCAGGACTCTCTGGTACTTGCTAGAGGGCTGTGTATACTGTTCGGAGGAAAAAGAATTCTAGGGCAGGGTATTTCTGTCTCTCCTGGAGGTACCTGAAATTTTCACAGAAATGCTGAGGAGTAGGTGAGGCTTCCTGTCCCATCCTCAGAGACAAAGCAGGCCCGGCAAAAATGCAGGACGGCCCCCATGGTGGTAGGACCCATGGGAATTCAAGGACACTTCTGAGCTGGAGATACAAACTGGGTGCCTTCAAGAGGGGCTGGGACTAAAAAGGCTCAGTGAAGCACTGGCCTCAGATTCAGACGAACCTAGGCTCTAGTTTAATTCTGCAGTCAAGTGACTTTATAACCAGAGCTTTTGTGTAAATGAGAGAAAGTGGCCTCTTCCCCCAGGAAAATGCAGTGCTTGGCCAGAGCACAGGGCTTGGAAGACGGGGCGTGGGCCGAGTTTCAGCTCTCCTTCTCCCACCACCCACACAGATAGATGTGTGAAAGCTTGTACAAACCACTTCTTCTCTGGATTTCAGTCCTCATCTATGAGAGAGAGGTTGAGCTTGGTCAGTGGTATTCAAACTTTTAAAAATCAGGGTGGGAAAAAGCCACCTTTTTTAAAAAAAACAAAAACCACGAAATCTTACTTGCAAATTGAGACTCTCGGGGCTCCAGGCCCTCTGGCCCACAGGCAGCTGTGCCCTTTTCCTTTGGTGTTGGAAAGCATGGGACTTGGTTGGAAAGTCTGTAAGGAGGATTCTCCGAAAGGTTGGCAGAACCTCGCTGAAAGTGGCGAGGTTCCAAACCAGTCTGAGCCTCCGGTGTTTCACTGGAATCTATGTTTAGACTTCAGACATTCTTGCTTAAACACTGCAGATGCATGTGTTTTCTCAAGGATATTTACCCTGCTTACAGTACCTAGAAGTTAATTTTAGTTCAAGCTGCTGCTACAATAAAAGCCTAAAGAGTCAGGTGAATGAGGCTGTCTGGCTCCTTTTGCCAGACAGTCCCTTAACCCTTTCTTTCACAGAAACGTATGTCAGAGTAATCATGCATCTGTCACTCAGGGTCTGCTGGTCAGCCCCAGCACTTTGGGAAAGGGAGGTAAGGTTTACTCTGCCAGTGGTTGGCAAACTCATTAGTCAACAGAGCCAAATATCAATAGTACAACAATTGAAATTTCTTTTGAGAGCCAATTTTTTAAAACTTAAACCATATAGGTAGGTACACTGTTATTAACTTAATTAGCATACTACTAAGCTGGCCTTAGCTAAAAACGTGGTATTTTGTGGAAAAGCCACACTCAAGGGGCCAAGGAACCGCATGTGGTTCACGTGTCATGGTTTGCCGACCACTGGACTGTGCTAATCAGCTACCACCAATGTACAATTCGGACAAGAAAGATTTTTGAACCTAACACTTCCTTCTGAGGCACAGTTGAAATACCCCCAGACTAGGTGATCTTTCATGTGCTCTCTACTCTGACTATTCTTTGCCTCTTTGAGAGGCCTTTGTTCTTAGGCAAGGGACCATCTTGACCCTCCAGTATGGAGAAGCAACCACTATTACCATAGAGCTTCAGATGCAGGCAAAAGTCCTGGACTAAATCTTCTTTCTCCAGGGTCATAGTGTACCAGCCCTCGTGCTCCTTTTTGCTTTCCAGAATCTCCAGGTTAAAGTTTTCCGGGTAAAACTCGTATCCATCTTCCAGGTGGCGTGAAGAGCTTCCTTCTGGCAGATCAAGAGACATGATTTTCTTATTGGACCTGCTCTTCGGTGACTCTGCCTTTGTGATGAACATGTGGATGCTCTTGTTCGTGCTCTTACTTATCCCTTCAGATACCAGGGGCAGCAGCACGCTGCTTCCCAACTGCCCAGAGATTGTTGGGCAACCTGTGGCAAGAAGGAAAAGACAGTCCCTTATTATGGGGGCCTTTGAGAATCACTTGGTGGTCAGGATCCCTGGGAACTCAAAGGAACCTCAGAACCCAAGAGATACAAACTGGGTGCCTTTAAGAGGGGCTGGGATAAGAAAGGCTCAGTAAAGCACTGGATGGATTCAGAAGAACTAGATTCTAGTTTAATTCTGCAAGGAAGTGACTTTATATCCAGAGCTTTTGTTTAAATGAGAAAAAGCTGCCTTTCCCCCCAGGAAGATACAATGCTATGCCAGGGCATGGGGCTTGGAGAGTGATGCGTGGGTCAGGAATGACAGATGAGGCTTTCCAGGCCTTAGTGGTCTATAAAGACTGCCATGGGGGTCCTGCTGTACTTGTAATAATGCCGTGGAAATTTTAAACTTACTTATTATAGAGCTGTAGAGACTAACCAGGACACTGGGTTTCTTTGCCTGGGAGGGAATTCTATCAAATGAGATTTATAGTTAAGGCACCTAAGGCATTGAGAAGTTAAATGGCTTCCTGAAAATCACATAACTGGTAACTGAACTGGAGTCCAGCTCTGGTAATTCCTCCACCAGACTTGTCACTACTCCATACTCTGAAGGACGGAGAGCAACTGGAAGTGATTCTGAACTCGTGAGCCCAGGAGACCAAGGTTACAAGAGTGTCATTTCAGGCAATGGAAAGGAGAAAAATCTGAGGAAGGTGGTGTCGGGAGGTTTTGAGCCCAGTGTTGAAACTCTGGTTTCCTAGCCTTCCCAAACTCCTCAAGACAGTTAATCACTTTGAGGGTAAGAAATTATTTTATTTTTCAAAAAAAGTGGAGCTGTCCTGGCCAGTGTGGCTCAATTCCTAGTCAAAGGCATGTGCCTGAGTTTCAGGTTCGATTCCCGGCCTCTTCGTTGCACATGTGGGTACATGTGTGGAGGCAACCAATTGATGTCTCTCTCACATTGATGCTTGTCTCTCCTCACTCTTCCACTTTCTCTAAAAAACACTCAGTGGATGGGGGTTGGAGCAACCAGGGAGAGGTCGGGGGGGGGGGGGGGGAGGGGAGGAGACTCATGTAATACTTTAAACAATGAAGAATTTAAATAAAAAATTAAATCAATGGAAAAATATTCTCGGGTGAGGATTCACAACTACAAAAAGCAGAACCAACAACAGCTGTAAAAATCCCAAGCCTTTCAAACCAATTTAAGGGATCCCACTATTGACTATTTAACACATCTTCTTTCCTCAAACCCACAACCTCAGCTGATGACATGCTTCCGATTTCACTGAAGAACAGAAGAAATAAAAAGAGAAGTTCCATTAATTGGCACCATCAATTAACCTACCTGGCTGGATTGCCTGTGCTCCCAAGGAAGGCTAGCTTCCTTGTTCATGGAGCACTCAGCTTTGTTCCTACAATGGCCCCACCCCTCGCATCATGGGTTTTATTATGATTTGATATATGTGGGCTATTTCCATTAACACAACATACCAACATGTAATTTTATTAATCTTAAAAAACCATCCCCTGATGCCAGGCCTATCCCCAGCCATTTCCCCATTTCTCTATTTTTCATGATCACAAAGTCCTTTTAAGTGTGTATCTATTTTCTGTCTCCATTTCCTGACCCTTTTTTTTTCTGTACCCACTCCAAACAGGCGTTCTTCCCTACTGCTTCCTGGAACCAGTCTTGTCAAGGCAACTAACTGTACGTTCCACAACACCAGGTCACTTCCACCCCCTGCTCTCTCAGGAGCACCTGACACAGTACATCACGCCCTCGTTGAAGTGCCACCTTTCCTTGGCCTTGGGAACTCCACACTCTCCTGATTTTCTTTCTATTTTATTGGCTGCTTCTTTTCAGTCTTCTTGCCTGGAACCTTCTGCTCTTAAAAACCTCTAAGTATTGAAGCATCTCAGGACTCACCCTCAGACCTCTTCTTTTTTTCCCAACCGGACTCATCCAGTTACACAGTTCAACACATTTCTGGAGTGCTTAGAGATATACCTCTCACCCTTCACTGTACTCTTCAGTATTTAGAGGTCTAAAGGCATCTCTAACTTACCAAATAAACTTAATTCCAACACCCCTTCTTCAAACTACTTCACAATTCCCCACAAATTCTCAGGCAAAGATACTGGCATCCTCCTTAACTCCTTTCTTTCTCATACTCCACTTTCAGTCTATCAGCATTCCCGTTGGCTGTGCCCTCAGAATACGTGTGGCATCTCAGCTCTTCGAACCTCATTCACTTCTACCACCATCATCATTGGCCCGGGCCCCGCTGCTGTCTTCCAACTAACCTCCTACATCCCTAGGATGGATTGGGTAATCTTTTAAAACTATGTCCAATGTTGTTTCTACTGCTTTTCAGCTTCCAGGGCTTTCTAGCATCCATCGAATAAAAGTACATAGGCTTTGTTCTGGTTTCAAAGACTCTGAATAACCCAGCCCTTGATGCTGCTCCAACTCCATCTCCTTCCCTCTCTCTCTGTTGTGTGCTCTCTGCACTATGGACATCCTGACTCTGGCTGTTTCTTTACTCAAGAACATTTCTGGTTTGGAACTTTTGCATCTTTCTTTCTTTCTTTTTTTTTTTAATTTAATACATTTTTATTGTTCAGATTATTACAATGTTGCTCTTTTTTCCCTCTCATAGCTCCCCTCCCCCCCATACCCACCCAATCCTCTGCCCTTACCTCCCCAGCCCTGTCCTCATCCATAGGTGTACGCTTTTTGTTCAGTCTCTTCTCGTACCCCCCAACTCCTTTCCCCCAAGAATTGTCAGTCCATTCCCTTTCTATGCCCCTGACTCTTTTATATTCACCAGTTTATTCTGTTCATCAGATTTTTAATTCACTTGATTTTTAGATTTACTTGTTGATAGATGTGTATTTGTTGTTCATAATTTTTATCTTTACCTTTTTCTTCTCCCTCCTCTTCTTTTTTTTTTTTTTTTTTTTTTTTATTTTTATTTATTTATTTTTTTAAATACATTTTATTGATTTTTTACAGAGTGGAAGGGAGAGGGATAGAAAGTCAGAAACATCGATGAGAGAGAGACATCGATCAGCCGCCTCCTGCACGCCCCCCACTGGGGATGTGCCCGCAGCCAAGGCACATGCCCTTGCCGGAATCGAACCCGGGACCCCTCAGTCCGCAGTCCGATGCTCTATCCACTGAGCCAAACCGGTCTCGGCAGAATCAGTTTTTAAATTCCAGAAAATTTGAGCACCCTGTCTCAAAGAGTACAACTCTATGATCCAAATAACTGAATCAATGGGAATTTTTGCTAGGAGATGCTTCTCAAGCTTCCTTGAAGATGAAATAGAAAAGCTAGACATCGATTTTTAGTATTTAAAAATGTTTCTTCAGAAATTGTTATATTAACACTTAATAAACTATAAAACTCACTCATTATCCCATCAGGATACAATTTGTACAATAAAGCAGAATTAGATAGCAAATAAATTATATCCATTGAATCCATAGAAATCTTTTTTTTAATTATTGTACACATGCAAATGTTTTTAAAACTGGGTACTACTAGAAGTAAATGTGTTGTTTCCATTATAAGCATTTTCCTGGCTAAGCAAAACGTGATTGTATCAGACACATAAAACAGACTAAACAACATTTAAGTATACATTGAAAATTATTTAATTAATTGAAACATTATTGTCCATTATTGTACAATAACTATCCATATTCTATTCTCAGCAACAACTCTCATTTTCTGTGTTATCATTGTATTTTTATGTACTTATTATATATACATATTTTAGAGAAAGGAAAGGGAGAGACAGAAATATTGATGAAATACCAATCAGCTACCCCCACTATACCCCCACCCCCAAACTGGTGATCTAGACCACAAGCTCAACACAGGCTGGGCCAAGAATTGAACCAGTGACTTCCTGGTTCATGGGTCAATGCTCAACCACTGAGCCTCACCAGCAGGGATCATTATTTATTTTTTAAAAAGAAGCAAGCAGGATCATCTCTCAACAACACACCTACTTAATGACACCTTCTCAGATTTTAACACTTAAGACTTGTCAAAAAATACTCCCAAGCTAATTACTTACTTAGAACTTTGTGGAAAGAAAAAAGACATCAAGTATTAGTATATGAAAGTAAAATCTGCAAGGATTTCCCCCCCTCCAAGACCAATTCTCTAGTGCAAAAAAAAAATTAAAGAATAGTACAAGACCGAAAGCCTTTCCACATGGATTACATCTGCACAGCTTCTCTCCAGAGTTCTCCAAAGCTGTTACTCTTCTTTGAGAAAAGTTTTTCATATTATATTAGTGTGTACTTTCTCTAATATCACTTGTCTGGTATCTAATAAGGGTAGGGCTATTAAGAAAGTGCTGTCCCACACCGATTACAGGTTAGGAACTGCTGTCCAGTGTGAGGTATTTGATGTACTATAAATGGAGAGTACTCAACGAAGGTAATCGGCACCCATTACATTTATAAGTCACTTCTCCAATATGGATCCTTTGATGCTTAATAAGGTCATTCTTCCGAATAAAGGCTTTCCTACACTGACAACATTCATATGGTGTCTCCCCAGTATGAATCCTCTGATGCACAATGAGGGCACAACTCTGACTGAAGGATTTTCCACAATCATAACATTCATATGGCTTCTCGCCAGTGTGGGTTCTCTGGTGTGAGAAAAGGTGAGAACTTCGACTAAAGCATTTTCCACCATCTTTACACTCAAAGGGTTTCAGTCCGGTGTGAGTTCTATGATGAACAAGATGAGATCTCTGGCTATAAGACTTCCCCCATTAATTTACATTCATAGGGCCTCACTCGAACATGCGTTCTCTGATGCAAAATGAGATGTGTGCTCTGTCTGAAAGATTTCCCACATTCAGAACATTCATAAGGTTCCTCTCCAGTATGAGTTCTCTGGTGCCTAATAAGCCTGGAGCTATGAACAAAAGACTTTCCACAGTGATTACATGTGTAGAGTTTGTCTCCCATATGAGTTCTCTGATGGGTAACAAGGTGAGAGAACCAGCTGAAGGATTTTCCACATTCTTTACATTCATAGGGTTCCTCACCAGTGTGAGTCTTTTGATGTCCAATGAGGTGAGAACTACGGCTGAAAGATTTTCCACATTCTTTACATTCATAGGGTTTTTCTCCAGTATGAATAAGCTGGTGCCTGGTAAGATTAGAACACCAGCTGAAGAACTTTCCGCATTCCTTACATTCATAAGGTTTCTATCTATGTAAGCTCTTGGATATACCATGGGATGTGCCATGCCTATGAGAATTATCATTCTCGGGGCATTTGTAGGATTTTTCTCCTGTTTGAGTTTTTGCAAACTGAATACGGTGAATATTCCGACAGGTTTGTCCACATTCACTACTGTTACTTGCAGAGCTTTCCTGGTGACCACTAATAACTAAATCACCTTTTGAACTTTTAGTACATGAATCTTGTTTATGGAAATGCTCTCTCAGTACTAGCTGACCAGGAAGAAGGCAGTTTCCCTTGAATTTACTACGTTCACTCTTTCTGGAGAAAATACTTTCTTTTGGGTAAATGCCACTTTCCTCAAATGTCTCTCCTGCTTTTTCTGACACTTGTCCAACTGATCTTCACATTTCCAGACTTCTTCTAATGACAGATACCACAAATCACTCTTTGCTATTCCTTCCTTTTTAATGTCATGGGATTGTTTATCATTAGAAATGCTCTTCTTGGAAATTGATATAATTTCAACTGCAGTATCCCAACCTGGATGGGCATCTTGGTGAATCCCTCTCTCCAACAGCCATGGCTCTTCCCCTTTTTCTAACCAGAGGATTACATCTGGCTTGGGAAGCTGATGTCCCGTTCACAGTGAAAGATACCGAATTGGGCAAGAGTTGGAGAACTCTAAGATGGACCCAGGGAAGCATCTCAGATTCAATACCATCCCCAGCCATGGGGAATTCCAAGGAAACCAGATTCCTATAGTTCTCCAACATCACTTCTCTGTACAAGACCTGCTGGGCAGCGTCCAGGAGCTTCCACTCCTCCCTGGTGAAGTTCACAAGTACATCCTTGAAGATCACTAATGCCTCGCTGGTTTTCCATCTCACAGGGGTGACTGTCCTGCATTGTCTGACATCCAGTGTCTTCAAACAATTGTTTCATTACTTTGCCTTTTTGTTGTTGAGTTGTTTGGGCAAGAAGATAAATCCACTCCGTTACTCCATCTTGGTCAGAAGCAGAAGTCCAGCACTGGCAGTGTCTTCCTCCACTTTGTTTTCTCAACATCCAGTCAGGGATTACATCCTGTCAAATCCCTCTCCTAAACACCGTGCTCCAGAGTCCTACTGCTACGCTCATTGCAGGCCCTCGTAATTCTCCACTTAAGACATCCAACGTGGGTTTCTGTGTCCGCTCTCCTACTTCCAGGGAGTGTCTACATCAGCAGCATTTCTGGAGCTTTTAGAAACTCCCTGCTCACAAAAAGGAGACGGCCGCCTTCAGCGACGCCGGGGCGGCCACACGGAAAACGCTCCGGGTCCGGACCGGTCGGGCGGCGGGACCAGCCGAGGCTCCCTCTGCGGCGGGACACGCGGGCAGCGGCGCCGCCGGGAACCGCCGTTGCCGGAAGCCGGGACCGTTTCCGTTCCGCTGCGGCGAGAATGGAGAACCGGAGGGAAAGGGAAAAGAGGAAGTTCCGGGGAGAAGTCACCCGCAGAGGGGAAATCCCCATAAGAACCGCTGTTCGCTAACGAAAACCCGTCTGCCCAGCACCACGAGGCGAACACGCAGCGGCACCTTCGCGCGAACCTGCAGGCGCGACCCCGTCACCACGTCGCAGCCCGGCTCCTCACAGGGGGCCCGGCCTCGGAAGGCGGCGGGCCGAGCTGGCCTCCCCGTGCCCACGCCGCCCCCCGAATCCCCGCCGGCCCGAGCCCCCTCCGCACTTCCTCCCTCCTCTTCTTAAAGAACACCTTTCAGCATCCTATCTAATAAAAGAATAATATGCAAATTTTACCATACCTTCATTACACCCACAAGCCACACCCACAGCCACACCCACAGCCAATCAAGAATAGATTATGCAAATAAACCCTAACCAAGATAGCTGCCGCCACTGAGAGCAGAAGAAAGGCTTGAGTTTCCCTGGCAACAGAGGAAGCCAAGCTTTCTGCCTGCCATTGCCGGCCTAGACCTCCACTCTAAGCTACAAAGTTTCAAACAGAAATGGTTGCCGCCATGGAGCGAGCAGAAAGCTTGGCTCTGCTCCAGGCTACAAAGTTTCAATTGTAGACAAACTAATCCCAGATCCCAGGGACTCCCCTTGGGTCACTGGAGGGTGTGGCCAGCCTGCAAACCTCCACAGGCCCCTCGCCCAAGCCACCCCTTGCTCCAAGGGAACCCCCACCCTGATCTGGGACACTCTTCAGGGCAAATCACTGGCCCCCACTTATGTACCAGGCCTCTATCCTATCTAATAAAAGAGTAATTTGCAGATTGACCATCACTCCAACACACAAGAGGGCTGCTCCCATGTGGTCAAAGATCTTGCCCCTATCTGGACACAAGATGGCCACTACAAGATGGCCAGCAGGGGAGGGGCCGTTGTGAGCTTCCAGGTCCTGCAAGGGATAGCAGTTGTGGGCAATCAGGCCATCAGGGGAGGAAAGTTGGGAGGGACCAGGCCTGCAAGGGAAGGCAGTTGGGAGTGATCAAGCCTGCAGGGAAGGGTAGTTAGGGGTGAACAGGCTGGGAGAGGAAGGAAGTTGGGGGCAAACAGGCTGGCAGGAGAGCAGTTAGACATCAATTAGGATGGCAGGGGAGTGGTTAGGAGATGATCAGGCTGGCAGGCCAAAGTGGTTAGGGGCAATCAGGGAGGCAGGCAGGTGAGCAGTTTGGGGCCAGCAGTCCTGGATTGTGAGAAGGATGTCCAACTGTCCTAGGGATTGGGCCTAAATGGGCAGTCGGACATCCCTCAAGGGGTCCCAGATGGAGAGGGTGCAGGCTGGGCTAAGGGACATCCTCCGTGCTGCTCCCCCACCCTCATGTACGAATTTCATGCACAGGGCCTCTAGTTTCATTTAATACTGGTTTGTTGTTGATGAACTCCTTTAGCTTTTTCTTATCTGCAAAGCATTTTATCTGACATTTAAATTTGAATGATAGCTTTGCTGGGTAAAGTAATATTGGTTGTAGGTTCTTGTTATTCATCCCTTTGAATATTTCTTGTCATTCCCGTCTGGCCTGCATAGTTTCTGTTGAGAAATCAGCTGACAATTGTATGAGTGCTCCCTTGTAGGTAACTAACTGTTTTTCTCTTGCTGCTTTTAATAGTCTCTCTTTATCTTTTGCTCTTGACATTTTAATTATGATGTGTCTTGGTGTGGTCCTCTTTGGATTCCTTTTGTTTGGGGTTTGGTGCACTTCCTGGACTTTTAAGTCTATTTCTTTCACCAAGTGGGGAAAGTTTTTGGTCACTATTTCTTCAAATAGGTTCTCAATATCTTGCTCTTTCTCTTTTCCTGGCAACCCCATAATTTGGATGTTGGTATGCTTGAGGTTGTCCCAGAGGCTCTTTATACTATCTTCAATTTTTTGGATTCTTTTTGTTTCTTGCTTTTCAGGCTGAGTGATTTTTGCTTCTTTGTTTTTCAAATCTTTACCTTGGTTCTTGCGGTCCTCTAGTCTGCTTTTGAGTCTCTGTATAATATTTTTTATTTCAGTCAGTGTATGCTTAATTTCTAGTTGGTCCTTTTTCATATCCTCCATAGTCTTGCTCATATCCCTGAGGGACTCACTCATATCCTCAAAGGTCTCGTTAAATTTATCAGCCTTTTCTAGGAGCCTCTTGAAAAACCTTTTAACCACGGTTTTGAACTCTATGTCCAGTCGTGTGTTTTTTCCTCCATTTCTTTCACATGTAATTTGTTACCTTGTCTTTGCATTTTGACTGCTTCCCTGAGTTGGTCGAGTAGGTTTGTGTGGTAGGTGTCCTCTAGGGGACAGTGGCTCAGCCTCCCCAGTTACCTGAGGTGGATACTCTTGGTGCACCCCTTTATGGGCAGCACTGTCTTGATGTAGTTAAGCCTAGATTGTTGCTGGTATCGCTGGGAGGGGTTGATCTCCATGCCAATTGGCTTGAGGATCAGCTGTGTTTATGCTGGGAGAGTATCTGTGCTCAGCCTGGATGGGGCAGAGTCTCCAGGCTGGGCAGGCAGTCTTGGTTTCCCATCAGCCTCACCCTAAACGGCTCCCGGGTCTCCATGCCCTGCGGCAATGGCTGCACGCACCTCCAAGAGAAAGCTGCCCGAGCTCTGCCCACTGCTGGACAGTCTAGTTTCTCCCCAAATGAGTCTGGACACCCAAAGACTCACCCGGAATGGGAAAACAAAGCAGTCTGGCATTTTTTGGTTTTTTTCTTTCCTCCTGAACGCTAGAGCCAGCCACGAGCCCTCTCCGATAGCTCGCACACCTTTGCAACACCCGAGTTTCAGTGTGCTTCCTCCTTACAGTCCAGTTTCATCCCATATTAGTCTGGGTTCCCAGAGACTCATCCAGAGCCAGGGCTCAGTTCAGTGGACACCTTTGTCTCCCTCCCAGTTCAAGAAAACCAGCTGGATTTGTAGCCGCCAGCGCTTTCCATTGTGTGCAGCTCCGAACCTCTGACTCTGCGCATATCTGTAACTCTGTCCTCCTCAGCTCTCCCCAGTCTCAGTATCCTTTATTTTTCTTTCTATTTGTGGAATTTCCACTCACCCAGCCCTCTTGTGGTTCTGAATGATGTCCGTTTTTTCCTTTAGTTATAGTTTTGAATTTGTTGTATGGGGCAGCAGTATGGGTGTTTAACTATGCCACCATCTTGGTTCCTCCCAGCTCATCACTTGCATCTTTCTCTGTCTCTGTCCCTTTCTCTCTTTCAGTGCTTCTTTTATATATCTGCATAGCTAATTCCCTCACTTTATTGTAGGTTTCTGCTAAAACATGATCTTTTCTGTGAGACGTACTCTGACCTCCCTGTCTAAAATAGCTTCTCTCCCACAAATAAACAAAATAGTGTCCCTCTTCTTGTTGTACTTATCACTGTTTTAAGTATTGCTAGTATATCCTTGTTGCTTAGTTGATATTAGATTGTATATTTGTTTATTTTATTTTTGTTTTTCCCACTAGGATGCAAATTCCTCAAGAGGAAGAATCTTATTTTGTTCATTGCTTTGTCCCTAGGACCCACAACAGTAGTTGGCACACAGTAGGCTTTTAATAAATGCCTATTCAATTTACGAATGCCGAAAGCCATGTTATCTAAGATTTCTCTTATTTAGCTTTGCCCAATATATAACTGATCTCAATAACATAACCATAGCTAATGTTCATAAAAGAAAGAGCCCATGACTCAGAAAGAACATAGATTGTTCTAGCTGATAAGAAAAGTCAGAAAAGAAAAATAGGTGATGTAGCCACCTAGAAAAGACACAACAAACTTGTGACTAAAATGGGTGGTTGGGAAATTGGACAAACTGGCCAAAATATCCTTAATACCAAACTATCCTGAAATCCTAATGCTGTGAGGGTCCAGATAACATCAGACTAGAGATTAGAGACTAGGGGGCTGGGGGAGAGGAGGGGAAGAAAGCGTCAGGATTAGAGTGGCTGAGACTCAGATTTATTAATGAAAAGTGAGAAAGGCAGTTAGGAATTTTTAAAAAAAATATATTGCTAATACATTAACTCTGAAAACAGAATGCTCTCTTGGTTGTTTAACTGAGGAATGCTGGTGAGGAATGCTGCTGGTATTGGTGTTGACATTTTTACAAAGATAATTTGTGAAGCCTGTTGCATACACCCTAATAAATTCCTGACCGTCCAGATAATGTGGCAGGTACAGAACCCAAGAAAGTAACCTCTTGCATTCTGAACGTAAACTGCTTCAGATGAAGGGAGGATAGAAAATCAGAACCACATGTGCAGAAGAAATACCCTGTAATTATGTACAAAATGTTGGGCAGCTCAGCATATGGACATTTTTCTGGGAACATATCCATAAATATCATCTCTCAAAGGGACCTGAACTTTGAAACGAGGTTAAAAGTCACTATCATACTGTCTATATTTAGAGCAATTTGTATATGAAGAGAAAGAAATGATAAAGATTCCCCTTCTCACACCATAACCGCTGCCCCCCCCCCCCCCGTCCCATACATCTCCCATGTGTCCCTACCCGCATCTAACCGAACCCCCCTGCACCATGGTGACAGGAATAACTCAGAATTGGTGGAAAGTGGGGAGGAGGGAACCGAAGAGGAGAGAGGGAGTAGAAAAAAAATCAAGGAAAGAAAGTAGGGGGGAAAGTAGAAAAGAAAAGAGGGGGCAAATGAGAAAAACAGGCTGAGTGGTTTGCGCACACTCAGTCATGGGAAGCAGAATCAAAACTTGGTTAGGAAGAGACCCCACAGCCCACAACCACAAAAGAATGATGAGGTAACCGCTGTATGTGTGAGTGCCAGGGGGCCTTGAAATCCTTGCCACCTGAGGATGAGTGGAAAACAAGTGGGGGCTTTAAAGAGGGTGATGCAGGCCTTCGGTGGAGTCCCCACTCCCGAAGCTGCTGCCTGACAAGTGTTTTCCGGGGGTCTGTGATTCAGTCATTCCTGTTTACTAAGAGGGTCTGGAAGGAATACGTGTGCTGTTCGCACCAACTCACTTTCCTTCCAGGGTCACTCTACTCAGAAACTAGAGTGATTCATAGGGGCCTTGGATAGTTTCCTGAAATCAGTAGCATTGAACCAACCCTTTCACCAGATGGGGTTCTGCCTAATGAGACCAGCACCCCACCCTACCAAACTCTACCCCCACTCTGTAGGTTCACATGTGCTGGTAGCATCTTGCTATAGCTCTTCTTTCAGGTAGAGAAGAGACAGGAATTACAGAGCCTCACAGTTCCTACAGCAAATCTAGGGCCAGGAAAGGTTAACATGCCCAAGGCTGATTTTTCAACTCTAGTCCCACCAGCCGTACTCCCGTTCCCAGTCCTTGGTGCTGCTGGGTCTTTCTGTCCTGGAGAATCTGCACTTGCCACTCCCCAGCCGGAAAGCCTGGTACTGCTCTATGTTTGCCTGGCTAGCGCTTTTCACCCTGCCGCTACCTCTGACCCAGGGTTTCCTGCAGTGTGCTTCCTGTGCCCTCTGCCCCTCTTCTTCATGTCACTCATCATGCTTTTAATTCTGGTTCAAGGACCATCATCTTGACTCCGTTAGAAGCTTCTAAGAATAGGGACTGTGACGGTCATGTTCACTGCTGTAATCCTAACTCACTTGGAACATAGTAGGAGCTCAATAAATCCTTGTAGCCCGAGAATGAAACAGCTGAATGAGCTAAATGAACGAATAAATGAACAAATGACAAGAGTTTAAGTTCTCCTCTCTTCAAAATAAGAATATACTCTCTTCATCTTTAGAACACCCCTAAGAGATGTAAAATGGAGAGAAATGATGGGGACCCTTCTCCCCACTTGCCAGGTGAGGAGATGGAAGTGCCTTAGCTAGGAACCGTAGGTTTTGGGGACAACAGACCATTGACCATTTTCTCTGAACACTCACACACCTCACTTCTACATTAGTGCCCTCACCTAGAGCACTCTTCTCAAGTCCTATAACAATTCAACTTACCAAACATATCCTATATAATAAAGAGGTAATATGCAAATTGACCATCACCCCAACACACAAGATTGCTGCCCCATGTGGTCAAAGATGACCACCTCCATGTGGATGCAAGATGACTGCCATAAGATGGCCAGCTGGGGAGGACAGTTGTGGGCCATCAGGCCAGCAGGGGAGGGCATTTGGGAGTGACCAGGCCTGAAAGGGAGGACAGTTGGGGGTGACTGGGTTGGCAGGGGAGGGCAATTAGGGGCAATTGGGCTGGCAGGGGAGCAGTTAGGCATTAATCAGGCTGGCAGGGGAATGGTTAGGGGGTGATCAGGCTGGCAGGCAGAAGTGACTAGGGACAATCAGGCAGTCAGGCAGGTGAGCAGTTGGGAGCCAGCAGTCCTGAATTGTGAGAGGGACCCCAGACTGGACAGGGTACAGCTGGGCTGAGGGATCCCCCCTGCCACGTGCACGAATTTCGTGCACCAGGCCTCTAGTACTAGTATATTTGGTAGGATATTAAAGAAATTGGTAATTGAGTTCCTCTATGAGGGATATGGAAGGGAGATTTGTGTCCATTTTATATTCCATTGTATTGTCAAAGTTTTTTAGATGTACATGTGATACTCTTGCAATAGACAAACCAGTTAACCAAGTTATTAAATGAAAACTTACATGATGAAAGAAGTTTCTACCCACTTTCCAAATTCTAGATCAAATACTTACATAGGCCCTCTACTTCCTTCTATGGTTTTATAAACTTTTCTCATCTTTTGAAAATTCCTATACTTCAATTCATTTCAATTCAATTCAAGTCAACTCCTATGCTTCAATTATAAATAGCACATTCTAGTTTTTACCATGGGACTTGGATACAAATTTTAGCATTTCCTTCCCTCCCTAAACACAAGTTCATCCAGTTTTATTCATCGAGGTCTCTGGAATCAGGTTGTGTGACCTCAGAGAAACTGCTAGACTACTCGGTGCCTCTCTTTCCTCTTTTATAAAAGTATGATGGTAGCTGCAATGAAAACATATCTCTTAGGGTTGGGCTGAGAATGAGATGAATGATACACACGAAGCACTTAGAACAGTGCCTGGTAGGTAGTCAGCATGCTGCACGTGCTATCCTCACTCAGTCCCCAGACATGTGTGGAAAAGCTCTCATGGGCCAGACTCTGTGTCAGGTGCGCAGAGGCTGTGTTTGCTCAGCTTTGCTCCCCCCACACCTCTCACCGTGCCTGCCACATCATGCATCCTAATTACATAGCTGCTGAATGGGATGGTCCAACAAATGGTAAAACAAATAGCCCTGATGTTTTGGTTTCCAGTCCAGTGCCGGAGGCAGAGATGGTGGTGGCATTATTAAAGCTTTTGAGAAATAAAAGTGCCCAGATCTACATCTTGAGATAAAATAGGCCCAAGCCTGTTATATCACAGGGTTGGATCAAGTCTAGAACCCACATTTACTTGTCCCTCACCTCTCCCACCCCCATGTGTGCAGAGGAGGTGAAGAGGACATGCATGAAGGAATGAAAAATGCTATTGGGGTTGATTCATCAATTGTAACAAATGGGCCACTCTGGTGGGGGATGCTGACATAGTAAGGGAGGGGGACATCTCTGTACTTCCACCTCAATTTTTCTGTGAATCCAAAACTACTCTAAAAATAAAGTCTATTTTTTTAAAAGTACCATAGGGGGAATGGAAAATTCACTTTATTGAGAGAAGAGACGTGAACTTTTTAAAAAAGAAAAGAAACACAAACTATATATATATATATATATTGATTTCAGAAAGGAAAGTAGAGTAAGAGAAAGAAACATCAATAATGAGAGAGAATCATTGATTGGCTGCCACCTGCATGCCCCCTACTGTGGACCAAGTCCACCTTGGCACGTGCCCTGACTGGGAATCAAACCATGACCTCCTGGTTCATAGGTCGATGCTCAACCACTGAGCCACATGAACTTTTCTATTTTTACAATTCTGACTGGGAGTTGGAAGGTGACCTGAACAGGGATGGGAAGGGGAGAGGGAACTGATTTTAGAAGAATTGGGCTTCTTGGTTGGGTGACTCTGTCATGGCTGATCTGTCCCACTTGCAAAACATTTCTGTCCGGGTTTTATGGGTTTTCACAGAAGGGTGTGTACTTAAAAATAAAACACTGTAAACGTCTTGTGCCTATTTCAGAGAAGACAATGGAAAGAAAGGAGCCACTGCCGATTGGGTAGACACACCTTATGGGGGCTGGGTGCCGATTGGGTAGACACACCTTATGGGGGCTGGGCTGTTACTCACTAACCAGTGAGCTCCACAGTCTTTAGTGGAACAGCTGTCAGCAGCCCTGAGACGTCATGGGCCAGGAGGCAAGCAAGCGTGGAGTTGAAAAAGCCCAGCACCCTGTTCAACCCCTCCACTCCTCACAATCACTAAGAGGGGTTCTAAAATGTAGAAGTAAAAAATAGGGTGCACCCGAAAAGGCCTGGGCCTTCCTGTGATGGCTAAAAGTGGCTCAGTTTGGCGTCTGGGCCTTGAGCTCAGTTATTCCTCTCCCAGACATCAGGCAGCAACAGCCACGGGTCTGCCTGATTCTGACGAAAAGTGCAGCCAGGAAGGTCTCTCCACTTTGTCTGGAGTCAGGCAAAGGGTAGATCTCATTGTGCAGCCCCTCTGGTCTCCCAGGCATGTGTCTGGGATTCTCCTGGAAAAGTCCATATTGGATTTACCATCTTGAAAACCCCACGCACAGAGTCTCTGGATTCCCCACACACACCCCTTCCCCCCGCCACACACACACACTTCAGGCTGCCTCCCACACTCTAATCAAAGTCCCAAGGCCTTTTAAGCTTAAAGAGAATCTCAGCCCAATACCCAGTGAACCCAAAGTTCACTTTTTGCTTGGCTTTTTCTTTCTCAAATACCTTTTCCCACAGCCCTGATGCTACCAAACAGAGAACACCAGCTAGCCTTCAGAAGGCAAGAAAGACAGGAGCCGAACCAAGGCCCATTGCTCTGCCGTGTGACTGGCCTGAGCTGAAGCTGCCCTGGCCACTTACTGTAACCAGAAAACCAGAACTCCTGGCCTCTCCCCTCTTGCTGTGTTGGAACCTTCTCTTCCAGGAGAGCAGCCACCAGTGAAACCACACTGTGGCCACTCTGTTCTCAACCAAATGCCTAGGATTTTCACTTCTACCCTCTCCTCCCACTACAGTCCTCCCTTATTGTTGGACTGTGTTTCTGACCCCTTGCCTGGCAAGGGTGTAGGAGCCACTTTCTCTCAGAGCCCCATCTCCCCAACTCAAGCTCTTAGCCTGGTCTTTGCCAGAAGGACATCCACCCACTCAACCAGGACTAACCAGAGCCTGTCACTAGAGAGGCTGGTCTAGAAGGCGAGCTGTGCCTTTGGCTCAGAGCTCCCGTTTTCCTCGGAACCCAAGGGTGCAGGAACTTACCATGTTCCTTCCTGTTTGAAAGAGGCTGGTGAAACTCCCAGCCAGTCCTTAAGGAACAGGCAGCTGAACCACAGCCCCCTGACCACCGTGTCTCCTGTCAATCCTCGGGGCTGGCTGACTCCATGGCAAGTAATACCAGGACTCCAACACTCACACACATGGACACTCACCTGTTCCACAGCTCTGTTCAAAAGCCAGGGAGAGAAATAGCAGGACGTTCAAGGAGAGAAGCCCCTTGGGACCCATCAGTGAGCCGAAGGAAGGAGCCTGATGAGAGGAGCCCGGGCGGCAGCTGCTTGTAAGCCGCACGGCAGAAGCGAACTCTACCAGGCAGTCCTGCCTCTGCAGACTCGATCAGGCATCAGGAACCAACAGGCTTCCTGTCTTGGCGGGACTTTCTGTGCCTTGTCAATTGCTCATCCCCCTCAAGCCTTAAATCATTTTGTCGTTCCTAAGAACTTCGAGTCAGATGCTTCGAGTCAGATGCTTAGACCGTAAAGCCGGGAAGGAGCTGTGTGGTCACTTTGGCCAAACCCCGGTATAACCACAGAAACGTGCTCCCCTTATTAGCTGTCTACAGCAAAGGGGCACCAAGTTTTCCAGGCAATTCTAACCAGTAAGTCTTCCTAGAGTTCAAAGGAAAGGAAGTTTTGTCAGGTCACTCCCAAATTTGGGTAAGGTAGGTCAAAGTGAAACTTGCATGACTGAAATTTATTGAGTGAACGGACCTCTTATTTCTGATTTGTTCTATAATTTCAGAGAACACCCCTACATGCAGGCAGGTCCTGGTGTCAAAGTCAGAGAGAGGTGGGTGGGCAGGGGCAGATCAGTTGTCAGAAAGCCAGTTTCCCTGCTGGATACAAAGTGATAGAATTTAGTGAACACTGTGGTTGTTTAGAGGGACTGCCTTTATTGTTGAGCTTGTGTCTAAATTTTTGTTGAGAAGTAAAAGAAAAAAAGATGATGTGCTTTTCCACGAGTTATGCTGTAAGAATTAAACCTTGGAAAGATGTTATTATGGTGCTCACAAGGAGTCTTTAAAAGACCAGGCTAGCGGGTTTGTTTGTTTGTTTTTAAATAAAATATATTATTTACTAGAAGCCTGGTGCACAAATTCATGCACAGGTGGGGTCCCTTGGAGGGGCCTGCAGAGATCGGGCTCCAACTTGAGCCCCCAGCCTCATAGCCCTGTAGCCCTGCCTGGCACCCTGCCTTGGCCTGGCGCCACCCTCTCACCTGCTCCGCTATCCCACCTGTGGGGTGGTAGATCGGGGCCGAGAGCCCTACTGGGATCCCTCAGCACCTGGGAGCTGGACAGCAGCCCTGCCCCTGCTGCTGCTGGTCATCATCTGCAGGGTAATTGGGGGGTGATCAGGCCCCCGCCTGCACCCCTCTGCTCATCTGCTCCACCATCCCGCTGCGGTCCTGCCCTCATTGGGGTCCATTGGGGCTGGCAGCACCTCCACTGCCACATCATCGATGTCTGCCTTGTTCTACGCCATCCCCTGGTGGTCAGCGCATGTCATAGCGATTGGTTGAATTCCCTCTCTCTTGGTCATACTCTTGGTTAAATGACTGCCTGAGGAGACAATTTGCATATTAGGCTTTTATTTTATAGGATTTCAGAGAGGAAGGAAGAGGGATAGAGAGATAGAAACATCAGTGATGAGAGAGAATCACTGATCAGCTGCCTCCTCCTGCACACCCACAATGGGGGCTGAACCTCCAACCTGGGCATATGCCCTTGACTGCAATCAAACCTGGGATCCTTCAGTCCACAAGCTGAAGTTCTATCCACTGAGGCAAACAAACTCACTCTCCAAATGGACCTCTATAAGGAGATCAGGATAATAAGAGAAATAAAGACTTTCTTAGATAAACAAAAATTAAGGGAATTCAGTGCCAGTAGTTCTGACTTGCAAGAAATGTTAAAAGAAGGTTTTTAGGAAGAAGGAAAATAGTAGTAAAATAGATCAGAAACTCAGATCTACATAAACAAAGGGAAAGCATCAGAAAAGGAATAAATAAAGGTAAAATAAAAACTTGTATTTATCTTACTTATCATTGATCTAACACATAGCATATTGTTTAAAAAATAGCAATAATGTATTCAATTATGTGTGCTTATGTATATATCATGTATATGTATATGTACATGTATATGTATATGTATTCTACATAATAAAAGCCTAATAAGTTAAATGTCTGGTTGTCCAGTTGGCAGTTCAACCAATCAAAGCAAAGATGTGGGAGCCACCTTCATAATATGCTAAGACTGCTCAAGCACTCGCTATGACATGCATTGACCATCAGGGGGCAGACAGTCGACTAGTCCACCAGTTGCTATGATGTGCACTGACCACCAAGGGGTAGACACTCCAACTGGTAGGTTAGCTTACTGCTGGGATCCAGCCAATCGGGACTGAGCAAGATGGGCCGGACATGGCCTGGAGCCCTCATATGGCTCCTTCCTAGCTGGCCAACCTCCTGTATCCCTCCCTGGCCCCAATTGTGCACCTGTGGGGTCCCTTGGCCTTGCCTGTGCCCTCTCACAATTCTGGACCCGTTGGGGGATGTCAGAGAGCTGGTTTTGGCCCAATCCTACAGGCTAGGTTAAAGGACCTAATTGATGCACAAATTCATGCACTGGACCTCATTTGTGCTTGTATATAAGTGAAATGTATGACAGTAATGATATAAGAGAAAAGAGGGAGGAATTAGAATTTTTTAAATTATAAAGTCCTCATACTACCCATGAAGCAATAAGTGAGCTTGGATTGGTTGTAAATGTATATTGCAAAATCTAAGGCAACCACTAAAAAACAAAGAAACCAAAGAAACAATGTAAAACTAATATACTAAGAAAGGAGGGAAAATAAACAGCCACTAGAGGCAGAAAAAGAGTATAAGGCAATAATAGCAACAAAGAGCAGGATAACAAATAAAAAATAGTAAGAAAAATGGCAAATATTAATTCAATTACATCAATAATCTTGCTGAATATCAATGGTCTAAATGAATCAACTAAAAGACACAGGTTGTTAGAGCGGATTAACAACAAAAGTCAACAGCCTGGCTGGCATGCTCACTGGTTGAGCACCGATCTATGGACTAGGAGGTCACCATTTAATTCCCAGTCAGGGCATATGCTTGGGTTTCATGCTCCATCCCCAGTGGAGCGCATGTGAGGGGCAGCAAATCAGTGATTTCTCTCATCATTAATGTTTCTCTCTCTCTCTTTTCCTGTCTAAAATCAATAAAAATATATTTTAAAAGAACAAGACTCAACAATATGTTGTCAACAAGAAACCCAGTTTAAGTATAAAGACACATATAGATTAAAAGTAAATGGATGGAGGAAGAAAGAACATGGTAGCACTAATCAAAAGAAAACTAATTAGCTATATTAATTTGAGACAGAGCAGACTTCAAAGCAAGGGAAGCTATCAGAGAAAAAGGAGGACATTACATAATAACAAAGGGATCAATTCTCTAAGAAAACACAACAATCCTTAACATGTATGTGCTTAACAACATGTGAGGCAAAACCTGATAGAACTGTAAGGAGAAACAGATAAATCTATTATTACTAGAGGCCCAGCGCATGACATTCATGCACTTGGTAGGGGGTAGTCCCTCAGTCCGGCCTGCACCCTTTCACAGTCTGGGACCCGAGGGGTCCTTAGTGCTGCCACAGAGGCGGGAGAGGCTCCCACCACTGCTGCTGCGCTGGCCAGCCATGAACCCGGCTTCTGGCTGAGTGGCGCTCCCCCTATGGGAGCACACTGACCACCAAGTGGAAGCTCCTGCATTGAGTGTCTACCCCCTGGTGGTCAGTGCATGTCATAGCAACTGATCCTTCCGCAGTTCAGTCAGTTTGTATATTAACCTTTTATTATATAGGATAACTCCAGATTTCAACACCCTATATCAGAAATGGACAGACCCACAGTAAGGGCAGAGTGGAGCTCAATGCCACCACCAATCAACTAGATATGAGGAACATCTATGGAGTACTTCATCCAACATTTTTTTCTCAAGCTCACAGGGAACATTCACCAAAACAGAGCATCTTCTTGGCCATAAAATACACATTAACATATTTAAATGAATAGGAGTCATACAATATCTGCTCTCAGACCACAGTGGAATTAAATTAGAAATCAATAAAAGAAAAATAACCAGAGACTCCAATGGAGATTAAACAACACACTTCTAAATAACAAATGGGTTAAAGAAAGAAATTCCAACACAATTTTAAAAATATTTGAACAAAAGGAAAATGAAAACACAAATTATCAAAATTTGTAGAATGCAGCAAAGTAGTATTTACAAAGAAATTTATAGCATTGACTGCATATATTAGAAAAGAAATACCTAAAAATCAGTAATCTAAGCTGATTATTTAGATCAGTTTGGACTGTCAGACACTAGGGGGTTGAAGGTATGTGTGGCCTGGGGGGCGGGGGTGGGTGAGGTGGCGGGGGGGGGCCTGGGTAGAGGTCAATGGGGGGAAAAGGAGATATATGTAATACTCCATGTAATACTTTAAACAATAAAGATGTTAAAAAGAAAAAAAGAAACTAGAAAAAGAAGAGCAAATTAAATTCAAAGAAAGCAGAAAAAAAAGAGCAGAAAGCAATGAAATTGTAAACACAGAATCTTTAGAGAAAATCA
Source organism: Antrozous pallidus (assembly GCA_027563665.1). Lineage (NCBI taxonomy): Eukaryota > Metazoa > Chordata > Mammalia > Chiroptera > Vespertilionidae > Antrozous > Antrozous pallidus. The sequence goes on from CM050527.1 coordinate 37,881,739, forward strand.
ATGATATTTGAGAGATCAGGAAAATTGATAAGCCTAAACTATAGAAAAAGACAAAGGACACAAATTACGAATATTCGGCATGTTACACTCTCCTATTTAAGAGTGGGAGATGGTCTCATTGTGCAGCCAACCTGAGATTGTTTGGGGAGAGCTGTTTTCCACAAGCATGTGGTCCTCAGTCAGTCTCAGGGTGGGCTCCACATCACCACAGGGAAGAGAGTGCTGCTTGTCACAGAGGATGGGGGTGAGGGGCAGGAAATGGTGGTCACCCAGGATTCGCCCTTGTCTTTGTCCCATGGGAAGTGTAATGGAATTGGTAACATACCCCTAAGACTTGCTACTCTCCTGACACTTTTTGGCAAGATGTAGCAAAGTGACCTGCCTAAAAGTGCCTGGTGCTGGGGTGTCCCAAGCCTTCTGACTTCTCAGCTAATTTTCATCTTCATCGCAGCCTCTGACCAGAGGTCCTTATAACATGAGACAGACTACAGGGTAAGGTTATTGAAGGGCAGACCAGATCTCTTGGCCACTTGAAGCCACTGTGAGCACATTCATCTGAATAAATGTAAAAAAAAGAAAAGAAAAGAAAAGAAAAAGAATCTACAAAAATAAAATGAAAATACAAAATTTCCCCCAACTCTGAAACAGCTCCTAGGAGACCTGATCACAGAGTCTAAAATTGGTCTGGGGAAAGCACTGGGAAAAACACCCTGTTGGGTGCGATGAGGAAGCTCACAGGGACAGGTGTCTGATATGGAGACTGAGCAAACCAGTCGACCAGACAGCTCTGTTGTGAGTTCGGGTTATAGGGGTTGAGGGGGGACAAAAGGAAACTGGGCTGTCTAGCTCAGATCCAGGCCCAGGTTTTATCCAGTATTTTTACCTTAAGAATTCATGCCAGCCAGTCACCTTCCTGAGCTGATGAATGTGCTGTGTGCCCTAGGCCCAGGGAGGTGAGCTGGGAACGTGGCTCAGTGTAGCCCGTGAAGACAGACACTCACTGGAAGTGCCTTCTGGCCCTTATTTGGTCTGTGGTGCTGAGATTGCCCACTCCAAGGTCTTCACCAAGTTTCCCACCTCACTGTCTCCTCCAGAATTCAAATCCAGTTCAGGGCACTGGAATCTGGAGGATAATCTGAAGATTTCCTCCCCAAATTCTGTCAGTTCCACTGATGCTCTTGCCATCCTTCCAGACCCCAAAGCTAATATGTGGGGATCTCTCCCCTTCTGGGGTCTTCCTAGACTGACTGAACTCTCATGTCCCTGCAGTCTCCATAGCTCTTTGAGAAGCATCCTTGGTAGAGTTAGGGATGCTTCCTAGTATTCCTAAAATGATCTTACATGGCAGCCATGAAGTTTGCTAGCCTTTTTCTATTTGGCAGAAGCTGCAAGAGAAAGGGAAATACCCACACTACACCACTCCTTCTAGGAAGGAACGGGGTTAAGGTCAGCATCTGACCTTTTCTGTGGACCAAATGTTGCTTCCCATAGTACGGACCAATTGTTTTAAACAGTGATAAATACAGCAATAATCTCCAAAGTATCTTAGAAATCCTGGAAAATCACTGTCAGCTGGCTCCACCCTTCAAACAAAACTCAAATGAAGCTCTCCTCTTTAACAGTTCTAGAAAGCTCTTTGGCACATCTACTGAGCATTCTTCCTGAAAAAGCTGACAAGGAGCAAGATTAATTCATTTATCTCTGAATAGTCATGGCTCCTAACCACCAGGTGGTTCCCTGAGACACAGAGACATCTGGGGAAGTCAGGCTGCATGCTGCATGTGACCAGGTGTGGAGCCAAGAACAGGGCGTCTTATGTTGTCACACCAATGAAGCAGGCTGACCTGAAGCCAGTCCAGGAAGGAGGGAAAAGCTAAGATAATTGAGTAGTTTGTAGAATTAAGCTTATAGATTAGAAAGCTTCAATGAAAAATTCTAGCGGGAATCATTAGAGAAAGCAATGAATTGTGGCGATGGTCCCAAATGAAGCACATGGAGGAATTCCAATAGCTTCCTCTTCTCCATCCATCCATTTATCCATCCATCCATCCATCCATCCATCCATCCATCCATTCTTCCCCTACCCTGGCAATAACCGTGAAGAAACCATTCCATTGGGTTAAAAAGTGACTCTAAACATCTTTTAATGTTGTAATTACATAAGGACTAAGACACTTAATTATAAACCACTTGAATGACTTTTTAGCATCATTTCTAATTAAAAGCAGCATATTAAGAAAAAGGGATTTTTAAACATTAGAATTTTGTTGCCTCTGTTTAAAATTGCAAATGTAATACAACATTGAAAATTTCTTTTTTAAATAAAAAAGAAATTCCATAGTTTTCTAACCTTGTCACAACTGTTTTCACGCTTGCAAATCTTTGTTTTCAAGGCACTAGAGTAGACTGATTCCGAACTCTGGCTCTGTGGTTGGAGAGACTTGGATTCAAATCCCTTGTCTATTATTTATAAGTCATCCAACCTTGGACAAGTTATTTAATCTCTGAGCCTTTTCTCAGCAGTAACATAGTTAAGATGAGAACCACCTCATAGAGCTGTTTGGAGAACTAAATGATGTTAATGCAAGCAAGGGGCTCATTACAGTGCCTGGCTTGTGGTAGTCACTTTTTCATTTGGTGTCTATCATTCTCATGATTTTCTGGAGGTGGGCATGAGTAATGACCCTCAAATTAAAAATGATAGAAGAGTGAGTAGGAGCTACACTGACACTCTCCCAGGACCAAATTGGAAATACAATTAAAATACAGAAAAACCACACTGAAAAATCAACTGAAGACTAGCTGGGGAGAAGCTGATAACCAAGGATGAAAATAAAGACTGTACAGAGACTGGTAGGAAGTGTGGAGACTTGAAAGGCGTGGCTGAACTCCCACAAACAGCAGCTGACAGTCCGCAGAGATATCTCAGCTATGGGGAGTTCCCGCCGGGAACTCTGGGGTCTAAACCCCAACACAGAGAACCAGAACTGAGAAAGAAGCTCACATGATACTTTGTTGTGAAAAGCAGCAGGGTTGCTGTTTGCCAGTCAGAGAGACAACTAGAAATGCAGGTTCCCTTTTAAAGGGTCAATGCAATCAATTTCATGTGCAGTCACTCACCTTGGGCTTTGGCAGAGGGAGGGCAGAGTGAACTGAGGCTATATGAGGAGAGTCCAGGGTTGGGGGTTCTAGGGTTGGAGCTTGGAGGGCAGCTACCTGCGTTTCCTGTGCTGAGTTATTCCCTCATGCTGCAGAGAACATCTTTTTCCTATGGACCTTTGCTATCCAGGTGGTTTTGGCCTGGGGGAAAGGCAGTTACCACACCCTATTGGAAGAACTCTTCCCCTACCCTGTGGTCCATGGACTAAGGTTAATCAAGACTGATAACAATAAGAGTGCAAGCAGAGGCTTTGAGTTTTTGTCTGATCTTCTGTGCCTAGAGCTAGGAAAAGAAGACCCTGATGTATATCTTGTCCTTTCCAAAGGCATCCAGCCCCAGCAGAGGGAGCCACAAGCTGTGGATTGTTGATAGCCCCAAACAGAGGACTCAGAGTCAATCAGAAACAATCTCTAATGTCCTGCATTAGAGATTGGGAGTTGTAGCAGATCTACTTAATACATACACTGAGTGGCCGGATTATTATGATCTCTAACACATAATAATCTGGCCACTCAGTGTACTTCTCTTGAGTACCTCATTTACATGTTAGGACACACAAGTCTCTAAAAGTACAAGAAGATTAAAATCATATCAAGTATCTACTCAGACTACAATAAAATAAAATTAGAATTCAACTACAGTAAAAACACTAAAAAAAAGTCACTATACTAAAAGGATTGATCCAAAACATGCAGGCTAAATAGCATGTTATTAAACAATCAATGAGGTTAATAAAGAAATAAAAAATTCCTGGAAACAGATAAAAATGAACATACAAAAACCTCAAATCTCTGGGATACAGCGAAAGCAGTCCTGAGAGGGAAATTCATAGCATTACAGGCCTACGTCAAAAACAAGTAAAATTAATAATAAACTATTTAATCTTGTAACTTAAAGAATTAGAGAGAACCAAAAGCCCAGAGTAAGTAGAAGGAAGGAAATAATAAAGATGAGAAATAAATGACATAGAGATCATATATATATATGAATCAGAAAGTGGTTTTTTGAAAGAATAAATAAGATTGATAACCCATTAGCCAGGTTCATCAAGAAACAAAGAGAGAGGACCCCCCCCCCCCAAAAAAAATACAATCAGAAACAAAAGCAGAGAAGTAACATAGAAATACAAATGATTGCACAAAAATTCTATGGTCAACTAACTATAGGCCAACAAGGTGGACAATGTGGATGGAATAGACAAATTCCTAGAAAAATACAATCTCCCAAAACTGAATCAGGAAGAATCAGAAAACCTGAACAGGCCAAAAACAACTGAGGAAATAGCAGTAATAATAAAAAAAAAAACTATTAGCAAACAAAAGCCCAGGTTCAAACAGCTTCATGGAGGAGTTTACCAACATTCAAAGAAGGATTAACATCTATCATCCTCAAACTATTCCAAAAATTCCAAGAGGACAGAACACTTCCAAGCTCTTTTTATGAGGCCAGAATTATCCTAATTCCAAAACCAAATAAAGACACTACAAAGAAAGAGAATTATGGGCCAATGTCCTGATGAACAAAGATGCTAAAATCCAGGCATATAGCAATGCCATTATTTGAGATAGGAAGTATAAAAGGTAGAGGTAACTTTGAGATAAAATTGGGAGCAAGAACATAAGATTAGTTTTTTTGGCGTGGATATGTTCAGTTGGCATGTTTATGGTACATCCAGATGGAGATTTCTAAGGGATATTTGAGTATATAGGGCTGAATTTCAGGTGAAAAGCATAATCTGGAGAAACAAAGTACAACAACAAAAATCTTAAAAGCTCTCCCCCCCGCCTCTCTCTCCCACAAAAAGCTGAAACTAAGAGGTTAACACCTCTGAAGGACTTGCCAGAGTTCATATGACTAGTTTTTGAGGTGCTAGAACCAAAAAACAGGTCTCTTGGGTCTAGGTCAGTATACCTTCCCCCCTGATAGATTTTCCTTTTTCTCTATATTTGTGTTTTCCCTATCTAACAATACCTGACATACAGTAGGTGCTAAAATATTTATGGAATGAGCATACTAATTACAACCATTCTTTGAGGTAGAGCTGGCCTTCCCTTTCTACGTCATTACTGAAATTACACCTCAGCAGCATTTTGGAAATTATCAGACCCATGAAAGTCCTATTTAGCCACCAAATTTGCATTTCCCCAAATATATTTCAACCCCTCTCTACTTCCTCTAAGAGCAAACCTCTGTTCTACAGGTTGCAACCAAGGGCAAGCTTTGTTCTGAGTCTACAGACTTGAATGGCATGATTAGTAAAGGAAGAAGAATAAAAAGAAGGTACAGGTTTTGGCACACAGAACATGTAATCAATTCCTTCTTATTTTAGACTAGAGGCCAAGTGCATGAAATTCATCATTGGTAGGGTTCCTAGAAGCTGCAGGCTGCTGACTGGGGCCTCCCTCCCTTCCCCCCGCCAGCCAGCTCCCTGGTCGAACTCCCAGTAGAAGGGACAATTTGTATACTACACTTTTATTATATAAATTTGGAAAAGTTTAGGCTAAGAGAACTTGTCTTGATTCAGTCAGATTAAAGTCCTGAGCTTGGGAGAGAAGAGGGAGCAGTATGAGAAGAAGGCAACTAAGGTTATTGAATACTTAATGTACGCCAGACTTTGTGCTGGATGATTTACTGAGTCTGTCTTATTTAATCTTGATGAAAAAAATCACCCATGTTTTTTCACCTGGGGAAACTGAGAGTAGAAAGTTTATTTTCCTGAGGTTCTAAAATTGGTAAATGGTGGGGTTAGAACTCAAATCTAAGACTGCCTGCAAAGGTTATGCTCTTTCCTTTACACCATGAAGCCTTCCAGAGGCTTCTATTGTGGTCCCAGGTGTCAGGTATAAGGCTTTAGACCGAATATGTTCATTCCAGTGCTTTCTCTACATGTCAACAAGATCTTCAATGTTACAAAATTTAATGGTCTGAAATTTGAAAGAATCCAGGAGCCCCTTATGAACATAAGGGGAAAATGGGTCAAGCCCAGTGATTATTAGCAGATCACAAAGGAAGGAGAATGTGTTTTTGACTTCCAGCTTCAACTCAGCTGCTAATTTGTTACGTGGCCTTGGGCACATTACTTCCCTTTCTTAGTCTTCTAAGATTAAAGAAAGTACCAGGAAATGGACATTTTTGTGGGTGGCCCAGTTGATGATTTCCCAATCTTCTCTGTATTACTCTGTCTAGCACGTAGGGGACGGGAAGAAGTGATGGATGGGGGAGGACGAGCGTCTCATCCCAAAGAAGTTGTTTTGGCCCTGGAGAAGCAACAACTGGTTTGAATCTTGACAAATGAGTAGGAGTTTGTTAGGAAACTAGAAGGGGAGGGGAGATTCCAGAAGGGCAAAAACTTGAGCAAAGGCCCGGAATGAGTTTGGGGAACTGCAAGTAATCCAGGAAGGCTGTAGTATTTGCAGAAAGGGAGGAGCCAGACTAGAAATCAGGCAGTAGAAATTCATAGAAGCCAAGCCACATGGTGATCAGTAGTAGCCTTTCAGCCTTTGAAAGAGGCTGTCAATGGAAGATTCTCAGCATGGAAATAACACAAATTTGTGTTTGGAAAAGAGCCTCAACTCTGTATTTCTGCCCTCTGCCAGAGAATGGCACAACAGAGAAAGGATGTGCTCTTGTTGCCTAGAAACTGGAATGAAAAGACATTTGTGGGGCAGAACCTCTTATCTGTTACTAGAGGCCCGATGCACAAAATACATGCAAGAGAGGGCCTTCACAGTCCTGGCTGTGTCTGGAAGGATGTCTGATGGTCGTTCTGCTGTTTGAGTGTTTGGCTGTTAGGTCTATTTGCATATTATGCCTTTTTAAATTATAGATTTCTAGTCAGATTCAATAAAGCCAGTCTTGCAAGTGGGATTCTTCAAGGAACAACCAGATAAATCAAATAATGATAGCTCTCTGGAAATGAGGTTTGAAAGCACTGCAACTCCTTTCTGCTCCTACAGGGGCTACAAGCCTATTGGTTTTCACCATGATTGTGGGGTGTTGTTTATAAGGCAAGAGAGAGAATGAAGAGTGGGACAGAATAAAATACCACAGAAGTAACTATTCTTATTGGAACTTAGACATTTTTCTTGAATAAACACTCCCTGAATTATTATAAATGTTTAGTTATTTTAATTAATTTCTAGAACTCCAGAAAAGTTGGTTCTGATTATTTGTTTTGATAATTTTCTCATTGCTTTTATGAATGAGAGAATTTTGGAGATCCTTACTCTGCCATTTTTGCTACCATCTACTATGTGCATGTGTGTGTGTGTGTGTGTGTGTGTGTATGTGTGTGTGAGGGGGGGTAGCGGGGGGAGAGAATGTGAAATTCTCTTTGTCAGGTTAAGTAAATTCTCATCTTCTAGGTTGACTAAAATCATTGTCAAATTTTTACATCTTTTATTTATTTATTGAAGTGATTGTACACTTCACTCCTTTAATTGACCTAATCAAAATATATATATAGGTTTTTGTAAAAAGTTATGGTATCTTTGCATTCCTCAAATATATTAGAAGTTAATAATAAGTTTCTTGATCTGAGTGCTAATGATAGAGCCATATTTACTTTGTAGTTTAACATGCAGTTTTCAGGACATTCCATAGGAAATATTCCAATAAAGAAAAATAATGAAAAAGGGTGGCTTGGAAAAATACTGGCATTTAAGGTTTTGTTTCAAATTCTTCCCTAGCTTTTTTCCATTTTAGCCACACTTTGAACCTATTTTCTCTCCTTTGTATAAAAAATATAATTTTCAGTATATAAATATGTTTATATTCATCTTATTATCATATGTAAACACATAATAAAATTTATCTGAGTATATATATATTTACCATCATTTCTGAGATCCATGGTTCTACATATAAACTTTCAATATTTCATTACATTAGTTATCCCATAACTAGAAAAAACATTTTTATGAAAAAAACTCGTAAAATAATGCTAACTTAAATAATTGGCTTTTTTCAAGGAAATGTTTCAAATGTTACAATTTGCTAATTCCCCTCCTCATTTTGCAGAAAGTTCACATAGAACCACTTTTACCAACATCTTGGAACTTTTCATACATCAGTGAGAGCAATCATTCATAGCACAAACCTAGCCATGCTCCTCCCTTGCTGAAAGTCCACCAATGGTTGGCCAGTGTCCTCAGGACAAAATTCTTAGGATCCTGTGTTACATGGCCCCCGTGACCCCACCAGTCTCATCTCTTGCCATGCTTTCTCCAGCTCTTTCAGACACACTGGTCTCAGTCTGAATCTTAGGAATGGCAAGCTTTTCCTTTTTCCTAAAGTAGGGTTTCCTGAATTCAGTTTTGTGTCTTTGGTGATGGTGCAAGGCAGGAGGAGTGGGAGGTGGGAATTAGGTCAGCATTTCTGTAGTGCTGACCTAGAGGTCTTCCCAATATTACCACTATCTGGCTTTACTTGGGCTGAATCTTCTCTAGCCTCACCGGAGTCTCCAGAGCCCACACAAGGGGTTCGAGAGGGGTTACTGCCCCGTTTCAGAGTAACTTCTGCCTTTCTAGTTTTTTCCAGATTTTCTCAGAAAAAGAACACCCAATTTGCCATGAATCTACATAAAATTCTTTATTGAATTGTCCAGTGGGTCTCAAAAGCCCAGGGAACTTTAGGAAGAACAGTGGTCAGAGGAATTTGCATATGAGGCAGTGTGACGAAGAAAAATTGGCAATGATTCATCTTGATCACCCTAACAATTTGCCTTTTAAATTTCATTATCTCAGTGCCAATGTTTAGTTTCTCTCTTGATCCTGAATTCAAGTTACTCCCAAACTCTTCAGTGAAATTCTCTGCCACATTTTTGTTTGTTTGTTTAGGGATCTTGCATACAACCAGATGCTACAGGGGGCCTTTCCTGCTCTTTCAATCCTTTCTCGTGTTTTTTAAATACAAATGTCCTGGCTCTGGCCTGAAGCTGAGTGAAATTCTCCTGTGCTCAAAGTTGGTTTTGGAGTCAGGAAAGCTAAACTCTAGTCTAAAGGGTGAGAGAGAAAATGGGCCCACTTCATTTGTCATTGAATCTCCCTCTTACAGCTGAATTTCTCACTAGTTTTCCTAAGAAACACGTAGACCTCAGTCATATCAGGAAAAATGGATTTTTCTCATTGATCTGATCATGACTCTTGTGAAATTAAAGCCCCAGAATGATCATGCTAAGAATTATTATTTGAGAACTGGCTTATTTTTCAAGCACCACCTCCCAAGATGGCTCTCTCTTTGCCATCTAGAAATGTAGCAGTAGCTTTCCGTAGGTACTTTTTCACTCACACCTCTTCAGCAACCAGGTGGCTGTTGTTTCTTCCAGAGCACCTTGCCTCATCCTCCTTTCTTCTCCCTCCCTCCTTTTCTCCTTCCTTCCTTCCTTCCTTCCTTCCTTCCTTCCTTCCTTCCTTCCTTCCTATCCTTTCCTGTGGATATGCTTCTCATTGATTTTTTTTAGAGAGAAAGAGACAAGGAAAGAAAGAGAGAAACACTGATGTGAGGGGGAAACATCAACTGGTTGCCTCCTGTACGCACCCAGGGAGTCAAACCTGCAACCTGGGTGTGTGCCCTGGTGGAACCAAATCCGAAATGTTTTTGATGTAAGAGATGATGCTTCAAACAACTGAGTCACCTGGCCAGGGCCTTTCCTCCTCCTCTCTCTGTCTTTTTATTTTCTATTGATTTTTAAAAAGAGAATGGAAGAGAGGGAGGGAAGGAGGAAGAGAGAGAGAGAGAGAGAGAGAGAGAGAGAGAGAGAGAGAGAGAGAGAGAGAGAGAGAGAGAGAGAAACATCGATGTGAGAGAGACACATCCATTGGTTATGCCCTGACAGAGGCTAAGGATAGAATCTGCAACCTGTGTATGGACCCTTGACTGTGAATCAAACCTGTGACCCTTCAGTGCATGGGCTGACACTCCAACCATTGAGAACACTGGCCAGGCCCTTTCCTCTTTCTTGAAGACTTCTCCACACAAACTCCTGACATTCCGTTTTTCAGACTCTAATTCCAAAGGGAAGTTCTCAATGATCCTCAAAACTAGATCTGATCTTCCTAGTTTACATTTGCTCCGCCCTCACCAGCTCTTTTATCTAGCAGTTGTCATATTTGATGACACCTGTACCATTGTCATGAATGAAATGAAATTGCAAATTTTCCTTGGGGTGGTCCTCCAGCCTAGGATATAAACTGCATGAAGGCATAAACTATGTCTATCTTTCTCAGTGCTAAATTCAGAATGATGTTGTTTAATAAATGCATATAAACAATTTTTGAATAGTCTGAACTTGGTTGGTTGGGAGCTAACATTTCCCCCCCCATTCACATCAGGACTATGCCAAATCTGCCTTCCATCACTTAAGGATGCTTTGGGAAAATCCCCCACTTCTGTTTTTTATCACTTCTAGTAACTTAACAGTGCAGTTCAATGTAAAATTCCCCTTTAACTTCTTCCTGCCACTCCAGCTAAGGCCTGTCTCATGGTCCAAAAATCTATAATAGGAAGGGAGATATGGTCTAACACTTTTCCCCTCTATTTTGCCTCATCTAGTTTCAGCTTCTCTAGTGGTGAGGGCATGGCAGGGAGGCCAAACTCTTTCTCAGTTACCTGGCTGCTGCTAGTTTTCTGTTTCTCTGACTAAAACTGATCCACTGTGGATGCCTGCTCTGACAGACATCTGAATGTTGGCTCATTTGTGGAGCACAGGTGTGAGTGTTGGGGGGGGGCGCAGGTTGGTGGGAGTGGGAGCGCTCCACCGAAGAGAGCTGATGTGGGAGATGTTCTCTGGGTTGGCCTCTCCTGGCCCTCCTCCCACTCAGCTCCCACTGAGGGCATACCATCCAACCTTGCTGCTGGCATCTGCCTACCTAGTGGCCAGATGGCAAGACAATCGAAGCCTGGCTACCGTCTGCAGTGTCCTCTGTGGAAACGCTACAGGCCAACCAGTGAGTGTGCAGACTGCTCCCCATCTCACTCACATTCTGTGTTTCTGTCTTTGGGAAGATCAACAAATCCACTGCCGGACCAAGGAGAGTGACTTCACTTTTTTATATTTCTTGACTCTGATGTAGTGCTTTTAGAGTCCTTTTCAGTTGACATTAAGGCAAGCAAGGTGACCTCATTCATGCAGAAGAGAGGGAAAAGCCACAGGTCTCTCCCAGATCCAACCAGGTTGATCCTGATGTTTTTCTCTTCTCTCCCCATTCTTCTCTTTATACAGAGTGGGGGTGAAGAGTACTGGGGTGATTGATGGGGGAGCAAAATCAATTCGATCACCCCTTACTTAGCTTAGAGGTGATGCTATTCCTGACATACATATAACTCTTTGGGGAGCTTGAAGTCTCTTTGTCTTAGCTCTAAGTTTGGGCCATTGGGAAAAGTCCATCAGGAATCACATTACAGATAGCTCCTGGTATTGAGATGTGTTTGTTGTACTGTCTGCTCCATAAAGAGCCTTTGCCCAAGCTGGGGTCCCAGACACAGGGTCACTGGGCTGAAAAGCAGTGAATGCCGCTTTCACTCAGGAAACAAACAGCCAAGGCACTAGCTCTCATGGGTTGTGAGATCCTCGTAGACAGATGGAACATTAGGGGCAGAACAGAGTACAGTGAGAGCTTGGTACAAAGCAGAACTACTGAGAAAAATGTACCAGCAGAATGAGGTGGAACAGAGGACAGAAAACATAAGAGACAGGAAGATGATGAGGGGAACAAATATTTGGAAAGAGAAAAGATGGTGCAGGAAGAGGGGCTGAGGTCAAGGGGAGGAAACTAAGAGGCTGAGGTCAAGGGGAAGGAACTGGGTGAAGGGACTGGGCTACAGCTTGCCTAGCTAGAGCAGAGGGAGATGGGCAGAGCAGCTGGTGAAAGAGAACGAGGGCCTGTGCTTCCGGCTTTGCAGCTGTGCAGATGGCTTTGGGCTGAATCCATCCCTTCTTTTACCATGCTGTCTCCTGAGGTGATTCGAGGAGGGAGGAGGAAGTGGGGGGGGGGGGAAGTGTGGTGCAGGAGCTGCCACTTTAACTTTTAAAAATATATTTTTTATTGATTTCAGAAAGGAAGAAAGAGGAAGAGAGAGAGAGAGAGAGAGAGAGAGAGAGAGAGAAACATCAATGATGAAACAATCATTGATTAGCTGCCTCTTGCAAGCCCCCTACTGGGGATGGAGCCCACAACCGGAGCATGTGCCCTGACTGGGAATGGAACTGTGACCTCCTTGTTCATAACTCAAATGTCTTTTGATTCCCAGTCAGGGCACATGCCTGGGTTGTGGGCTCAATCTTCAGTAGGGTCATGCAGGAGACAGCCAATCAATGAGACTCTACCATCATTGATGTTTCTATCTCTCTCCCCCTCCTCTTTCCTCTCTGAAATCAATAAAAATCTTAAAACAAAAAACAGTGGTGTGTGGGCAGCAGTATCTGCATCTCCTGGTAGTTCATTAGAAATGCAGAATCTCAATTCTCCCCCAGGATCTACTGACTTAAAGTCTGCATTTTAACAAGACCACTAGGTGATTTTCTGCGGTTCAACACAAAGTTTAAGAAGCACTGAAATAATCCAAGGCATTCGGTTTTACTTAAACATGCTCCAGTGGAGCCAGCAGAGGGCAGTGCTGGCTGAGCAACTGCACGGAAAACTTGTCCTCAGACTTCAGAGAACTTTGGGCCAAGGTTGGACTGTCTTCTCTGCACAAAGACAAATGGCTGGAGCTCACTGAATCACCCCATTAAGCGTTGATGTATAGGAAAACCAATGAGGGGCGTGGGAATACATGAGAATCAGACTCAGTCCCTGTACTAGAATTCCCAGACAAGTTTGGGGTATCAGATATGCTTAAGGCATCCCCGGATTCATGGGCATGTAACCTGTACAATCAAGCTATTCCTATGCTGCTCCAACACAGTCAAGGGTGAACCTGAGTGAGGGCGGTGAAGCATTGAGAAAAGACGGACAATAGAATGAAAGCTGGGTCTCGGTGGGACGCTGTCCTCTCTGATGGAGAGCTAGCGACAGCGCCACGGACTACAACCTGTGTCTTTATTTTATAGCAGATGCCACGAGGCAAAGTAAGGGTGTGGTCAAGATGTTTACAACATTGTCGTCGGTTTTGTTGCTACTCAATTACATGCATGTGAACGCTATCAAGCCCACATCATTCAGGCAAATGGGACCACATGTTTGGACTGTAGGTTCAAGCTTACAACCATAGCTGTTGGCTGTAATTGTGCTGGGAGGGCTCGCCCTCCCAGGTTGGGACTTGCACGTGGCCATGAGAGGACTGTGCTCTCTCATTAGACCAAGGATTGAAGTTGTCCAAACACTGTAGCAGTGCTCTGTTATGGGGTGACTTCCACAACCAGTTGCAAACGACCACGGAGGCGATTAAGTTGGTAATAAGCAGGCAAGGATTTATTGAAAAGTGGCCAGGACGGTCGCGGGGGCACCATGCAAACACCCACGGCCGCACAGCCCTGCGTGCATGCAGGCCTTTTAAAGCGGTCTGAACCATAAATATTATTGCCCTGCGTTTGACAAACAGCCCTCAAGGCCGCATCTGGGGGAAAGGGTGCCAAAAGGTTGTGAATGACCCTATTTCTTGCTCTTTATCTTCTAACTATATTTTCTGCTAAACATGGGAATGTGGTCCTATCTTTGTAAAAACCAGTGTCTTAGCTACATAATTGGCGCCAGACTGTTACTCCTCTGGTTTTAGTCTTCAAGGTCACAAGCTAGGAAATAGATCAATAATTCTTTTTTGTTTGTTTGTTTAAGCAAGCAGGGGTGGACCGAGGTCAAAGTTTCAAACAGCAGTTTTACTCAGTAAATGTTCTTATGACCTTATTTCACTCTCCACACGTTTCTGTGCTCAGAAGGGTGTGGCACTTGATTTGGTCCTCTGCTGTCAAGATCTTGAAATTCTTAATAAGTTCATCTTTCAATGTGTGCTTTTTGTGAACTCCATTGAGACCAGGGAGATGCACATGAGCAGAGGAGAAGTGTGCTGTGTGAACATCAGTTACTGTCCCCCGTTGCTACATTCATATGTACCCTCCATGGTACCCCACATGTACAGAGCCCAGTGGACCCAGGATGTATGGAAGTTCACTGAGACTCAGGTGAGTATGAAGGAAGTGTGTTATGGAAGTCACTGTCTTCCATAGAGTTGTTGTTGGAATGTGTGTGCATCAAGAAATAAAATGAAAACAGTTAAGTTAGTGTTTTACAGTATTTTTACTGTTCAATACATATGCATATACAAACAAAATATGAATTGAGTACTTCTAATGATTCCACATACAAATTTTTTTATTTTTTTTATTTTTAATTAATTAATTTATTTATTTTATTTTTTAAATCTTTATTGTTCAGTTTATTAATTACATTGTTCCCCCTTTTTTATCCTCCTATAGCTCCCATCCACCCTGTACCCATCCCACCCTCCACCCTCACCTCCCCCTCCCCACTGTCCTCTCCCATTGTTGCAAGGTTTTTGTCCAGTCTCTTGCTGCACTTCCCACACCCCTTTTCTCCCCAAAAATTGTCAGTACATTCCCTATGTCCATGATTCTGTCATATTTACCAGTTTATCCTGTTCATCAGATTATTAATTCACTTGATTTTTTGTATGCATTTGTTGATAGATGTGTATTTGTTGTTCATAATTTATATTTTCACCTTTTTCTTCTTCCTCTTCTTAAAGAATATCTTTCAGCATTTCGTATAATATTGGTTTGGTGGTGATGAACTCCTTTAGCTTTTTCTTATCTGCGAAGCACTTTATCTGATCTTCAGTTCTGAATGATAGCTTTGCTGGATAGAGTAATCTTGGTTGTAGATTCTTGCTATTCATCACTCTGAATATTTCTTGCCACTCCCGTCTGGCCTGCATCGTTTCTGTTGAGAAATCCGCTGACAATCGTATGGGTGTACCTTACAGGTAACTAACTGGTTTTCTCTTGCTGCTTTTAATATTCTCTCTTTGTCTTTTGCTCTTGGCATTTAATTATGACGTGCCTTGGTATGGTCCTCTTAGGGTTCCTATATATTAGGGTTTGGTGTGCTTCTTGGACTCCTAAGTCTATTTCTTTCACCAGGTGTGGGAAATTTTCAGTCACTATTTCTTCAAATAGGTTTTCATTGTCTTTCTTTCTCTCTTTTTCTGGCACCCCTATAATTCGGATGTTGGTATGCTTGAGGTTGTCCCAGAAGCCCCTTACACTATCTTCAATTTTTTGGATTCTTTTGGTTTCTTGCTTTTTAGGCTGAGTGGATTTTACCTCTTTGTATTTCAAATCTTTAATTTGGTTCTTGGGGTGCTCTAGAGTACTTTTAGGTCTTTGTGTAATATTTTTTATTTCAGTCAATGTGTGCTTAATTTCTGGTTGGTCCTTTTTCATATCCTTCAGAGTCTCCTTCATATCCTTGAGTGTCTCCTTCATTTACTTATAGGACTCATTCATTTCCTTGTAGGTCTTGCTTATTTCCTTATAGGTCTTGACCTTTTCTAGGAGCCTCTTGAAAAGCCTTATAACCGCGGTTTTGAACTCTATGTCTAGTCGTCTTTTTTCCTCCATTTCTTTCACACCTGATTTCTTTCCATGTCTCTGCATGGTGGCTGATTTATGTGGTAGATGACCTCTAAGGGACAGTGGTTCAGCCTCCCCAGTTACCTGAGGTAGGTAGTCTTACTGCAATTCTTTATGGGTTGTACAGTATTTTTGAAATTAAGCCCAGCTTGTTGTTGTTAGCCCTAACAGGGTTTGACCTCCAGGCCAATTGGCTGTGAAGGGAGACTGTGTTCAGGTTGGATGGGCGGGGTCTCTGAGCTGAGCAGGCAGCCTCAGCGTCAGCTACATCCTATGCGGCGCTCGTGCGCGGGTCTCTGTTGGGTGGCAATTGTTGCAGGCACCTCCAAGAGAAAGCCGCTAGTCTCTACCCCTTGCCAGACAACTCTGCCTCTCCCCAAATGAGTCTGCACACCCAAAGTCTCGCCCAGGGTTGTAAAACAAAACAGTCCGGTGGTTTCCGGTTCGGGGGCAAGTCGCCAGGGAGCAAGTTGCGCGTCTGTGCTGTCGCACTCTTTACGCGGGCTCAGTGCTTTTCCAGGTTTCTCCTCAGACTAGGAGACCTCTGCCGCGCCCGGCTTCCAGGGTGCGTCCCCCGGACCTCGGACCTCGCCTGGTGCTGGGGAATCTGTGCGGTGGGACGTCTTCACCTTCCCTGTTGGAGAAATCCAGCCAGGGTTGCTGCTGCCAGCCCTATAGCCCCTGCACGCGGCCATGGCTCCTAACCTCTGTTTCCACACGTATCTTCAAGGCTGCGCTCCGCCGCTCTTCTGAGTCTCAGTGTCCCACCTTTACTTTTATTTGTGGAGTTTTCACTCAGCCAGCTGTCCGGTGATTCTGGATGATGTTTGTTTTGTTGTTTTGTTGTAGTTTTTGAATTGTTGCGCGGGGCAGAACAGTAGGTGTTTACCAATGCCGCCATCTTGGTTCTCTCTCCAGATATAATTCTCCACATAGAAATTGAATGTTCTTGCATTTCATTCAAAACTGATTTGGCACAATTTAAAAAATAAAAGTCATAATGATTTAGAATTTTCTTTTCTTTTTTCTTTCTTTTTTTTTTTACTTAAAACATTGAACAGCAAATTTAAAAACATGCACAAACCATCCCAAGTAGAGAGAGGTTGGGGAAGAAAGGGAAAAGCTTGTGTTAGCACCTTTAATGGCACTTTCCCCCTGCCTTTTGAACAAGGATTTCCACATTTTCATTTTGCACTGAGCTCCCCAAATTATGTATCTAGCACTCCTTCGAGGGATTGGAGAGGCAGGGAACAACTGTTGCTTGTGACCCAAGCCTTCTACATTGGGACCTGCCTCAGGTTTCCAAGTAACTAGAACCAATATAAATATGATGCCTGGCAAGGCATGCCATTTTTCAGCAGCTGAGGATCATGCTGATTTGAGATGCACAGGGACATTTCCTCACTCTTACTGCCTCCCCCAGGAATCCTCTTTCATTACAGTCGTGTGTGTGTGTGTGTTCGTGTGTGTGTCTTCCCCTAGAAATCCTCTTCTTCTGCCAAGAAAAAGTGAGGGAAAAGGGAAGGACACTATGTATAGAAAGAAATCCTAGATGGTCTGATTGAGTGATGTGAGCTGATAAGAGGTGAGTTGGGGGTGGAATTGCAGGTTAGCCTGAGGGAGACAGTGGGTATCTTAGGAAGCCCAGGCTATCTTGTGATATAAAAACCCAATCATGCTTATCATGCATGTACAATGCAGACCAGCATCTGCCTTCTAAGTGATGGCTTGGACATGGGCTCCTTGCATTATGTGGCTCCATTCCTGAGTCTCTCACTTTCTGTCCCCACAATTCCACTCACCTTCTATTGGCTAAAACCAGGCACATGACTCCAGCTAGATGAAAGGAGACTAGGAAAAAGAGGTTTTCTATTGGCCTGTGTATTAGTCAGGGTTCTCCAAACAGACCAATCACACACACACACACACACACACACACACACACACACACACTCATTTAGCGTAAGGAATTGGCTCATGCAATTATGGAGGCTCACAAGTCCTAAGATCTGAGTGGGAAAGCTGGGGACCCAGGAAAGCCCACGGTGTAGTTCCAGGCCAAGTCCCAAGGCAGGAAAACCCCCCACAAAGGTCCCAGCTTGAAGGCAGTCAGGCAGGAGGAGTTTCCCTTTGCAGGTGAGCCTTTTTGTTCTATTCAGGACCACTGCTGACTGGCTGAGGCCTATCGCCATTGGAGAGGGTAACCTGCTTTATTAACTCTACTGATCCAAATGATAACCTCACAGACAAGTGCCCTCACAGACACACCAGAATAATATTTGACCATGTGCCTGGGCATCCCCATGGCCCAGTCAAGTTGACACTTAAAATTAACCCCATCACGGACCAGGAGGAAAAATGAAAGTTTGGTGAAGACACAGCATCATCTCTGCCACAGAGGACTGGATGTGGGGAACATTGTGGGTGGTGAAGCAGTCCTGAAGGGGGAGCCTACCGTTGAGTGACCCTCTTAGCTCCAAGCCTATGGGGAGCCTTAGAGGAGGAAAACATATAGCAAAAATTCCAATTATTTGTCAGTGCTGGACCTGGACACTACTGTCTTTATATAACGGAAGACCCTGGTGAGAATATTTTGTCGATTTTATGGCTTTATGGATCTCATGACAGCTAGAACTTGAAGAGTTGCCCACACAGCAATGATGATGAAGGAGGAGGGAGAACTCAACTCCCTGGTGGACGCTGACGACACCTTGCCATGCTAGCAGTCGGCAGCTGTGCGTTGCTGCAGGCGGCCCAGGACCAAACCAGAGAGGGATCTTGCATTGCCACGATGTGTCCACCATCTGGATACCATTGCTTAGATGTATACATGAAGAATTATTTGACATTGAAACTGGGACTCAGAACAGTCGGACATTGAAACTGACACTCAAACTTTTTTTGCTCTTATATATTTGTTTTCAGTATGCAGAGGCACGATATTTTTGAAGAAAAGAAACGGGAGAGTGATTGATATAGAGGCAGGGTGGCTTCGAACAGGCTGTCAAGCTACAGGGGGAAGACTGGAGTGGAGGGGAGGCAGATGCTGGGGAAGATCAACCGAAGGACTTGTATACATACATATGAGCATAACCAATGAATGAAAGACTCTGGGGGTGGGGAGGAGGGCAGGTGGGGACAAGTGCTGGGGGGTAAGGGAGGCTGGGGGGAGGATATTAGGGGGGAGGAAAACATATGTACTACTATTAAATATGTTATGTTGTAAATAAAATTTTAAAAAAATAAATAAAGATTATGAAGGAGAAATAAAAAAATGTATCTTTATTATTGAAAGCATTACAGATGTCTCCTTTGTGTGTCTCCCTCCCCCCCCCCCCCCGCATTAATCCCCTCTTCCCAACACCTGTCTCTCCCAAGCCTTTACCACACTATTGTCTGTGTCCAAGTTAATCTTTCCCCCTCCCCCCACTCTCTCTCTGAAATTCATCAGTTTGTTCCATGGTTCTATGTCTCTGGATCTATTTTGTTAGAACTTACTGGGATGGCATTGGTTAATAAAGATATATAGGTTTCAACTGCACAATTCTATAATACATCATCTCTATATTGTATTGTGTGTTTATCACTTCAAGTCAAGTCTCCTTCCATCACCATTTTTTTACCCCTCTTTTTACCTCCCCCAGTCTTTCCCTCTGATAATCACCATACTGTAGTCATGATTTTTAAAAATATATTTTTATTGATTTTTTTTTTTTTTTACAGAGAGGAAGGGAGAGGGATAGAAAGTCAGAAACATCGATCAGCTGCCTCTTGCACATCCCCTACTGGGGATGTGCCCACAGCCAAGGTTCATGCCCTTGACCAGAATCAAACCCGGGATCTTTCAGTCCACAGGCCGACACTATTCACTGAGCCAAACCAGTTTCAGATGTAATCATAATTTTAAAAAATATATTTTTGTTGATTTCAGAGAGGGAGAAATAGAAACGTCAATGATAAAAGAGAATCACTGGTCAGCTGCCTTCTGCACGACCCTTACTAGATATGGAGCCTGCAACTTGGGCATGCGCCCTGACCAGGAATCAAACAATGACTTCCTAGTTCAATCACTGAGCCATGCCAGCTGGGTTGTAGTCAAAATTTTTAAAAATTTAATTTGAGCCAAACCGGTTTGGCTCAGTGGATAGAGCATGGGCCTGCGGAATGAAGGGTCCCAGGTTCAATTCCCGTAAAGGGCATGTACCTTGGCTGCGGGCACATCCCCAGTTGGAGATGTGCAAGAGGCAGCTGATCGATGTTTCTCTCTCATTGATGTTTCCTACTTTCTATCCCTCTCCCTTCCTCTCTGTGAAAAATCAATAAAATATATTTTAAAAAAATAAAAATAAAATAAAAATTTAATTTGAAACTCTTTATAGGTGCTTCAAAACACTTTCTCCATCCCATAGAACCAGAGCTTCTACTTGGGTGAAGAGCATGGTTGCTGTTAAAGACAAGATCCTGCAGTCTTCTAGTTTCACCCTTGAGTTAGAAGAGCTTGTCTCAGATCAATAGGACGCCAAGAGTGGTGGGTACCATGACGATGAGCCACACTGGAATCCAAACTACTCCAGAGGATCCGGCTGAAAAGGCAAGAAAACCCCAAATACTTAGGTGTTTGATTACTGCTGTTAGAAAGGGTGGCGGTGTGGACATTGTCATGGGAGCAGGAAAGTGTATTTCCTCCCTTAATCCAATCTCATTGTGCCTGAGATATCCTCACCCAGACTGGCCCAGTCTCCCCAGATTAAAGTATAAAGAATGCAAAAACCCATTAACTATTACTGAGTCCAATGCTTTCATGTCTGTGGGCCTGGGAAAGGATCACTCTCCTCTACCAGACAGCATTGAGTAGGGAAGAGCTCCAGGTATAGACAGATAACCACTTAATGTTATGCACAGATAACCTTAGGAAAGGAAGGACTACTTCCTGTTTTTCCACCTCATTACCCATTTGTACCAACTAGAAGGAAAAAAAGAGGAGGGAAGGGAGAGACAGGGAGGGGAGGGAATAAAAACAGAGGAGGAGAGGAGACAGCCAGGAGGAGAAGGAAGGAAGTAAAAAATAATAAGGGAAAGACAATGAATGATAAAATAGGGAAGGGAGATTAGGGATGCTTTTCTAGGATAATTTGGGCAGCTAAAAAGTGACAAGATAGATTTAACCCTTCCAAATAATTTATGTATTATTATTTTCATCTTTGCTGCAAATGAGCAGTCACTCTCTTTTTATGAAGGATAGACTGTGTGTCTTCCTTTTCCTGGATCTCAGGATAGGGTGTTGACGAAAAGGTAATGCTGGAACTGCCCAGTAAACTGTGGTCTCAAGGTTAGATACCAAACTTCACATTGAGTCTGAGGTGACAGAAAAACAGCAAATATGCGGAGACTAGAAGAGATATGACCAGTTAGTTGGGAAGAATAAAGAACATAGTTTCCATAGTCCACCTGTAGCAGCAGAGATAGAGAAATCAGCCCAGATTGGAAAGTAGACTGGCTCCAAGAAGACCATGAAAGAGCAATGTCCTTGGGGGCCATGGTCCCTGATGACTGGGCATGACAGGTATCTCAGGTAAATGTTGGCATCACAGGGATGAGTTATTCTAGAAGGATATGTACACCAGGGCTCAGGGATGTGATTTCAGGGGTGCAGAGAATAAGAGAGACCTGAATGCTGGTAACAACAATCCATGTTTATTAAGGGGACCCTCAAACCCCTAGTTTTCCCAACTTGAAGGGACTTTGCCTAATTTAGCTACCATTCACTGAAGACTTGTCAGGCACTGTGCTAAGTCATTTATATTATCTCATTCAATCCTTACAACAACACGAGGTAAAAACTATTATTTTGTCTGTTATTTAAGAGGAACATGACTTAGAGAAACTAAGTAACTTGCTTGGTTAGCAAGTGACATTCCCAGAATTAATTCCCAGGCATCTGACTCCAAAACCCATAGACTTACAACCCAATCTTTGCTCCCCACTATGGTTCTGTGTAGGCTTGATAGAGATTCAGGAGTGATGCTCAAGTGAGTGAGTAGATTCTCCCAGCAGATGGAGGAATCTGAGACATAAAACCCAGAATTTGTCTGCCTAAATTCATCAAGAACTGACCAGGAATCAAACAATGACTTCCTGGTTCAATCACTGAGCCATGCCAGCTGGGTTGTAGTCATAATTTTTAAAAATTTAATTTGAGCCAAACCGGTTTGGCTCAGTGGATAGAGCATGGGCCTGCGGAATGAAAGGTCCCAGGTTCAATTCCCGTAAAGGGCATGTACCCCTGGGGAGAGTCCCCTGGGGAGAGCAGAGAGTTTCTACCTTAGGATAAGGCTCTCACTCCTGTTCACTACTTATTCTTTGGCCCTTCTTCTGTTGTTGATTTAGACTATCTACCAGAAACCCCTCACTGTGCCTGTTCAATAATGTGTGGCCTACTCTCGCACTTGCCCTATTCTCTCTGGTCACCCTGCTATATCAGATTTCCTACAGTTACCCTGGCCTCAGATTCCAGGACCATGCATTATTTGAGCAGGCGAGGAGTTGACATCTTGTGCAACTGCCCTTTGCAGATAAGGACATTGATCTCCACCAAAATGAGGTGAGTTCACTGGGAAGTGTAGGCAAAGCCCTGAGTAGAACCTGAGTCTCCCAGATGCCTTGGGGATACTCCATCAAATTCTCTGCCAGGATAATTTGAAAGGGCCCCCACACCTTTCTCCATTCAAGAGAAAAACTGTGACCCTGAACCCACCTGAGTTCCCGTGGGAATATTTCTTACGCAGTTTGCAGGGTGACCTGAAGTGGACTGTGTCATTGTTGTAGCTCACAGGATTGCTGACTCCGCATCTGTAAAACTTGGAGAAGTTCTGAGGTGTAACGGTGATATTAAGCACACCACTCTGGAGCCGTTCTGAAATGGGTCCTGAGTCCCCATACCAGCTGTAGTTGACAGACTGACTTGGGACCATACAAGTCAGGATCAGATAACAGCTGCTGTTCATTTCCTGTGTCTTCTCAATCTTTATGTCAGGCTTAGGTACAGGATCTGAAAGTGAGGAGGGTGTTATAAGATGAGACATTGGATTTATGCATTTGTGGGCATTTATGCTGTGAAGGTTTAGCCAACGATGTACAAAGGAAGCTAGGAGTGACAAATGCTGTGGGAATTGGAGTAATAGAGCAGAAGTCCCTCTAGAGGGAACTAGTGAGCAGCTTGGCCCTCTGGGAAGCTTCAGACTGGGAGAGGTTTCAGAGGAGGAGCTATGCACTCAGAAACAAAATGGGTTTATGATAGAGCGTCATCCTGCGGACTCAAGGGTCTCAGGTTCGATTTCGGTCAAGGACATGTACCTTGGTTGTGGGCACATCCCCAATAGGGGATGTGCAGGAGGCAGCTGATCGGTGTTTCTCTCTCATCAATGGTTCTAACTCTCTATCCCTCTCCCTTCCTCTCTGTAAAAATCAATAAAATATATATTTTAAGAAATTAAGCCCTGGCCTGTGTACCTCAGTGGTTAGAACATCAGCTAGCACACCAAAGCGTCTTGGGTTAGATTCCCAGTCAAAGGCTGTGCCAGATGGAGGCTGGGGGCCAAACCCGGGTTTGAATAAAGGTTCTATACTATTGCAGCCGTTTTAGGCTCCCTGGTGGTTTTGGGGGATTATGAAATCTGGGCATAACAGCTGCTACATCTTCCCCAGCACAACCAATTTTTCTTCATTGACACTGAAACTGAGATATACAAAAGTCTAGACTTTGAGAGATAAGTCATGTAAATGGCAAGAATCCACAGGCCTAGTCCACAAATTCTTGCAGCTGCGGACTCTGGATTGGCCATAGTTCTTAGTCTTCCTCCCCTTCAGCCTTTCTTGAATCTTCCAAGCTCCTTCCATTAATTTAAATAATTTCTCTCTCTCTCTCTCTCTCTCTTTTTTTTTTTCCCTAAAAATTGGTTCCTCTTTCCATTGTGGACAAAAAAAAAAAAAAAAAATTACATGCTAACCTGACTAGCTCAGAGGAGGCCTGTAGGGGTTTTGCAAACTCAAAGACCTAAAGGAACCACAAACGACTGCCTGAAACTAAAACTTTAACTAAAAGCAGTTTATGGTGGGTAGTCACATTCTGATAAAGGTCAATATTTACCATAACTGAGTCTATTATCTTTTTGCATCCACGATAACATATCATTGTGTGGATGAAAGGAGCCACAGGCTAACCTGATAAGCTCAGGGGAGGCCTGTGTGGCAGTCTGGTAAACTCAGAGACCTAAAATAACCACAAAAGATGGTTTGAAAATTAAATATAACTACAAACAGGTTATAGCGGGTAGTCATGTGCTAGGCTGGTATTTTCCCTAACAAAGATCAACTTAGATCTTTACTGAGCCATTTGCCTTTTTGCCTCTAAGATAACGTATCTGTGAGATGTCTGGATAACTTATAACTTCCCTTTTTCTGGAGCCCCTGGGGCACAACCAAATGTGGTGGGCACCGGGACAGATACCACAAATTCCTTCATCATCATGTTAATTGTTCCTGCATTCACCTAAGTATGTGTCCATCATTTTACTTTTTATCCAATCCCAGGTGGGATTGCTTTATCCCACCTCCTTAATCCATCACCAATGAATTTCATGTAACCCACTTATGTCTCTCCTTTGACTGTGTTATATAACTACAAATGTAACCCACTTACATCTTCTTCTTTTTTTTTTTTTTCAAGTTTAAATGGACCTTTAATGACTGGGGTGTGGTTTAGGATTTAAAGGTTGTTGAATGGTCTAAGCCACAGGGACAGAAGGGCTCAGTAGGCTGAGACTGCTGCTGGCGGTAACCTTCGTTTTTGCGGTTGCCATCCTTCTGATCTCAGAAGTAGCCGCCATAGGAACCCTGCTTGTGGTCAAATACGCGCTCATTATTTTCCTCCAGCTGCCCAGCTTTTCCGCCAGCTGCCCGGCTTTTCCACCAGCTGCCCAGCTTTCCCGCCAGCTGCAGAGCCAGGTTCTGTTGGGCAGTGGGCTCTGTGCGGTGCAGCACCACAGCCTGTGTTGGCTGGCCCAAGGAGGCCATCAACTCCTCATTAATGATCATCTTGCTAATGATGGAGTGTACAGTGGGTAGGTCAAGCTCAAACATGTCAAACAGTGTATCCATACTGATGGAGTCATAGACACTGCTGTAGGTGAAGAGGTATGTCCGAAGTGACGCTTCCTGGATCTTCCGAACCAGCATGGTTCGGACTTTGTCAGCTTCAGGGAAAAGGTCCCACACTTTGCCATTCATTTTCTCATTGATTACACTGTGGCAAGTGTTCCAGTCACCCATCTTCATAGCCTTGGAAGCAGCGACCACATGTTCTCTCATTGATTCAGGGGGGCCCAGCAGGGGCTGTTGCTCACCCACTTGCAACTGGTGATGGAACTGCTTGCTGATCATGCGTCAGCAGGCATCACTTTCATGGGCAGCCATGTAGGGGATCTCCAGGAGCATGGCAGACACCAGATAAATACACTCCAGCAGCTCCAGGTTGATGTGCAGGTGGAAGGGACCTGCCGGTGCCGCTCCACCTTCTCCTGCTCCTGGTTGTGTTCCTGGAGGCTGCGCAGCAGCAGACCCTGACCCAGGAGCTCCTTGGTCTGGCCACTTGACTGGATGTCCAGCAGGGCATTGTGAGCATCCTTGGTCAGACCCCCACACAGATGCCTAGCTGCACCATAGTGCATTTGTACAGGATCTGTACTGGAGGGTCTGCGTGCTGAATGTTGTCTTGTAGGTGGTTCATGAGCATGAGGTCACAGGCCTGGTACCAGGGGGAGTGCAGGGCATGATGGTAGATATGGCAGAGGATGGCGCACGTGCGAATTCGGTCTGTGCTGTCTTTGTAATAGATGTACTTGCAAAGTCTCTCCAACAGCAAGGCCGAGTCCTCATCCTCATTTTCTGCCTGATCTTGATCAGACTTTGAGGAGCCCTCAGGGAGGGTAAGCTGCCGTTGATGGGCCTTCTAATCAAACTTGTAGTAGGTGTGGAGAATGCGCCTCAAGTAGACACAACAGATCTCCTCAGTAGTCCCCTTCTCTTCCAGGTAGTGCTTCACACGCTCAATGATGGCACACACCTGTGCCTCATCCTTCAAGTGCTCCACCTACTCTTGGGAGTGAGGGTCAATATTTTGCATTATTTTAGTAAATTCATCATCCATCTGTTCCACCAGAGTTAGAATACAGCCACGAACATGCAGTGGCTGGTCAACATTATACAGGTTCTCACTCTCTTCCAGAATGTTCTCTCCAACAAAGATGTTAGGCTTTGCAAACAGGATGTCCATCAGCTCATTGATGCAATCCAGGCACTTCTGCCACATCTCGGGCTTCATGTATGTAACCAGGTTGGGGTTGTAGTCATAGAGAGAGGCAATGATATTGAACTTGATCTTAATGGCGACACCCTCCCCAATTTGAACCAGCAGCTGTAGCACCTCAATATGGGATGCATGGTCAGTTCCTTTCTTGCCTCGTGCCTGCAGGTTTTCAGTTTCTTGATGACATCATGGGTGGTCTCAGTTCCCTTGGCAAACATTTTTGGTTCCTTCTTCATGACAGGCACTCCACCTCGGACCCTTTCCCACTCCCCGCCTTCATTGTCCTCCTCCTCCTCATTCAAGCGCTTAGACTTCCTATTGTGCTTCTTCTTGGCTTTGTCCTCCCATTTCTTCTCAGCAGCCTTCTTGTCCTCCTCTGTGGCTGGGGCATTTTAAAGGAATCTTGAGGCCAGCACGGTCTGTTTCTCTTCTTCCTCCTCTGAGTCTGAATCAGAAGATGTTGAGCTTGTGTCCCACTCTTCATCCTCCTCTGAATCTTCTGAGTCCTCATCTTCATCCTCCATCTTTTTGAGGCACTTGCCACTCTCCGCAGAAGAAGCTTCTGATTTTTTCTTCAAGAAAGCTGCAGCACTGACTCCGTCCTCATCCCCATCTGAAGAGCCTTCTGAATCCTCGTCATTCTTCTCAGCATCTTCATTTGCAGACTGCTCAGGGTTCTGCTTGTAATTTGTAATATGGGATTCAAAATATCGGTTATATATTCAGATCTTCTGGTGCAGAATGCTCAAGGCCTTGACGTTGTTCTTGTTCATTTTCGTCTTTCCTTCCTTTTCTTCCCATAGCTCATTAAGATAGTCGTCCGGATCAGCCAGGATGCAGATATAGAACCTGGGGACACCTTCCTTGTCCACAATACTTTTAGCCTTGCCATATGCCTTTTCCAGGAGCTCACATTCTTCCAGGCACTTGGTGACATCCCGAATATTCATGGCATTAAGGATGGTCCAGCCGAGACCGGTTTGGCTCAGTGGATAGAGCGTCGGACTGCAGACTGAAGGGTCCCAGGTTCGATTCCGGCAAGGGCATGTACCTTGGCTGCGGGCACATCCCCGGTAGGGGGTGTGCAAGAGGCAGCTGATCGATGTCTCTCTCTCATGGATGTTTCTGACTTTCCATCCCTCTCCCTTCTGCTCTGTAAAAAATCAATAAAATATATATATATACATATATATATATATATATATATATATATACATATATATATATATATAAAAGGATGGTCAATTCCTCAAACCTCTTGTCCTTGGCACTTCGAACCACTCTCTTGGTATCTTCTTCATCTTCACTCAGCATCAATGGCTGTTTGTCGTAGTTGCTCCCGACAGGTTTGGCTTCCTCCCTGAACAGGGACGCTCGGACTCGCTGTCCAAACCGGTGGTAAAACACTGAGACAAGGTGACAGGGGAGGGCTTTGGCGGGTGCAGCCGGATCGGCTGAGCCTGCAAGCCACACGGCGAAACAGCGGAAACTTGGAGAGGAAAAACACATCTTCTCCTTTGATTGTAATGTATAAAACAAGGTGAAAAACTGCCATTCTCTGGATTATTATCTCAATACCTTAAGATTCCGCTTCCCAGCTATTGTCAACAATTTGGCTCAAATAAACTCACAAAAATTCTTCACAGGTCTGAATGTTTTATTACATTAACACCATCAAAAGAAATTTACCTAATATAGGCACAGCACTGTTAAAATCTTTCTCCAAGGTCACGTAATTAGTGTTCTGGGCTGCAAACCGGGCACAGTTCCTCCGTTGCCTGGAGGCAGGGGAGGCAAGATGATTTAAGACCTGGAGAGATGCAGTGAGTCACTGAACAATGGGTTGGTTTGGAATTTGGAAAAAGGAGGTGGTTCACGCTCCTGGCCAAGCGTCCCCAGGCAGTACACCTGTGCCCTGAGTTTCTTGGAAATGGCTGAAATAGCTTTTGTAAACTTTGAGTTGTCATTGTAACTATTCTGACTTCCTCCCGTGGTTTCTGAATATAACAAACACCTGTGGTCTGCACTGCAGTTTGGCCTTTACCGCGGTCAAGTGCTGCAAATATAATTGCTGGCCAGCTTAATAAAGGCTCATAAATTTTGATATCTGAGCCTGGTGGTCATCTCTTGCGGGTCACCCCGCAACAATTAGTAAGTGACTAGAGTTTTTAACCCAGGAATGTCTGATTCCATGTTTAATGTCCTGGTCTTTATTCCAAGTATACTGGTTAAGCTGGAGCTGTGAGAAGTTGTTGGCCCAGGTATTGGGAAAGATTAAAAACTCTCCTTAATACCCTGCTCCATTCTTTATCTACTCTTTTTCCTTAAGTCTGATAAAGTCTTTGTTCAAATACATTGTCAAGATGAGCTCAGAACTTATCTCGGGAGAAAATCGACAGAATAGAGAGGAAACCACCCTTATTGTTTTTCTTCTCTTCAAATCTTAGACTCATTAACATCAGAAGAGGTGTTAAATGTCCCAAGACTATCAATTTGGGCTCTGCCAGCCCAGGCTCATTCCCAAGCAGAATTGGTTTAGGGAGAAATAAATTAAGCCGGTCCTGAGGTTTTTCTCTCCTGGTCCCAAGAGAGCCCCTCATGATTACCAGGAAGCCTCCCACTGCTCCATCCAGGGGCCCAGAATGGGGACTTGCCCTTGGGTTCCCCAAACTCACCAAACACTTTCAATGGGATGCTCCATACCATTTCAAACATAGACTCCAACAACACCTTCAGAAGGTAGACGCTGCTATCTTCTTCCTGGACATCATAGATGTGGAGTGTGCCATTTTGAAGATCAAGTGTGACCCTGTCCTTAAACTTAGTTTTGTAGTAGTGTGGATGAGGCTCGTTAGTCTCCCATTCTAAAATTTTCTGGTAGGCAGAGAAAAACCAGACGAGACGTATGTAGTTCTTAGGCAAATCGGCGATTTGAAGACTCACATTGCTGCCAGAGAGTACGACTTTTGGATCTGCTAACTGACCTACTAATGAAACAGAATGAGACTCAACTTAAAGAAGGCAGAGATGCCTGGGCTGGTAGGTTAAGGAAAAAGGAAGGAATTTCTGCTTGCAGCAATGACTATAGTCTTTATCAGAGGGCCTGGACCCCTCCCCGATCAGGAATCCAATGAAAGTTGGAGATTGGGAAATGAGCTTGGGGACAGGAAATGTTGCTTATAATCCATCCAGTTCTGCCGCAGATAAAGAAAAAGGACACTGAGGTTGGCTCAGTAGATTTTTCAAATAAAATAATGACAAGCTATCTCCTCTCTGGGCTTGTGTTCCCTACTGGTTGGATTAGTTTCCCAGCAGTAGGTATGGAGAGAAACTTGGTTGAAAGTGGATGGGAGACAGAGCTAATTAGTGGCCAAGTATAATAAAAGCATGAACACATTTCAGTACCAAAATTTTATGCTATTTTTCTGGCTTTAATGATACTGATAGTACTTGTAAGCTTTTTAAAACTTGTGATACACTGGGATTTTTTTTCTTATTCTAACTAAATTAATTTTTATTCTTATTTATACATATAGTTTTGTTTTTTCTTTCATGGGGATACCCCAAATTGCATAAGCCTCAGCTGTAAAAACTCAGGTTGGGTTAAATTGAAGAAAGAAAAAATGACATATACAAGATGCAAGGTAAAAGGAGGTCTGTTGGCTCTTTTTGTAGGTGGGGATTACTGAATTCTGTACATATAGCATTTGCTGACTTCATTGCATGTACAGTAGTGATCCCATCTACATATATAAAAGTTTAATATGCAAATTGTCCCCTCAGGTAGTTCAACCAACTGGGAGCTCAACTGCTCCTTATGATGTGTGCTGACCAACAGGGGGTGGCATGGAATGAAGGAAGGCCCTGGTTGGCAGCTGGCAGCAGCGACAGACCCTACCTGTGCATAAATTTTCATGCACTGGGCCTCTAGTAAGATTATAATGGGAAAAATTTTTATCGAATAGTGAGACATAGACATCTTAATGTTGTAGTAGAACACATTACTCACATGTTTGTGGTGATGCTGATGTAAACATGCCTACTGCCATGCCAGGTGTATGAAAGTATAGTACATGCAATTATGCACAATACATAATTCTTGATAATAATAATAAATGAAGATTACTTGTTTATGTATTATTATACCATTTTTATCATTATTTTATACAGGAAAGGTAGAGTAAAAATATGGTATAACAGATAGCAAATGGTACACCTGTCTAGGGCATTTGCCATGAATGAAACTTGCAGGACTGTAAGCTGCTCTGGGTGAGTCAGTGAGTGAGTGGTTAAGTGAATGTGAAGGCCTAGGACCTTACTGCACACTATTATAGACTTTATAAAAACTATACTCTACCTTTTCTATATTTAGATATGTTTCAGTACAGTAACATGCTGGACAGATTTTGCATAAGAGAAATAGGCTATGCCATTTAGGTTTGTGTAAGAGCACTCCATGATGGTCACACAATGCTGAAGTTGCCTAATGACACATCTCAACATGTAGCATATGATTGTATAGGCTGAGAAAGAGCATTAGCAAAAAGCTAGTGGTAGAGGAAAAGGGAAATAAAATTTATTTTACTCTTATCTCATATACTGTCAAACAAAGCACAGAATCATATTGTTCAACATTATATATGTGTGTGTGTGTGTGTGTGTATGTATATATATACTAGAGGCCTGGTGTCAGAGCCAGCGTGACAGTTGAACAGGGCTGAGGTAGGAAGGTGGGAATTGAGAAGAACAACAGAAAAGTGGGATCGGGAGGCCCGCAAGCCCTTTGTCAGACTGCAGCAACTTTATTAATTGCACGATGCCTTTTATGCACAAACACTGACTGGGAGGTCAGTCATGAGCAGGAGATCAAAACATTCTTTGTTCTTCTAAAATCACAAGACAGGGTTGAAGGACAAATACTTAGTACAATAAATCTCACTAATAGGATACAATACATCTTGAATAAGCCATGAAAGGCAGCTCTTGTCTTACTGATAACAGCCATCTAAACAAGTCTGGGAAAGCTGTGTGGGTAGGGGCTGCTCTCATTATACTGATATTCACCATCCAAACAAGTCTGAGAAATCTGTGTGGGTAGGGGACTGAGCCTTGCTAGTCCCTTCAGGTGCAAGGACTGTGTCAACTTACATCCGATCTCTAACAGCCTGGGGCATGAAATTCATGCACAAGTGGGTCGCTAGGCCTGGCCAGCAATCTGAGCTGATCAGGTTCCCAGCTTCCCCACCTCCTCCTTCTCTCGCTGCCCACATGCCACCACCTGTCACAGATCTCCATCCTAGCCCAGGATCTGGCCCCAATCAGGTGATCGGGACCTGTTCAGTGTGGGGAGTGACTGGGAAGGTGGCTGCCAGGCCCCATCAGCAATCAGGGCCTATGGGTTGGGGAAGCTCCTGCATTGAGCATCTGCTCCCTGTGGTCAGTGGGCACCATAGCAACTGGTCATTCTAGTTGTTCTGGTTGTTCTGTCATAACAGTTGCTTAGGCTTTTATATATATAAATATATATGTATAAATATTTACCTCCTCATCTTCTACATGTCTATCATTTCCAAAAGCATTCTCCTCAATAGCTAAAAGAAAATAATGCTTGTGTCCCAGGGCTTTCAAGTTTCTATTTATTAATCTTTCCAGCTATCCAACTATCAGTTTAACAAACATTCATTAGACACTTAGCCTGTGCCTGAGGCATATGCAGATGCACCCAAGCATTCATTTTACAGTGCTTCTGATTGACCCATTTTATACTTTATAACCTCTGTGAAATAATCAATCCAGTCCAAGCGATCGTATTTGAACAAACACTATGCTCCTTGCACTGTGTTAGGCTCTGACATCAGCAATGCAGACATGATCTGTGGCTTCTTGGAGCACACAGCCTAGCAAGACGTTCTCTAGAGCAGTGGCCGGCAAACTGCAGCTCGCGAGCCACATGCAGTTCTTTGGCCCTTTAGTTTTTAGCAAAGATCAGGTTAGGAGTACCCAAATTAAGTTAATAACAATGTACCTACCTATGTAGTTTAAGTTTTAAAAATTTTGGCTCTCAAAAGAAATATCAATCATTGTACTATTGATATTTGGCTTTGTTGACTAATGAGTTTGCCGATCACTGCTCTAGAGGATCTTAAAATCATTAGACATATAATCTATACTTGTTTTCGTTCTAGTAATTGTATCCAGGCGGATTAATAGAAGTGGTGACAATAGATCGCCTGGATCAGTGTTTTTCAAGCTTGGCACTATTTACTTTTTGGTCTAGACAATTCTTTGATTGTCTGTGCATGTGCATTGCAGGATGGTTAGCAACGACCCTGACCTTTCCCCACCAATGCCAGTAGCACCTCTCCAGGTGTGACAATCAAGAGTATCTCCAGACACTTCAAAATGTCTCCTGGTAGTGGTGGGGATCATCTCCATCTCCACTCTGGTTGAAAACTGTCCTAAGTTATCCTTGCAGATGCTCCAACAAGTCTCAGACATATGCTCAGAAAGATAGCACAACCCACTAGTCACCACTTCGTTATTTCTCAGTAAGAAGTCAGAACCAACCACTAGGATGGCCTTTTTGGAATCATGACACATGGGTGATGAAGGAAAGATATGACATCCTGTATATACCTATCTCTTAGCATTTAGTATATTGAAACTATAGGCCCAATACACAAAATTTGTGCAAGAGTAGGCCTTCCTTCCCCCAGCTGCTGGCACTGACTACCCTCTGGCACCCAGGACCCAGGCTTCCCTTGTAGCCTCAACTTCATCCAGAAAGATATATGGTCTAATTAGCATATCACGCTTTTATTATTATAGACAATCTGTTTAATGTATACTCCTCGTCTCTGTCACTAGACTATAGTGTCTTAAGAAAAAAAATGGGTCCTATGAGTCTCTTTTATTTTCCATTACAGTATGAGTAGAGGTCCAGTGCACAAATTTGTGCATGGGTGGGGACCCTTGAGATGGCCTGTGGGGATTGGGCCAAAACCCACAATCCAACGCCACCTGTAGCTCCTATCTGCCACATCTGCTCATCCCGGCCCAACTGCAGCTGCCTCAGGCTCACACCCAATCAGTCCTGATTGGGAGAGGCTCATGCCACTGCGGCAATGCTTGCCAGCCATGAGCCCTCATCTGGGACCCTCCTGAGGGAAATGGCCAGTGAGACCTGGCTGAAACCAGCTCTCCAACATAGTCTGAGGGGTCCTGAATTGCAAGAGGGAACAGGCCAGGCCAAGGTACCCCATTAGGTCACAATCGGGGCTGGAGAGGGACATGGGAGGTTTGCCAGCTGGGGAGGGACCACAGAAAGGCTCCAGGCTGTGTCTGGCTCATCTTTCTTAGTCCAGTTTGGCCGGACCCCAGCAGCAAGCTATCCTACCAGTTGGAGCATCTACCCCTTGGTGGTCAGTGCACATCATAATGTTGAGCAGCCTTAGCATATCATTAGCATATTATGCTTTGATTGGTTGAACGGTCAACTGGTCACCAGACTACAGGACACTTAGCATATCAAGATTTTATTATATAGGATTGTTAAGAGTATATTTTGGGGGGAGAGAAGCAAAGATGGCGGCATAGGTGAACACCTATTGTTCTGCCCCGCGCAACGATTTAGGAACTACAGCATAACAGCAGAACAGACAGCACCCAGAATAGCCAGAAAGTTGGCTGAATGAAAACTCCGCTAACTGGAGTGGAGGTGGGACACTGAGACTCAGAAGCGGTGGGACCGCAGTCTTTCAGATGGAAACAGGTTAGGAGCCATCCTGGTCGCGCGTGCACGGGCTGGGGCTGGAGCAGCAATGCCCGTCCCACTGCCCGGATTTCCCAGCACCAAGCGAGATCCGTCCCACTGTCCGGATCCCCCAGTGCCAGGCGAGGTCCGGCCGAGGTCCATCCCACTGCCCGGATCCCCCAGCCCCCAGCGCCAGGCGAGGTCCGGCCGAGGTCCGGGGAACGCACCCTGGAAGCGGGGCGCGGCAGAGGCTCCTGAACTGCGAGTTTCCACGAAAGGGTCGCACAAACCCGCGACTTGCCCCCTGGAAACTTGTCTCCTGGTTCTGGAAACCATTTATTTTTACAATCCTGGGATAGACTTTTGGTGTGCAGGCACATTTGGGGAAAGGCGGAGTGGTCTGGCAAGGGGAAGAGACTGGCGGCTTTCTCTTGGAGGTGTCTGCAGCCATCCCCATCCAACAGAGACCCGCGCACGCGAGCGACACATGGGACGCAGCTGACGCTGACGCTACCTGCGCAGCTCAGAGACTCCACCCATCCAACCTGAACACAGTCTCCCTTCACAGCCAATTGGACTGGAGGTCAAACCCTCCTAGGGCTAACAACAAAAAGCTGGGTTTAAATTAAAAAATACTGAATACAACCCATAAAGGATTGCAGTAAGAGCACCCACCTCAGGTAACTGGGGAGGCTGAGCCACTGTCCCTTTGAAGATATCCACCACATAAAGCAGCCACCATGCAGAGATATGGAAAGAAATCAGGTGTGAAAGAAATGGAGGAGAAAAGACGACAAGACATAGAGTTCAAAACCACGGTTATAAGGCTTTTCAAGAGGCTCCTACCAAGGCAGATCAACTTAATGAGAATTACTAGGAAATAAACAAGACCAACCAGCAAATGAATGAGAATTACAAGGAAATGAATGAGAACCTCAAGGAAATGAACGAGGCCTCTGAAGATACGAAGCAGAACCTCACGGATAAAAAAAAGGACCAACTAGAAATCAAGCATACACAGACTGAAATAAAAAATATTACACAAAGTCCTAAAAGCAGTCCAGAGGGCCACAAGAACCAAGTCAAAAATTTGAAATACAAAGAAGCAAAATCCACTCAACTGGAAAAGCAAGAAACAAAAAGAATTCAGATAATTGAAGATAGCATAAGGGGCCTCTGGGACAACCTCAAGCATGCCAACATCTGAATTATTGGGGTGCCAGAAAAAGAGAGAGAGCAAGTTAATGAAAACCTACTTGAAGAAATAGTGACTGAAAACTTCTCCCACCTGGTGAAAGAAACTGACTTAAAAGCCCAAGAAGTACAAAGAACCCCAAAATATAGGAATCTAAAGAGGACGACACCAAGACATATCATAATTAAAATGCCAAGAGCAAAAGATAAAGAGAGAATATTAAAATCAGCAAGAGAAAAACAGTTGGTTACCTACAGGGGAGCACCCATACGATTGTCAGTGGATTTCTCAACAGAAACAATGCAGGCCAGACGTGAGTGGCAAGAAATATTCAAAATAATGAAGAGCAAGAATCTACAACCAAGATTACTCGATCCAGCAAAGCTATCATTCAGAATTGAGGATCAGATAAAGTGCCTTGCAGATAAGAAAAAGCTAAAGGAGTTCAACACCACCAAACCAGTATTATATGAAATGCTGAAAGATATTCTTTAAGAAGAGGAAGAAGAAAAAGGTAAAAATATAAATTATGAACAACAAATACACATCTATCAACAAATGAACATAAAACTCAAGTGAATTGATAGGCTGATGAACAAGATAAACTGGTGACTATAACAGAAACATGGTCATAGAGAGGGAATGGACTGACAATTCTTGGGGAGAAAAGGGTTGTGGGAAGTACAGCAAGAGATTGGACAAAAATCTTGCAACAATGGGAGAGGACATTGGGGAGGGGGTGGTGAGGGTGGAGGGTGGGATAGGTACAGGGTGGAGGGAAGATATAGGGGGATAAAAAAGGGGAAACAATGTAATTAATAAACTGAACAATAAAAAAATTTTTAAAAATAGGAGTATATTTTTTGGAATTAGACTGCCTTGGTTCAAAACCTTTCTCTACCACTTGCTAGTTGTGTGACCTTGAGCATGTTACCTCTCCTCTCTGCTTTGGTTTTAGTACTTATCTCATAGAGTCTGTGATGCTTAATTTTACATGACAACTTGACTGTGCTGAAGAGTGCTCACATAGCTGGTAAAACTTTATATCTGGATGTGACTGTGAGGGTGTTTCTGGGTGAGATTAGCATGTGAATTGGTAGACTGAGTAAAGATCATTTTCGCCAATGTGGGTGAGCATCATCCAACACTTTGAAGGCCAAAATAGAACAAAAATGAAGAGGAAGGGAGAATTTGCTCTCTGCTTGAGTTGGAACATCCATCTTCTTCTAGCCTGGGACATTAGTGCTTTTAGTTCTTGGACCTTCAGACTTGGACTGGGACTTACACCATTGTCCTCAGTCCTGTGGATTTGGACTGAAACTACGTTACTAGTTTTTCTGACCTCCATTTTACAGATGATTGATCATAAGACTTCTCTATAAAGAGAAGTACATAATATGGGTTATCCTTATATACCATAAGATGGTTATGCTATAATTGCATTAGACAATTCCTCATAATAAATATATTTCTATATATGAATACATATATCCTATTTGGTTCTGTTTCTCTAAATAACCCTAATTAATAGAATTATACAAATAAAAGTGCTTAGAATATAATTTAATGAATACAAATAATCACTTAAAACAAATAAAGTACTTAGACTAATACTTGGAAGATAAGTGAGAATTCAATAAATATCATGCTTCATTGTTGTTTTATTATAATTGCCTGTATTTTTATATTCATAATGCCAAGTACTATGCCTGTTATTGAGCTATTCATAAATTGCTTGTTAAATTTATTTATTGTATCAAAACAGCAATAAAATAAGGACTAAATTCATGATTTAATTTTTAGAAATGAATGCCTATATGTAAATATGAAAGAGCAAAGAATATAGAAGGGACCTAAAATCCAAAAACTAATAGCAATTCCTGAAGAAGCCTTCACTTGTAGCCTAGTAGTTTAAAAGTAAAAGATATCAGTATCACCAGCCTGGTGCAGCTCAGTTGGCTGAGCATCATCCCATGCAACAAAAGGTCTCCAGTTTGATTCCCAGTCAGGGCACATGCCTGAGTTTCAGGTTAGATTTCCAGTAGGAGGCATGTAAGAGCAGTCAATCCATGTCTCTCTCTCTCTCTCTCTCTCTCTCTCTCTCTCTCTCTCTCTCTCTCTCTTTCCCTCTCTATCTCTCTCCCTCTCCTTTCCTCTCTCTCTAAAATCAATAAGAACACATATAATTTTTTTAAAAGATATCAGTATGCATAAGAGAAGACACAAAACTAGGTCATTGGTTTAGGACATGTGATTTTAAGAAAAAGAGATACCAGCATCACTGTAAGATCAGAACATTTCCCTGAGGATTTCCTGAGGAAGGAGTAAGGATGAGTCCAATGAGAAATGAAGAATACAAATTAGATAGACTCAAGTCATAATCCAGACCCAGCTATAATTTGCATCATTTCTTCTTGTGATAATGGAGTCCACTTTATAAAAACAATAAGATCTTGTTTGGTAAGGATGTCTCCAACATGGTCAAAAGAACTTCAGACTGAAGTGTGAGAGGAAAATGTATAACAGACACATAGTCACTAAGATGGTGAGTTTCTCACGAAGACCGTATCTTATTCAACTTTAAATCCCCACAATACTTGGCTCATATCTGGTGTTTAGTATACAATGAATGAATGAATGAGACTAGATGTGTACATTAGTGTTCCTAGTCTCCTCTTTATGACTTCCTACTAGTCCAAAATATTTCTACTTTACTTTCCACTTAGTTTTCTCCTCTTGCTTACTCCTTGAGATTAGTTTGAACTGAATTGGCAGAGAGGAAGGGATGAGTTAAATAAACAAGGGCCACTCGGGTTGGTTTAGGAAATGTGGGTGCTACAGCATGAAGGCTCAGAAAAGTAAGAATCTCTGAGCAACAGTGGATGGGATGCTTTAAGGAGACTGAAGAGGGAAGAAGAGGAGTTGTAGGAAGTGTTGCTATAGCTTATAAATCTATGTTATAGATTTCCTTTAAGATCTTTTGAGAGACTGCAAATAGAAATTTGAATTACCAATTAATAACTTATGATCAATGAACTGTATGTTTTTAGTTTTTTTTAAATCTTTATTGTTCAGTTTATTAATTACATTGTTCCCTCTTTTTCCCCCCTATATCTCCCCTCCACCCGGTACCCTTCCCACCCTCCACCCTCACCTCCCCCACACTGTCCTCTCCCATAGGTGCATGATTTTTGTCCAGTCTCTTATTGCACCTCCCACATCCCTTTCTCCCCAAGAATTGTCAGTCCATTCCCTCTCTATGTCCATGATTCTGTTATAGTCACCAGTTTATCCTGTTCATCAAATTATTAATTCACTTGATTTTTAGATTCATTTGTTGATAGATGTGTATTTGTTGTAAAAAAAATAATTTTTATTTTTACCATTTTCTTCTTCCTCTTCTTATAGAATATCTTTCAGCAGTTCATATATTATTGGTTTGGCAGTGATGAACTCCTTTAGCTTTTTCTTATCTGCAAAGCACTTTATTTGACCTTCAATTCTGAATGATAGCTTTGCTGAATAGAGTAATCTTGGTTGTAGATTCTTGCTCTTCATTATTTTGAATATTTTACCACTCCCATCTGGCCTACATAGTTTCTGTTGAGAAATCTGCTGACAATCATATGGGTGCTCCCTTATAAGTAACTAACTGTTTCTCTCTTGCTGCTTTTAATATTCTCTCTTTGTCTTTTGCCCTTGGCATTTTAATTATGATGTGTCTTGGTGTGGTCCTCTTTAGATTCCTATATTTTGGGGTTCTGTGCAATTCTTGGGCTTTTAAGTCAATTTCTTTCACCAGGTGGGGGAAGTTTTCAGTCACTATTTCTTCAAATGGGTTTTCATTATCTTGCTCTCTCTCTTTTTCTGACCCCCTATAATTCGGATGTTGGTATGCTTGAGGTTGTCCCAGAGGCCCCTTACACTATCTTCAATTTTTTGGATTCTTTTGGCTTCTTGCTTTTTTGGCTGAGTGGATTTTGCTTCTTTGTATTTCGAATCTTTGACTTGGTTCTTGTGGTCCTCTGGACTGCTTTTAGGTCTTTGTATAATATTTTTTATTTCATTCAGTGTATGCTTAATTTCTAGTTGGTCCTTTTTCATATCCTCATAGGTCTTGTTCATTTCCTCATAGGTTTTGGCCTTTTCTAGGAGCCTATTTAAAAACCTTATAACCGTGGTTTTGACCTCTTTGTCCAGTCGTCTTTTTTGCTCCATTTCTTTCACATCTGATTTCTTTCCATTTCTCTGCATTGTGGCTGCTTTCCTGAGCTGGTCCATTAGCTTTGTGTGGTAGACGTCCTCTAAGGGACAGTGGCTCAGCCTCCCCAGTTACCTGAGGTGGATACTCTTACTGCAATTCTTTATGGGTTGTACAGTATTGTTGACGTTAAGCCCAACTTATTGTTGTTAGCACTAGGAGGGTTTGACCTCCAGGCCAATTGACTGTGAGGGTAAGCTGTGTTCAGGTTGGATGGGCTGAATCTCTGGCCTGAGCAGGCAGCATCAGCTCTGCCCTATGCTGCACCTGGGTCTCTGTGATGGGTGGTAATGGCTGCGAGCACCTCCTAGGGAAAGCCGCCGCTGATCTCCACCCTCTGCCAGACAACTCAACCTCTCCTCAAATGAGTTTGCACCCCCAACGTCTTGCTCAGGGTTGTAACACAATGCAGTCCAGTAGTCTCCCAAACAAGGGAGCAAATCATGAGTTCTTCTGCATGGTTGCACACTTCTGTTTCCAAGTTTACTGCTGTTCCCAAGTTTACTCGCACTCTACAAGCCTGCCCTCTCCACAAGCTCACAGACCTGCTGCACCCGGGCTGCAGCATGCTTTCCCACTGTCCAATTTCACCCCGTATGAGTGTGGGTTCCCCAGACCTCGCCTGGAACTGGGGAATCAGTGCAGTGGGACGCCTTTGACCTCCCCATTGGAGAAAACCAGCTGGGTTTGCAGCCTCCTGCCCTCTCCACTGACTCACGTGCATGGCTCCAAACCTCTGACTCCGCGAGTATCTTCAATGTTGCCCTCCACTGCTTCTCTGAGTCACAGTGTTCTATCTTTACTTTTATTTGTGGAATTTTCTTTTTTTTAAATATATTTTTATTGATTTTTTACAGAGAGGAAAGGAGAGGGATAGAAAGTCAGAAACATCGATGAGAGAGAGACATCGATCAGCTGCCTCCTGCATGTCCCCCACCGGGGATGCACCCACAGCCAAGGTACATGTCCTTGCCGGAATCGAACCCGGGACCCTTCAGTCCGCAGTCCGACGCTCCATCCACTGAGCCAAACCGGTCTCGGCTATTTGTGGAATTTTCACTCAGCCAGCTTTTCAGTGATTCTGGATGATGTTTGTTCTGTCGTTAAGTTATAGTTTTGGAATTGTTGTGTGGGGCAGCAAGATAGGTGTTTACCTATGCTGCCATCTTGGTCCCTCCACAATCGAGCTGTGTGTTTTTATTTAACAAGAAGTAATATTTTATTTTATTTATTTATTTTTTTAATATATTTTATTGATTTTTTACAGAGCGGAAGGGAGAGGGATAGAAAGTCAGAAACATCGATGAGAGAGAGACATCGATCAGCTGCCTCTTGCACGCCCCCTACTGGGGATGTGCCCGCAGCCAAGGTACATGCCCTTGCCGGAATCGAACCCGGGACCCTGCAGTCCGCAGTCCGACGCTCTATCCACTGAGCCAAACACGTCTCGGCAGTAATATTTTATTTTTAATATATTTTTATTATTGACAATATTACAGATGTCCCCTATTTGCTCCATACACCACCTCAGGCCTTCATCATACTATTGTCTGTGTCTATGGGCTATGCATATAAGTACGTAAGTTATTTGGGTAATCTCTTTCTGCTCACCACCATCCCTCCCCTCTGAGGTTTGTCAGTCTGTTTCATGCCTTCATGCTTCTGGACCTATTTTGTTGGTCAGTTTATTTTGTTTATTAGATTCTGCAAATAAGTGAGATCATGTGATATTTGTCTTTCTCTAACTGGCTTATTTCACTTATCATCATAATCTCCAGGTCCATCCATGCAGACTCAAAGGGTAAAAGATCCTTCTTTTCTACTACTGCATAGTATTCATTGTATAAATGTACCACAGCTTTTTTATCCAGTCATCTGCTGATGGGCACTTGGGCAAACCCAGCAGTCTTAGATGAGCCAAGACAAATGCTTAAAAATAGCAAAGGAAGGACTGCTGGGCTGGCCTCCCTAGCCTGAGCAGCCCCAGTACTGCTGGGTTCTCTCCCTGAGCCAACTGCGCGAGGAGGCGCGCGGAGGCGGACCACGACATCTTGAACCAGAGGAGCCGGAAAACATACAGCTGCCTTTCGCGGTACCGGCTGCACCGCTGGGGCTCCCGGAGCACCGGCGCCCAGGTGGCGCGGAGGCGCGCAGAGCCCAGGGAGCGCTAAACTCCAGCTCGGAAAGGAGAGTGAGAACTACATAACCACATACACAGAGAAGAGAGACCATGGGAAGACAAAGAAATAGCCCACATATGAAAGAAAAGCAAGGCTCACCAGAAAAGGAGGTAAACGAAATGGAAGTTAACAACCTGTCAGAGAAAGAATTCAGAGAAATGGTCATAAGGTGGCTGAAAAGAATGGAAGACAAATTTGATAATATGAGTAAGAACCAAGAGGAAATGAGGAAGACCCAGGAAGAAATGATGAAGAGCCAAGAAGAAATGAAAAGTGACATTGCTGAAGTAAAGAACTCAATAGAAAGTATTAAGAGTAGACTAGAAGAAGCAGAGGATCGCATCAGTGAGCTAGAAGACCAGGTAGGAAAAAATAACCAAGTAGAGCAGCTACTAGAAAAAAAATTAAAAAGCAGGAGGAGAGCCTAAGAGAACTTTGGGACAACATGAAACAAAACAACATCCGTATAATTGGGCTTCCAGAAGGACAGGAAAGTGAGCAAGGAATAGAAAACCTGTTGGAAGAAATAATGACAGAAAACTTTCCTGGTATAGGAAAGGAAAAACCCACACAAATCCAAGAAGCTCACAGAGTCCCAAGCAAAATAAACCCCAAAAGACCTACGCCAAGGCACATTATAATTAAATTGGCAAACACCAATGACAAAGTAAGAATCTTAAAAGCTGCCAGAGAGAGACAAAAAGTCACCTACAAAGGAACACCCATCAGACTAACAAGTGATCTCTCAACAGAAACCTATCAGGCCAGAAGGCAGTGGAATGAAATCTACAAAGTCATGCAAAGGAAGGGTCTGAATCCTAGAATACTGTACCCAGCAAGGCTCTCAATCAAAATTGAAGGTCAAATCAGGAGCTTCACAGATAAAAAAGGACTAAGGGAATTCGTCACCACCAAACCAGCAATGCAAGAAATGCTAAAGGATCTGCTGTAAAAAGAAATAGGAAGCGAAGAAGGATCACAGGGGCAAAGAACAAAAATGGCAACTTATAAGCACCTATCAATAATAACTTTAAATGTAAACGGGTTAAATGCTCCAATCAAAAGACATAGGGTAATAGACTGGATAAGAAAACACAACCCATGTATCTGCTGTCTACAAGAAACCCACCTCCGAAAAAAAGACGCACACAGACTGAGGATGAAAGGTTGGAAAGTTATTCAGGCGAATGGAAATGAAAAAAAAGCTGGGGTAGCCATACTTATATCTGACAAATTAGATCTCAAAGTGAAGGACATAACAAGAGATAAAGAAGGCCACTTCATAATACTAAAGGGAGCAATTCAACAAGAAGAAATAACTCTTGTAAACATATACGCACCCAATACAGGAGCACCCAAATATATACAAAAACTCCTAGAGGACATCAAGGGAGAGATAGACAGCAATACAATCATAGTAGGAGACTTTAATACCCCATTATCACCATTGGACAGATCCTCTAAACAAAAAATCAGTAAAGAAACATCAATTCTCAACGACTCACTGGACCAGATGGAATTAATTGACATCTTCAGATCATTTCACCCCAAAGCCACAGAATATACATTCTTTTCAAGTGCCCATGGGTCATTCTCAAAGATAGACCATGTATTAGGTCATAGACAAAGTCTCTCCAAATTCAAGAAGATAGAAATCATATCAAGTACATTCTCAGATCACAGTGGCATAAAGCTGGAAATCAACTACAATAGAAACAATCCAAAGAAATCGAACACATGGAGACTAAACAGCATGCTATTAAACTATGACTGGGTTACTAGAGAGATTAAGGAAGAGATAGAAAACATCATGGAAACAAATGACAATGATAGCACAACAATCCAAAATCTATGGGACACAGTGAAAGCAGTTCTGAGAGGGAAGTTCATAGCTCTACAATCCTACTGCAAAAAACTAGGAACAGCGGCAATAAATTATCTAACCCAACAACTCAAAGAGTTAGAAAGAAAGCAACAAGAAAAGCCCAGTGTAAGCAGAAGGAAGGAAATAGTAAAGATCAGAGCAGAAATAAATGACATAGAGACCAAAGAAACAATACAGAAGATCAACGAAACCAAGAGCTGGTTCTTTGAAAGGATAAACAAGATTGATGAACCTCTAGCCAGACTCACGAAGAAGCAAAGAGAGAGGACCCTAATAAATAAAATCAGAAATGAAAGAGGTGAAATAACAACAGACCCCATTGAAATACAAAGGATTGTTAAAAAATACTATGAACAACTCTACTCCAACAAACTGGACAACCTGGAGGAAATGGATATGTTTCTAGAAAAATATAACCTCCCAAAACTCAATCAAGAAGAATCTAAACAACTCAATAGACCAATAACTGTGGAAGAAATTGAAGCAGTCATCATAAAGCTTCCAGCAAACAAAAGCCCAGGGCCAGACGGCTTCACAGGGGAGTTTTACCGAACATTCAAGGAAGAACTAAAACCTATACTCCTCAGACTATTCCAGAAAATTCAAGAGGATGGAACACTTCCAAACTCCTTCTATGAAGCTAGCATCACCCTAATACCAAAACCAGATAAAGACGACACAATGAAAGAGAATTACAGGCCAATATCCCTCATGAATATAGATGCCAAAATCCTCAATAAAATTCTAGCAAATCGGATCCAGCAGTACATCAGAAAGATCATACACCACGACCAAGTAGGATTTATCCCAGGAATGCAAGGATGGTACAATATCCGCAAATCAATAAATGTGATACATCACATAAACAAATTGAGAGATAAAAATCACATAGTCATATCAATTGATGCAGAAAAAGCATTTGACAAAATCCAACATCCTTTCTTAATAAAAACTCTCAATAAGGTAGGAATAGAAGGATCATACCTCAACATAATAAAAGCCATATATGATAAACCCACAGCATACATCATACTCAATGGGCAAAAACTACAACCATTTCCCCTAAGAACAGGAACAAGACAGGGTTGCCCACTTTCACCACTCCTGTTCAACATAGTACTGGAAGTATTAGCCATTGCAATTAGACAAGAAGAAGAAATAAAAGGCATCCAAATTGGAAAAGAAGAAGTTAAGCTATCCTTATTTGCAGATGACATGATATTGTACATAAAAAACCCGAAGGACTCCATAAAAAAGTTAGTAGACTTAATAAATGAGTTCAGCAATGTAGCAGGCTACAAAATTAATGCCAAGAAATCTATGGCATTTCTATACACTAATAGTGAACTTACAGAAAGAGAGACTAAAAAAGCAATCCCATTTACCATCACACCAAAAA
Organism: Antrozous pallidus; assembly: GCA_027563665.1. NCBI lineage: Eukaryota > Metazoa > Chordata > Mammalia > Chiroptera > Vespertilionidae > Antrozous > Antrozous pallidus. The sequence goes on from CM050527.1 coordinate 37,926,524, forward strand.
AATTAAGATACCTAGGAATAAACTTAACTAAGGAGGTAAAAGATCTATTTGTGGAAAACTACAGGACACTGAAAAAAGAGATAGAGGAAGATGTAAACAGATGGAAGAACATTCCATGTTCATGGATTGGGAGAATCAACATAATTAAAATGTCCATACTACCCAAAGCAATCTATAAATTTAATGCACTCCCCATTAAAATACCAATGGCATATTTCACAGACCTAGAAAGAACTCTTCAAAAATTCATCTGGAACAAAAAAAGGCCCCGAATAGCCACAGCAATCCTGAGAAAGAAGCACAAAGTCGGTGGGATTTCCATACCAGATTTCAAGCTGTATTACAAGGCTACTGTTCTTAAAACAGCCTGGTACTGGCACAAGAACAGACATATAGATCAATGGAATAGAATAGAGAATCCGGATATCAACCCAATCCACTATGCTCAATTAATATTTGACAAAGGAGGCAGGAACATAAAATGGAGTCAAGACAGTCTCTTCAATAAATGGTGTTGGGAAAATTGGACAGATACATGCAAAAAAATGAAACTGGAGCACCAACTTACACCATACACAAAAATAAACTCAAAATGGATACAGGACTTAAACGTAAGACAGGAAACCATAAAAATATTAGAGGAATCTACAGGAAGAAAAATCTCAGACATATGCCAAAAGAACTTCTTTGATGATACTGCTCCGAGGGCAATGGAAGCTAAAGAGAAAATAAACAAATGGGACTACATCAAAATCAAAAGTTTTTGCACAGCTAAAGAAACCATCAACAAAACAACAAGAAAACCCACTGTATGGGAGAACATATTTGCAAATGTTATTAGTGATAAAGGTTTAATCTCAAGCATCTACAGGCAACTCACCCAACTCAATAAAAGGAGGACAAATGATCCAATAAAAAAATGGGCAACAGACCTAAATAGAATCTTCACGAAAGAAGACAAAAGGAAGGCCCAGAGACACATGAAAACTTGCTCAAAGTCACTAATTATCCGAGAGATGCAAATCAAAACGACTATGCGGTACCATCTCACACCTATCAGAATGGCTTACATCAACAAATCAACAAACGACAAGTGCTGGAGAGGATGCGGAGAAAAAGGAACTCTTGTGCACTGCTGGTGGGATTGTAGACTAGTACAGCCACTGTGGAGAACAGTATGGAGATTCCTCAAAAAACTAAAAATGGAGCTCCCATTCGACCCAGTGATCCCACTTCTAGGAATATACCCCAAGAAATTAGAAAGGCGAATTAGAAAGGATATATGTACCCCTATGTTCATAGCAGCACAATTTACCATAGCTAAGATTTGGAAACAGCCGAAGTGCCCATCAGCAGATGAGTGGATCAAAAAACTATGGTACATTTACACAATGGAATACTACGCCGCGGAAAAAAAGAAGGAGCTCCTACCATTTGTAACAACATGGATGGATTTGGAGAGCATTATGCTAAGTGAAATTAGCCAGGCAGAGAAAGACAAATATCACATGATCTCACTCATTTGAGGAATACAATCAATGACATAGACTGATGAACAAGAATAGATCCAGAGACTGAGAAAAGTCCATCAGAATGTCAAACCTCAGGGTAAGTGGCAGGTGGTGAGAGTAAGTGGAAAAGTCAATATACTTGAACTCTTGAACTGAGGTAAGTGATTTGTGTTTTTACATCCCTGACAAAGTTTATATAAAATTATAAAAAAATGGCAGCCAGTCTGACATTGAATTGACATGGCCTAGAGCTTGTCATATCCTATGGAGACCAGTCCTTAGGCTAGGCCTTGCTTAACCTCCCATGACACCATAATACCCTTACATGATATTATTCTACAATGTCATTATAATATTTGATATTTGACAACAGCATATTATACAATTATCCCAAATAAACTTACAAACTAATTCTTTGAATGTTGGGCAGCAACTTAAAAAAGAATAGGAAAGAAATTAATCCCTTTCAGAAGGAATTAAGGCACTGGGAAGGCATCCGAGCATTCTATATTGGCCCTTCTTGCCCTTTCTGCCAAGAGGGACCTTCTTGTTACTATCCAAATACACACAGCTGATGCCAGAGTTTTCAGTTCGAGCTGTGGCTGAAGCCTTTGGGCAGCTGGCACCATGGATCTGTATCTCGACCAATGGTGTGAGCTGGGCCCTCTCTGGAGAAGAAACCTGGGTCCCCCGAGATATGTGATCAGTACCGGGACCCCGCCAGCAGGCAAGGGGACCCCAAGGCAGGTACTGGACGTGGAGGCCACAGGGGGGCATAGACTACAAAGGAGACAGAACTGAACCTCACATCACCCTGTTTGGCCCCGGAGGATGGCTGGTTAGCCAGAGACGGGTAAGATTCCTCAGGGAAGGAACAACCTAAGACAGGCACAGTCGCAGAGGGACCAACAGGAGAGAACTAAAAGGTCAACAGAGGTGGGGCACAGACCCTCATCCACAACCCCTGCAGGGGTTTGAATTCTCAACCCTCCTAAGGGAGGTCTCCTACCCCCACGGCTGCTTCGCCTCCCACACACAACTCATACGGGGACCCAGGCGGCAGACAGAGACTCGGCCAGCAATAGCTGCTGTATATCTAAATTCAGTCTATTACCAGGAATGCTCGGGACCTACTCAAAATTGCAAATATTCCTTTCCACTAGTATTCACAGGGTAAACTAAGATTTCTGCTTGAGTATTAAAATTGACAGGAAAATAGTAATCAAGTTTTCAGATTAATTTAAATTGGCCAAGTGAAATTGAGAATACTCTAGAAAATTATAGTGTACTGGACAAAAAGCTTTTCCTAAAACATTAACTGAAAAATCTATTAGTAGTTCATCTCACTGTAAATTTGCCTAACATCCAAAGAACCTAAAGCAGTCACTTTGTGTGCAAAAATTAAAATTTAAAATTATCAAGACTGCAATAGAAAATTTCCAAAAGTCCCCATTAATCAAAAAAGGGGAGGGGACAGCGGGGTAATATCATGTAAGGGACTAAAAACAAATATCGAGTAAGTAAAATACATCTAGAAAATTCTTACTCCAGTAAAGTAAATTCCATTTGTAAAAACAATAGCAGGACACCCATGAAAAAACACACATGGTGTCAAAATAAGCCAAAGGAAAATCATTTAGGCAAAAATTAAAAAGAATCCCAAGTCTATTTTGCATAGAGGATCCCTTTGTTAACTTTTGGTCGAGAATGTGTTTGTGTGTTTTCAGAGAACAACTCCAAGACCATGTGGGTTCCTGAGACGATGAGGAACTGATGGATCTGTTCCAGTCACGAGGACGGTCCAGAGATGTGGGACACTGACGGCACCTTGCCATGCTAGCAGTCAGCAGCTGTGCATGTCTGCAGGCAGCCCAGGACCAAACCAGAGAGGATGGATCATGCATTGACACGATATGTCCACCATCTGGATACCATTGCTGACTTATACACATAATGAATTATTTGACACTGAAACGGGGACTCAGAAAAGTTGGACATTGAAACCGAGACTGAAACACTTTTTGTTCTTATACATTTATTTCTAGTATGCAGAGGCAAGATATTTTTGAAGAAAAGAAACAGGGGAGAGTGATTGATATAGAGGCAGGATGGCCTTGAACAGGCTGTCAAGCTACAGGGGGAGGCTTGGGTGGATGGGAGGCAGATGCGGGGGGAGATCAACGGAAGGACTTGTATGCATGCATATGAACATAACCAATGAATGAAAGACACTGGGGCGGGGAGGGGGGAAGCTGGGGATATGTGCTGGGGGGTGGGGGGAGGCTGGGGGGAGGATAAGGGGGAGGGGGGAAGGAAAACATGTACTACTATTATACTGCAAAAAATCAATAAAAAATAATTAAAAAATAAATAAATAAAAAAAAAAAAAAAAAAGCAAAGGAGCCTTACCCAGTTTGGCTGAGTAGATAGAGTGTCAGCCAGCAACTGAAGGGTCTCCGGTTTGATTCCCAGTCAAGGGCATGTATCTCAGTTGCAGGCATGCAGAAGGAAACTATTCGATGTGCCTCACATCAATGTTTCTCTGTTTGTCTCTCCCCGTCCCTTCCACTCTTTCTAAAAGCCAATGGAAAAGTATTCTTGGGTAACAAACAAAAAGCATAGCCAAGGAGCCTGGCCAGTATGACTCAGGGGTTGATGGTCAACCTGTGAATCAGGAGGTCACTGTTTGATTTCCAGTCAGGGTACATGCCCGGATTGTGGGCTCAACCCCCAATAGGCAGTCAATCAATGATTCTCTCTCATCATTGTATTTCTAGTTCTCCCTCTCCCTTTCTCCTCTGAAATAAAAAAAAAATTAATAGCAAAGGAATTTAAGTGAATTTTATTGTGAAATATCTAATAAATGAGTGCCCTAGAAAAGCAACATAAACCTCAAGAAAGAAACACTAGAAATAAGGTTTGATTGACCATAAAAGACAGAAATGGCCGAGACCGGTTTGGCTCAGTGGATAGAGCGTGGGACTGTGGACTGAAGGGTCCCGGGTTCAGTTCCGGCAAGGGCATGTACCTTGGCTGCGGGCACATCCCTGGTAGGGGGCGTGCAAGAGGCAGCTGATCGATGTCTCTCTCTCATCGGTGTTTCTGGCTTTCTATCCCTCTCCCTTCTGCTCTGTAAAAAAATCAATAAAATATATATATATTTTTAAAAAGACGGAAATGAACGCATTTTCATTTTCTAAAAGAATTCTATAATCCATTCACAAATTGAAGAAGAAAGATGGATTAATTTTACTAATAGAGATTGCAAAATTAATGCAGATACATTGTAATACAATTTGGGGCATCAAGGTGTTAGTTTAGTCAGCTAATGGAATATTGTCTAATAAATTCAGATAGGTTGATATTTATTTATATAGAGTATATTTATGTATTTTTCCATTTTTAAAGTAAATGGACATAATGTTAATTTGCCTTCCTACCAATTCCTTATTTTAAAAGATAATATGCATCACCCAAGGACACAGACAACGGTGTGGTAAAGACCTGGGGCAGGAGGCAGGTGTGGTCTAGAAGGGGTCAAGAGGGAAAAAGAGGGGACACCTGCAATATATTCAACAATGAAGATACACTTTAAAAAAAAGAAATAAAATAAAAGGTAGGAGAAACAACTTTAAGGAAAGCTACTATTTTGATTTAACAGGAGGAAGTAGTTGGGTATGTGTCTGGATGCTTAGGATAAAATAACTGTTTACTTATAGTTTACAATAGAAAATAAAGCAGATATTTTCTGTGCTTATCTATGATTCTTGTTCATAAAAAAAGCAAAATTTAAATGGGGTAATTAGATGAAAGGAAGTCATAATTTTATGCCAAAGCGTCTAGTCAGGAAAAAGGAAGATGTTCTAAAGAGAAAGTTCTGATTACTCTAAAAACAAGTCACATGATCTCTAGTAATACTGATATGGAAAGAGGTGCATGTTTAAAATATTGATATGAGAAAAAATGAGAGAGGAACTAAGATGGCGGCATAGGTAAAACACCTATCATTCCGTCATACTCAGCAATTTTAATACTACAACTTAACGAAAGAACAAATACCTTCCAGAATCTCCAGAAAGCTCGCCGAGTGAAAATTCCACAAATAAAAGTGAAAATAAGACACTGTGACACGGAGAAGCGCTGGCGGACAGTGTTGAAAGATTCGCTCGGAGAGAGGTTTGGAGCGCGTGCCGCGGAGAGGGCGGGCGGCTGAAAACTCGCCAGTTTTCTCCAACAGGGAGACAAAGACATCCCACTGGACTGATTCCCAGCTCTGGGCGAAGTCCAGAGAACCCACTATCACACGGGGTGAAAACTGGACAGAGGGAGGCCACGCCGAAGCTCGGGTGCTGCCGGGTCTCCCGGCTTGTGGAGAAGGCAGCTTGCGCGCGAACAGCTCGGCTGCGTGACGGCACAGAGAGCGCTCTGCGACTCAATCTCTCATTCAGAAAACCGTCAGACTGCTTTGTTTTATGACCCTGGGTGAGACATTGCGCATGCAGACTCATTTTGGGAGAGTCTGAATTCCCCGGCAGCCAGTGGAGCTCGGCAGCGGCTCTCTCTCAGAGGTGCTGGCGGCCACTGCCCTGGCACAGAGTCTCCAGGACCACATAGGGTGGAGCTAACGCTGTCTGCTTAGCCCAGAGACTCCGCCCATCCAACCTGAGCACAGCTGAGCTTCACAGACAATTGGCCTGGAGGTCAACCCTCCAAGTGCTAACAACGATTAACTGAGCTGAACTTCAGCAAGACTGTGCAGCCCACATCCACCTCAGGTAACCGGGGAGGCTGAGCCACTGTCCCTAGTAGGAAGTCTACCACACAAAGCTAATTGACCAACTCAGGGAAGCAGCCACCATGCAGAGACATGGAAAGAAATCAGATGTGAAAGAAATGGAGGGAAAAAAACGACTGGACATGGAATTCAAAACCACGGTTATAGGGTTTTTCAAGAGGCTCCAATAAAAGGTCGAGGCCTATAAGAAAATAAGCAAGACCACAAAGGAAATGAATGAGGCCTACAAGGAAATGAACAAGACCCTCAAGGATATGAACGAGACCTGCAAGGAAATGATCAAGACCAACGTGGAAATGAATGAGTCCTACAAGGAAATGAAGGAGACCCTCAAGGACATAAAGGAGATTCTCAAGAATATGAAAAAGGACCAACCAGAAATTAAGCATACACTGACTGAAACAAAAAATATTATACAAAGACCTAAAAGTGTTCTGGAGCACCCCAAGAACCAAGTTAAAGATTTGAAATACCAAGAGGTAAAATCCACTCAGCTGAAAAGCAAGAAACCAAAAGAATCCAAAAAATTGAAGATAGTGTAAGGGGCCTCTGGGACAACCTCAAGCATACCAACATCCGAATTATAGGGGTGCCAGAAAAAGAGAGAGACCAAGACAATGAAAACCTATTTGAAGAAATAGTGACTGAAAATTTCCCAAACCTGGTGAAAGAAATTGACTTAGGAGTCCAAGAAGTGCACCGAACCCCATTATATAGGAACCCTAAGAGGACCACACCAAGGCACATCATAATTAAAATGCCAAGAGCAAAAGACAAAGAGAGAATAATAAAAGCAGCAAGAGAGAAACAGTTGGTTACCTATAAGGAAGCATCCATACGATTGTCAGCGGATTTCTCAACAGAAACGATGCAGGCCAGATGTGAGTGGCAAGAAATATTCAAAGTGATGAACAGCAAGAATCTACAACCAAGATTACTCTATCCAGCAAAGCTATCATTCAGAATTGAAGGTCAGATGAAGTGCTTCGCAGATAAGAAAAAGCTAAAGGAGTTCATCACCACCAAACCAACATTATATGAAATGCTGAAAGATATTCTTTAAGAAGAGGAAGAAGAAAAAGGTAAAAATATAACTTATGAACAACAAATACACATCTATCAACAAATGAACATAAAAATCAAGTGAATTGATAGGCTGTTGAACAGGATAAACTGGTGAATATAACAGAATCATGGACATAGAGAGGGAATGGACTGACAATTCTTGGGGAGAAAAGGGATGTGGGAAGTGCAGCAAGAGACTGGACAAAAATCTTGCAACAATGGGAGAGGACAGTGGGGAAAGGGAGGTGAGGATGGAGGGTGGGATAGGTACAGGGTGGAGGGGAGCTATAGGGGGATAAAAAGGGGAAACAATGTAATTAATAAACTGAACAATAAAGATTTTAAAAAAATAAATAAAATATTGATATGAAATTGAGGGTCTCTGGTGAGATCAACTATTTACAAACCTCTACAAACTTTTTGGGGAAGATATTTGGCAGTAGATCTCAAGCCTGAAGATTTGTGTCATGAGTGACAAGATAAACCGAGCAGCATTTCCTGAGATGGGAAGTCGAATGAATTCAATAAGTCAGATTACCATGGGTCAAGGCCTAAACAACTCTTTGAAGACATATTAATGTGAATGGGAAGGAAAATGGTAGGACATTATGTAAAGGGACATGAAAGATAAAGAGAGTTTTTGATTGTTAGTTTTTAATTTTATTTTAAGACAAACCCTGCTAGCAAAGCTAAGTGATTAGAGCTTCTGCCTACACACCAGAAGGTCTTGGTTCAATTCTCTGTCCAGGACACATACCTGGGTTGAAGGTTCAATCCCCAGCCCCAGTCAGGGTAAGTGAGGGAGGCAAACAGTCTTTGTGTCTCTCTCATATCTGTGTTTCTCTCTGCCTCTCTCTCTCACTCTTCCTCTCCCTTCTAATCTCTCTAAAATCAATGGAAAAAGTGTGCTCAGTTGAGGACTAACAATAAATAAATGAATAAACAAACAAACAAACAAACCTGAGCTATGATAGGTCAGGGGAAGGAGCCAATGGGCAGGGAGACATGGGAGATACAGCCCCTTTCCTTAAGGAACTTGCATCCAGTGGCTACAGATAATTAAATAAGATGATTTTTACTATTGATGCTGAAGGGTATTCTTTAAGAAGAGAAAGAAGAAAAAAGTAAAGATAAAAAATTATGAACAACAAATACATATCTACCAACAAGTAAATCTGAAAATCAAATGAAAAAATCTGATGAGCAGAATAAATTGGTGAATGTAATAGAATGAGGGGCATGGAAATGGAGCAGATGGACAATTCTTGGGGGAAGGGCATGTGTGTGGGAGGGTGCGGGAAGAGACTGGACAAAGATCTCATATACATGTATGCAATACCTATGGACTCGGACAGTGGGGTGGTGAGGGCCTGGGGTGGGTTGGGAACCAAGTGGAGGGGAGCCACCTGGGGGAAGAGGGACATCTGTAATAATCTGAACATTAAAGATAAATGAATAAACAAACAAACAAACAAACAAACAAATAAATAATCCCCGGGAACCCCCCCTAAAATCTCCACTCTTAAAACCATTAGGATGGAGAACCCAGCACCCTCTTCTCCAAGAAGCACACCCTCTCCTTTCCCTTAACCTCTCTTCTCCTCCCAAGCATTACCTTCCTCACTCCCAAGTTCCAAAGGCCCTTCCTTTACCTCTTTAACATGTTTTCTAAGCCTATTTCTTCTACAAATTATTTTTCCTACCTCTGTGATTTTACAAATAAATGTTCTCTTAAAATTTGAGTCTTGGTTCTGAGTCCTTTCCTAGCCAGAGCTCAAGTATCAAGGTCGCTGAACACCGTACAGGTCCGGGCTGACCCCACCTGTCTAACACCAGCTAGTTTCATCCCTCTGCTGTCAACGCTTCCTTTTATTCAAAATGTGAAAACTACTAGTACTTCACAGAACGCAAACCATGGGTCTAAGAGGAGTTCTACTTTCTATGGTCCTCTGGGGAAAAGAGATGGAACTCAGGTTGAGTCACACCCCATGTCCTCTTTTCCTTGCAACCAGTGCACAATTACAGGCAGAAAACCTGTGGAAAATACCTTGAATCCTGGTCTCCAAGAAGCAATGAGGCAGTAGAAGCTGTAGCGCCAGACACCACTTCAACCCTGCAGAGTACATGCTTCTCTCCATAGCTACCAGAACACTGCAGCCAGGGAGGTCTTCAGTGTCCAGTCGGGGTTAGAAAAACCACAACTTCCCTTCACACTAGCTTATAGATGAAGGCTTGAGAAATAGGAAGTCCCATAGGTTTAGCTTCTTCACATCTGAGAACACAATGGTGGTTTTAATTTTAGCTCATCCTTCTGGTAGGATGGATTTATAATCTAACTAGAGGCCCAGTGCACAAAATTTATGCACTCGGTGGGGGGACAGGTCCCCCAGCCTGGCTTGTACCCCGTCACAATGCAGGAGCCCCGCCCATCCCTCTGGGACTCCTTGATGAATTGCCCCAAAAAGACAGGCCAGAGCAAAGAATCCTGCTCTGCACCACATGGATCTGGGAGGCAGGACACCTAGGACCCCCAAGCAAGCCAGAAAGTAGAAAAAGAGCAAGAGTCTATACACATTTGAATAAACATCCTCATATATAAAAATTGCGACCCCCGTGACCCCAGGTGCTGCCATGGCCGGGCTTGGGGCCAGGTTTGTGGCTGTGACCTGGACCCCCCAGACCCCAGCACCACCATGTCCTGGCTTGGGGCCAGATTTGTGGCTGCAATCACCACCCCTGCAGCCCCAGCGCGGCCATTGCCAGGCTTGGGGCAGGTTTGTGGCTGTGATTGCGGCCCCCAGCACAACCTTGGCTGGGCTTGGGGCTAGTTTGTGGCTGCCATCACCCCCCCCTGCAGCCCCAAGCATCGCCTTGGCCAGACTTGGGGCCAGGTTTGTGCCTGTGATCACAGCCCCCCAGCCATTAAAGTTGAGTTTATTTTAGCCCTATCTAAAACTTCAGCAAAATCATCAGCATGAAAATACAAATTTTGCGCATTTGGCAAATGAGTAGTTAATCTTGTGATTGCATGAGATTGGTCATGCATTCGCATTCCAAAAAGTCTCCAAACAGCCTCAAGAGCACTCACATACCTGGAGTCAATGAAGTCCTGTACTTCATCATGATTGGTAATATTTTTTTTCAGAAATTTGAATATTTGCACAATCATGACCTTTACAGATCTATTTAAATAGATATTTGACATTTCTAATTTATGCACAGACTTCAACATTTATATGACAGTTATATTTGAGGCACAAATATGGGTTATAAGGGACAATCCAAGTATTATTGACAATTTTATTTCCAATAGAAATGGTATTACCAGATCTTCGTTTGTATTTGGGATATCCATCCATATTTCCAATGGTCACATTTTGAAATTCTTTCCGATATCCCTTTAAACATTTTCCATTTTCCATACATGGGACTACTTGGATTTTGTATTCCACATGGTCCATGTACCATATTTGATCTTATAATCTGAAAAAGTCGAGGACACTGGTCCTCATCTGGAATTTCTGTCTTAACGATACGGTCAATGTCATATTCTGAACGTAATTTGGACTCACTATCTAATACCAGTAATATGTGAGCGTTAGGCAGTCCACGTTTCTGAAATTCAATGATATGAATCTTAGCTATTACTTTGCCAAATAAATGGAATTTGCATACATCATTTAAAAGAGCATTCAGCTTAATACTAAGAACCCTGGCTACCAAGTCAGGTCTGTTTTCAACTTTTTGCCAGCATTGTAAATTGTTTGTAATATCTGCCCATTTGGGTTGCATGTCATAGTTATAAATAAATCAGGCTTACCATACTTCATTACAATTGCCATAGCATCCTGATATCGCTGCTGCATATTTCTGGGACTACCCTTAAAAGATGATGGAAGTATTATCATTTTACCAATGGGTACATTGTCATTTTCAGATCTGGATTTGAGATAATCCATCAAACTGCTATAATTTTCAACTCTCAACTTAGATTGGTTTGCTGTAATGAAATTTATCCGATTTGCCTCCATTTTTGAATACGAATCCACAATAAACTGTTGAGTTAATTTTCCTGCATTTAAAATAGGATTGAAAGTGTCCCTCACAGAGAGATGAAATCCATAATACTGCATTTGGGTGACTCGTGTTCTTACATTTTGTCTAGTATTATTGTTGAGTATACTGTTGTCTCTGAGTCTTAATGCAATATCTGTTCCCCAACCTTTTTCACCATGTGGAAAAAGAATAGGATATATCATTGCATCTAAATGTAGGAAACAGGATACTGATTCGTTTCACTTCAGTGCCATTTGGATTATTGGGATCTGGTTTACAATGAATGAGCAAGTCCCTTTCAAAAGGAGGTTCTCCATCTTCGTTTCTGAATATGACAGCAACCTCGGTTACACAAGGAGAATTATATCTACCTGGGTCACTATTACAATCGATCATATTTAATTGCCATAGTTACTTCTGTGGGAGATATACCTTTTGTTGCTGCTTCAGATTGGGCTTCCTTTTCTACCTAATGTAGCATCTTGTACGATTTTGTTAATTCATTTATTTCGTGCATGAGGTTGTTTCTGAGCAGGCCTGGTTTGCTGGGATTGCTAATCTTTTACGTGTAGCTTCGGCTGTATCCAAAATATAGAGCTGAGCAAACTTCAACAGTTTTCCTTTGGACATAGTCCCACCTCTCTATTGCCACGTTCTGAGATAGAGGAGAATGACAGGCCTTTCAGTACTGTGACCAACGGCTGATTTGGACAGATTCTGTGGGGGTGGGACTTCCTCCTCCCTGTTGTCAGTTTCCACAGCCTGGATGCTAAAGCTGGGACTCGGGAGCCTTCCCACTGACGGGGGCCTTCCCTCTGATGGTTGCCTTCTGTTTTTGCTGGCATACAGCTGAAGCTACATGTGAAACATTATTAGCAATGCCAGGGGCCTCAGTTAGATGCAGCCTCCACCTCAGCCGCAACCCCCCCCCCACCACCACCACCGCCACAAATCCAGCTGCCTCTTTCTCTGCGCCCCAGGGCCTCAGACTCAGCTGTGGAGAGTTCTGGCCACTGTAGCTGCCACTGGGGTAGCATAGCCAGTCAGGAGCCAAGGTACGGTCACATTTGCATGTTACTCTTTTATTAGATAGGACTAGAAGCCCAGCGCACAAAAGGTGTGTTTGGGTAGGGCCCCTAGCAGCTTCCAGCTACAGGCCTGGGCTTCCCTTCTGTTCTGCACTGCCTTTTGGTGGTCAGCGCACGTCATAGCAAGTGATCAAGCTCCCAGCCAAGGGGACAATTTGCATTAATCTTTTATTATATAGGATAGAGCAGCTGAATCTGAAAAGTAATCATGTTATTTTAAGTCTTAGAACACAGATACTCATGTGACTAGGGGCGTTAAGTTTCTCTTTAAGTCTCCTTTTCTAGGCCTGTGTAAAGCAATTGAAGAGGAGACTCAGCTGTGAATCCATCAATCAGAACGGACAAGCATAGTCAGGCCAACACACCAGGAGTAAAAACATCATGTCATCACCCAGTGACTACAATAGCTGACATTTGTGGACTCCCAAGCCTGCATGTACCTGCATTCCTCACCCTAGCCCCATCCCCTTTAAAATCATGTCCCTTGTACTTTGCTGGGAGCCAGGATTTGATGCTCATAAGCGCCCTGTCTTCCTGGTTGAGCCACATCCCGTGTCTTCTTTTCTGTTTACCCAGTGCACAATTATAGGCAGCCTTTTGGGCCGCATCCTGGATTTCTGTTTCTGTTTGTGGGTGTTCATTAGCAACCCCACCTGCCAGCCTCCTCAAAAAATACCTAATACGATTCAACCCTGCCTTCCTTATTTGAACACAGCGACAAGCAGCCAGAGTCCAAGTGTGTGGGAGGGGAAGAGGTGGGGTTTCCTGTAATACTTTGTAGTTATTTGAAGTCTCTTGAGTATGCGGGCCTTCCCAGAGTTAGTCAGGTTAGCATGTAACCTCTTAGTAAGCCCTAGTAAAATTAGTTAACATATAAATCGATTTTAATCATCTCTCAAGGACACGTTTTTTAAATGGATTATCTCATTTAATGCTTACAATCATCTGGACTAAGCAACAAGATTATCTCCATTTCCCAGGTGAGGAAAATGAGGCATGGAACATTAAAGTCACCTTGCCCAAGGCCAAATTTTCCAGTCCATTGGGACTGGTGGAGGTTCCACAGCTATGAGTACAAGGCCTGGGGTGCTTGCTCCTCGGTTCTCCTTCTGTCTGTCCTGCTTTTTACATTTCAGAACTTGTGAAACTGGGATAGGACTGGCTTTGCGCTCTAGACATCTAGGTAAATGCCCGAACTCAATGTAACCTGCAAAACCCCACTCTAGTGCTTTGTAGTCACTCTAGAATAGTCCTTTAGAGTTACAACCTGCTTTTATACTCATTGATAGTTTTGCTCCCACAATAACCCATGACTTAGGCATGAAAAGGCAATTTTATTCTAAATTTACACGTGAAGAAATTATGAATCATAGGAGTGAGATGACTTGCAGTAGCAGATCCTACATTAAATCTACTCTGTACCCTACTCAGTTTTGGCTCAGTGGATAAAGGGTTTCAGGTTCAATTCTGGTCAGGTCACATGCCCGAGTTGTGGGCTCGATCCCCAGTAGGGGGCATTTAGGAGGCAGCCAATCAATGATTCTCTCTCATCATTGATGTTTCTATCTCTCTGTCTCTCTCCCTCTCCCTTTCTCTCTAAAATCCATAAAAATAAAATGTACACACACACACACACACACACACACACACACACACACAATAAACACAGTGGATGGATGATACAAGCCATGTTTATGACAAGTGAGGAGTAGCAATGGCTCTCCACCACTGTATTTGAGACAGATGTTTGGGTGTTTGGATCAGTATGTTGGGTATAGTCACATCAGGCACTGTTTTGGGCAAACAAAACGGTAACCTTCCTTTCCAGAGTCCCCGTCCCCCAAAAACATGCAGCATGATTGGTGAGACTGAGAGGATGTGAGAGAAGGGCATGTAAACTGGTAGGTACACTAGAGATGTGAGGTATACTAATAGCAGAATGAAAAGTTTTAGAAAAGCCTAGCCAATTACTCATAGTCAAATGACATAACAGAAAATGACCATCAGTGCGAATAGGCAAGATGACTACACAGCTCTGGACCTTCCCAGGGACATTATTTTCTTTTTTTAAAAATGATTTCATTGAGGGAAAAAAGAAGAGAAATTGAAACATCAATAATGAGAGAGAATCATTTATAGGCTTTACCCTGCATGCTCCACCCTAGGGTCGGGCCTGCAACTCAAGTGTGTGCCCTGACCAGGTATAGCACCATAATGCTCAACCACGGAGACACCACAGGTGGGCCCAGGGACATTTTTGACACTGATTTAAGTATTTCAGAATAAGTTGAAAGAAGATGTACAACATTCTCCTGACCAAAATTTTCTTTCAATTTTGCTTAAAATATATTAGGGAGAAAGGCATCAAAATGTTCTCAAATTTTGTTAGCTTCAAATTTAAAGTTCTCTATTTCACACTTTAATGGCATACTTGGTTAATTTACGAAGAAAAATTTAAATGATGATTGAGTGTAAAAATAACATTAAAAAAAGACTGCTGTGCTTGCTATATGCCCACTTCTGTACAACATGCCTTAATTATAGCTGCTTTAAAAAAAGAAATAACTATTGCACAAGCTATTTTTAAAATCAGGTAAGTTGTAACAATACTATTAGGTTTTAAAGCAGGGATGGGGAACCTTTTTTCTACCAAGAGCCATTTGGGTATTTATAACATCATTTTAGAGCCACACAAAATGATCAATTTAAAAGTCAGCCTGCTATATTTGGTCAAACATTTAATGAACTCACCCCTAAAAGCCTTGGCAGGGCCAGACCGAATGATTTTGTGGGCCTCCTATAGCCTGAGGGCCAGATGTTCCCCACCCCTGCTTTAAAGCAACAACCATTTCTCACTTTGAGATGACACAGATTTTCTCCTTGAAATATACAACATTCTATTATTTTTAACTTATTATTTACATATGTCTCCTTTTTCTACAATTGACCCCCTCCCTGCTATTCCCACCCTCAAGGACAAGCCCCCACTGCCCAGTGTCTGTGTCCATTGGTTATGCTAATATGCATGCACATAAGTCCTTTGGTTAATCTCTAACTCCCCCCCTCCCCTGCCTTCTCTCTGAGGTTGGATGGTCTGTTCAGTTTTACATTGTCTCTGGATCTATTTTTGTTAATCAGTTTATGTTGATCATTGTAACCCACATATGAGTGAGATCATGTGATATTTATCTTTCTTTGACTGGCTTATTTCACTTAGCATAATGCTCTCTAGTTCCTTCCATGCTGTTGCAAATGGTATAAGTTCCTTCTTTTTTGTGGCAGCCTAGTATTCCATTGTGTAGATGTACCACAGTTTTAATCCACTCATCTGCTGATGGGCACTTAGGCTGTTTCCAAATCTTAGCTACTGTAAATTGTGCTGCTATGAACATAGGGGTGCATATATCCTTTCTAATTGGTGTTTCTAGTTTCTTGGGATATAGTCCTAGAAGTGGGATTACTGAGTCAAATGGGAGTTCCATTTTTACGTTTTGAGGAAACTCCATACTGTTTTTTACAGTGGGTCACCAGTCTGCATTCCCACCAGCAGTGCATGAGGATTCCTTTTTCTCCACATCCTTGGCAGCATCATTTGTTGATTTGTTGATGATAGCCATTCTGACAGGTGTGAGATGGTATCTCATTGTTGTTTTGATTTGTATCTCTCTGATGATTGGTGACTTTTAGTATGTTTTCATCCTTCTGTATGTCCTCTTTTGAAAAGTGTCTACTTAGGTCCTTTGCCAATTTTTTTTTTATTGGATTGTTTATCTTTCTTTTGTTAAATTTTATGAGTACCCTGTAAACATTGGAGATTAAATCCTTGTTGGAGATAATATTGGCAAATGTGTTCTCCCATACAGAAGGCTTTCTTGTTTTGTTAATGGTTTCTTTTGCTGTGCAGAAGCTTTTATTTTGATGTAATTCCATTTGTTTTTCTCTTTAGTTTCCATTGCCCTAGTAGCTGTATCAATAAAGATATTGTTGTGACATATGTCTGATATTTTGCTCCTTATGCGTCTTCTAAGATTTTTATGGTTTCCCATCTTACATTTAAGCCCTTTAACTATTTTGAGTTTGTTTTTGTTTATGGTGTAAGTTGGTGATCTAGTTTCATTTTTTTTTCATGTATCTGACCAATTTTCTCCAACACCATTTATTGAAGCTATTTTCTTGACTTTATTGTATGCTCTTGCCTCTTTTGTCAAATATTAATTAAGCATAATGGCTTGGGTCTATTTGGGTGATCTGTTCTGTTCCCTTGGTCCACAATAATAAAGCAAGGGAAGGGGATAGAGAGAAATTTCAGAGAGTAAAGGTTTGTTGAGAGGACAAAGACATAATCTCTAATAGGAAATACAGAGTAAATCTTAAGACAGAGATAGCTGTGTGGATATCTGGGGGAAGAGCTTTTCTCTAGTGCCTAGGCCTCAAGGTGGGAGTGTGCTTGCTGTGTTCAGGGCAGTGAGGAGGTTAATGTGACAGATGTGGAGAGGCTAGGAGGAAAGAATGAGGAGAGGACACCAATAAGGTAGCCAAGAGCCATCACGTAGGATCTTGGAGGTCTTGGCAAGGACATTGCATTTTATCCTTAGAGATATAGGAAATGAACAGAAAGCAAAGAAATAACTTAATCTGATTTACGTGTTAAAAGTATTGCTCTAACCCTAGCTGCGTTGACTGAGTGGATTGAACATCAGCCTATGGACTGAAGGGTCCCAGGTTCTATTCTGGTCAAGGCCACATGCCCTGGTTGTGGGCTGGATCCCCAGTGTGGGGCTTGCAGAAGGCAGCCTGTCAGTGATTCTCTCTCATCATTGATGTTTCTATCTCTCTCTCCCTCTCTGAAATCAAATATATATATATATATATATATATATATATATATATATTTAAAAAGTATCACTGTAGAGGCCTGTGAAGAACAGAGTATAAGAGACAAAGGTGGAAGCAATGAGACTAGTTAGATAGCTGTTGTAATCGTGCTAGCAAGTGATGGTAGTGATAAAGGTTGGTGATAAAAAGTACTTGGGTTCTAGGCATTTTCCAAGGAGGAGACAATAGAATTTGTGGATGAATAGATATGGCATATGAGAAAGTGGAGTCAAACATAATTAAAATTTTCTGGCATGAAAAACTTAATGACTAGAGCAAGAATTTACTGCGATGAAGAAGACAAGTTGAGAAAGCAGAGGGCAGGGAAGCAAGAGCTTGATTTGGCACATGTGAAACTTTAGATGCTTGTTGAATATTCAACTGGAGATGATGAGTAGGTGGTTGGAATGAGACCAGTAAAAAAAGAGGTTTTTACAAAAGACCTCTTTTCCAACTTTATTCTGTTGGCTAAGAATATCAAAAATCAAAATCACATGTCAAGCCCTAGCTGGTTTGACTCAGTGGATAGAGTTTTGGCCTGTGAACTAAAAGGTCCTGAATTCAATTCCGGTCAAGGGCACAAGCCCGGGTTGCAGACTTGATCCCTACCTAGTAAGAGACGTGCAGAAGGCAGCCAATGATTCCCTCTCATCATTGTTGTTTCTCTTTCTCCCTCTCCCTTCCTCTCTGAAATCAATAAAAGTATACATTTTTAAAAAATCACATTTCAAAACTGTAATTTAGAAATAAAATTGGGTATTTCAAATCAAGAGACTGAAAGAAATCGATTAAAATATAGGGATAAAAAATGGGTAAGTTGAAGAACCAAACCCAGAAACTTGTCAATGTTTATAGATGGGAGAGATTCCCAACATTGAGCATAGGAGAGTGAGAAGCCTTGGGTAGGAGAGAACCAAGAGAGAATGGAGTCCTGCAGGCCCAAAATGTCTCAAGAAAAAAGAAATAATTAACAAATGCTGCTGATACATTTTATTTTTCAAAGGCAATTTGTTTTTGCAGAGACTTCATTTGTGGTGGTTGTTTCTCTTTCTAAATGCCTTGGTAGGGTAGCTTGAGGATTTTTAACTGATCTCATTCTAAGCCATTCAGGCTTTTTCCTGTCTTATGACAGCTTCTCTTCATATTTTCCCAAAAGACGTGGTTTAATCAGTTGCAGAACAAGGAAAGCCATTACATGAAACACAGAAGTGAAATAGTTTAAATTAAAATGAAACATATTCTCCAATCTGCCACAAAGCGTGTTTTTACAAAAGACCTCTTTTACAACTTTATTCTGTTTGCTAGGAGTATCAGAAATCAAAATCACATGTCAAGCCCTAGTTAGTTTGATTCAGTGGATAGAGCATTGACCTGTGGACTAAAAGGTCCTGAATTCAACTCCCATCAAGGGCACAAGCCCGGGTTGCAGACTCGATCCCTAGTAGTAGGCGTGCAAAAGGCAGCCAATTGAATTGAACTGAATTCAACTCCCTCTCATCACTGATGTTTCTATCACTTTCTCCCTCTCCCTTCCTCTCTGAAATCAATAAAAATATACATTTTTTTGAAAATCACATTTCCAAACTGCTATTTCTACCATTGCCACATTTGTACAAGTATGATTTACAAATGGACAGTACCTTGTAATGGAAAAATCACAGAATCTGAAGTTAGAAAAATACCAGTTGTTCGGTGGAGTCCTTGCTCGTTCTTTTATTGTTTCTTGCAATTTATCTGCAGATTTTAAAAAATTGATGGTTTTGATCTTAAAATGATAATTTGACTCTCATTTTCTAATCTATTTATTTACTTATTCACTTATTTATTTATTTAGTCTCATTTCTTTGGCTAAGATAGCAGTTAATTAATGAATAATGGCAGTGACTGGAAAAACCTTGTGTTATTCCTGACTTTGACAGTATTTGTTCCAAAGATTCAGTATTTAAGTATGAAGTTTTCTGTAGCTTGCTACAAATTCTTAAAATTATGAGTAAGTATTGAATTCTATCAACATTTTATTATATCTTATGACATGGTCATATGTTATTTTGCCTTAGTCATTGTGATGGATTTCACTTTGATAAATTTTTATGATGTGGGCCTATTCTCACAATCCTGAGATAACTGATAATCAGTCATGCCATGTTTTTAATACATGAATGGATTTGATTTGTTAATGTTTCATTTATTATCTCTGCAACTTTATTCTTAACGAATACTAGTCTATAGTGGTCTCATTTAAAAAAACATTTATTTGTTTGTTTGTTTACTTTTTTACTAGAGGCCTGGTACACAAAATTGTGTAGAAGGACGGGTTGTCCCTCAGCCTGGCCTGCAACCCTCTCTAATCCAGGACCCCTCAGGGGATGTCCCACTGCCAGTTCAGGCCTGATCCCTAGAATTGGGACTAAACCTGCTGTCAGACATCTCTCTCACAATCAGGGACCGCTGGCTCCTAACCACTTGCCTACCTACCTGCCTGATTGTCCTTATTTGCCTCTGCTTGCCAGCCTGATCACCTCCTTACTGGTTTCCTGCTGGCCTGGCTGCCCCATAACTGTTCCCCTGCCAGCCTGATCACCCTTAACGGCCTCTGCCTCGGCACCTGCTACCATGGTTTTGTCCAGAAGGATGTCTAGAAGACGTCTGGTTTAATTAGTATATTGCCCTTTTATTAGTATAGATTATTTTATTGCTGTTAATCCTCAAGGATATTTTTCCATTGATTTTCAGAAAGAGTGGAAGATACAGAGAGAAACATCAATGTGAAGGAGACACATCGATTGGTTGCCTTCCACATGTATCCTGCCCAGGGCCGGGGGTCAAGCCTGAAACTGAGGTAGTCTTTAAGACAAGGTGACAATAAGGGGCATTCATAACGACAGCGTCTTCCATCTCTGGACTGTTTTCCTCCTGTCTTCCTTCTTCATCTTGCCACCTTAACACTGCAGCACTACGCTGTGTATCATTAGGGACTCCTATCCCCTTAACTGACTGAGCCCATAGCTTCTGTTGCTGACCAACTTGGAGACCAGAATTCTTTGCTGATAACACTAAACATCAGCTCCAGTGTCCACTAGACCCCTAAATTGTTTTCCTTCTATTCTTAATCATAGGACAAGTTTTGCTAATTTCATGTATCCAATAAATGTCTGAGCTTCCAAACCCTTGCATTCCTCTTTTTCTATTTATAGCCTCACCTTGCTCAACATAAGGTAGTAGTAGTATCTGAGCAATACTTTGCCCTGGAGTAATTTGCATAACATGATTACATTCTAGTATAACTTTAATCTCTCCATAATCTGAATCAATGACTCCAGGCAGAACAGTTAATCCTTTTAGAGTACTTCCATTCCTCCCTAAAATTAATCCTAAAGTTCCTTGTGGCACAGGTCCACAAATTCCTGTAGGAATACCTTGCCGAGCATTACCTGGGGTCAAAGTGACCGCTACAGTGCTGTTAAGATCCAGGCCTGTGCTTGCGGAGTTGCTCGGATGAGGGAATTCACTGTGGGCCTTGCAGGGCAGATTTCTCCTATTAATGACTAGGCTGGGGGGCACCCCTTCGGCCATTTCCCGGCCGTTCACTATGCCTTCTATCTTGATCTAGAGGATGCCCGTCTCTGTGAAATTTTGATCTACAATGACTGGCCCAATGGTTCCCTTTCTGACATCTAGGACACCGAGGGATTGAATCTGGAGATTGAATGTTTACGCCTCTCCCTGGAGCGCTACCTTGTGTCCTTCTCGGTTGTCCACATTCCTTTTGGAAATGTCCCGTTTTTCCACACTTATAACACTTATTTCCTACTGTTACTGCAGCAGCCAATAGGCTTGCTTGAAAAATTCCTGATCTCACATTCTGACAAGCTTGAATCATCTCTGTAATGGAGCTATCTTTTCTCAGTGGCATCAAGCATTTCTTACAATCAGCAAATGTTGCCCTGCCTATAGCTCAATTAAGAATGTAGACGGCTACCAAACTGAGGCAGCAAATAAATGGTGGCTTCTATTCTAATCTGTTTTATGAGACCGTGATTGTATTTCAAAAAGCTAATTTATAAAGTAACTTAAGTAGGTATCTTTAATTTTTAAAAAAGCAAAGAAACTTTATTCAGTAAACTTAGTTTAGGTATCTCACTTATTGGTTCTTATTTAAGATTCTGCTGTTCAAAATTTGGCTATATTTAAGAAATATTTTGTTGCTCCACTTTGCCCCTTCCAGAGGCAAAAAACCTCCACAACACTTAATATGTATACAAGTGAAATATATACTGTTACTTTATTTTGTCCTTAGAGGCAAAACTTTCTTAATAATTTGAAAAAACTTTCTATGTTATTTCAAGTATAATTTAAAAATATTTGAGAGAATAGACTTTTTGAAAACATTTCTGGGCCCTTGAAATGTCCAAAAGTTATGCTCATAGTCTTGAAATATACTTGGAAAGATCAAATATACATATATGTATATATATGACTTAAAGATTACGTATTTAAATTACTTTTGAAGAATATCAGTTAAATTTAAACTGGATCATAGAATTCTCCTTTTTAAATTTAGACCAATAAGTAAAATATTTTGAATTTCTAATTACCAGGGAAAATAACCCTTTTTTTAAAAAAAAAAAAAAGTTATATTAGGCATTTAATTACCACATTTATATAATTTCTCCCAATTTAATTTACACTTTGAACTTCTATAGCTGGAAAGTTAAACATTTAGGAGTTCCTAGATTAATAATATTTCACAGTTCTAAGAAAAATACAAGACATTATCAATTAATAACTTAAACTTTTGATATTTATTAGCCATTACTTTATAACTTAATTCTTCCCCATTAGCCTGGCTGAAAAAGACGTTCCCACCCTACTTACAGACAATGAGGGGCATTTCATAATTACAAAGGGATCAGATTATTTGGAAGGCATAATAATTATAAATGCGCATTACTAGTAATAACAGCTAATTAAAATACAAAAGGCAAAAAATTTCTTTGAGGTCAATGTTCAGAAGTGTGATCACTGGGTTATATGGTAAATATATGTTTAGTTTTTAAAGAAACTGACAAGCTTCTGATCCAGCAATTCCACTTCTGGGAATTTAACTGAAGAAATTGGAAACACTGATTTCAAAGAATATATGGCCCCCTATGTTCACAGTGTGGTGATTGTGGGGGGTAGGGGAGTGGAGTGTGGGTAGAAGGACAAAGATTACATGGGAAAGTAGGAATTATAGGCATGAATAAGTTGGCAGTGGTTACAGGTTACAGGAAATGTGTGTACCTCCAGGAATAGATTGTTTCAGCCAGGAGGTTATAAATTCTTCCATAATGATGGGAAGGTCTCTGGACAGGAGAACAGACTGCATTCCAGTGTTTGCATTCCATATCCCGGGGTGTACAGCTCTCAGACAGGTTAGAATTTGCCTTCTCTAATCAGACTAGAACAATCACAGTTAACAGAGCATGATTAATATTTCTTATAACTATAGCTATTCCCCATTATTCTATTTCCATCCCTAACAATCTTAGGATTTACTTAGGTATTTTAGAACTAGAGGCCCAACGCACAAAATCCGTGCTCGGGTACAGTCCCTAGGCCTGGCTTGCAATGAGAGTCATCTTCCCCAGCTGACCACAGGCAGCCCTGCTGCCCACTATCACCCACCCCAGTTCTCCAATCACCATCAGGTAATCGGAGCCTGCAGACCCGGGGGAGGAGCCAGGAGGTCTGCCATTCTGCCTGCTTGTGTTGTGGAACAAACACGAGTGAACAACCAATGGAGTCCAGACCAAATTGTGGAGAGCATCCTCAGCTGACAAAGTCTTCTGAGAGGGCTGGCCACGAGTTGGCCTGCCTGCTCTAAAGATTAGTCATGGTTTCTGCCCTTCGGAGAATGGTTATCTTTAATTGTAGTTTAGCAAACATGACTGTCCTCAAGCACATAACATTGCAAATAGCTAAGCTATATATGGGAAAGGAATTAGGTGGTGTCTTGAGTGAAGGTAGAGCCTAAGGAAGTTAGTTAAGATAAGGAGTTTAGTGGGGAAACATGTTAACAATGGAGTTTAGTGGGGAAACATGTTAACAGCTTTGCTGTTTGAGGAACAAGAAATTGTGTAATATGTAACCAGAACTGTTTAAAAGAGTGGAGAAAAATAAACTGGGGGCCGCAGTCCTAAAGAGTTCTTTGTGGACCTCCTGATCTCATATCTTTTGTTTCTTCTTTATTTCTATCCATCTTTCTATCTCTATCTTTCCATAAGCCTCGCCCCCCTTTCAGGTCCTGTTCCACTGATGCCGGCTGGCTCCAGCATTGCGTAGTGTCCGGACAGGATCCTGACACGGGGGACTCGGTGAAGGCCGCTGCTGGTTGAAGAATAGGATATAAGCAGCTTGAACGTTTTTTAGCTTTTGTAATAGAAGTCTGTCCTTGGTTTCCTGAAGAGGGAACAGTAAACCTTGAGACATGGGTTAGAGTTGGAAAGAAAATGCAGGAATATTACTCTGCCCATGATCCAAAAAAGATGCCTGTAAATACGTTTTCTTTGTGGACTCTTATCTGGGATTGTCTTGATCCCAGCCATGAAGGGAAAAGGTGGAAGGAGGGATTAAGGAAAAAAAGTCCATCATGCCCTAGTCTAGAGAGACTTGTTATGGACCAACCAAGAGTGACAACTACCAAGGAGCCAGATCAAAATTTTAAGAAGCCTTTAATAACGAACTCGAGCCGGGCCCACGTCTCCACTGTCACAGCAGTGAGCAACGCGAGCCCCGAACCTCGGTAGCGAGCACTTTTTATCTCCAACGCAGGGAGGTTTGCCAATTTGTGATTGGCCGGTTTCACACAAAGAAGAGTAGCATAAGGTCAGTTACAGTACAGGGAAGCGGGAAATTTCAAATTTTCTTCCCAGGCTGGTGGGCCCTGTTGACCCGGTATCTGGCCGTGCGGTGTTCTGGCAACAGGATGTCCTCAGGCAAGGGAGGGTTGAGTAAATCTCATAAACAGCTAAAGGAGGTTTCTGTGGTGGTGTCTGGTCTGAGCATGACGAACCACATCTTTCTCATCTATCCTCCTCCCCCGCCTGAGTCTGGCTATCACAGTTAGAAATGGAGGCAAAGCAAATCCATGTGGCTAGCCACATGATTCTGTGGTTTTGAATCAAAAACTTGTTGGCTCTTTGGCTGAGATTGTAATCCAATGACTCTCCTTCCCCTGAGCAGCGTCATCTACTTACCAACTATCCATGCTTTCTAAGGTTTATTCTTTTTTATTTTTATTATTATTATAATAATTATTACTATTGATGAGAGAGAGAGAGAGAGAGAGAGAGAGAGAGAGAGAGAGAGAGAGAGGAGAGAAAGAGAGACATGGATGTGAGAAACATTGATTAGTTACGTCCCTCCTGCATGCACCCGAATCAGGGATCAAACCCACAACCTGGGTGTGTGCCCTGACTAGAAATTGAACCCACCAACTCTTTCGTGTATGGGACTTTGCTCCAACCAACTGAGCCACATCAGTCAGGGCAGCTAATGTTTATTCTTGCTCACTACAGGCACTGTTTTACCTTTTGTCATTGTCCTCAAGGACAGCTGTGTCTTTCCACCTCTCGGAATTTCCAAATGTACCCATGTGACCTCCAGCTTCCCATGCCTTTCAATTTTCTATCCACATTTAGCATCAGGTGTGTCTCTATCCAAAGGAAGACTTTTTTTCTTTCTTTGTTTTTCCTTAATGTGAAATATAAAAGACAAAACAATAATTTCAAAATGTACGATTTAGTGGCATTTTGTAACTTTGCATTGTTGTGCCTCCACCACTTAATTTATGTCACTCCAAAACATTTTCATCACCTACAGAGGGTGTTTTTTCCTCTCTCTCTCCCACATCCAGTGTGGAGAGAGACTGGGTTCAGTTTCTGGGTAGAGGAGCTGAGGATGAAGAAAAATGAAATATAGAAGAGAAAGACACAGAAGTAGGATTAAAAAGCTGGAGCGAGGTGGGCATCTGTTCTCCCTCTCATGGGGAAACAGCCACGCGCGCTGAGCCCACGAAGCTGCGTTTATTTATACTCCACAATACAAAGGGGTCTCTCCCACATTAGGATCAAAGGAGTTTCAATGAGCCCAGGCCCTATTCATTCACCCATTCCCAGGGCAAGCCTGCATTTTCATATCAAGGCCCTCTCCCTGACACCTGAGGCCAAGCTGATAACATTGGTGAACGTTTTTTCCAAGATCTGGTTTTTCCAGGTCCCTTGAATTCAGCCAGCACAAAGATGGCACAAAGACTTAGAGAATGCTCAAGGTGTCTTGCTGGGGGCCGGCCCCCACATCTCTCTTTTTTGTTTTAAAGCTACTGTAATAAAAGTAAAATTTAAACATCAAGAATAAAGCTCTAAATTAAAACAATTTACAAACAATACCAATGCAAAAACTAAACTGCATACATGTTATAATTTTAAAAATTGAACATCAAGAGCAAAACTCTGGTTATTAAATAATAACAAAACAATGCTAATGCAATACAACAATAAGAGAAATTCAAAACTAGACATGTTAACGATTCTTAGCTACTAGATGAAAAGGTTTCTTTTGCAGCGGTCCTATATTCAGAGTCCTTGGACTTGGCTGTGCCAGACTTTGCAGAAGACTGGCAGCTAATAGTTGCCAGCATGAGCAGGAACATGGTTGAAGAAGTAGCCTCAAGAAAAAGAAGAAGAAAAAAGAGGTAGCTTTAACTTCTTGCTTTTCTAAAATCTGCTGTGCTTCAGTGGGTAATTTCTTCAGCTGACCCCATATTGGCACCTCAGTCCCTTCGTAGTTTTCAGTTTTCTTCTTCCTCCACTTTGCTGTCATGGAGGCAACAGTCCTTTTGAGGGAAGAGACAGGAGCTTCTCTAGGTCCATTGTGGTGGCAAACTTCATGCTCTGGCACCTAAATTGGCTGCTCCTCTGGAAAGATATAAAAAACAAGCTCTTCCCCACATTGTTTTTTTTTTAAATACATTTTACTGATTTTTTACATGGAGGAAAGGAGAGAGAGAGTAGAAACATCGATGAGATTGAAACATCAATCAGCTGCCTCCTGCACACCCCCTACTGCAGATGTGCCCACAATCAAGATATGTGCCATAGCCCGGAATCGAACCTGGGACCTCTCAGTCCGCAGGCCAATGCTCTTATCCACTGAGCCAAACCGGTTTTGGCTCTTCCCCACATTATTACCGAATCTGATAAAACTCCTGTGTGGTTTGTGCTTCCTTCCACCTAGCTAACTCGGTAGAGGCTATTGTACAGGAGGCCTGATTTCTTTTGGCTGCTGTACAACCTCTGCATCACAATTCAAAAAAATTTTTAAATATAAATAGCATGACTAAGCTTGTTTTGAGGTGACACATAACATCCATCTCCCCCTTTTTCTTTAATAATTGATTTTAAGAGTACAATTGGCTACATCCATATTGTCAGATTTGATAAATCCTTGGGGAGTTTACCCCTAAAGTTGGCATAGGGAGGTGGATAACACACTGAGGATATTGCTTTCAATAAAAGATGGAAATTATTATTCCCAAATAACATTTATAAAGGCTAAAAAATAATTGAAAAGTTCCTCTGAATTAGTGTGCCCTATAGTAGCTATTTTAATAATTTTTGGCCATACTTACCACATAACTACTATCGCTATAGGTTGATGGTCTCCGTAATAAAATCTGTTAAGGTATAAGAAATAAGAGCTTGTATTTTTACTGAAATATAAGGGGTTTGAGGGACCTTTGTTCCCCTGCGCAGTAGATCTAGCCTTTCCATAACTGGATCCATCTGTAAAAATGGTTAATGCCTGAGGTAAAACACCTCTTTTAATGTGTTAGAAATAAGGCAAGCCCCCCAAGGCAGGGGTCCTGGTAGAACACGAAATATCAAACACTGATATCTATATAGAAGGTTGCGCACACATGGTCTGGAAGCGCACGCTGACATTTCTTGCCCTTGTTCCTGGGCAACCTGCAGCAATGCATAGCTGCTGCTTTGGATTTATGGCATGTTTAGCAATTTTACTATAAGATGAACTATCCATAAAAATTTTACTTAATACTTTTAGAACAGCCTTTTGTCCAGTACAATTTTCTTGAATATTTACTTATTTCATTTAGCCAATTTACTGTCAAATTAATACTCCAACAACAATCTTAGTTTATGCTGTAAATATTAATAAAAAGGATTGTTTGTATTCTTGAGTAGGCCCTGAGCATTCTTGGAGCTAGATATAGAGTAGCTGCTGTTAGCCAAGTGTCTGTTTGTTGCCTAGGTCCCAATCTGGGCTGGGCCAAGTCTTTGTTACCTGGGTCCTGTTCTGAGCTGGGCTGGGCATGGGAAGCGAAGCAGCCATGGGACAGGAGACCTCCCTCAAAAGGGGCGAATGTTCAAGCCTCTGCAATGCTGGAGGGGGTGAGGTTCTATGCCCCACCTCTGTTGGCCCCCATGTTCTCTCCTGAAGGCCCCTCTGCGACTGTGCCTATCTTAGGTTGTCCCTCCCATGAGGAATCTTACCCGTCTCTGGCTAACCAGCCATCCTCAGGGGCCAAGCAGGGTGATGTGAGGTTCATTTCTGTCTCCTTGGTAGCCTATGCTCCCATGGCCTCCACGCCCAGTGCCTGCCTTGGGATCCCCTCGCCTGCTGGCAGGGTTCTAGCACTTGATCACATATCCTAGGGAACCCAGGTTTTTTTCTCCAGGGAGGGCCCAGTTCACACCATTGGGCAAGAGACAGATCCATGGTACCAGCCACCACGAGGTTTCAACCTCAGAGTGAACAGAAAATTCAGGCTACAGCTGTGGGCAATTAGATTGTGAGAAGAGGGTCCCTTCTTGGCAAAAGGGCCAACATAGAATGCTTAAGTACCTATCCAAGAGGCTCTCCACACAGTGGAAGGGATTAAATCCTTTCATGTCCTTTTTAAATTGCTGCCAAACATTCAAAGAATTAGTTTGTAAATCTGTTTTGGAATAAATGTACAATATGCTGTTCTAAAATATCAAAAATTATAATGACATTATAAAATAATATCATATAAAGATATTCTTTACTGTAGGCCATGGCAATTCAATTTTCTAACTGGCTGTCAATTTCTTTTTGTATAGACAAGGTCTTAGTTACATTTTTGCACCTTTCCCATGAGTAAGTCGTGATAATGGGTGTGTTTTTTGCCTTTCTTAGAATTGTTTATAAAAATATAGGCTTTTCATTTAGCTGAAAACCTTGACTATAATTTAACAAGCTAATTTATTTAAGTAATTAAAGTAGATATCTCCATTTAAAAGCAAAGCAATATTTACTAAATGTTTAATTCACAAGCCATAAATGTTGCCCTGCCTATAGCTCAATTAAGAATGTAGACGGCTACCAAACTCAGGCAGTAAATGGTGTCTTCTAATCTGTTTTTTAGATTTTTACTTAAATTCAGTTACCTATAAAAACATTGGCTTCTCAATGCAACTTAATTTATGAGACCTTGATTATATTTTAAAAAGCTAATTTACAAAGTAACTTAAGTAGGTATCTTTAATTAAAAATCAAAGAAACTTATTCAGTAAAGTTTAAGTATCTTACTTATTGGTTCTTATTTAAGATTCTGTTGTTCAAAATTTGGCTATATTTAAGTAATATAGTTATGGCACTTTATTTTGCCCTTCTTTAGAGGCAAATCTTTCATAGAATTTAATCTGTGTATATAAGTAAAATATATTGACTAATTTTATTTGATAAAACTTTCCATGCTATTTCAAGTATAATGTAAAAATATTTCTTTTAAGAGAGATCAGACTTTTGAAAACATTTCTGGGCCCTTAAAATGTCCAAAGGTTATGGTCACAGTCTTGAAATATACTTGGAAAGATCAAATATATATATATATATATATATATATATATATATATATATACACACACACACACACACACATATATATACATATATATATGATTTAAAGATTATATACTTAAATTATTTTAAAGAATATCAATTAAATTTAAATTAGATCCTAGAATTAATTCTCTTTTTAAAATTTAAACCAAGAAGTAAAATATTTTGAATTTCTAATTTTCAGAGAAAGCATAACATTTTATTTTCTCAACAAACAAAGTTATACTTTAGGCATTTAATCACCACATTTATATAATTTCTCCCAATTTAATTTGCACTTTGAAATTTTAAAGCTGGAAAGTTAAACATTTAGCAGTTCCTAGTTTAATAATACTTCACATTTCTAAGAAAAATACATGACATTATCAATTAATTGCTTCAATTCTGTCCTCTAGGTTTTTCTCATGAGGAATCAAATTTAAACTTTTGATTTTTATTTGCCAGTGGCTCTGGAAAACCAATTTTGGTTTATTCGAATGTAAATTACCACATTCTTTAAAGATAGCTGCTGGCAAGAAACAGGTTTACCTTTGTGCTGGGGAAAGAGCAACTGCCCTTCTTCCTCCATTAACAAAGGGCATTGCCAGTTACCTGGATTATTTAGTTCTTTGTCATTAATACATTATTTTTCTATATTTCAACAATTTCTGAGTTTCAAATCCAATTCCAATTATTTTAAGGTCTTTGCTTTGGATAAATTTTTTTGTAACACAATTCACTTATTTTCTTGAAGGCCTAAAAGTTAACCTTTTAACACTGTTCATTAACATTCTAAAAACCACTCTTTATTATGGCAATGACAGTCTTCTCCTGGACTAGCTTGAATTTCTTTTCTCAGGTTCATATCTACCATCTTTCTTAGGTTAAAAAGTCTTGGGTTTTTATTCTGTACATAGTAAAAGGTTAAGTCAGCTTTAAAAAAACTTTATCTAAAATGTCTCAATATGGACACTTGCGTGTGTCTAGTTTTTAAAACTTGCCTTTCCCTTTACATGTGCACAGAAATCCCCGGTGCATTTATAGATTTTATAAAAGTTTTAAGTCGCTAGCTAGAAAAAAACATGGCAAAGATGAGAGACCCGGATGCACTCTGGGGAATGGCGTCCATATTGGATCGCCATGTGGCTCCTTTCCCCCACATCCTTCTTGCTTTGGAGGAGAATTCAGAGATGGTCTGGCCTCTACTGTTTTTATTTTATTTACTTTTACAATTTGTTTTTATTTTTTAAAGAAAGAAAATATTTTTAAGATAAAGAATAATTTGGCAGTTGCTGAGAAATTCCTTTAATCTTTTCTACTTGGTTATAAGTAGTTTGAGCCTCCAACAAAGTAAGTCACTTTCGGGCGAATGCCTGCATCCAGCCCTACAGTCTGGGCAGCTGCGCGCAAAACTTCTCTTATCCCGCTCACAGACTGCAATCTCGGTTGCAGGCAGGACACCTGAAGGTGGAGAAGGTGCAAATGCTATTCTTAGAGATTCGCACCCCTCTACTCTAGGCTTTTTTAAGGCCATAGCTACAACCCTCTTAGACATTCTTAAAATCTCCTGCGCTAGATTACAAATTACATTAGAAATCTTCTCTGGACCTTCTGCTGAATATCGGTCACACAACTGCTTTCTGAAGTTTTTACACATTTCTTTAACAAGACTTAAGAAATAAAGAATCAAGACTACACTTAACAAAGCATCCTTGAACTTTGAGCATAGTTTTAGAATTTCCCATATTTTACACCTAGCAAATTTAAATTCACAACAATCCACTCCAATTTACTCACATTTTGTGTGCACACAGTATTCTGGAGTAACCCTCTAGCGTAATCCTCTGTACTCAAGCACTGTTTGGGTGCCAGATATCGGGGGTTGTTTTTTTCCTTCTTCTCTCTCCCACATCCAGTGTGGAGAGAGACTGGGTTCAGTTTCTGAGTAGAGAAGCTGAGGATGAAGAAAAATGAAATATACAAGAGAAAACACAGAAGTAGGATTAAAAAGCTGGAGCGAGGTGGGCATCTGTTCTCCCTCTCATGGAGAAACGGCCACATACACTGAGCCCACAAAGCTGCCGTTTTTTTGTATTCCACAATACAAAGGGGTCTCTCCACATTAGGATCAAAGGAGTTTCAATGAGCCCAGGCCCTATTCATTCACCCATTCCCGGGGCAAGCCTGCATTTACATATCAAGGCCCTCTCCCTGACACCTGAGTCCAAGCTGATAACATTGGTGAATATGTTTTTCCAGATCCCTTGAATTCAGCCGGCACAAAGATGACACAAAGATTTAGAGAATGCTCAAGGTGTCTTGCCTGGGGCCACCCCCCACAATCACCCCAAAAAGGAAACCTTGTACTCATTATTTTGGATGCTATTGTAAATGGAATTGTTTTCATTTCCTTTCACATGTTCATTGTTAGTATGTAGGACTATAATTGATTTTTGTATATTGATCTTCTGATCTTCAATTTGGATGAGTTAATTTAATCAATTAACTTGATGATATTTTGTGTGTGGATTCTTTAGGATTTTCTATCTAAAAGATAAGAATAGTTTCATTCTTCCTTTTCAATTAAGATGTCTTTTATTTCTTTTTTTTAAAATATATTTTATTGATTTTTTACAGAGTGGAAGGGAGAGAGATAGAAAGTCAGAAACATCGATGAGAGAGAGATATCGATCAGCTGCCTCTTGCACGCCCCCTACTGGGGATCTGCCCGCAACCAAGGTACATGCCCTTGCTGGAATCGAACCCGGGACCCTTCAGTCCACAGTCCGACTATCCACGGCAGCTTTGTGGGCTCTATCCACTGAGCCAAACCGGTCTCGGCAAGATGTCTTTTATTTCTTTTTCTTGCCTAATTGCTCTGGCTAGAACTTACAGTACAGTGCTGAATAGAAGTGGTGAAAGCAGGTACTGTTATCTTAGTGCTGGTTTTGGTGGAAGGCTTTTGGCCTGTCATCCTTAAGTAGAATGTTAGCTGTGGGTTTTCAAAATTACTTTTATCAAAGTAAAAACATTTTCTACTAATCTTAGATTCTTAAATGTGAAATGGTTTTCAATTTTGTTAAGTACTTTTCTATATTGATTAAAATAATGGCACATCTCTTTTCTTTAGTTTTTTTAATGTGATATATTGCATTAATATTCATATATTAAACCACTCTTGCATTCCTGAGATAAATTCCACTTAGTCATGATTTTTAATCCTTTTAAATGCTCCTGGATTGAGTTTGTTAGTACTTTGTTGAGGATTTTTACATCAATATTCATAAGAGATATTAGTTGGTAATTTTATTTTGGGGGTGGGGAATGTCTTTGGCTTTGGTAATGCTGTCCTCATAGGATGAATTAGAAAGTGCTTTCTCCTCTTCTATTTTTTTGGGAAGGGTTTAGGAAGGATTGGTGTTAATTATCTACATAAGAAAGGCTAATATGCAAAGTGTCCCCTCAGGAGTTTGACCAGGAAACTGGGAGTTTGATCACTCACTATAACATGCACTGACCACCAGGGGGCGGTGTGGAATGAAGGAAGGCCCCAGCCAGTGGCCAGAATCCCCTGATCAGCTCTGATTGACCCTGATCACCAGCCAGGCCTTGGCACTATACCTGTGTGTGAATTTCATGTACCAGTCCTCTAGTTCCTTAAATAATAGGTCAAATTCACCAGTGAAGCCATTTGGTCCTGGGCTTTTTTTTTTTTTTTTTTTTTTGCTAGTATATCTTTGGTTACTGATTCAATCTCTCTACTTGTTACAGATCCTCTCAGATTTTATATTTATTCTTAAATCAGTCTTTGTTGTAATTTACTTGTTTCTAGGAATTTGTCTGTTTCGTAGTATTCTCTTATAATCCCTTTTTATTTCCTTAAGGTCTACAGTAATGTCTACTCATTTCTAATTGAGTAATTTTAGTATTCTCCATTATTTTCCTAATTAATCTAGCAAAATGGATGTCAAGTCTGCTCATCTTTCAAAAGAACCAAATCTTGGTTTTGTTGATTTTCTCTGTTGGTTTTACTTTCTCTATGTTGGCTATTTCTGCTCTAATCTTTAGTGTCTCCTTTCTGTTAGGCTTTGGGTTTATTTTGTTCTTTTTCTACAGAATAAACTGATGGATATAATAGATTCAGGGACATAGAAAGGGAAGTGGACTGACAATACTCTGGGGGGAAAGCAGTGTGGAGGTGTGGAAAGAGACTGAACAAAAATCGTACACCTATGGATGAGGACAGTGATGGGGTTAAGGGCAGAGGTGTGAAGTGGGAACCAGGTGAAGGGGAGATATGGGAGAAAGAAGAGGAACAATTGTAATAATCTAAACAATAAAGATTTATTAAATTTTTTAAGAGGACATTGGCAGAGGGAAAAGCAGATACAGCTGGGTCTTGTTCTGAATTATCCTGTAAGCAAAGGGATCTAATAAAGAGTTTGACAGAGAAGAGTAACATGATCATATTTGCATATCAGAGAGAAAATTCGGTGGTTTGGAGAATAGACTAGGGCAGGGAAGAGGAAGAAGAAAGAAATTAGTTAAGGGGAAGGGGCCATTATTGCAGCAATCTATCAAGATATGGTGAGGCCTGAACCAAAGCAGTGGCAGTTTACCAGACTTTAGACTTGGGATGAGGTGATGGGGTATGAGGGTGCCTTCAGCATCTATAAGGAGTACAGTAATTTTAAGACATTTTTCACTTTCATTATGGAAAAATTCAAAATGACTAATAGTGTGAGGAGTCCAAGTGTGATGTAAAATCAGCACTCAAGCTAAATGGCAGAGAACATATTTGTCCCTCGGATCTTTTTTCTAGTGACATTTGTCCAGTTGCCCAGTAATATATTCATCCTTATTCCAATTACCATCTCAGTGTTTTATGGTAAGAAACCTCTTAATGTTTATCATTCTGAACGCTCTTTGTTGCAAAGTCCAAGTTCTGGTGTGCTACCAAGCACTCTCACCGTGTCATACAAAGCATGCTGATGTGGGTCAACATCGAACAGTGCGACTTGCTGTCATCCTTCAGGACTGTCCTCTGACATGCTGTGTCTATGCTGCCATGAATAACAAAACTTAAAAATTCTGCTAAAGGAAATGCTCGTCTGGAAAAGAAGACCCTTTTCGGTAGATTGTGAAGAGCTGGTTCAGCAAGTTTAGGTTAGTTCGGCCTCAGAAAAAGCTGACACCTACCTGTGAGCTCCCAGGGCTTTCCCTTTCTACCAGGACCATTTCTGCCAACAGAGAGCTGCCATTGGCACCTAGATGTTTCATCCCAGTCCAGCAGCAATGGTGGAAGGATAGAGCCTGGGAACCTCTCATGCACCAGAGCCTTGTCACATGGCCACATCTGCTAGAAAGGAAGCTGAGAAACATAGTCTTTACCTGGGCAGTCAAATGACAAGACAAGACTTGTCCCTGGAGGGGTGGGGGGGAGACATGGCACTAGGGGCACAACTGAAGCCTTAGCAACACAATGGTGGGTGGGATAGGCAGATGTAAAGAATTTTTTGGGAAGCTGTGAACTCCGTAAAATTTTTGATTTGGATGGTCCCAGATCTTAAATTAGTATATGGTCTGTAAGCACCCTTCCCCCACCCCCGGTTCTGACTGGAAACTGCCACCGACAAGAAGACATCTCTTGAGGATGGTTGACTTCTTTGAGTGGATGTACAAGGTGCAGGCAGCCTTGCTGACAACCACATGAAAGGCAGGAAAGAGATCTGGCATCCTCAGACCGTTACTTTAACATTGCAGTAGCTACTGGGGTGAACTACAAGCTACCTTTGTTTCTCGGATTCGTTTGTTTTTGTTTTCTTGTTTATCTCCCTTAAAGATTATGGTGTGGGGACCTGAGGAGAGAGAGGAGCTATTGTGTCTGTAGCAGCAGACCTTCAGAGTTTGGGGGAAAGGCCCTCCAGCATCTTCTTGGAGATATGGCTGCAGGCCAACATACTGGTTTCAGCCACAGCCAATAGAGTAGAGGACCAAAAGGTGAAGAGCCGTGCAAAGTACTCTTCATAAGTCCTTCATGGCACAGGGGTTCTCCATCAGTCTGCTCAGCTCTCTCTAAGAGGCTCCGGGAAGTGTGTGTGCGGGCAATGTACCAAACCTGCTGTTAAAGAATTCTGAATACGGTTCCTTTGTGAGAGAAGAATGAGGCCTGTGGACCCTGAACAACCTGGGTCTGATTTCTGAGCATCAACATCCTGAGAGGCCTCACTCCATTTATGAGCAAAAAAGAGGGAGAGCTGGATTTCTACCACAGGAAATGGAGGTTTGAAAATGGGAGCACAGGTGGTGCTGGCAACACAAACACACAGTCCCTGACATTTAGTTTCCATATAAAAATCATAATTAGATAGTCATATCAAATAGAGGAGCACCAAGTGAAATATACCTTGGCCTGCTAGACAGATCAGGAATTGAAGTCATCAGCAAACAACTGGGTGGGGCTGGAGCGTCTCTGGATGTCAGTAAAGGGACGACTGTCTTAAAATCAAATCTCCTTCTTCTTTAATCAACCAGCAACAAGTTCCCAAGGACCTACTAGTATATGTGTTAAGTGTTGAGAGAGTTGCAAAAGATGTACAGTAAACCCTCGAGTTCGGGGACCTAGATTTAATACACTTCAGATTTAAGGGACAAAATGTTCCAGTCTGTATGTCTTATACGAAAATAAACACCTTATTAATTTTTAAATGTTTTTAGCCAAGATTTGCTTACCATGAAATTACAGGATTTTTTTTGTTATGAATGCAGTTATTTTTAATAAATTTTCATGAACAGGCCGTATGTTAGGAAAAAAACACTGTAGTCATTACACCAACAGAAAGAAATATTACATATCTACAGCTATCGGCTACTTATTTAAATCCAAGAGTCACCACTCAGAAACAGCATTCAGCGAATGCTTAGCACAAGATCACACTGCATCCGCTAGGGCAGTGGTCAGCAAACTGCGGCTCGAGAGCCACATGCGGCTCTTTGGCCCCTTGAGTGTGGCTCTTCCACAAAATACCACGTGTGGGCATGCATGTATAGTATGATTGAAACTTCGTAGCCCATGCGCAGAAGTTGGCTTTCGGCTCTCAAAAAAGAAATCTCAATCGTTGTACTATTGATATTTGGCTCTGGTGACTAAAGAGTTTGCCGACCACTGCGCTGGAGAATTGGTTCTGGTGTTGGTGGCATGACTTTCTGCAGCAGTTTTAACGCTGCCAGCAGATGTTCCCACGTGCACGAAGCCACACTCCAACCTGTGTGTTTGTTTACTTGGGTGAATGGTGACTGCACGCATTTACTAGACCTATTCAGTGTAAATTTAAAATTACAGTAATACATATGGAAAACTTCTGTGAAATTAAACTTTTCATACATACTTAATTACACAAATGTGTCTACTTAAGTCAAAATAGGTAAGTTAACTAATTTGTCAATTTTTTAATATATGAATTTGGAAAACCTACTTTATTAGCCAAATTGGTCCATTATATCGAGGATTCAGTCTAAAGAGATGGTCTCTGGCCCCCCAAGAACCTAGCAGCTAGCGGGGGAATGGAGGCGAGTAGAAGAGTTAACTTTTATCACCACGTGCTGAATCGCCGTCATTGCTCTGGGTTTATCAGAACAAGGCTGTGCAGTTTGCAGATGAGGAAAATGAGGCCCCGGAGGTGTGGGCAGCCTGTCTGGGGCCACAGAGCTATGAAGTGGTTGACCTAGAATTTGAATTCATCTGTCTGGCTCCAACTGCCTTCACTGAAAATGGCCTCCACAGCAAAGATCATGTCACAACTCAGGTTTTAAGATGCATGACATAAACCCAGGAGCTGCAGAGTTCCAGATGAAGGGGGAATCGGGAAGCAGAATGGTCAGGCAATGGGACACGGAGGCAGAAAGACTGGCCTGGAAGTTAAGGCTGGGCAGGCCAGGCAGACAGCTGAAGGGACAGCCAGGGAAGAGGAGGGAAAAGGGCACTGAGGGGTAGGAATGGGCAGGTGTTGGTTAAAAGATGGTGAAGGGGTTGAGTCGGCACCTCAGAGTGCTTTTGCCCCATGAGGTCTCCCAGGCATTCCAGCCTGCTGCTGCTAGAACATAAACCATAAACTCTCATCCAGCTCTTCCATCAACTTTTTTTAAATATATGTATTTTTTATTGATTTCAGAGAGAAAGGGAGAGGGAGAGAGAGAGAGAAACATCAGTGATGAGAGAGAATCATTGTTTGGCTGTTTCCTGCATGGCATCTTCTGGGGATTGAGTCTGCAACTCAGTCATGTGCCCTGCCTGGGAGTCAAACCATGACCTCCTGGTTCATAAGTCAACGCTCAGCCACTGAGCCACACCAACCAAGCTGCCATCAGCTTCTTCTGTGACTCTAGGCACACTTGTCTGAATTTCGGTTTTCTCAACACAAAATTGGGGGGCAGGTGAGATGAACATGATAGGTCTTTTTAAGTTAAAAAAGCCTATGGTTCTGTACCTTAAATACTCCAGCAGATTCCTATCACTTTATATCTAAAAACTAAGAGAAAAATGAAGACCTATGAAATGTCTTTCAGGACTATGGCTAGGTTGCCTCTCACATCTGCCTAGACTGGCAGAAGCTGGTCATTTATGTCCTAAATCAAGGGGTAGCAGATAACTTGCATCCTCCTAAGACCCTGAAAAAGAAAGAGAGGGGAGGGATTTGGGGGACTGGGTGAAAGAGGTGAGGGATTAAGAGGCACAAATTGGCAGTTACAAACTAGTCAGAGGATATAAAGTACAGGATAGGGAATATAGTCACTAATGCTATGTAATAAAAGGCTAATATGCAAATCATTCCCTCGACTTGGAGTTCAATCAGGGTGTGAGCCAGCCAGCCAACCTCCTGAGGATCCTCCCCTCTCCCCCCAGCCTGCCGGGCCCTTTTTGAGGGAACACTTTGTAAAGTATGTGATTATCTAACCATGCTGCTGCCGCACACCTGAAACCAATAGAAATAGTATTGAAAGTAAACTAATTAAAAATTTTTTAATTTAGAAATCCAAAAAAAGGAAAAGAGAAGAAAGAGCAGGCTGGAGCACTATGTCCTCTGGGCCTCAGTAAACGCCCTCGTCATTGTCAGCTCACGGGAGTGGGTGGGCCCGTCAGCAGCGGCCCCAGGAGAAAGGCTCAGTGGCAGGTGTTACTGATGCAGTTTTGTCATCTGCTTTTTAATGGTTTGAGATGCACCACTTTATTTGTTTTATTTATTTTTATCTCAAATTAAATTTGAGAGAAATATTAGCTTTTAACATGATTTAAATGGTTGATGTTTGTTCTTAAGTTAACCATAGTTTTTTTTGTTTGTTTCTTTTTTGCTTTTATGAGATGTTTATTAAATCGTTTTGATGTTGAATTTCTGGATAAGAGGAAAAACAACTTTTTCACAAAATGGTTCCAGAAATACATTGTAGAGAAAAGAGATGACTGTTTAAATAAAGATATTGTTATAATGTTATTTATGTTAAGGAAACTTTGTGCAATCTCTGACATCATAGTAAACATGAAATTTTATGGTAATGTTACATTATTCTCCTGTAATCCTTTGTTATTTTATTTAACTAATTTTTTTAATTTAATAAATCTTTATTGTTCACATTATTACAATTGTCTCTCCCCCCAGCTCCCCTCCACCCAGTTCTCACCACACCCTCTGTCCTTACCTGCCCCCCACTGTCCTCATCCATAGGTGTACGTTTTTTGTCCAGTCTCTTCCCACAACCCCACACCCTTCTCCGCCTGAAAATTATCAGTCCACTCCCTTTCTATGCCCCTGATTCTATTATATTCACCAGTTTATTGTGTTCATCAGATTTTTAATTCACTTGATTTTTAGATTCACTTGTTGATAGGTATGTATTTGTTGTTCATCATTTTTATCTTTACCTTTTCTTCTTTTTCCTCTTCTTAAAGAATACCTTTCAGCATTTTATATAATACTGGTTTGGTGGTGATGAACTCCTTTAGCTTTTTCTCATCTGTGAAGCTCTTTATCTGCCCTTCAATTCTGAATGATAGCTTTGCTGGGTAGAGTAATCTTGGTTGTAGATTCTTGCTATTCATCACTTTAAATATTTCTTGCCACTCCCATCTGGCCTGCCTAGTTTCTGTTGAGAAATCAGCTGACAATTGTATGGGTACTCCGTTGTAGGTAACCAACTGTTTTTTTCTTGCTACTTTTAATATTCTCTCTTTGTCTTTTGCTCTTGGCATTTTAATTATGATGTATCTTTGTGTGGTGGTCCTCTTTGGATTCCTTTTGCTTGGGATTCTGTGTGCTTCCTGGACTTGTAAATCTATTTCTTTCACCAGGTGAGGGAAGTTTTGGGCTATTATTTCTTCAAATAGGTTTTCAGTATCTTGCTCTCTCTCTTTTTCTGGCACCCCTATAATTCAGATGTTGGTATGCTTGAAGTTGTCCCAGAGACTCATTACACTATCTTCATATTTTTGGATTCTTTTTTCTTTTTGCTTTTCTGGTTGAGTGTTTTTTGCTTCTTTGTATTTCAAATCATTGACTTGATTCTTGCGATTCTCTATTCTGCTGTTGGGTCTTTGTATAATATTTTTTTTTTATTTCAGTCAGTGTGTGTTTAATTTATAGTTATTCCTTTTTCATATCCTCTAGGGTCTCACTCATATCCTTGATGGTCTCGCTAAATTTATCGGCCTTTTTTAGGAAATTCTTGAAAAACCTGGTAACCATGGTTTTGAACTCTATATCATTTATTTCCCTCCATTTCTTTTGTTTGTGATTTGTCTCCGCATTTTTGCTGCTTCCCTGAGTTGGTAGGGTAGCTTTGTGTGGTAAGTGTCCTATATGGGCCAGTGGCTCAGCCTCCCTAGTTACCTTAGGTGGACACTTTAGGTTCACCCCTTTGTGGACTGTGTATATAGCCTTATTGTAGTTAATTCTTGATTGTTGTTGGTATCAGTGGGAGGAGTTGACCTCCAGGCCAATTGGCTGTGAGGATCAGCTGTGTCTATGCCGGGAGAACTTCTGTGCTGGGGACAGCCTTATGAGACAAGACTTGCAAAATTGTAAAACCCTCTGTGCTCAGCTTAGATGGGGCAGAGTCTCAGGGCAGAGCAGATTGCCTTGGTTTCCGTTAGCCCTGCCTTATGAGGACCCTATATCTCAGTGTCCCTCACTAATCACAGCAAGCACCTCTGAGAGAAAGCTGCCCTAGAGTTTCACCCACTGCCAGACAGTCTAGTTTGTCCCCCCAATGAATCTGGGTTCCCAGATTCTCACCCAGAACTAGAGTCAAGAGCTTCTGTTTCCCTCCAGTTAGAGAAAGCCAGCAGCACACACAGCAATTAATCCTCTCTGTGTGTACTCACACATGTGCCCGTAGACCTCTGCCTTTCGGGGCTTCCCTGAGTTTCCACCTGACAGTCCAGATTCCCCCTGTATGAGCCTGGGTCCCCAGGGTCTCGCCCGGAACTGGGAATCCATGGAGTTGAAACTGGGGTTCAGTGCAGTCTCGAGCTTCCTTCTCCCACCTTCCAGAGAAAGCCAGCCAGGCACTCAGCCACCCTTCCTCTTTGCTCAAGTGTTTCTGTACCTCAGCCTTTTGTAGCTCCTCTGATTATCTGTGAGCTTTTCTCTTTCCTTCTAGTTGTAGAACTTCCACTCAGCCAGCTTTCTTATTGTCCTGGATGATGTCCTTTTGTCTTTTAGTTGTAGTTTTGGGGTTTGTTTGTTTTTTTGTGAGCACACCTTTATTTATTATTATTATTTTTAATTTGAGCTTTATTGTTCAGTTTATTAATTACATTGTTCCCCCTTTTTTCCCCTATAGCTCCCCTCCACCCAGTACCTATCCCACCCTCACCTCCCCCCCACTGTCCTCTCCTATAGGTGCATGATTTTTGTCCAGTCTCTTCCTGTACCTGCCACACCCCTTTTCTCCCCAAGAATTGTCAGTCCATTCCCTCTCTATGCCCATGATTCTGTTATATTTACCAGTTTATCCTTTCATCAGATTTTTAATTCACTTGATTTTTATATTCATTTGTTGATAGATGTGTATTTGTTGTTCATAATTTATATTTTTATTCTTCCTCTTCTTAAAGAATATCTTTCAGCATTTCATATAATATTGGTTTGGTGGTGATGAATTCCTTTAGCTTTTTCTTATCTGTGAAGCACTTTATCTAACCTTCAATTCTGAATGATAGCTTTGCTGGATAGAGTAATCTTGTTTGTAGGTTCTTGTTCTTTATCACTTTGAATATTTCTTGCCACTCCCATCTAGCCTGCATAGTTTCTGTTGAGAAATCATCTGACAATCCCTTATAGGTAACTACCTGTTTTTCTCTTGCTGCTTTTAATATTCTCTCTTTGTCTTTTGCTCTTGGCATTTTAATTATGATGTGTCTTGGTATGGTCCTCTATGGATTCCTATAGTTTGCGATTTGGTGTGCTTCTCGGACTTTCAAGTCAATTTTTTTCACCAGGTGGGGGAAGTTTTCAGTCACTATTTCTTCAAATAGGCTTTCATTATCTTGCTCTCTCTCTTTATCTGGAACCCCTATAATTTGGATGTTGGTACGATTGAGGTTGTCCCTGAGGCCTCTTACACTATCTTCAATTTTTTGGATTCTTTTGGCTTCTTGTTTTTCAGCTGAGTGGATTTTGCCTCTTTGTATTTCAAATTTTATACTTGGTTCTTGTGGTCCGTTAGATTGCTTTTAGGTCTATGTACAATATTTTTTATTTCAGTTAGTGTATGCTTTATTTCTAGTTGGTTCTTTTTCATATCCCTGAGGGTCTCATTCATATCCTTTTAGGTCTCATTCATTTCCTCGTTGGTCTTGTTCATTTCCTTGTAGGTCTCATTAAGTTCATCAGTTTTTTCCTAGGAGCCTCTTAAAAAACCTTATAACCGTGGTTTTGAACTCTATATCCAGTCGTTTTTTTTCCTACATTTATTTCACATCTGATTTCTTTCCATGTATCTGCATGGTGGCTGCTTTCCTGAATTGGTTGAGTAGGTTTGTGTGGTAGATGTCCTCTAAGAGACAGTGGCTCAGCCTCCCCAGTTACCTGAGGTGGATACTCTTGCTGCAGCCCATTATGGGTTGCACAGTCTTGTTGAAGTTAAGTCTAGATTATTGTTAGCAGTAGGAGGGTTTGACCTCCAGGCCAATTGGCTGTGAGGGTCGGCTGTGCTCAGGTTGGATGGGCAGAGTCTCCGGGCTGAGCAGGCAGCGTCAGCTCTGCGCTATTAGGCACCTGGGTCTCTGTGCTGGGTTGTAATGGCTGCAAGCACCTCTGAGAAAAAGCTGCTGCCAAGCTCCATCTACAGCTGGAAAATTTAGCCTCTCCCCAAATGAGTCTGTACATCCAAAGTCTCACCCAGGGTTGTAAAACAATGCAGTCTGGTGGTTTCCTGAACAAGAGAGCAAGTCACGAATCCTCTCTGTGCTCTCGCATACCTTCTGCTATTTCCTAGTTTACGCACACTCTCCACAAGCTCACAGACCTTTGCAGCAGCCGAGTTTCAGCGTGCTTCCCTACTGTCCAGTTTCACCCCATTTGAGTGTAGGTTTCCCGGACCTTGGAA
This sequence comes from Antrozous pallidus, assembly GCA_027563665.1. Lineage (NCBI taxonomy): Eukaryota > Metazoa > Chordata > Mammalia > Chiroptera > Vespertilionidae > Antrozous > Antrozous pallidus. The sequence goes on from CM050527.1 coordinate 37,969,420, forward strand.
CTGGGGAATCAGTGCAGTGGGATGCCTTTGTCTTTGCAACCACCCACCCTCTCCGCTCACTTGTTGGCGTGCAGGGCTCCAAACCTCTGACTCCGTGCGTATCTTCAATGCTGCCCTCCGCCACTCCTCTGAGTCAGTGTCCTATCTTTACTTTTATTTGTGGAATATTCGCTCAGCCAGCTTTCCGGTGATTCTGGATGATGTTTGTTCTGTGGTTAAGTTGTAGGTTTGAAATTGCTGTGTGGGGCAGCAACATAGGTGTTTACCTATGCCGCCATCTTGGTTCCTGTCTTTTTAGTTGTAGTTTTGAAATTGTGTGCAAGGCAGCAGTTTAGGTATTTACCTATGCCACCGTCTTGGTTTCTCCCTAACTATAGTTTTAGAAGATCCCCAAATATATGAGGGAAATCAAAAGAGGAAATAGTCTCAAAATAAGAAGGGCTACTATAACAACTCACTGGTCAGACCCATGGGCTTAGAGGCATGGTGTCGCATAGGCTGCTGCCTCTGTTTCTTATCATAGGATTTAGGAGGTTTCTCCACATGTCCCTGGTGCTGGGAACATAAGCTCTGAATAATCAATCTCCCACTCATTCACACACACACACACACACACACACACACACACACACACACACGCCTGCATCCATAGAGGTTTCTCAGCAACCGTAAGCCATTCAGAATAGTCCTTCAAAGTGGAGCTGCTCATAGAGCAACTCGAGCCTCAGAAGTGAGTCCACACTCAAATTTCATGTTTTACATAAAGTCAGGCATCTGGCTACAACTTTCCATTTGTCCCCTAGCTTTTTCATCAAGTTATATGTCTGTGCTAAAGTTGGTATTTGGAAGGGTTAAAATGTATTTAATTTGGGGAAGAGAATCTATAATAAAGATTTTTTCAAAGCCAGTCCAATGAGAATCCTTGGGATGACTTGCTATCTGAAAAGCCTAGGAAGAAAAAGAGAAAATCTTTTTAAAACCAGGAGGTAACTTTTGGTTAGCTATCAGGTGGAAGGGCCACATGGATCTCAGTGGAATGCCTTTTCTCAGCTCGTTGAGACTTCAGTCTGTGTCTTTAATCAACTCTGTAGACATCTGAGTTGTTCATTTGTTATCTAACTATTCCTTCCTTTCAACTTCTTCCCAACAAATTCATCACAGGTTCAACAACAGGCTTATTCCACAGTCCTCCTGAGAAGCTACCCTTGCACATTAATGTTAACACCTAATAGTATACTGCTTAGAACCTTAACGCTATTACTTTATGTAGAACCTGTGCTTCAAGTCGGCCCCCACTGTTCATTACCTCGGTGTCACTTACCCACGTCCATAATTCTCTTTGATGCTCCAAGAGATCTCTCTTCAGTACGCTGCCATGTTTCTACTCCTGGACCAAGCTCTAGTTCTTGAGCATTTCCACACTGGCTTTCTTATCCACAAGATGGGAATAATAATAGTACCTACCTCGTAAGATTGTTGTGAGAATTAAATACATTAATACAGATGACTCACTAAAATAAGTGCCTGACCTGTTGTCTTATTGAGCTAAATGTCTTGTTTACTGAGGCAACGGGCCTCAATTGCTATTTTCCAAAATGCTGCTTCCCATTCAGAAGGATTTGAAAACATGGGCAAAGGAGAAAAAGCAATAAAACTTGGCTCTATGACTTTGAACCTGGGTTAATGATACTCTAGAGCAAATATTAAACATGATGGAGAAGAAAAGTACTTGCTTTCCTTCTAGTTCAGGTCTAGTGGGTTCAATACAGTTATTTGCATGGACAGACAATAAAAGCACTAGTATGTTTCTTTAAAAAAAAAAAAAAAAAAGCATAGGTCTTTCTCCTCTCAGCATTCTCCTGAGAATGGTGTGGGAGTATGGGGACAGCACATGGAGCCATCGTGTTCTCTTTACCAAAACGGATACAGCCACATTCAAGATTTTAAAATAGAGAAAATGGGCAGAAAGGTTGACTTAAGAGAAATGAAGATAAATTTGATTTTTGACATGGGATGTGGAATTGAGGTAGAAATAACACATTTGAGTAGAAAAAAATATTGACAGAAATCAGGACTATGAAAGCCAATTATGGTAAGAGAAATGAGGATAAGAAAATCAATATGGCAATCTTCCATGGTCTAAAGCTGATCTCTAAAATGCAGAAAACAGATGTCTTCCTTGAGAGAAAACGTAGAAAAAGAACATGAGGCTCATGTTCATCCTCCCCATATCTATGTAGGATGTTGTCTCACTCACCGTATATTTGAGATTGCCTTTTGCCTTTTTTTCAGTACCAGAAAAATGGGGGCTATATGCTGGGCTGCTCTTGGGAGGCATCATTGGTGTCATCGTAATTCTCCAAGTGATAATACTTCTGTTCAGAAGAAAAGGTAGGTGTCTAACAATAAAGAGATGCCTTTAGTCTCTGTGGTAAGCAAAGGACCTCTCACCACAAGCACCAACTTACTCTCTTCGATTTAGCTTTCCTCAGGGAGTACCTTTGTGAAAACACTGAGCAAACATATCCTGGGACCTTCTTCAGTTCAGACTAATTCACAATGTCTCAATCCCCTATACTAGCCTGTGGAGATAAAAAGAGACATGGGCTTGAGGTATCTAACATGGGAGACATTATACACCACTAGTTTTAATTCAATATGACAAAGACTGCTGAAGGGGTCCTGACCAGAGTTTTAATAGGAGCAGAATTCTTGGATCTCATTCAAGAAAAGTTGTAATTATTGACCAATAAAAGGGCATTATGATACCTTTTTGCTCAAGGGTCTAATCTTTCTATAATTTCTCTTGATTCTTATGATATCCCTCTGAGAGAAGTAGGATGGCTGTTTCTATGTGACTTAGCAATGGGCTAACAGAGGCACAGACAGGCCAAGCGACTTGTCCAAGGTCACCTAGCTAGTTGGCAAGGAAATGAGAACTGTAACTGTGTCTCCCAGCCGCCAGGGTGCATTCCACTGGGAAGACCCACGGGTCATCAGAAAACAGCAGAGGGATCACTCTTTACTAAGATTTTTGCAAAAATCCTGACTCACCTTGGGAAAGCGTGCATTTGTGATGTTGCTTAACACCAAACTAAATAATACAGAAAATCACCCAGAGTAAACTAACACCATTAAGGCCCAATGATTTCCTTGCAGTTTAAGTGCCTAGAAGTAGTTTCTCCTGCCTTCTCCTCCAAACGGTCCTAAGATTCAGTGTGCTCCCCTCCACCAAACTTTCCTCACCCACCCACACTAGGGCCCCAAGACCTGCCCAGCATTCTCATGGTGAGGATATAACATATCTTTTTTAAAAAATATATTTTATTGATTTTTTACAGAGCAGAAGGGAGAGGGATAGAAAGTCAGAAACATCGATGAGAGAGAGACATCGATCAGCTGCCTCTTGCACGCCCCCTACTGGGGATGTGCCCGCAGCCAAGGTACATGCCCTTGCCGGAATCGAACCCGGGACCCTTCAATCCGCAGTCTGACGCTCTATCCACTGAGCCAAACCGGTCTCGGCAGGAGATAACATATCTTTATGCCATCAAGTTGATGGCTGAGCTCGTCCGCAAGTGGGTTTATTTTGCCCACATGTAACCTTTTTGGAAAAGCCCTTACCTCAGCACTCTGGTATTGGTTTTGCTTATATAAGAAAATCTAGATCACCACATATCACCTACTTTGTCTCATTTCCTCCATCTCAGAGTTCGCTGGGGAGGAGGTGCGGGGAGGGGTGATTCAGACAGAACTCATGAGGACAGACTATGAGCATGGGGCAGGACAACCACACTTGGCTTGGATAACAAGGAAACAGTGAGATACCATGTTTGAGAAAACAAATTAACACACCCACGTTAACCTCATTAGTGTAAGGTGCTGGGAGTCTCACCCACATTCTTTCCTCAACTACATCCTGCTCATGATATAGTTGTGCTCAGAAGGGACTAGTACTCTTCATCCCACGACAATTTCCTACCACAATCCCCAACACACACATCTGCCCTCCTAGCCAATGACCATGTATTCCTTGTCAGCCAGGAACACAAAAACCCTGTCTCAAACCTGTGGGAAAACCTGTTTTACATATCGGCCCCCTCCGAACGCTCTGCTCAGGAGATCCTGTTGGCAGTTTCTAACGCTGCCATCTGCAGAATGCAGCTGGATACTGAAGGTTTCCCAATGGACTCTGGCAACTTCATATCCAGAATACACTGATTGAAAACATGGGCTTTGACATTAGACAAACTTACATTCGAATGCAGACATTGCCACTGACCAAGCAAATGATTTAACCTCCCCTCTGGAAATGAGAATAATATTATGTACTTCATGTTATTGTCATGGGGATGCATGAGTTCATACACAGAAATCATAGGATACAGTGGCTTCTGTGGATAGATGTCAGAGATATAGATAGATGATATAGATGATAGATAGATAGATAGATAGATAGATAGATAGATAGATAGATAGATAATAGATAGATAGACAGACATAGAGCTTAAGGTACTGAGTTAAAACATCAATATTGAAGTCTATGGCCAGCAGAGGGCAGCACAGGAAGCATCTGGAAACAATACCTTGTTTTAAAGATTTCAAGTACTTGAAGTCATGGCAGCTTTAAGCTTCAGGTGAGAGCTGAAAAGGACATTAGACAGTCTACATCTTCATTTTAAAGGCATGGTAACAGAAGAGACCCAGTTAGCTGACATGTTTTGTTCAATGCCACACAGCTGATGAGGGCTAGAATGTAGATGCCCTAATTCTAAGGGTCCTGAAGGCTTCACTGACTTTCAGCAGAGTCAAGCTGGTTCCTTGGAAACTTGTTCTTACACTGGGAACAAACTAGGAAACTGAATTATCTTGGTCCATGGTCTTTTTGAGAAGCAACATTTAACCTTACTTCTTCCATCTGACCATTTCGGACTGCCCCCCACAGCTCTAAATTTCAGCCTGAGCTGAGCTGTAAGACTGAAAGTCCTTAAAAACTGGGGTCTGTTCTTTACTTGTTCTCCTACAGCATCTAGGCAGTGCTGGGCGGGCACTTCTAACTGTGCAAACATTCATAGATTTGAACTGCCTCTGATCACCTCTAATCCCTATCCTCCATTCTACATACATATGCATTTACACACACACACACACACACACACACACACACACACACGGTCCTCAGCCACTATCAACCTGACCAAAAAAGTGAAGGTGGAACCACCAAGCCCTCCATGCCTGTACCCGCACGAGAAAATTATACATTGACATTCCTTTAATTCTTTGAGCTTCTCCAGTGGCTGGCTGCCCATCATTTCCTCCCCAAGGATCACACCCTCTTTCTCTTCCAAGGAAAAGTATACCTCTCCTAAGTGGAATTCCCTCAGAGACACACTCCTAGTTCTTTAAGACAATAAATTCATAGGTGTTCAAATCAGGGTATCCTAAAAATTAAATGAGGGTATCCTAAAAATTAAAATCTTTAGGGTACCCTAAAGATTTTGTGTCATTTCCTCTGGGTCAGGTCTCTATAGCCTCTGCCAAATAGACCTCCACGTTTCAGTGTGTTCTTTCCCTCCATCCCTCTCACTGCTACAGATGCGTGCAAAGACTGCCCTGAAACATTGGAAAGAATGAGTAGGTGGGAAATATCCTCAATACTTTATAACTGAAAAGGTTAAGAAAAGTGTGTATGGAATGACCCCATTTGCATACAAAATATCTATGTAAATACAGCAAATGTCTAGGACTGCACTGTCCTATACGGTAGTCACTAGCCATGAGTGGCTTTTTAAATTTAAATTAATTAGAATAAACTTGAATTTACAATTCAGTCCCTGGGTTGCATTTATCACAGTTCAAATGCTCAATAGCCACTTGTGGTTTGTGGCAATTGTATTAGACTGCAGACATGAAACATTTTCATCATCACAGGAAATTCTATTGCACAGAGTTGATCCTGAATGATATAAATCTAACCGTTAAAAATGATTATTTCTGAGAATGAAATTGCACAACTTAATGGGGTAGAGGGATATAGTTTTTGTTCTATGCCATTTTAAAAATATACTTTTGTTGCTTTCAGAGAGGAAAGGAGAAGGAGAGAGATAGGAACATCAATGATGAGAGAGAATCATTGACCAGCTGCCTCCTGCATGCCCCCTACTCGGGATAGACCCTGCAACCTGGGCATGTGCCCTGACTGGGAATCCAACTGTGACCTCCTGGTTTATAGGTTGACATTCAACCACTGAGGCACACCGGCAGGTTTACTATATACAATTTTTATTTTTGTAATGAGAATGGATTGTTTCTATAATTTTAAAAAGTTGTAAAATTGGTTAAAAATTAAATGTTTTGCAACATTACTTTCCAGAAACTCTAGATTCTGAACAAAATTTTCTGTTGGTAGACAATAGAATGACATTATAACTTTATTTTCTAAGTAATTTCAGGTGAACTATCCTTCTTAGAGTCCCTCCCCTTCACATACACATCAAGTCCCACTGAAACAGGGAGGCAAGAAAGCTGTGAGTGAAGCAGAAGGTTGTGAGCTGAAACATAGAAAAATAAAAAAGGCATAAATAACTCACCCTGACCTTTAAAAATTTAGAATCCTACTTAAAAAACAGATACAGACATCAAAAAATAAAGATTAAAATAATGTATGACACTTAACATGAATTGGAGGTTTACTATCTGCCAGACACTACTCTAAACCCTTCACAAGTCGTGTCTCATGTTATCGTCACAACAGTCCTATGAAGCAGGTGTTTCAACCCATCCACAGACAGGAAAATCGGCCCAGGGAGTTCATGTAACTAACTTAATGCTAAATGACAGATGTGCAGGGGAGGGGGATACTCAGTGCTTTGTTCCTATGGTGCTCTTTGGGAAATTGGCACACAATCGGGGAGGAAGGTTCATGCTGGGGACCAGAGGGAGCTAACTCTATGGTTTCTTTTCTCCAGGTCACACAGCCCATTATGAGCCAACAGTGGAAGCAAAAAACCTTACTATCTATGCCCAAGTCCAGAAATCAGGTGTAAGTTCTACACTTTCTTTTTCTGGGGTGTTTCCTATGGCTTCCTGCCAGTTCGCCATGCATTTCTGACATTCGTGGTTCTCCGTGGGTTCTGAAGCAGGGGAGGTTAAGGGTGCAGAAGTCAAGAGCTAGAGCCTTCTGAAAGGATATTAGCTTCAGTGTCAGATGGGACTATTTGTTAGCGAAATAACAGAAAATACCGGGTAATCTTCTGGTCATCTGTTTCTTCATCAGAAAAAAAAAAAAAGGAAGTTAAAAGATATGACGTGTGACTCCTTCCAACTCGCACGCATTCTAGGAGTCTATGGTTCCAGGCTACGAAACTCCCTCCTTCTCTAGGGAAAAAGGTGCAGGCATGAGGAGAGTGGAAAAGGTTTAGGAAAGCAATTGTGTGACAGATTGATCTGGTCCGTATTTAGAAGTTTGCAAAATGCTAAAGTGCCAAGGAGGAGAGATCTTGAAGATTCTGGCTTGACAGTAAAGAGATGAAGATGATACATAAGCTGAAAGTAAAAGAAAGCAAAACTGTGATGATTGGACTGAGACAGCAGAGAGGGATAAAGAAATTAGAGATGTAATGATGTTGAGCAGATGTCAAGTGAGAGGTTTAAGGGATTATGATTAGCTATTATGATGCTATAGTTTATCAGACATGAAAACAGTTCTAGGTGATAGGCCAGTATCCGGCCATTCAGAGTTTACTGGAAAGCTAATTCTAGAATAAGAGATATAAAGGCAAAGAGATTTTTGATTATATGTTGGGAAATTGCATCAGAGACAGTAAATGCATTTCTGATAACCAGAGATGAACTTTTGGACAAAGCTCTTGTTTCTGCTGTCCTCTAGTGGCACGGAGGGTTTATTGCACAAGCCATGGCAACCACTGAGAACCATCCTCCATCTACCTAATCTACCTTCTACCTAATAAAAGAATAACATGCAAATTGACCATACCTTTACAATAACCACCAGCCAATCAGGAGTGAGTATGTAAATTAACCCAACAAAGATGGTGGGCTAATTTCCATACACAGGCACCAAGCAGCCAGGGTCAGAGCAGGACACTTGCATCATCACCATGGTGACAATGCAGGTTTTCCACACCACCCCAGCCACTCAGGCCTCTAGGCAACATGGGAAGGTGGAAAGGTGGCTCTGGGCTGGAGCAGAAATGTGGCTTCAGCCAGAGTGAAGGCAGTGCCAGCAGCCAGGGGGAAGAAGGCCCAATCTTGCATGAATCTTCGTGCATTGAGCCTCTACTATAAGTATAGTAGAGTCCCAAGTGTAACCTCCACTCTTGCATTTATACATTTACATAACCAGGTCTCAAGTTCTTGCGATACTCTGCACATCGGCACTCCTCGGATCAACTCCCTGGGGATGTTGTTCCCACACCCACCAGTGACAGGAACAAGAAAGGGAAGTTCCCCACGCACGTAGTCCGCCCTGCAGGGCACAGGCTCAGGACAGATTTCCGTCTCTGTGGTGCAGCGGACAGAATGGACAGTGCAGACCCACGAGTCTAGACCTTCGGTGTCTTGCTCTTCGCCGGGAGTGGGTAAGAAAGCCACAGGCGGAAAGCCAGCGCGTAGAGCTCCGAGCTCAGGCCCTGGCCAGCAGCAGAGCCTGGAACCCTTTCCATGCCGGCTGCCTGTGCTTGGTTCCGGGAGCCGCTCCGGTCAGCGTGCGCGCCCGATGGAGGTCCGGTGCCTCAGGTTCTCTCTCTGGATCGGCAGTGAAGGACGAGTCCTCATGACATGCGAAACACTGTGACCAAAGAAGCTACAGAGTCAACAAACTGAAAACATGGCTGTGAGGTCTCCGAGCTTTGAATAATGGAATGAAAATCATCTAAGATTCTTTTTTTTTTTAAATGATGACATTTTATTTATTTACTTATTTGTTTGTTTGATTGTTTTGAAATTTTTATTTTTTTCTTTATTGTTCAGTTTATTAATTACATTTTCCCCTTTTTTATCCCCCTATATCTCCCCTCCACCCTGTACCCATCCCACCCTCCACCCTCACCTCCCCCTCCAGACTGTCCTCTCCTATAGTTGCAAGATTTTTGTCCACTCTCTTGCTGTACTTCCCACACCCCTTTTCTCCCCAAGAATTGTCAGTCCATTCCCTCTCTATGTCCATGTTTCTGTAACATTCACCAGTTTATCTTGTTCATCAGCCTATCAATTCACTTGATTTTTATGTTCATTTGTTGATAGATATGTATTTGTTGTTCATAATTTATATTTTTACCTTTTTCTTCTTCCTCTTCTTAAAGAATATCTTTCAGCATTTCATATAATGTTGGTTTGGTGGTGATGAACTCCTTTAGCTTTTTCTTATCTGCAAAGCACTTTATCTGATCCTCAATTCTGAATGATAGCTTTGCTGGATAGAGTAATCTTCGTTGTAGATTCTTGCTATTCATTATTTTGAATATTTCTTGCCACTCGCATCTGGCCTGCATTGTTTCTGTTGAGAAATCCACTGACAATCATATGGGTGCTCCCCTGTAGGTAACCAACTGTTTTTCTCTTGCTGCTTTTAATATTCTCTCTTTATCTTTTGCTCTTGGCATTTTAATTATGATATGTCTTGGTGTGGTCCTCTTTAGGTTCCTATATTTTGGGGTTCTGTGTACTTCTTGGGCTTTTAAGTCAGTTTCTTTCACCAGGTGGGGGAAGTTTTCAGTCACTATTTCTTCAAGTAGGTTTTCATTAACTTGCTCTCTTTTTCTGGCACCCCAATAATTCGGATGTTGGCATGCCTGAGGTTGTCCCAGAGGCCCCTTAAGCTATCTTCAGTTATCTGAATTCTTTTTGTTTCTTGCTTTTCCAGCTGAGTGGATTTTGCTTCTTTGTATTTCAAATCTTTGACTTGGTTCTTGTGGCCCTCTGATCTGCTTTTAGGACTTTGTGTAATATTTTTTATTTCAGTCTGTGTATGCTTGATTTCTAGTTGGTCCTTTTTTTTATCCGTAAGGGTCTGGTTCGTATCCTCAGAGGTATTGTTCATTTCCTTGAGGGTCTCATTCATTTGCTTGAGGTTCTCATTCATTTCCTTGTAATTCTCATTCATTTCCTGGTTGGTCTTGTTTATTTCCTGGTAATTCTCATTAAGTTGATTGGCCTTTTGTAGGAGCCTCTTGAAAAGCCTTATAACCGTGGTTTTGAACTCTCTGTCTTGTCGTCTTTTCTCCTCCATTTCTTTCACACCTGATTTCTTTCCATATTCTCTGCATGGTGGCTGCTTTATGTGGTAGATATCCTCAAAGGGACAGTGGCTCAGCCTCCCCAGTTACCTGAGGTGGGTACTCTTACTGCAATCCTTTATGGGTTGTATTTTGTATTTTTGAATTTAAACCCAGCTTGTTGTTGTTAGCCCTAGGAGGGTTTGACCTCCAGGCCAATTGGCTGTGAAGGGAGACTGTGTTCAGGTTGGATGGGTGGAGTCTCTGAGCTGCACAGGCAGCCTCAGTGTCAGCTGCGTCCCATGCAGGTCTCTGTTGGATGGGGATGGCTGCAGACACCTCCAAGAGAAAGCCGCTAGTCTCTTCCCCTTGCCTGACAACTCTGCCTTTCCCCAAATGTGTCTACACACCAAAAGTCTAGCCCAGTGCTGTAAAATAGATGGTTTCCAGAACCAGGAGACAAGTTTCCAGGGGGCAAGTCGCGGGTTTGCCCGACCCTTGCGCGGAAACTTCTTTTCGCCGCCTCCAGGTTTCTCGCAGACTAGCAGCCTCTGCTGCGCCCCGCTTCCAGAGTGCATCCCTCGGACCTCGGACCTCGCCTGGCACTGGGGAATCTGTGTAGTGGGACGTCTCCACATATCCCGGATCTCGGACTTTGCCTGGCGCTGGGGAATCCGTGTAGTGGGACGTCTCCGCCCTCCCTGTTTGGCGAAATCCGGCCAGGGTTGCTGCTCCAGCCCCAGCTCTGGCACGAGTGACCAGGACGGCTCCTAACCTGTTTCCGTCTGAAAGGCTGCACTCCTGCCGCTCCTGAGTCTCAGCTTCCCACCTTTACTCCTATTAGTGGAGTTTTCATTCAGCCAGCTTTCTGGCGATTCTGGGTGCTGTCTGTTCTGCTGTTATGTTGTAGTTCTTAAATCGTTGCACGGGGCAGAACAATAGGTGTTTACCTATGCCACCATATTGGTGTTCCTCCCTCATCTAAGATTCTTAAAAGGATAGTTTTAAGAATGTGCAAATGGTGCTCAGATTTAAAGAGAAATGGCAAGAATTTGGTGATGCTGTTACAAAGGAATCTGTGATCATCAGAACTTATTTTAGGGTGATTTTTCACTTCCCAAAATTATTTTTAAATTCTAGTTCTCTCTGCTCCTTTGAGCAACAAACCTGGTGCTTCAACACTGACTGAGAATCACAAATCTGAAACCATACTGACTACCTAGTGATCTTTGTGTAGACTAACTATACTTCTACATACCAACAAATAGAGTTCTCAAAAATCACATTTAAAAAAAATATTTTTTATCTATTGATTTCAGAGAGGAAGGATGGGGGAGAGAGATAGAAACATCAATGATGAGAGAGAATCATTGATCAGCTGCCTCCTGCACACCCCACACTGGGGATCAATCCCACAACCTGGGCATGTGCCCTTGACCGGAAATCAAACCGTGACTTCTTACTTCATAGGTCAACGCTCAACCACTGAGCCATGCCCACCAGGCCAAAAATAACATTTTTAAAATCCACACCCAAGGATATGTATAGAGAGATGAAGGGGAAAGAGAGAGTGAAAGAGACATAGATATGAGAGAGACGATGTTCCAATTAACTGAGCCACCTGGCCAAGGCCAAAAATCACATTTTATAATTGGCCACCTGATCACATAAGCATGGCTTACACCTGCCAATATTCCCAAGATTATCTAAATATTAGAGTTGGCAGATAACTTTTTTTAAGGTAATTTTTTTATTGTTCAATTTATTAATTACATTGTTCCCCTTTTTTATCCCCCTATAGCTCCCCTCCAACCTGTACCCATCCTTCTCTCCGCCCTCACCTCCCCTCCCCACTGTCCTCTTCCATTGTTGCAAGATTTCTGTCCAATCTCTTGCTGCACTTCCCACACCCCTTTTCTCCCCAAGAATTGTCAGTCCATTCCCTCTCTATGTCCATGATTCTGTTATATTCACCAGTTTATCCTGTTCATCAGATTATTAATTCCCCTGATTTTTAGATTCATTTGTTGATAGACGTGTATTTGTTGTTCATAATTTATATTTTTACCTTTTTCTTCTTCCTCTTCTTAAAGAATATCTTTCAGCATTTCATATAATATTGGTTTGGCAGTGATGAACTTCTTTAGCTTTTTCTTAGCTGCAAAGCACTTTATCTGACCTTCAATTCTGCATGATAGCTTTGCTGGATAGAGTAATCTTGGTTGTAGATTCTTGCTACTCATCACTTTGAATATTTCTTGCCACTCCCATCTGGCCTGCATCGTTTCTGTTGAGAAATCCGCTGACAATCCTATGGGTGCTCCCTTATAAGTAACTAACTGTTTTTTCTCTTGCTGCTTTTAATATTCTTTCTTTGTCTTTTGCTCTTGGCATTTTAATTATGATGTGTCTTGGTGTGGTCCTCTTTAGATTCCTATATTTTGGGGTTCTGTGTACTTCTTGGGCTTTTAAGTCAGTTTCTTTCACCAGGTGGGGGAAGTTTTCAGTCACTATTTCTTCAAGTAGGTTTTCATTACCTTGCTCTCTCTCTTTTTCTGGAACCCCCATAATTTGGATGTTGGCATGCTTGAGGTTGTCCCTGAGGCCTCTTACACTATCTTCAATTTTTTTTATTCTTTTGGCTTCTTGCTTTTCCAGCTGAGTGGATTTTGCTTCTTTGTATTTCAAATCTTTGACTTGATTCTTGCGGCCCTCTGGACTGCTTTTAGGACTTTGTGTAATATTTTTTATTTCAGTCAGTGTATGCTTGATTTCTAGTTGGTCCTTTTTCATATCCTTGAGGGTCTCGTTCATATTCTTATAGGTCTTGTTCATTTTCTTGTAGGTCTCATTCATTTCCTTGTAGGCCTCATTCATTTCCTGGTAGTTCTTGTTTATTTCCTTGTAGTTCTCGGCCTTTTCTAGGAGCCTCTTGAAAAGCCTTATAACCATGGTTTTGAATTGTATGTCCAATCGTTTTTTTCCCTCCATTTCTTTCACATCTGATTTCTTTCCATGTCTCTGCATGTTGGCTGCTTTCATGAGTTGGTTGATTAATTTGTGTGGTAGATGTCCTCTAAGGGACAGTGGCTCAGTCTCCCCAGTTACCTGAGGTGGATACTCTTACTGAAATTCTTTATGGGTTGTACAGTATTGTTGGAGTTAATCCCAGCTAATTGTTGTTAGCACTAGGAGGGTTTGACCTCCAGGCCAATTGGGTGTGGAGGTGAGCTATGTTCAAGTTGGATGGGCAGAGTCTCTGAGCTGAGCAGGCAGCTTCAGCATCAGCTAAGTCCTATCTGTGTTAGGTGGTAATGGCTGCAGGCACTTCCAAGAGAAAGCCGCCGCTGGCTGGTCTCCACCCGTTGCCAGACAACGCTGCCACTCGCCCAATGAGTCTGCACACCCAAAGTCTCGCCCAGGGTTGTAAAACAAAGCTGTCCGGTGGTCTCAGTAATGAGGGAGCATGTCGCGCGTCTGTGCTGTCACACACTTTACACGCGAAAACTGCTGTTCTAAGCTACGCATACTCTCCTCAAACTTGGAGTCCTCTGTCGCACTCGGATTTTAGCGTGCGTACCCCGGACCTCGGACCTCGCCTGGCACTGGGGAATCTGTGCAATGGGGCGTCTCCGCCCTCCCCTTTGGAGAAATGCAGCCGAGATTGCTGCTGCCAGCCCTACAGCCCGCACATGTTCAAGTCTCCTAACCTGTGATTCCACACATATCTTCAAGGCTGCGCTCCGCCGCTCTTCTGCGTCTCAGTGTCCCACCTTTACTTTTATTTGTGGAATTTTCACTCAGCCAGCTTTCCAGTAACTCTGGTGATGTTTGTTTTGTTGTATGTTGTAGTTTTGGAATTGTTGCGCGGGGCAGCACAATAGGTGTTTACCTATGCCACCATCTTGGTTCCTCCATGCCAGGTAACTTTTTAAAAATATTTATGCCCAGCCGAAACCAGTTTGGCTCAGTGGATAGAGTGTCGGCCTGCGGACTGAAGGGTCCCAGGTTTGATTCTGGTCAAGGGCATGTAGCTTGGTTGAGGGCACATCCCCAGTAGGGGGTGTGCAAGAGGCAGCAGATTGATGTCTCTCTCTCATCGATGTTTCTGACTTTCTGTCCCTCTCCCTTCCTCTCTGTGAAAAATCAATAAAACATATTTAAATATATATATATCGATGCCCAAAGCCTACCTCAAACCCAAATGAAATCTTAGTTGAGATTATATAGAACTACCAACTTAGAGGCCCACCACTTTCTCTAACTCCCAGTCAAGCATTCTGCAAGCCTCCCCTGAAATTTTCTCCCACAGCAGCTATGCATGTTCTACTGTGAAAAAGTTCCTAGTGGAAAGTTACTGCACATTCTTCATAGAAAGGATTTTGTGAAGAATTCCATAAGCAACCACAAGAGGGCGATGTGGCAAAGCCACCCCCCACAAGCATCCACAACACCACCTCTCTTGCATCTAAGAGATGGGAACTTAGTTGCAGACTTGTTGAAACTGCCTGGATGCTCATTAGTCTACAACACTTACAGGCTGGAGGGAGAGTGGAAACCCACCCTTAAACATAAGGAGATCCAGTGTGGGTTGATGACAGATTCTAATCAAAGTAACTGCAAAAAGTTTATTTCACAGAAGATGCCTAGTTCTACTCAATGTTTCTCCCATTCAACAAGTAGTTACCACGTTCCTACTACATGTTAGAGGATGCCATCCAGTGGGAGATACAAGGAATGCAAGCAATTCAAATGTTATGTATAGGTAGACAACCACTTGATCTACAGGGGCTTGAATAACATTTCTGGCGGGTTCTGACCCTCCATCCGTCACTCACTCTACCTCCTGAGGAAGAAAGAGTGCCTGAGCTGTTTTGTGAATTTGGGAAGATGAGCTGAACAAGCCCAACTCGGTCCCTTCTGAGCTCTCTTCTGGGGACCAGTCTGTCTGTAAGATGCACACATTATTGTCTACTTACTCCTGCTCACGTGTCCTGGGATTGCCAGCTCACTGTGGCCTCCTCTTTTTCCCTTTCCTCCTCTTTCCCTCCGCCTCTCTTCATCATCGTTATAACAATACATCGTTATAACAACATTTATTGACTGCTTGTTAAGTGCCAGTTTTCTCCTGAGTGCTCACCTAAAGCCACATTTGCCGATCAGTTTTAACATTAATAGAGCTAACTCCATTTCTCCATCTTTAAGACTTCTGTCTATGTCAAAACTGTTTCAAAATTCAGGAGAAGAGCCGGTATCATTTACTGTCCCCTCCCCGAAATCCCACCACCTTCTCCAACTCCCTGGTTAAGCATCCTACAAGCCTCCCCTGAAATTCTCTCCCACAGAAGTTAGACATGTTCCATTGTTAAAACGTTCCAGGCAGAATGTTATTGCTCATTAAAATCCTCCTTCCTGAACCATGCCTATTTTCATCCTGGTTCTCCTCTAATTCTTCTCCCATATGACGATTTTTCAAACATCCTATCTAATAAAAGAGTAATATGCAAACTGACCATCCCTCCAACACACAAGAGGGCTGCCCCCATGTGGTCAAAGTTGGCTGCCCCCATGTGGACACAAGATGGCTGCCACAAGATGGTGAGCAGGAGAGGGGAGTTGGGAGGGACCCTGCCTGAAAGGGAGGACAGTTGGGCGTGATCAAGCATGCAGGGGAGGGCAGTTGGGGAGGACCAGTCTGGCAGATGACGGAAGTTGAGGTCAACTGGGCCTGCAGGGAAGGGCAGTTGGGGGAGACCCAGGCCTGCAAGAGAGAGTAGTTGTGGGGGTTCAGGCTGCCAGTGGAGGGCACTTAGGGGTGAGCATTCCTGCAGGGGAGGGCAGTTAGGGGTGACCAGTCCTGCAGGGGAGGGCAATTACGGGCAAACAGGTTGGTAGGGAACAGTTAGGCATCAATCATGCTGGCAGGGTAGTGGTTAGGGGGTGATAAGGCTGGCAGGCAGAAGCAGTTATGGGCAATCAGAAAGGCAGGCAGGTGAGCAGTTTGGAGCCAGCAGTCCTGGATTGTGAGAGGGATGTCCGATTGCCCATTTAGGCCCGATCCTACCTAAACAGGCAGTCAGACATCCCTTGAGGGGTCCCAGATTGGAGAGAATGCAGTCTGGGCTAAGGGAAACATACCACCCCCCTCCCCCGTGCATGGATTTCATGCACTGGGCCTCTCGTATATATATATATATATAAAGGCCTACGTGACCATTACAAACGGACAACCAGCTGATAGCTATGACAGACACTGACCACCATGGGGCAGACACTCAATGAAGGAGCTGCACCCTGGTGGTCAGTGCGCTCCCACAGCCAACCTCCAGTGGCCCATTCTTCCATGGTCCCTTCCCCCCACCAGCTGACCGCAATCAGCCCTCGACTAGTACTGGGCAATATGGCCCTGATCAGCCCTGATCGCCAGCCAGCCCAAGGGACCCCACCTGTGCACGAATTCATGCACTGGGCATCTAGTATGGAAATAATGTCATTTCTATCTGACCTTTGATTATGGACAAGTCACTTGACCTCCCAGTTTTCATGTCTTCACTAGTTTAAGTGAAATGGTAGGAAAGTGAATAAAATTATTTCTAAGGTCTCCTTTACCTAAAATTGCATGGCTTCTAAGTTTCCTTTCCTTCAGTTATTTATCATATAACACTAGAGGTGGGGGGGTATTCCTCAGCCCAGTCTTCATCCTCTCCAATCTAGGACCCCTCGAGGTATGTCTGACTGCCTGTTTAGGTCCGATCCTACCGAAGACAGAGAAACCTAAATGGGCAGTCGGAAAGCCTTCTCACAATCCAGGCTGGCTCCAAACTGCTCGCCTGCCTGCCTCCCTAATTGCCCCTAACTGCCTGCCAGACTGATCACCTCCTAAACACTACCCTGCCATCCTAATTGATGTCTAACTGCTCCCCTGTCAGCCTGTTTGCCCCCAACTTCCCTCCTCTGCTGGCCTGGTCACCCCTAACTGCCCTCCCCTGCAGGCTTGATCACCCGCAACTGCCCTCTCTTACAGGCCTCGTCCCTCCCAACTGTCCTCCCCTGCTGGCCTGATGGCCCACAACTGCCTTCCCTTGCAGGCATGGAACCTCCCCTGCTGGCCATTTTGTGGTGGCCATCTTGTGTCCATCTAGGGGCAGGATCTTTGACCACATGTGGACAACCCTCTTGTGTGTTAGAGTGCTGGTCAATCTGCAAATTACTCTTTTATTAGATAGGATTCCCCTTACACTCCCCTCCACTGTCCTGACTGCTCTCCTCCAAACACAATAGGGTTTGCCAATTCCTTTTCAAAATTGACTTAAGTACAGTTGGTATACCATGTTATATTAGTTTCAGGTACAATACAGT
This sequence comes from Antrozous pallidus, assembly GCA_027563665.1. Lineage (NCBI taxonomy): Eukaryota > Metazoa > Chordata > Mammalia > Chiroptera > Vespertilionidae > Antrozous > Antrozous pallidus. Next base: position 37,987,014 of record CM050527.1, read on the forward strand.
GGTTCAACATATATTAGTATACTAATGGCCTCATGCACGAAATTCATGCACAGGGGATGCGGGGTGTCCCTCAGCCCAGCCTGCCTCCTTTCCAATCTGAGACTCCTCAGGGGATGTCTGACTGCTGGTTTAGGCCTGATCCCTCTTACAATCTGGTACCTCTGGCTCCTAACTGCTCACCTGCCTGCCTGCCTGGTCACCCCTAACCACTCTGCCTGCAGGCCTGCTTGCCCCCAAATGCCCCCCCATGGCCTGATTGCCCACACCTCTCCCCCCCCCCCACATGCCTGATCATCCCCAACAGACCCCCTGCTGACCTGATTACCCCTAACTACCCCCCTGCCAGCCTGCTCGCCCCCAACTGCCCTCCCCTGCTGGCCTGATCACCCCTAACCACCTCTGCCTCAACCCCACCACCATGGCTTTGTCCGGAAGTTCTCCTTATCTAATTAGCATATTATCCTTTTATTAGTATAGATGCCTTACTATGTAATCACTGCACTAAGTCTAGTAATCATCTGTCCCTGTGCTAAGTTATCACAATATTATTGACTATATCTCTCTCGACCCCCTGGTGGTCAGTGCACCCCCACAGCCAACTTTCACCCCCTCCACCCCCCCCCACCTTGGCAACCAGCAATTGAGAAAGATAAATACCATATGATGTCACTTACATGTGGAATCTGTAAAACAATAATAGACTCATAGGAAGAGAGGTCAAATTGTCTGTGCTTTTTGAAATCTGCTACTCAAGACTGAATTCTGCTTCAGATGTCAAATACACCAATACAGACCAGGGTAGAATTCTATTCTATGATATGAGAAATACACCATCATTTTTGTTTTTAAATTGGACTTCAGGTCCACAAAAATAGATTGATACAATTAATAGCTTTCCCCTTGGTCCATGTTTCATTTTTATTTTCCCCTTCACAACAAATCCCTATTCTCTTTCTGCTTCCCACTCCCGCATCCTTGAATAGATACATTCTCACTGTCTCATGTGTGCCCTTTTAGTCCATTGTCTATACATTTATTTGGGGGGGGGGCATGTTTAAAGGTACATATGGATATCTAGAATTGTTTTTCAAGTTACATGTAGAGACATTCTGCTTCTCAGTTTTGTTTTGTATTTGTTGCTCAATATTGTATTTTTTAGATCTTTCCAGGTTGATACTTGTACCTTTAATTCAATTTTTCTGGTTACTCTATAGTATTACATCCTATAGATATGCTACATTTTAATTTACCAATTTCCTTGTTGATAGAGATTGACCTTTACAAACAATGCTATGATAAACAACATTGTATCTGTCTTTTTATACCTCTTTTGCTACCCATATAAGGGATACTCTGAGTAGTTTTCAGGTTGGAATTTCCTGGAGTCATAAATTATGCAAATACTCCACTCTAAAAGTATGTAACTGTTCTGAAAAATTAGTACTCCCACTGACAATACATTAGTTTCTTTTTTACCCCTTTTTTACCATTCAAGTATGTGACATAGTACAATTGTTTTAATTTTTATTTCTCTTATTCCTGGAGGGATAATGCATCTCTCCAGATGTTTATTTGCAGTTCCAGTTTCCACTTTAATGAGTTGTTTATGTGCATTATTAACTCATTTTCCATCTAGGTAATCTGTTTGTCCTTGATAATATTCAGTTTTTTCCTGTATATTTGGGATATTAAGTCTTAGTTGGTTATGTATATCTCTTTTTAAATATATATATATTTTTAATTAATTTCAGAGAGAAGGGGAGAGGGAGAGTGAGCTAGAAACCCCAATGATGAGAGAAACTTCAATCATTGATTGGCTGCCTCCTGCATGTCTCCTTATGGGGATCAAGCCCACAACTTCAGCACATGTCCCGACCAGGAATCAAACCATGAACTCCTGGATCCTAGGAGGATGCTCAACCACTGAGCCTCCCTGGCCAGGGGACATATACCTCTCTTTGAACAGTGGGCAGTGTCTTTTACTACACAGAAAACGTAATTTGATGTAGTTATCATTTCTTCCCTTCATTATTTGTAGGGATTTTATATCATGGTTCAAAAGGTTTTCTTACTCTCAAGGTTATACAGATATCCTTCTACATTATTATCTAATAGTTTTAGTATATTCAATTTTTTTTCACTTTACATCTTGCAAATCTTTATTTTTTTTTGCCATTTAATCATTTTTTATTTTTCAATTACAGTTGACATACATTATTATATCAGTTTCAGGAGTACACCCCAGTAAATGAACATTATATAACTTACTAACTGATCATCCCAATAAACCTCACACCCATATAACACTGTACATAGTTATTAGAATATTATTGACTATATTCCCCATGCTGTACTTTACATCCCATAACTATTCTATAGCAACTAATTTGTATTTCTTAATCCCTTCACCGTTTTCACACAGCCCCCTAACCTTCCCCATCTGGAAAGCATCAAAATGTTCTCTATATATTTACAAATCTGATTCTGTTGTGCTTGTTAGTTTATTTTTTAAATTCAATTGTTGATAGATATTTATTTATTGTTCATATTTTTTATATTTTTTTGTTTCTTCTTTTTAAAGAAGCCCTTTTCACATTTCATAAACTATTGGTTTGGTGGTGATGAAATTCTTTAGCTGTTTCTTATCTGAGAATCTGTTTATCTGTCCTGCCATTCTAAATTAAAGGCCCAGTGCACAAATTTATGCACCAGTGGGGTCCCTCAGCCTGGCCTGTAGGATCGAGCTGAAATGGGCTCTCTGAATCCCCTGAGGAGTCCTAGATTGTGAGAGGGTGCAGGCCAGGCTGAGGGACCCCACGGGTGCACAATCAAGGCCCGGGAGGGATGCGAGAGGTTGGCCAGCCAAGGAGGGACCACGGGAGGGGCCCAGGGCATGTCCGGCCCATTTTCTTAGTCCCAATGGGCCAGACCCAGCAGCAAGCTAACCTACTGGTTGAAGCATATGCCCCCTGGTGGTCAGTGCACATCATAGCAAGCAGTTGAATGGCCTTAGCATATCCTTAGCACTTTGATTGGTTGAACAGCCAACCAGACAACTGGATACGTAGCATATTAGGCTTTCATTATATAGAAAGATGGCTTTGGTGGGTAGAGTAATCTTGATTATAGGTCCCTGCTTTTCACCCCTTTGAATGTTTCATGCCAATCCCTTCTGTTGAGAAATCAACCAACAGTTATAGGTTCCCCATTGTAGATAACTAACTGCTTTTCTCTTGCTGTTTTTAAGAATATCTCTTTGTCTTTAACCTTTTACATTTGAATTATGATGTTTCTTGGTGTGGGTCACTTTGGATTCCTCTTGTTTGGGACTTTCTGCCCTTCCTGGAATTGTATGACTATTTTCTTCACTAGATAAGGGAAGTTTTCTGTACAATCCCTTCCTAGTGCCACATTCTCAGAAAAATTCTGGGAGGAGTGGACATTATTGGGCAAACAATTTGTTTTTGCTTCAGAAACTCTTCTGGATTCCAGCCTTTCTTATCAGCCCATACTATCATGTACACTTCATCAACTTTGTTCTTCTCAAGGTCTCTGTTTACAGCCGGCTCTCTCTTTTATTGGTCTGTAACCAGACAGGCCTCCTGCCCCAGGTCCTTTTTTAAAATTTTTATTGTTAAAAATATTACAGATGCCCTTTAGTTTCATTTTGTTTTTCAATTGCCCCCCTTCGTTGCACACCTATCCCTCCCAGGCCTTCACCACACAATTGTTTGTGTTCATGGGCTATACCTTGTTGATTTGTGGATGATTATCATTCTGACAGTTTTGAGGAAATACTTCATTGTCATTTTAATTTGCATCTCTTAGATAATTAGTGATTTTGAGCTTTTTTTCATGTATCTTTGCCTTCTGTGAATCCACTTTGGAGAAGTGTCTATTTAGTTCCTTTCCCCATTTTTAAATTGGATTATTTGTCTTCCTTTCATTAAGCTGTATGAGTTCCTTATATATATGGAAAATTAACCACTTATCAGATATATCATTGGCAAATATGTTCTCCCTTGCAATGAGCTCTCTTTTCATTTTGTTGATGGCTTCTGTTGCTGTGCAGAAGCTTTTTATTTTTACGTAGTTCCATTTATTTTTCTCCTTAGTTTCCTATGACCTAGGAGATGTATTCATAAACATATCGCAGTGAGAGCTGTCTGAGATTTTGCTGCCTATTGTTTCTTCTAAGATTCTTATGGTTTCACGAATTACATTTAAGTCTTTTATCTTACTTTGAGTTTATTCTTGTGTATGGTATAAGTTGGTAATCTAGTTTTTTTGGGGGGGGGGGTGTTAAAGTATATTTTATTGATTTTTTTACAGAGAGGAAGGGAGAGGGATAGAGAGTTAGAAACATCGATGAGAGAAACATCGATCAGCTGCCTCCTGCACACCCCCTACTAGGGATGTGCCCGCAACCAAGGTACACGTCCTTGACAGGTATGGACCTTTCAGTCCACAGTCCGACAGTCTATCCACTGAGCCAAACCAGTTTCAGCTGGTGATCTAGTTTTATTTTTTCACATGTACCTGTCCAGTTTTCCCAACACCACTTATTGAACAGGCTCTCTAGACTCCACTGTATGCTCTTGCCTCCTTTGTCAAATATCAATTGTGTCCTAACATGTGATCTCTTTGAGAATGACCCATGTGCACTTGAGAATAATGTATATTATGCAGCTTTGCAGTGAAATGTTCTATAAATGTCAATTAAATCCATCTGTCAGTCTTAATCACTCAAAAGTCTTTTAGGCAGGGAAGGTGCTGTTCAGATTTCAGGAAATGTGATTGGTGTGCTTCCCTGTCCCAGAGCTACTCCTCTGCGATTGGCCCAAAATATTTCTCTGTCCTTGGCTGGGCAGAGATCCTTGTATGCAATCCAGTGGGGTCAGCTGGAAACCTTGCGTTTCAATCAGCTCTCCCCTGCAGGGAAAGTACCAGACTAGACTGGTGCCCAGGTCAGTGGGGTGGAGGGCCCCTTTCCCAATCCAGGCACCGATGTGCCCTGAAGCTGTTGAAACCCTCAAACCCACAGGCTTGGCCTCTGCTTCTGTTTCCTCTAACAATGGGCATTGAGGCTGTGGTAGGCTTGGTTCCAGAGAATAGAGTAGGATGTATCACCTAGGGCGGGGATTGTTTCAATGACCTGCCCTGTGGCTACTGGGAGGGGTTAGTTCCTCTTAAGGCCATTTTGTTTCCGACCAGCTGCTGCTTTGCCACGTCTCCCTGGAATTCTTCTCAGCCCAGCCTCGGCCTAGGCCCCTGAAGTCCGCACTCTCGTCCTGCATCAAAGCCTCAGGTGAGCAGCTGCAAATGAAAACATCTGTGCTCTGGGTTTAGGAAAAAGAAAGAAAAATACTAAACTGACGCTTTCTCTCTGACTGACTCCAGGCACCAAGGTGGCCAGCAGCCCTGTCATCTTTCAAGGTGGGATGTTACCTGGGCCTCTGGTCTCGGCTCTGGTGCTCCAGGCTATGGAGCCCATCTGGGTCCAGGCCTCTATCTTCTGAGGGAGCAGCCTCCCATAGCCAGGAGCCCCTCCTCACTCGGCCTGCCAGTAGCTGCTCCTGGACACTGAGCCATTTCCTCTTCTGACTGCCCCCTTCCTGCCGATCTCCAGGTTTTTTCTGTCCTTTCTTGACATAAATCCTCCTTAACTGGACTTCAGTTGGTAGTTATGGGTGCATGCTCCCCACTTTAGTTTTATTTCCAGTCTGGCCCTGAAAGGAGGTGCAAGAAAAGTCTGCCTATTCACCACCACTTCCCCCTTCTCCCTGCCCCAGCTTTTGAACTATTTGGCTCTCTGCTCATCTACAAAGGACACATTTCTCTCTGGAATTCAGTTCATCAAGGGTTTTTTGCATATACCACTCATTGCATATTCCACAGATAAGTATGATTATAGATGTCCAAATTACTTCAGTGAAGCCAGATTTAACCACTGTCCGACTTGATATTTTAGCCATTTTTCTGTCTAATCTACAACTTGATGTGTGCAGTGTATTGGACTAATTGGTCTTTCAAGTTATCATTTTGAAATGTCTGCCCTCCAACACCTAATTATTCACTTGATACTATTTTTTTTATATAATCTTGATCTTCATTTTAATACTGAAAACAAAACTCAACTTGTAAAGAAAAAGAGCTTGGTTTTTTTTTCAGGCATAATGAACTTTTATGATAGCTTTATTTGGGTGGTTTCCTTTTGTAAACTGTAGAACTGATGCAGACACTTAAATTTTTGGAAGTTAAAAGCAACCAAACCAAAATATGTAAGTATAAATTTTTGGATTATAGGTCTCTAAGAGAGAGAGAGAGAGAGAGAGAGAGAGAGAGAGAGAGGGAGAGGGAGAGGGAGAGGGAGAGGGAGAGGGAGAGGGAGAGGGAGAGGGAGAGGGAGAGGGAGATTGGTCTAGGTTCAACAGGACTAAGTAATTGTTAGGGTCGCAAAGGAGGAACACATGAGACCAAAAGGGGTAAAGAATTATAAACGTCCTAGAGGTTCAATGCACAAAATTCATCCAAGGGGCTTGGCCCTTGCAGCCTCAGCTTCTTCTGGAAGGTCGTCTGGAAGGACATCTGGAAGGTCGTTCAGCTATCTGGCCTAATTAGCGTATTATGCTTTTACTATTATAGATTATTACATCTGCTAGCAGAAGGGCTGAGACCAAAATGGCATCAGCAGAGCAGAGTAGGAGGAGTGGGATATGTATGTCACTTACAAGGGTTAGAGTAATGGGTCAGTCCAAGTGCAGTTGTGGGCGACATGTAGGCAGTGCACAGGAAACTGGGTGAGGCAGTTTACTGAAATCCAAAGGCCATTAATCATGAAATCTACAAGGAGAATAACAGAAAATCGCCAGGGGGGGCAAGATACCGTCTGAAAATGTGCCTAACAGTTACCATCTAAGATTTCTTAAGGCATAGACATGAGACCAAGTAAGGGTTTCAAATAACAGGGGAAGAAAGAGCATTCCTACAGAGAAAGAGGAAGGAAGAAAGAAATACAAAGTTAAGTTTTCAGCAGCTCTTGGCAACTTTATATTCTTTCTTCTTTTATCCTTTTTTGTGAAACATGATGAATGTGTGTGTTTTTCACGTGTAGCAATCACTTATTTTAAAAGACATGCTAAAAATGTGAAAGTAATATGATTTAACCTTGTGACATTAAATAATTAATTTGGGCCGAAACCGGTTTGGCTCAGTGGGTAGAGCGTCGGACTGCGGACTGAAGGGTCCCTCGATTCCGGCAAGGGCATGTACCTTGGCTGCGGGCACATCCCCAGTAAGGGGCATGCAAGAGGCAGCTGATCGATGTCTCTCTCTCATTGATGATTCTGACTTTCTCTCTCCCTCTCTGTAAAAAATCAATAAAATATATTTTTAAAAATAATAATAATAATTAATTTGGGAAATTCCATTTTTCTTTTCAGTCCTTCTTTGGTCCCCAAAAGTTGCCTGATTCACAATACCTACATAAAGGCACTCACCTGTGCTCTACAGAACAATTGTATATTTAGAGAATGATGAGCAAGATGATACAGTAAATGACCTCAGAGGCTCAGGTTACCTAGAAGTGAAGGACTCCTCTCTGTGGCAAAGGCTATACATAATCTTATTTCTTCCAGGTCTCAGGAGCTGGGTCCTCAGACTCCTCCCAGACTGTGGGGCTGCAGTTAAAATTGCTTAACTTTGAGGCTTACGTATTTATACCTATTATTTTAACTAGACAACCAAGGGGTCTGGGCTGCTGCCAATACTTGAGGCAATTGAGCAGAGACAGGGTTGAATCACATATGAGTGTTTATCCCAATAACACCGACGGTACAGGAGAGCAGCAGGTCATCATAAAAATCTGCTCTGCAACTAACCACTGCTCATATTGGGTAGGACGAAAATTACAAGAGGAAGTAGGCAATGCCGGCTGAAGTGGGACTCCATTGTTTGGGGAACAAGGTTCAGTCTTTCCATGATTATAGGCAGTTCTTGAATGAGAATGGACCACATTCCAAATATTGACTCCCAGGTCCCAGCAGTGAACACCTCTGAGATAGGTTAGTATGTCCTTTCGTTCATCAGAACAAGGCAACCACAGTTAACAGAGCATGATTAATATTTCTTACTAGTGGCACCGTGCACCAAATTCGTGCACGTGGGTGGAGGTGTTGGGGGTTGTCTCTCACTCCGGCCTGCATCCTCTCCAATCTGAGACCCCTGTGGGATCGGGCCTAAACTGGCACTTGGACAACCCCCTCGCAATCCGCTCCTAACCACTCACCTGCCTGACTGCTTGATCACCCCTAACCACTCTGCTTGCTGGCCTGATTGCCCCAACTGGCCCCCTTTGCCGGCCTGCTCAGCACCAACTGCCCCCCCCACCAACCTGATCACCCTCAACTGCCCTCCCCTCCTGGCCTGATCACCCCTAACAGCTTCTGCCTTGACCCCGCCACCATGGCGATCTGGGACCCCCAGCGCCCGCGGTGAAGTGCAGTGGTGGCTGGCCTTCCCGCCGGCCTCCACGCGGCCTGGGGAATGGACTACCAGCACAGCGTCCGCTCCCCAGGCCCACGGCACCCATTCCCCAGACCTTGAGGAGGTGACATGAGAGGCGGGGTTGTGTGCCACCCCGCCCCGTCCTCCCGCTCTTGATTGGCTGGTAGCGTAGCGAAGGTAGGGTCACATTTGCATGTTTCTCTTTTATTATATTGGATAACTGTAGCTAGTCCCCAATATCCTGCTTCTGCCCCTAACATTATTACCCCTGACACCCTACATACATACGAGACCCCTGTTATCTTCTAACAGGAAGTGTTAAGCCTCAACAAAAGAATAGTCCTGTGTTTCATTTATCTCACTCATAATATAATTATACTAATTATATTATATACACTGAGTGGCCAGATTATTATGATCTCTGAATGCATAATAATCTGGCCACTCAGTGTATATCCTATCTAATAAAAGAGAAACATGCAAATTGACTATCACTTCATGACAAAAATGGCAGTGCCCACAGCCACGAGATGGCAGTGCCTAGTTCTCTCGGCCCTGCTGGCATCCCCCAGTCTAAGGGAGGGCTGCCGCTGACGGCCTGCAGAGTAAGTGGCCTGGCAGAATGCTGCCCAAAGATCTTCCTGACCCTTTATAAGAAACAAAAGTTCACTCCCCACGACCGATCCCCTGCCAGGGCCGGCAGCCTGGGCTAGGGTCTCAGCCCCTCCCACAGGGCGATCCCCTGCCAGCAGCAGCCTGAGTTGGAGTCTCAGCCTGGCAGGGGTGCACACCCTCACTGCATGATTCCCTCCCAGCTGCGGCAGCCTGGGGTTTCAACCACTGAGTCACACCAGACAGACAGATATGAAGGAATCTTAAATGTTTCTTTTTAAAATATATATATATATATTATTGATTTTTTTTACACAGAGGAAGGGAAAAGGATAGAGAGCTAGAAATATCTATGAAAGAGAAACATCAATCAGCTGCCTCCTGTACACTCCCCACTGGGTATGTGCCCCCAAGCAAGGTACATGCTTGTGACCGGAATTGAACCTGGGACCCTTGAGTCTGCAGGCCAATGCTCTATCCACCTAGCCAAACCAGTTAGGGCTGTCCAATATATTTTTAAAAAGACCCTATCTAATAAAGAGGGAATACGCAGGGGAGGGCATTTGGGGACAATTGGCTGCCAGAGGAGCAGTTAGGCGTCAATCAGGCTGGCAGAGGAGTGGTTATGGGGTGATCAGGCTGGTAGGCAGAAGCAGTTAGGGGCAATCAGGTAGGCAGATAAGCAGTTGGGAGCCAGAAGTCCTGGATTGTGAAAGGGATCTCTGACTGGCCTGATGGGCTCCATAGCCTGGAGCACCAGCAAGCAGTTGGACATCCCCTGAGGGGTCCCAGATTGGAGAGGGTGCAGGTTGGGCTGAGGCACAACCCCCTCCAGTGCACAAATTTTGTGCACCGGGCCTCTAGTCCTATATAATAAAAGGCTAATATGCAAATTGTCCCCTCAACCAGGAGTTTGACCACCAGGCAGGCCGACCAACCACCATGTCACCTCCCCCTGGCCAGGCTGGCTGGACCCCACCCATGAATGAATTCATATACCAGGCGTCTAATATATATATATATATATATATATATATATAGAGAGAGAGAGAGAGAGAGAGAGAGAGAGAGGGAGAGACATATACACTGAGAGGCGAAATTATTATGCGTTCAGAGATCATAATAATCAGGCCACTCAGTGTATACGATATATATAATTTATATAACATAATTATATATCATATAAAACATATAATAACATAGAATATCTATAAATATAAAAGCATAATATGTTAATTAGACTGGACGTCCTTCTGGATGAAGCTGGGATTGCAAGGGAAGCCCGAGTCCTGGGTGCAGAGGGAAGCTGGTACCAGCAGCTGGGGCAGGAAGGCCTTCTCTTGCATGAATTTTATGCATCGGGCCTCTAGTCCTATATAATAACAGAGAAACATGCAAATTTGACCATACCTTCACTATGCTACCAGCCAATCAGGAGCTGGGGGCGGGGCCGAGGCACACACGAGGAGAGGGGCAGAGGCGGGAGGGGCCTCGGCCTGGGGAGCGGACACTGCGCTGGCAGTCCCAGCTAGGGCCCCGCGGAGGGGTGGGGCAGGCGCTGCAGGCCAGCTGGCAGTGGCAGGGCAGCGTCCACTGCTCCCCAGGCCAGGGTGTTGTGGAGGGGTGGGGTCCCGTGGGGTTAGGCCAGGCCGGGCTATGGGTGGGGTGCCTGCAGCTGCCTGCGGCTGTGGCCGGCCTGAGTGAAGCTGGTCCAGGTCCTGGGTGCCTATAGCTGGCCAGAGGGAGGGAAGCCTGGGTCCAAGGTGTGGGGTAAGGCAGAGGCAGTTAGGAGCAATCAGGCCAGCAGAGGAGCTCTTAGGGGCTATCAGGCAGGTAGGCAGAGGTGGTTAGCGGCGATCAATGCAGGCAGGCAGAGGGGTTAGGGACGATCAGTCAGGCAGGCCAGTGAGCAGTTAGGAGCCACTGTTCCTAGATTGGGAGAGAGATGTCCAACTGCCAACAGTCAGACAACTCTGACTGCCAGCAGTCAGACATCCCCAAAGGGATCCCTGATTGGAGAGGGTGCAGGCTGGGCTAAGGAAACCACCCTTCCGTGCATGAATTTCACTCACCAGGCCACTAGTTATTATATAACACCAGAGGCCTGGTGCACAAAATTTGTGCACAGAGGGGGTGTCCCTCAGCCCAGCCTGCACCCTCTCCAATCTGGGACATCCTTCTCACAATACAGGACTGGTGGCTCTTAACCACTCACCTGACTGTCTGCCTGTTTGCCCCTAATCGCTTCTGTCTGCCAGCCTGATCACCCCCTCACGTCTGCCCTGCGGGCCTAATTGACATCTAACTGCTCCCTTGACAGCCCGATTGCCCCCAACTGCCTTCCCCTGTAAGCCTGGTCACCCCAACTACCCTCCCCTGCTGGCCTGGTTGCCCACAACTGCCCTCCTCTGCCAGCCTGGTTGCACCCAACTTCCCTCCCCTGCTGGTCATCTTGTGGTGGCCATCTTGTGACAATGTGAGGGCAGCCATCTTATGGTAGCCATCTTGTGGTGATGTGCATGACACCACATAGGCTTTTATTATATAGGATAATTTGGAAAATTATTAAATTTGTATAAAATAGCCTTAGCCAGTTTGGCTCAGTGGATAGAGCGTCAACCTGTGAACTAAAAGGTCCCAGGTTCTATTCGGTCAAGGGCACATGCCCAGGTTGCAGGCTTGATCCCCAGGGGGGAGCGTGCAGGAGGCAGCTAATCAATGATTCTCTCTCATCAATGTTTCTCTCTCTCTCTCTCCCTCTTTCTTCCTCTCTGAAATTAATAAAAGATATGTTTAAGTAAATTTGTATAAAATATGTTTTATTAGTCACATATAATTGTATTATATATTAACATATAACTGTAGTTATATAGTATTAGTTGCTACCATTTATTAAGCTCCTATCATGTGAACACATTCTTCCTATTCTCTATCCCCCACCACCTTTTGCCTAATAATGCTAACTTACTTTTCAGATCTGACAGAAAGCTTTCCCCACATTCTCCTAGCCTGGGCCCACCCCGTTCTCCACAATTTTCTGTTAAAACACTGTTTAATTGTTGATCTCCCCAACAAGAGGAGAGATCAATGCTATGTTGATACTGCCAGCACCCAGAATAGTGCCTGACACATAGTAGGCATTCAATAAATACCTGTTAAATAAATAATGAATTAATGCTAGGCACTTTATGTGATAATATAGGAAAAAAAACAGCCAAAGGCATTGTTTCCGAAATCGTTGTCACACTTCCTTTCTTAAACGCAGCTATAAATAGCAAGAAAATTTGAGTGCAACGCTCTCTACTAGAAGAGTGCCTTTCTTTTCACAATCAAGGATCCTCTGGAAGATGGCCCAGCACTATTTGTGGATCTGGCTCCTTTGCCTACAAATCTGTAAGTTCTAACCCTTGTTGATCCCTTCCTAGTTTTCTGTTATTTTTTTTTTTTTTTAGAGATTGCCCTGAAGGAAGACAGGGAAATGCCCTTCTGTTAAGTTCAACACAGATAGCCTTGGTCTACAAGGAAAACAACCAGTAAGAGTCAAACCCGTTTTCAGCTTTAGAGTTTGAATTTTTGTTGGTGGAGGGTCTCAAAAGAGCTAGACAAACCCTTCTGCTCAGAAGGCTCAGCACTTGGTAGACATGGCCAGAAAACCCAGAAAGAGAAGAAATAATCCAAAATCTTGAATAACTTAAAAGCTATTTCTTTTTGAGTATTATAATGGTTTGTGACAGAGATATTTTTCTCCATTTTATTTCATTGTCCTATCATATTGGAGTTCAATTGTCACTGTAAAAACTTGATCTCTGGATGCTTGCTTTTTTAAAGCACATTCATAGCTATTACTCAGCTTTTATCTTTCAAAAACTCCCTAAAATAAATGAGAAGTAGCTATTATTCCTGTTTGCATTGCTTTCAGAGAATGAAGAACTGTAACTAAGAACATTACTTTCAAAAAGTGAAAAACTGATTCTAAAAAGTCTGTTTTCCTTACTTATGCTCAACAGTAAATTATAAAGGGCATTTGCATACTGTTTGTTTTCGGTACAAAAAAAACTATGCAACATTAACCTAGCTCTGAGTGTGTTTTGTCATTGCATATATTATTTAATTAAATCCAAATAATTGCCTTGTTTATATAAAAATTGACTCTATTTGCCATTTTAAATTTATTTACAGTATCTCTTACCTGCTCTAAAAATGCACTATCAAATTCGTGACAGAATGCATGGGTTAAGATTTTCTGAAAAGGTAGAATAAATGCACCACTGTCTCTCTGGTTCCCTCGACTGTTTAACATTGGAGCTCCTTCAATTTGAGCTTCTTGGAGATTGCACCCTAAATTCCTCCTGCTGCTGTTCCAGCAAAAGTGGTCCCTTATGTTTACCATTGGACTGTGTGAATCAACTGCTTTCCTGCTCTTGCCTGGAACTCAGATTAGGGAAGCAGCTGAGAAGCAGTGGAAAAGGAAGTTAGAAATCCCCATTTTTCTCTTGAAATCACTGAAATAAGTCTGAGTATGTGAACTCATGACTCTTCCATGTTGGAAAAGTTTTCCCTTCGAGCCAAGACTCACAGGCTTATGTTCTGATCCCAACTTTCTCATCATGACTTGGGAACCCTGTGACTCTAACCGTCTCTTCGAGTACCCGACCAGCCAGCCACCTTCTGTGGTGGAAGACAGGAGAGTCCAACGCTTTTGCTCCATGTCCTTTTCTTCCTACAAGTTTTTTCCATGGAATTTTAATTCTTCCTTGTCTCTACACCTTTCTTGTTTCAGTCCTTCCTCTTGCTCTCTTCTCCTCACTCTCATCAATAGTCATCACTGACTATTTATGGAGCAACTGCTATGTGTCTGGCAACATGCAAAGTAGCTTACATTTATCATTTTATTTAATCCTCACAATACCCTACGAGATGAGTACTATTAATATCTCAAGTTTACAGGTGAAAGCGTTGGCACAGGATTCTAGAGGTCATTTAGCCAAAAAGTGGAGAAAGTAGGATTTGACTTCCAATGTCTTTAGACTTAACCACTGAGCAATGCTGCCTTCATCCACTTTGCTGCTGACGTGGAATAAGATAGTTTCCCTCCTATTAATTGTTATCACATTTTTGGATTTGTCAGGGAAGAGCAGTGATTTATTTCCATCAAGACAGGATTATTTAGGGAGAAACTGGGCCTTGATCCCTAGTTCAGGGCACTTTTAAGTAGCCACTCTGAGAAGCCCTATCCTGTGGATCAACGCCAAAAAAAATTACTTGCAAATGTCACAATGATATTGGAGTGAAAAGAAGTTACCCTTAGCCAACTGCTCCTTCTTGTATATCAGTTTATACCCTGAGGCTTCCACACCTCACTCTTTCTCTTGCTCTGGGTTTTTCTACCTTGCTTTACGTTGCCTGAAAAAGGGTGATTGAGTCAGCAGCCTAAAATTATCCATTCCCTCAACAAAAACGTGAGAGTCACCCACTAGGTGGTAGGGAAATAGTGGTGACCAAAACAGACGAGGACTCTGCATTCGTGGTAACTACATCCTAATGGAGCTGGGATGTTGCGTAGTGACAGCTGCTATGAAGAAGACTGTAAGGTGAGGCAATGGAGAGTGATGGAGGGAACTGCTGCTTTAAGCATGGTGATCAGGAAAGCTATCGAACGAGGTGACTTGGAGCAGAGTTCCACAGTGACAGAGTGCTGCAGCATGTTGTAGGAGAGGAAGTCAGCAAGCACAACCACTGGTCTGAAGGAGAAAGCCAGTGCTGAGGGAGGAAAAGAAGGAAGCCTGTGCTGAGGTGAGGAAGGAGGAGGGGCCAGAGCAAGTAGAGTTTAGGAGATAAAGGCAGAGTCTAACAGACTAGGGAGCCTCCAACATCCCCAATTGTACATCATCTTGGTTTTTATTAGACTCTAAGAAGAACGATGAAGTTTTAGGTCTAAGTGCCCTCTGCATTGTCATAAATATTTTATGTGTTGAACGCTCTTTGGATTCCATCCTCCACTTCTTTAGTACGTTTCTCTTGCTCAGCTCTGAAGAATATCCCCCTAGCCAGTTAAAGTCCTCCTACCCATCTATATTTCTAACCAGAATAAGTTTCTGATTTAAAAAAATAATAATCTTTCTTTTTCTCATAATCTCTATTGCCTTCTTGCAGTCAGTGGTTTTCGGCAGCTACTTTATCATGAACTGCACATGTGTATAGTCCACCTACCCACATGGATTCATTCAGTGAAACAGGAGTTACCACCTAAAACACAGAAAGGTATATGAGGAGGGGAAAGGCGCCCCCCTTTCCTCCCAGGAGGGGAAGGCCACCTCCAATAGACAGCCTGTTTATAGTGCTCTCTGTCCAAGCTGGTGTCATCTTCCCCTCTGGTTCGCTCTCTCCTAGGGGACACAATGAGTGTGAGCCCACACTTCAGGGCTCCAGCCTTTTCCTGCCTTTGCTTCTCCCTGAGAAGTCCTGCTTTTCTCCTGCCTTCCCTTCTGGGGTCTGGCAGATGAGTCAGGAAACCACCCTCACTGGGAGACGTTATAAAGGTGGGTCACCTCTCCCCTGGGCTCCCAACGCTGCTCAGCGATCTCTTCATTCCCTTAATGAATCTTGGGTAGATATTCCCAGGGTGTTCCCTATAGTGGCAATTTCTCAAAATGTTTACATTCATGAAAACAATAATACAACAATGATTAGTATGTGCCAGGCATTGTGCTAAGTGCTTTCTCTTCATAATTGTATTTTACAGTTATCCACATTGTAGAGGTAAGGAACCTGAGGATCAGATCATTTCAAAAATGTTCTCATGGTGACACAGCTAGGTTAAAATCTACCAAGATTCGAAACCTGTGCCCCTAATCTTTTTACTTTCTAGCTGGTCCTACCCTGGCCTCTTCACTCTTACCAGACAGTCTCACCTCCTACATTACTAAAGAGGTGAAGATCAACAAGCATGACTCTCTTCACTTTTACCCACTCTACTCGAGAATGTCTACTCAAAACAACCTATGAGGCAGGCATTATGATATTCCATCTTGTAGCCTCAGTAAGATAAGGGCCGAAGTAAATGTCAGACACTGAACCTGGCTCAGACCTGTGTTCCCTTCACCTCACTGAGAGGCCTTTCTTCTATCCCCACCCCAAAGGCACCTCAAAGTAAGCTGATCCTTTCACTCGTCCTTTGCTTTTCCCTTCCATTAAGATGAAGACATGACTTTCCTCTGATTGAAAACCATATCTCTTCCATCTTTAGTGTCACGACAATTATTAGTGGCCTTTGTATCCTGCACTGTGCTTGGTTGGGAGGGTTTGAAGGCAAGGTCCCTGGACTCAAGTCATTCACAGTGTCTAGAAACGGATGCATGGATTCGCGACTGCCACCCAGTTAGTTTGGCAGTTACTGTGAGAGAGAAGCACAGAGCTGCAGAAAGCCAGTGAGCTGGAAGACCTAACCCAGAGCAAGGCCAAACAGGAAAAACTTCTATATGCGTTACCTTTCCACCAACCCTTGAAAAGAGAAAATCTCTTCTATTTTCAAACAACGTGAAGTAAATTAATTTCACTTGACTTTCTCACTGCTATTCCATTTTATCAGTTTTTTTTCTGTTCTGATATCTGGCTATACCCAAAGAAAGAACCTAAAATATCAAAAGTGGTGACCTGAGTACTCTTGTAATAGCCCTTCACAGGCAACTGTTTCCCACCCAATCTTTGGGTAAGAGTTGGAAAACATCCGTTTCAGGGAAATGTGAGACTGCCTTGGAAAGTGAAGGACTGGCAGGCAGATTCAGGGATTTATTCAGGAAACAGTTGTAATAAATATCCTCTTTAAAAAAGTAGAGTTGGCAGTTCCATTGGTAGAATAGTTCCCAAGGTCATCAGGGCTCCACACTTTTTCAGTCTTCCTGCTTCACCATTCTAGTGCTCAGCTTCATCTTCTTGATCCCAAGTGCCCATCTGAGATCCAGATTCCACCTGCAAGAAGCAAGAAAGAGATGGAGAAAGCAAAGTGTCCTCTTCTTCTTTTTTTTTTTAATTAAAAAAATATTTCTTTAAAATATTTCTTTAAAAATATATTTCTTTATGGATTCCAGAGAGGAAGGGAGGAGAGAGAATCATCAATGATAAAAGAGAAGCACAGATCAGCCACCTCCTGCACACCCCCAATTGGGGATCAAGCCCACAACCCAGGCGTGTGCGCTTGGCCGGAATCCAACCTGGGACTCTTCAGTTCGCAGGCTGACGCTCTATCCACTGAGCCAAGCTGGCTAGGGCCAAAGTACCCTCTTCTTAAAGACACAGAAGTCATATACAACACTACCACTTTCATCCTATTGGCCTGAACTTAGTCATATGACCAAACTTAGCTATCAGAAAACAAATTAAGGATTCTGTTACTATGACTGAAGCTCTGAGAGAACAGAAAATAGGAAAACAACTAGAAGATTGTACCATAGCCCCTCACAAATAATATTTAAGCCCATTCTCTCTCCTTATATTCCATTTTCCAACTTCATATTTAGATGGTCCACCATCATCTCAAATTCTATATTTCTAAACCTGAAGCTGTCTTCTGCTTTGATTTCCTTCCAAAATAAAATGAATCGGTTTTCCACTGACATAAAGTAGACACTAAAAATGTATTGTTGCCCTGGCCGGTGTGGCTCAGTTGGCTGCAATGTCACCACATGCACTAGAAGGTCTCTGCTTCAATTCCCAGTCAGGGCACATGACTAGGATGTGGGTTGGATCCCCAACTGGGGCTCCATGCAGGAGGCAATAATAGATGTGTGTCTCCCACATTAGATCAATTGTGTGTACATTTAATTGATTGGCAAAAGAAGATTTATGTAATAAATAGTACAATGATTAGTTAATAAATAGTAATACAAGAATAAACTGTTTTGCATACTCACAACTGTAAACCTACTTTTGCCTAGCCGTGTGTGTATTTGTGTGTATGTGTTTGAACAACTGAATTATATTACATGAACTTATTCCTAGTCTTTCTTTGTACTGTCTCTCAAATTTAGCCCTTCCTTTCTATTCCCCCATCATCCTCTGGGTAATGCCTAGAAGGCTATAATAGTCTCCAAAATGATCTCTCAAGGCCAGCTTCTCTTTCTTCTTACCTTTTCTATACATCATTACTATATTACTATGACCTTAAAACATCATTTTAATCTACATCCTCAAAAACTTTAATAACTCCCCTATGTGGTGTAGACATTAAACTCAAGGCTGTCCCAAATCTAAGCCATATCTCTTATATCTCTTGCCTTACCTCTCTCTACTGTTATTCCAATCTATACTCATTTAAACCACATTACACATTCTCCTGTTTCTAAACTTTAATGAAGGACCCTTCTGACGAGTCCCACCTAAAGCACCCCTCCTGGGGATCAGTCACAGAAGGAAACAGTGATTCTGTTGCAAGAGCTCTCGGATGACAGGTTACCAACTCCAATGGCAACAGGAGATGAGTCTTGGCAATCCAAGCAGCAGCAGGGCTCTGTGGCTTCACTTCTCTGTCTGAAACAGATAGGAAGATTCTTTAAAAAACAAACAAACACTGAAGTTTGTTTGTTTGTTTGTTTGTTTGTTGTTTAAAGTATTACATGTCTCCTTTTGTCCCTGATTAGCACTCCCCAGCTACTACCACCGCCAGGGCAAGCCCCACCACCCCAGTGTCTGTGTCCATTGGTCATGCTAATATGCAAACATACAAGTCCTTTGGTTGATCTCTAACCTTCCTCCCACCCCACAGCCAAAAATGTCTCTGGATCTGTTTTAGTTCATCAGTTTATGTTAATCATTATATTCCACATATTAGTGAGATCATGTGATATTTATCTTTCTCCGACTGGCTTATTTCACTTAGCATAATGCTCTCCAAATCCACCCGTGCTGTTGCAAATGATAAAAGTTCCTTCTTTTTTACAGCAGCATAGTATTCCGTTGTGTAGATGTACTATAGTTTTCTAATCCACTCATCTGCTGATGGGCATTTAGGCTGTTTCCAAATCTTAGCTATTGCAAATTGTGCTGCTATGAACATAGGGGTGCATATATCCTTTCTGATTGGTATTTCTGGTTTCTTGGGATATGGTCCTATAAGTGGGATCACTGGGTCAAATGGAAGTTCCATTTTTAACATTTTGAGGAAACTCTATACTGTTCTTCACAGTGGCTGCACCAGTCTGCATTCCCACCAGCAATGCATGAGGGTTCCTTTTTCTCCACATCCTCCCCAGCACTTGTCATTTGTTGATTTGTTGATAGCCATTCTGACAGGTGTGAGATGGTACTCGTCTTTTTATTTGCATCTCTCAGATATTTAGTGATTTTGAGCAAATTTTCATATGTCTCTCGGACTTCTGTATGTCGTCTTTTGAAAAGTATCTATTTAGATCCTTTGTCCATTTTTTATTGGACAGTTCCCGGTAAATTTTGGAGATTAAACCCATCTGAAACAGCATTGGCAAATATGTTCTCCCATGCAGTGGGCTTTCTTGTTATTTTGTTGATGGTTTCTTTTGCTATTCAGAAGCTTTTTATTTAATGGAGTTCCATTTGTTTATTTTCTTTTAGAGTCCATTGCCCTAAGGAGCTGTATCAGTAAAGATATTGCAATGACTTATGTCTGATATTTTGCTGCCTATGGCGTCTTCTAAGATTTTCATGGTTTCCGATCTTACATTTAAGTCCCTTAACCATTTTGAGTTTGTTTTTTCTGTATGGTGTAAGTTGATGATCTAGTTTCTTTTCTTTTCTTTTCTTTTTTTTTTTTTTTTTTTTTTGCATGTACCAAATTTCCCAGCACCATTTATTGAAGAGATTGTCTTGATTCCATTGTATGCTCTTGCCTCCTTTGTCAAATATTAATTGAACATAATGGCTTGGATCTATTTCTGGGTTCTCTGTTCTGTTCCATTGGTCTATCTGTCTGTTCTTGTGCCAGTACCAGGCAGTTTTGAGAACCGTGGCTTTGTAACATAGCTTGACATCTGGTATTGTGATCCCTCCAACTTTGTTCTTCTTTCTCAGGATTGCTATGGCTATTAAGGGTCTTTTTTAATTCCAGATGAATTTTTGGAGAGTTTGTTCTAGGTCTGTGAAATATGCTATTGGTTTTTAATGGGGATTGCATTAAATCTATAAATTGCTTTAGGTAATATGAACATTTTAATGATGTTGATTCTACCAATCCAGAACAGTATGTTCTTCCATTTATTTATGTCTTCCTCTATCTCTTTTTTCAATGTCCTGTAGTTTTCCAAGTACAGGTCTTCTACCTCCTTAGTTAAGTTTATTCCTAGGTATCTTAATTTTTTTGGTGCAATGGTAAACAGGATTATCTTAACACTTTAAGAGAAAAATAAAGTTCACTAAGTAAAGTGGTACCTAAAACAACCCCAGGGATTTACTTGAATTAGCCCTTAATAATGACTCCGTTTTTATATACATATTTTATTGATTTTTCACAGAGAGGAAGGGAGAGGGATAGAAAGTCAGAAACATCGATGAGAGAGAAACATCGATCAGCTGCCTCTTGCACACCTCCTGCTGGGGATGTGCCCTCAGCCACGGTACATGCCCTTGACTGGAATCGAACCTGGGACCTTTCATCCGCAGCCCGATGCTCTATCCACTGAGCCAAACCGGTTTCAGCAATAATGACTCTTTATACGTTCTTCAGTATGGGCCTGATGTCACCATGGGCATCATAGGGATAGGCTAGGGAAGCCTTCAAGGGCATGTACCAACTATTAAGATTATAATAAAGAAGATGATAGGCCAGCCAGAGTGCCTCAGTGGTTGAGTCTCAGCTTATGAACCAGGAGGTCACAGTTTAATTCCCAGTCAGGGCACATGCCCAGGTTGGGGCCTCAATCCCCAGTGTAGGGGGTGCAGAAGGCCGCCAATTGATGATTCTCTCATCATTGATGTTTCTATCTCTTCCTCCCAAACCATTCCTCTCTGAAAGCAATGTTATTAATTCATTAACTAACTAACTAATTAATTAATAAAAAAGAAGATGAGGAGGAGGATTCTCATCCTCATTATTAACCTCGGAAATAACTAACATGTATTTGCCTTGATGGTTAGTGAAGCGTTTTCACTCATATTGTATGGTTTGCTGATCACTAATTAGGTTGGGCAATGTTATAGCTATTATTTCCATTCTATGAATGAAGAAATTGAGACTCAGAAAGGTTTTGTGATTTTATAAGGTTGCCCAGCTCATATACGTTAAGTACTAGCACCTACATCTTCAGCCTCCCTATCTTTCCGAGATAAGCTAAGGTTTTGCAGCTGCTTCTCTCACGTCACGGTTGGAACATTTGAAGGTGGTAGAATCTTTACCTTATGCCTGTACAAACCCTATGCCATTTCTCAGCAAGCCCAGAATGCTCACCACACCAGAGCACAAATAGCAGCAGGACTTCCCCCAGCTCCTTCTATCTGCCACCCAGCCAGCACCACTTCCTGATGACTTGCCATGGAAGATAAGACATAACTACAAAAGCAACACCCCACATCAACCATGTTGTGGCTGCCCAACTGCTCTAACACGAAGAATGACTCTCTCTACCTTTAGCAAACTGCCTACCCACTTCCTGGAGTTTGGTAAAAGAACCCACCAAAATGATGAGGTAATGGCATCCACACTTCATCCATTTTCTCATACCTGATCTGAATCCAATGAGCAGAGTGGCCTTATGTAAAACAATAAAATAAACAAAAAAATAAAGCCTTAAGATCTGGCACCAGCACCAGTTGTATAATCTGTAGAACCCAGTACAGAATGAAATATGGGGCTCCTGCCGCAGCTGGTTTGGCTCAGTGGATAGTGTCAAACTGCAGACTGAAGGTCCCAGGTTCTATTCCGGTCAGAGGCACATGCCCGGGTTGTGGGCTCCATCCCGTCGGGGCGTGAAGGAGACAGCTGATCAATGATTCTCTCTCATTGTTGATGTTTCTCTCTCTCTCTCCCTCTCCCTTCCTCTCTGAAATCAATGAAAAAAAATTTTTTAAAAAAGTAATATGGGACTCCTTGTTCAAATACTATGAAGAATTTCAAGGTGCACAGCATCATTAAACCAAATTCAGGGTCTCTCTGAGCTCAAGGCTCTGTATGACTGCACAAGTCACAAACTGTATCTGGGACATCCAGAGATTCAGGCTGGGACCCTCCGCATGTCCCTCTACCTGATGCCATCAGCCCAATGGAACAGTTTACCTGGAGAGAACTCACATTCAAGAGAATGAATTTTGGTAAACTATGACTCCTGCATCTGAAAGCAACCTTAGTTTCTGCTTGGTCCCCCAATGATGTGTTCCTTGTGGGTTTTTTTTATATTTTATTGATTTTTTTTTTTTTTTTTTTTTTACAGAGAGGAAGGGAGAGGGAGAATTAGAAACATTGATGAGAGAGAAATATCAATCAGCTGCCCCCTGCACATCCCCTACTGGGGATGTGCTCGAAACCAAGGTACATGCCCTTGAGCAGATTCGAACCTGGGACCCTTGAGTCCACAGGCTGACACTCTGTCCACTGAGCCAAACCAGTTAGGGCTGTTCCTTGTGCTCTTACTACACATCACATTGAATGCAATACTTGTCTCCACGACTGTCTTTACCAGGACTGCAGCCATGTCCTTTACATCCCTGCTTCCCTAACACAGCATCTGGCACATAGATAACACTTCATGTTTTTAAATGAGGGTCCTTGTCTCTCGCGCCCCCTAGGGCCTTGCTCCATATTCTACCCTAACTAAGTCATCAGGCCTTGCCTGCGGTGGTCTTCCTCAGGGGAGATATTGGTTGGCCTGAAAGGAAATAGGTTTATATTTGCAGGCCCCGGATTCATTCAGGAACTGCTTACTGGCTGAGGACAAAGGCGGCCTTAGTGAGACAGGTTAAAAATCCCTTTGCTTTGAAAATATATATTTTTTAATTGATTTCAGAGAGGATGGGAGAAGGAGAGAGAGGGAGATGCAAACATCAATGATGAGAGAGAATCAATGATCGGCTGTCTCCTGCAGGCCCTCCACTGGGGATGGAGCTTGCAACTGGGCATGTGCCCTGACCAGGAATCGAACCATGATCTCCTGGTTCGTAGGTAGATGCTCAACCATTGAGCAACATTGGCCGGGCCCTTTACGTTTATGACACTTCAAAATGACCTGTATTCTCCATAACCCTTATTCTTGCTCTCTTTATGCCAAGCCCTGGATAAATTTTAGGATCAGCCTGAACCCATTATGTGGAAAACTTATGTGCCGCTCTTTGGGGCTCACATGCAGCCAATATTCATCAGAGGAGCACTGTTCTTGTTTATGGCTGATACTCTTACTGATGGGTCAGTGTCTGTGTCTGTTGGTGTTTTAAACATTTGTAATATAATGTGGTGGCTCAAAGCACTATTTATCACTAAATAGAGCTCAGTGAGAATAAGAAAGTAATGAGAGAAGAGGAAAAGGTGAGAAAAATAACATCTTATAATTATACTGCTTTTCATGTATTAAATCAATTTATTTTATTAGGTGATGGAGGGAAAGAAAAATAAACCTTTAATTCTTTTTTTCCCCTCATGTTAGATTTTTAAAATATTCATTCTTGCACTGACTGGTTTGGCTCAGTGGATAGAGCGTCAGCCTGTAGACCAAACGGTCCCGGGTTCGAATATGATCAAGGGCATGTACTTCGTTGCATGCTCCTCCCTGACCCGGGTCTTGATCGGGGATCATACAGGAGGCAACCAATCAGTGTGTTTCTCTCACATCGATATTTCTTTCTGTCTTTCCCTCTCCCTTCCACTCTCTCTAAAAATCAAAGCAAAAATATCTTCAGGTGAGGAAATAAATAAATTCATAAATAAATACACTCATTCTTCAGTTTTTACTAGAAAGTGTTCCTGAATTCCCAAAACAGAACAAGTCCCTCTTGCTATTATCTCTCAACCACTTACTTGTTTTATATTTAATCTTTTGTGGTTATCTCATCCACATTGGCCTCTTCATTTAACTGTTGCATTCTAGAGAGCAAGAAGTATATCTATTTTTTTTATTGTTCACCATTGTATTCCCAACTCCGTATTACATTATTCTGTAATCTTCCATCAATAGTTTGTCTCCTTGTCTTGGTGTTTTTTTCCTAATGCTTACAAAAGTAGTTTGCTCAACTACATATTACAGATTACACTAGAGGCCTGGTGCACAAAATTTGTGCATGGGGGGAGGAGGGAATGGGGTCCCTCAGCCTGGCCTATACCCTCTCTATCCTGCAGGATTGGGTCTAATCAGGCAGTAGGACATCCCTCTTGCAATCTGGGACCGTTGGCTTCTAA
Source organism: Antrozous pallidus (assembly GCA_027563665.1). Lineage (NCBI taxonomy): Eukaryota > Metazoa > Chordata > Mammalia > Chiroptera > Vespertilionidae > Antrozous > Antrozous pallidus. The sequence continues at coordinate 38,011,477 of CM050527.1, forward strand.
TTGCATCTGCCTGCCTTCTTCATCACCCCTAACCACTTCTGCCTGCTGAACTGATCGCCTCCTAACTGCTCCCCTGCCAGCCTGATTGCCCTTAACTGCCCTCCCCTGCAGGCCTGGTCACCCTTAACCGCCCTCCCCTACAGGCCTGGTCCCCCCCCCCAACTCCTCTCCCCTGCAGGCACGGTCACCCCCAACTTCCCTCCTTTGCCAGCCTGATCACTGCTAACTGCCCTCCCCTGCAGGCTTGATTGCCCCCAACTGCCCTCCCTTTCAGGCCTGGACCCTCCCATCTGCCCTCCCCATTGTCCATCTTGTGGCAGCCATCTTATGTCTACATGGGGCAGCCTTCTTGTGTGTTGGAATGATGGTCAATTTGCATATTACTCTTTTATTAGATAGGATAATAAATGCCTGCCACAGTATCTAAAACAAAGCTGACCTTGAATGAATATATGCATTCATGCATAAATGTATGAATGAATAAATGAACTTTACTTCAGAAGTTGTTCCAAGACATTCTAGGTAACACATAAGTGAAATCCATTTATCACTTTATCCCAGAAGTATTTACTAACCACCTACTGTGTGTCAGGTACTCTTCCTGGGACTGGAGACATAATAGCAAAAAAGATCCCCCAGCCCTAGCCAGTTTGGCTCAGTGGATAAAGCATTGGCCTGTGGACTAAAAGGTCCCAGGTTCGATTCAGGTCAAGGGCATGTACCTTGGTTGCAGTCACATCCCCAGTAGGAGGTGTGCAGGAGGCAGCTTATCGATGTTTCTCTCTCATTGATGTTTCTAACTCTCTATCCCTCTCCCTTCCTCTCTGTAAAAAATCAATAATATATATTTTCGAAAAAGATCCCCCAAATCATCAATTCAGGGAGTATTTACTTCATAGCACTGTACCTGCCAGGAATAGAGGCATAAATGTAACTTCTTTTTTGCAAAGACCACAAAAGCCATCAAGGCTCTTGCCCCAACCCTTTCACATCTTGGACATCTGATATTGGGAAAGAAAGACATTCGATATCTCAGACCTTGTGGAGGCTTATGTTCCTTCTAGCTCTCAGAGTCTGTCAAGTCTAGATAAACATGTTTTTAATTAAATGGATCCCTGGAAATTCACTGGGAAACTTCTTTTTTTTATAATCCTTTAGAAAATGTATCCATCATAACATATTAAATATTATGTCTAGGTTAGAATGCCAAAACAAAAAGGCAACCTGGAAAGAAACTGGATGATCTGCGTCCATGAGAGCTCCTAAGGGAGACTCCAGCCTGGGGAAACAGGGAGCTCTGAACGGTGCAACAAATGGCTACAATTTTTTATTTATGTCCTCAGGTCTGGAAGCAACTGAAAGCGACACAGACATCCTCACAGTGAATGGGATTCTGGGGGAGGCAGTTACTTTCCCTTTAAATATCCAAGATGTACAGCAAGTTACCAACATTAATTGGTTGAGTTCCAAAACATCTGTTGCTTTTGTGGTGGCCCGGTCAGGCTCAGCCCCCAAAGTCATTGTGACCCACCAAAATTATAAAAACCGAGTAAACGTCTCCAGCCAGAACTACAACCTCGAGATCAGCGATCTGAGGATGGAAGATGCAATGATATACAAAGCTGACATAAACACAGACAACTCTGAAAAGGGGACATTCACCAGGACCTTCAAACTTCAAGTTTATCGTAAGTCATGGGAAGATAAAGGGCTTGTTTTTTATTTTTACTTTGCAAATTTACTACTACAGAAGAACTGTGTTTCTGACTACTGGGTTCCCTGAATTATTTTATGCTGATAAATAAGCATGACTATATTAATACTTTTCAAGAGGGTATGGCTTTGTTTGTTTTAGCAATGTAACCTTCTACCAGCAGTTTGTCCCGTGGCCTTGCTTTTCTTTTCTATAAAATGTGAATAATTGTGGAAACCCCTTTCACATCCTGAGTGATTCAGGGTCCCCAGTGCAAGGTTCAGGTTTCTGGAGAAGGCCACACAAATGAATAAAGAGATTTAGAAAAATATTAATTTGGGAAATGATGGTCAGGTGATAGTTAACCTCTAGTGGAAGAACTACTACTCGCTCTGATTTCACCATTCCTTTTATTAAGATTAAAATCATAAGATATGCTGTATCCCCAGACCAGAAACACCAGTAAAAGTCAATCAGTAGATCTTCTTAGGACTAACAGGTGGGGGCTGCATAATTTCAAGACAGCATCTGGGTTCAGGTGTTTGTCGACTTGAGGTCAAAGTTTGAGAATCTGGAAAGTGCCGCTTGGAGAATCAAGAGGCGTGTCACTACGAACAGGAAATTTGGAGATCCTGGAACCGATTACCAGACACTTTTAGCACCCTGAAAAATACAGCAATGGCTTTACTCACACTTTTTCCCTCTACGTACTTTTGGGAGACCTTATTCTCAGCGTTAAATAATATCAAAACCAACAAAAGAAACAGATTGACAGACGGAGTTAGTAGCACTTGCTTGGGCTTGAAGTGTACAAAATACCAACCTTCAATTGAAGGTTTAGCCAATGAAATTCAGCAACAAAAAAGTCACTAATAGGCAGGTTAGTTAAAGAATTCTCCCTCCCCCTCACTTATGTTAGTTCACGGCACCCCCACACAAGTTAAATAATATCAAGACCAACAAAAGAAACCAACTGACAGATGAACAAAGAAGTCACTAAACAGGTAAGTTAAATAATTAGTTTTTTGTTTACTAAATACAGTTATATATTACAATTATACATTTTTGTTATTTAAACTATAAATATCATGAAATTATGGGTTTCTTTTTCTCAAAGTGACACACCACCCTAATTATGCTCAATTTTTTGGCAAATTTTGACAGACCAAGCTCAAAAGGTTGCCCATCACTGCCCTAACCACTCCCCTGCCAGCCTAATTGATGTCTAACTGCTCCCCTGCCAGCCTGTTTGCCCCCAACTTCCCTCCTATGCCAGCCTGGTCATCCCTAGCTGACCTCCCCTTCAGGCTTGATCAGCCCCAACTGCCCTCCCTTGCAGGCCTGATCCCTCCCAACTGCCCTCCCCTGCTGGCCTGATCACCCAAAACTGCCCTTCCTTGCAGGCCTGTAACCTCCCAACAGCTCTCCCCTGCTGGCCATCTTGTGGTAGCCATCTTGTGTCCACATGGGGGCAGCCTTCTTGTGTGTTGGAGTGATGGTCAATCTGAGTATTACTCTTTTATTAATAGGATAGAGGCCTGGTGCATGGATGGGGGCCAGCTGGTTTGCCCTAAAGGGTGTCCCAAGTCAGGGCAGGGGTTCCCTTGGGGCATGGGGTAGCCTGGGCCAGGGGCCTATGGTGGTTTACAGGCCACGTTCCCCAACGACCCATGTTGGAGGCCCTGGAATCTGGGATTAATTTATGTTCTACAATTGAAACTTTGTAGCCTGAAGTGGAGCCAAGCCTTCTGCTTGCTCCATTGCAACAGCCATTTGTGTGGGTTTATTTAAATTCTATAATTGAAACTTTGTAGCCTAGAGTGGAGGCCTAGGTGCTAGGGCTGCAGAAGCTTGTCTTCCTCCATCGCCCTAGCCTCTGCTCTCTCCAGCTCCGTGGCTGCCACCATTTCTGTTGGGATTATGCACCTTCTATAATTGAAACTCTGTAGCATTGAGTAGAGGCCTAGGCTGGCGAGGGCAGGCAGAAAGCTTGGTTTCTCTATTGCCAGGGAAACTCAAGCCTCCCTCCTGCTCTCAGTGGCTGCAGCCATCTTGGTTGGGGTTTATTTGCTCCTGATTGGCTTATGGATGTGGCTTGTGGATGTGGCTTGATCAGAGGTATGGTCAATTTGCATATCACTCTTTTATTAGATAGGATGATTGTCTTCTAGCATCTCCCCCATTTCTTTCCTTTTGAAAATCCACAAATTTAGAATTAAACATATAAGAATAAGGTGGTTAAGTCCCAATTTTGACATCCAACAGTTCTCCATGTATACATGTCAGCAATAATATCTAGATGGTGGGCAAATGATGACAATGCAGGCCCAACCTTCTTCAGTCTGGTCCTGAGCAACCTGTAGCGATGTACAGCTGCTGACTGCTAGCATGGCAAGGCCTCATCAGTGTCTCCGATCTCTAGGCTGTTTTTAATCCACAGGGTCTTGAAGTTGTTTTCTGAAAATACACAAACATATTCTCGACCAAAAATTAATAGAAGAATCCTTTTTAAAAATTTGTCTAGGAATTCTTTCCATCCTTGCCCAAACAATTATCCCTTAACCAATTTTGACACCATGAGTGTCCTTCACAGATGTCTTGCTGTTAATATCACAAATGAAAACTAATTTTTTAAAGTGAAAATTTTTCTAGATGTAATTTACTTACAGAATAATTTTTCCTTACATCATATTACTCCATTATCCCCCCCTTTTTTTATTAATGGAGGCTTTTGGAAATTTTTATAATGCAGTCTTGATAACTTTAAATTTTGTTCTTTTTGCACAAAAATATGACTGCTTTAGGTTCATTGCGTGTTAAGCAATATTACCATGAAATGAACTACCAATAGAAATTTTAGTTAATACTTTAAGAACAGCTTTTTATCTAGTACAACTAAACCTTCCTGAATATTTACTTATTTCAATTAGCCAATTAAATTAATCTGAAACTTGATTACTATTTTACTGTCAAATTTAATAATCTAATAAAAAATTTAATTTGCCCTGTAAATATTAGAGGAAAGAATTATTTGCATTCCTGAGTAGGCCCTGAGCTTTCCTGGTGCTAGGCTTTATTTAGATATAGAGCAGCTGCTGTCAGTCAAATCTCTGTTGCCTAGACCCCAATCTGAGCTTGGCCACATCTCTGTCTGTTACCCAGCTCCCAATCTGAGCTGGGTGTGGGAAGCAAAGCAGCCATGAGGCAAGAGACCTCCCTCAGAAGGGGCTAAAGTTCAGGTCCCTGCATAGTTGGGGGGGGTGATGAGATTCCACATCCCACCTCTGTTGACTCCCAAGTTCTCTCCTGATGGCCCCTCTGTGACTGTGCCTGTCTTAGGTTGTTCCTTCCCTGAGGAATCTCACCCGCCTCTCGCTAACCAGGGTCCCTCTTGGCAAAAAGGCAAGAAAGGCCAATATACAATGCTCAGATGCCTTCCCAAGGAGCCTTCCACACAGTGGAAGGAATTAAATCCTTTTATATCCCTTTTAAATTAGCTCCCAATCATTCAGAAATTTAGTTTATACGTTTGTTTGAAATAATTGTACAATATGCTTTTATAAAGTATCAAAAAATTATAATGACATTGTAGAATAATATCATGTAAGGATATTCTTTACTATAAGCCATGACAATTCAATTTCAATCTCGCTGTCAATTTCTTTTTGTATATACAAGGTCTTAGATTTTTTTTCTTTTTTTTCACTTTCTGAAGCAATAACTAACATTCAATTTGGCCAAGATTTGCATTTCCCTGCGAGTTCTTTTGTAATTTTTAAACCACACCTTAAGCAATCTCATTGCAGGAAAACAGATAGCCTTGCCTTCTCCTGCCACCTTTGAATTTCTCCATACCAGAGGTGGTTTCAGCAGTGGAGTTTCATTTATCACAGATTTTAAATTTCAAATACCAATCAAGATTTTAATTTGGACAAGAAACCACATTCTTTAAGCATACTAGCCAAAAATCTATAATAAAATTTACTTTATAACCGAATTCTTCCCCATTAGCCTGGCTGAAAAAGATGTTTCCACCCTACTTACCGAGCGCGACTCTGCAGTTAGTCCGTGGGCTTTGTGTGCAGTGACCCTCTCTCACCTTTCTCTAGGTGAATCCTTCCTCCTTTGCTCTAGGCAAAAAATATCTCCTCCAGACGCTCCATGTTGGGCACCAAAATGTGGGAACCCTTTCACGTTTTGCGTGATTCAGGATCCCCGGTTCAGGGTTCAGGGTTCTGGAGAAGGCTGCACACAAATGAATAAAGAGACTTAGAAAAATATTAATTTGGGAAATGAGGGCCAGGCAGTAGTCCAACTCTAGTGGAAGAACTACTAATCACTCCAGCTTCATCATTTCTTTTATTAAGATTAAAATCATAAGATACAGCTGTATCATCCCCCGGGCCAGAAACACAGGTAAAAGTCAATCAGTACATCTTCTTAGGACTAACAGGTGGGGCTGCTTCAACCACCAACATCCCAGTAACCAGCTCCAACTCCTCAGAGCAATAAAGGTTGACCAGCCCTCCAAACTCCCTGTCCACAGCTCTTTATTATTTTTTTTTCTGTAACTATCATCTCTTTATTATAAAAATCCAATCTCCCAAGCATAATGATTCCTACTTTAATGGCACATTTCGTCCGAAGTACCGAAATGGGTTCTAAACCATTCTGCTGGCTGTACTGTTTTCCCCAGAGCAGGTACTGATCCGCTCCCCTTGTTGTCTGGAAACCAGCTAGCTGCATGTTGGCTACTCATCCACAGTTTATTTCTATGCACATTTTATCGTTGTGATGTCTCAGCCTAGAAGTGATTACAGCCACACAAAACAGTCCGTAGTGGGCAGCGTGTTGCGATGTCACTGAGAGGTGGCAGCAGCTGGTGCTCTCAAGTGGTGTTTTGTTCTCCTGTCATCTTTCTCTCCTAGACTCTGGCTATGTTTACAAGGGTTCAATGGTATGCAAACAGCCTTTAATTGGTTTGCTTAAAAGAGGCATTGTTGATTGAAAAGGCTGCCTTGTACTTACACTCTGCCCTTTTGGCAAATGCCAGACTTGCTCAATAGCATTTCAAAGGAAATCTTCTGTTTTGAACACAACTACTAGATCTAGACCAGAATATAGACACAGCACCACCCATATTGCTCAATGCTAAGACACTACATCTTTGCTTTTCTATATGTCACTAATTCTTGTTAAAGATTCTGAAACTTGAATTACTGTACACATTCTCCTAAAGTTCTGGCTTCCTTTACAGCAGGCCATAGGGCCCAGGGCAAGAATACTTCAGAAAGTTTCTGCGACTTAGAAATTTAATTTGTTTAATTAACCCTGGCTCTTTCCCCACTTCACGAATCTGATTCTTCTTCCTCCTCTTCCTCCTCTTCTGGTGCATGGCTCCTTGTGCTCAACTCCAGTGCAGTTTGGTTGATTGATGCTTCATTGTCTACATGTACCACCATATCATGTGACTGTTCATGTGCAGCTGGAGAAGACAGCATCTCATCCTTTTTTCCAGAACTAATCATTGATTGGAGGGCCAATTCTTCAATCTTGAGCCGGTTCAGCTGGTCGTGCAGTGCCGCCTTCAACCGGAGCAGCGTCTCCTCTTCCTTGCGCAGCTCCTGGAGCCGGCTCAGCATCGCGTCTCCACATGCCCACAGCTCTTTATTATTAAAATAATGATTGGCTTCTGGCAAATAATCATACTATTCATTTCCCATAGTTATTGTGAGGAATTCACGTGAGATAGTGTGTGCAAAGTATTTTAGAAAACTTTTTATTTTAAAATAATTACAGGTGCATAGAAAGGTGTAAAGACATGTACCGGGAGGTTCTGTGTCCCAGTCTCTCCCAATGGTAACATCTTATATAATTAATAGAGGCCTGGTGCACAAAAATCATGCATGGGGGAAAAGGGGGAGATCCCCTCAGCCCAGCCTGCACCTTCTCCAATCCGGGACATCCCTCTCACAATCTGGGACCACTGGCTCCTAACTGCTCACCTGCCCGCCTGATCGCCCCCAATTGCCCCGGTGCTGGCCTAGTCACCCCCAACTGCCCCTTCCTGTGGGCCTGGTTGCCCCACACAGACTGCTGCTCAGTCATTTGGTCACCCCTCACTAATCCCCCTGCCAGCCTAGTTGCCCCAGGCAGCCTGCTTGGTCCCGTTCGGTTGTGATGGTCACTTAGGCTTTTATTATTATAGACTAGAGGGCCAGTGCATGAAATTTGTGCATGGGGGGAGGAGCGCATGGGGTCCCTCAGCCTGGCCTATACCCTCTCTATCCTGCAGGATTGGACCTAAACTGGCAAACATCCCTTTTGCAATCCGGGACCACTGGCTCCTAATTGCTCACCTGCCTGCCTTCTTGATCACCCCTAACCACCTCTGCCTGCCGACCTGATCACCCCCTAACTGCTCCCATGCCAGCCTGATCACCCCTAACTGCCTCTGCCTCGGCCTAAGCCACTGTGACTTTGTCCAGAAGGATGTCCAGAAGATGATCAGTCTAATTAGCATATTACCCTTTTATTAGTATACACTAGAGGCCCAGTGCAAGAAATCTGCATCAGTAGGGTCCCTAGTGGCTGCTGGCCAGGGCCTTCCTTCATTCTGATCCACTCCCTGGTGGTCAGTGCTCATCATAGTGAGTGATGCAACATCCACTCAGTTGAACTCCTAAGGGGACACTTTGTATATTAGGTTTTTATATAGAGAAATAGTTTTAATATCAAAACCAGGAAATTGGCATCAGTGCAACAAATAGAGCTTACTTTATATTTCACCACTTACACAGGCACTGATTTATGTGTGAGTATATGTGTCGCTCTGTGCAGTTTATTTACATACTAGAGGCCCAGTGCATGGATTCATGTGCCGGTGGGGTCCCTTGGCCTGGCCTGCACCCTCTCTCTCACAATCCAGGATCCCTTAGGGGATGTCGGACTGCCGGTTTTGGCCCAATCCCCATAGGCCAGGCCAAGTGACCCCACCAGTGCACGAATCCATGCACCAGGCCTCTAGTACGCATATAAGATTTTTGTTTAATCTCTTCTTGCCCTCCCCCTAACCCCCTTTTCTCTGAGATTAATCAGTCTGTTCATGTTTCCAAGGTTGTATGTTGAGTATCTGCCCCCTGGTGATCAATGCACATCATAGCTACTGGCCAAATGGTCACTTAGGCTTTTATATATACTAGAGGCCAGTGCACAAATTTGTGGATGGGTAGGGTCCCTCAGGGTGGCCTGCAGGAATTGGGATGAAACCCACAATCCAATGCCCCCACCGCTCCTGCCTGCTGCTCCCGCTGCACTTGCTGCGGGCTTGCACCCAAGCAGTCCCTATCAGAAGAGACTCGTGCCAGTGCAGCAGTGCTCACCAGCCGTGAGCTGTGCATCTGGCCCCCATCCCGAGGGAGGGGATCAGTATGCAATCAGCCCTCCAGGCAGGCGGCAGGACGCCCTTGCCAGCCTGAGATCCAGATCTGTCCATTGACATGTGCGCCAGTTGTCAGGAACCACTTGGTGGCCACTTTTATATCATTTCTTCTTGCAGAGAATTTAAGGAGAGGAAGTGTCCATGGAACCTGAGGCCAGCAGCACCGGCTCATCTGAGGTTGACCTGCAGGACTACTGAGGGAGGGAGTGGCTGCCCCAGGTTGGTGAGCCACCGGGATGGGTCAGTCAGCTAAGCGGTGCTCCTGCAGTGGGAGTGCACTGACCACCAGGGGACAGCTCCTGCATTGAGCGTCTACCACCTGGTGGTCAGTGTGCATCATAGCAATCTGTCGTTCAGTCATTTGGTTGTTGAGTAGCTTAAGGCTTTAATATATATATTGACAGTTTAGGCCTACTGGGATTGGGCCTAAACAGGCAGTTGGACATCCCTCTCACAATCTAGGACTGCTGGCTCCTGCCCACTCACCTGCCTGCCTGTCTAATTGCACCTAACTGCTTCTGCCTGCCAACCTAATCACCCCCTAACCACTCCACTGCCAGCCTGATCAACACCTAAATGCTCCCATGCCAGCCCGATTGCTCCTAATTGCCCTTTCTGCCAGCCTGGTCACCCCTGACTGCTCTCCCCTGCCAGCCCAATAGACCCTAACTACCCTCACCTGCAGGCCCAGTCTCCCCCAACTTCCCTCCCCTGTTGGTCTGGTTACCCCCAACTGTCCTCCCTTGCTGGCCTGATCTCTCCCAATTGCCCTCGCCTGCAGGCCTGGTCCCCCACAACTACCCTCCTGATGGCCCAGTCACCCCTAACTGCCCTCCCCTGCTGAACTGGTTGCCCCCAGCTACCCTCCCCTGCTGGCCATCTTGTGTCCACATGGGGGCAGGATCTTTGACTGTGTAGGGGCAGCCATCTTGTGTGTTGGAGTGATGGTCATTTTGCATATTACTCTTTATTATATAGGATAAGATGTCGCTTAATGTAACTACTACCACAATCAAGATACTTAACTGTGCCATCACCAGGAGTTCCTCATCCCTTTATAGTCACTCATTACCTCCCCTTCCCCCTCCCAAGCTCCTGGAAGACATTAATCCATTGTTCATATCTATATGTTATTTCACAAGTGTTTACATAAATGGAATCATACAGTATGCATGCTTTTGAGAATGGCTTTTTTTCAAGCATCATAATTTCTTTGAGAGTTATCCTAATTATTGAAAGTATTAAAAGTGTATATCTTTTTCATAGCATAGACGTATTAGTTTAACCATTCACATATTAAGAGATATTTTAGTTTCAATTAGACCTCTTGCCAGCTATGTGACCTTGAGCAAGTTGTTTTATCCATCAAAATGGCCAAAATGAAAAATAGTGGTAACCCTAAATGCTGGTGAGGATGTGGAGAAACTGGAACACTCATACATTGCTGGTGGGAATTTAAGTAGATAGGCAGTCTTTTTAATGAAAAATTATTCTTAGAAGTTCTGAGATCTGGAGAGAGCTAAAAAGTCATGAACAGGAATGGAAGTAACTTAAACCATGGAGACAGTAAAGGATCAGTGCTTGCCAGGGGTTTGGGGGAGGGAGGGGTAAATAAGCAGAGCACAGAGGGTTTTTAGGGCAGTGAAACTCTACTGTATGATACATAATGCTGAATACGTGTCACTATATATTTGTCAAAACTCATAAAATATACAACACTAAGAGTGTATATCACCTGTGAACTTTGGGTGATCATGATGTGCATCAATGTACATTGTCTGTTGTATGCAGCACTCTGGTGGAGACGTTGATAATGGAGGAGGCTGTGAGTGAAGCGGGGCAGGGCACATAGGGTAACTCCCTGTATATCTGCTCAGTTTTTCTAAGAACCTTAAACTGCTCTAAAGATAGAATCTATTTTAAAGGGAGACAGAGGGGGAGAGAAGTTTTCAGATGAATGCCAGTGATGTTTGCATAACAATGTGAATGTACTTAACTGTACAATAAAAAATTGTTAAAATACTAAATGTTATGCCATGTATATTTTATCACAATACGCTTTTTAATTAAAAAATGGTTTTACAGCCGAACCGGTTTGGCTCAGTGGATAGAGCGTCGGCCTGCAGACTGAAAGGTCCCAGGTTCGATTCCGGTCAAGGGCATGTACCTTGACTGCGGGCACATCCCCAGTAGGGGGTGTGCAAGAGGCAGCTAATCGATGTTTCTCTCCCATCGATGTTTCTGACTTTCTATCCCTCTCCCTTCCTCTCTATGAAAAATCAATAAAATATATTTTTTTAAAAAAATGGTTTTACATATGATTTCATTCTTGGGCATTTATCTCAGAGAAACAAAATCTTATTTCTGGCAGAAACTTGTATACAAATATTCATAGCAACTTATTGCAATAACTTTAAGATGTTTGTTTTCATCTCTTTGTACATTTAGTTGTAACTCCTTCGCTGAATTGGATAGTGGCTTTTAAATACTGGAAGAATATTTTCTAATATTTTTTAATTTTATTTTGTTCTTTTGCTATTTACAATGAAATGGCAATAGACACTTTTAAGTTTAATCTTCTTTAGTAACCTTCCCTCCTTTGCTTTCTTAAACCTAGAGCAACTATCAACAAGGCAATAAATCAAGTCCAAGTTGGTAGCATTTGCCAACTCCTGTGATATAAATACTCCCACTGTGGCTGGTTTTTAAATTAAATTTATTCAGGTAACATTGGTTAATAACATTATATAATTTCAGGTGCACAACATCTGTATACAATATTGTGTGTTCACATCCCAAAGTCGAGTTTCCTTCCATAATATATTTGACCCCCTTTTCCCTGTCTTCCCCTTTGGTAACCTCCATTCTGATGTCTGTCTAAGGTTTTGTTTTGTTTTGATAGTTTGTTTGTTACTTTTTGTTTTATATTTCACGTATGAGTGAAGTCATATGGTTTTGTCCTTTTTCATCTGATTTATTAGCATTACACCGTCAAGACCCACCCATGGTGTCACAGACAGATCATTTTAAGACATGCAGAGTTGGAAAGACTTTGCACATCATTACAAGAGACAGATACATATTTATAAATAACTTTTACAGCATAAATAATAGAAAATTGTCAAAAACATTAGAAAGTGATGAATTTTGAGTATTTATTCGGTTTATTTTTAATATGGTTTACTTTATTGTAAGATTTTATACTTTGCTTTTACATGATGGCTGTGTTTAAATAAATAAGCATTTGAAAAAAATTTAAATATAGCAATTGGCCCTTACAAGCTGGTATAAGCTAATGTGTCTCCCCCTCATAGGTAGGCTTGGGAAGCCGAAAATTACTCGGAGTTTAATGAGATCTGGGAACAGTACCTGTAATGTCACACTGACATGCTTCGTGGAGACAGAAGAAAACAATGTGACATACAGGTGGAGTCCCACAGGGAAAGCGGGTAGTGTTCTTGAAATCTTCCAGATTCCTAACAACCAAGAGCTGAATTACACCTGTACAGCCTGGAACCCCGTCAGCAACAATTCTGACTCCATCTCTGCCCAGCAGTTCTGTGCAGGTAACCAGCTCTGTCCATCTTCCCTGGCGCCCCACACATCCCTCTGGAGAACTGTAAGGCCTGACTGTGGGCCTTGTTCTCCAGGGCAAAGTGCCTCCCTCATGCTAGGCCCGGTCCCCAGGGGCATCTCCTCCCAGGAAGCCTTGGAAACCAGTCCAAATCAGGGAGATGATCCCTGGTCCTGTTTCTAACCCTGACTTTTAATAGCAGAAAGTACCATTTCCCTCAAAGCTCTGGTACTCCCCTGGAGGGTCCCCGGTTTGAACAGTGCCCCTGGAATGTGGACAAGCCTGCCCAGCATCCGGGGTGGGCTCTTTTCTGAGAGTGTCTCACTGCCTCTTCCGTTTCCAGTTAGTGCCAAGAGCCACCATGTGCACCATACTGAGTTGCTGAGCGGACTGGCTGTGCTCTTTCTGGTCATAATCATCGTACTTGCAGTGCTTTTCTTCCGGTTTTACAAGAGAGGTAGGATTTCCCCGGTGTGAAAATGCACCTTCCTTCTCCCTAGGACAGGAGTCATTTAACCAAGGTGGTGTGGAGAGGCTTTTTGTTCCAGGAAAGCAGCATTTCTACAATCCCCACCCACCACTACACAATCTCCCAGACTGATGGCCCTGACTGCATAGCATCACTCTGATGCTCTTCACAATATGTTCATGGGATCACCAGTATCCAGTGGGCCCAGAGCTTGGATTCAAGTTGAGCACCCCCATTAATAAGCTATGCTTCATTAGACATGTATCTTTACCTCTGCGGCTCAGTGTTCTTACCTGTGAAATAAGGCTTAAATTAGAGGTTCTTCAGGGTCACTTTCAATTCCATCATATTTTTCACTTTGGAGAGTCACTGAAGAGCATGTACTAATTTGGTATTTCATGGTTGTCACTAGATTCTTCCAGATCCCTCTGGATTCTTCTGTATTTGTGCTATTTTCAACTCAGAAAACCTGACCTTAGCACCCTCGGAGGAAATTACACCATCCTATTCCTCCTAACCCCATATCCACCCAAAACCTCCCCTTCGCTCAAATCATAATAAGAAACCTGGATGTAGAAAGGCTCTCCCTTTGCTTCCACATTCTTGACTCTCCTTTCGTCTGATTCCTCAGGTTCCTCGTTGAAGATCCTCAAGGATAAGAAGAAACCTGGTAAGTTTTCAGCCACAAGTTTCTCTGGATGACTATTGGGAAAGACAAATTCACAGTAGAGTGGTTAAGGCTAAGCTTGTGCTTTGCAGACAGTCTGGGGCAAGCATGCCTTGTGTATTTGGCCCATGTTAGCCTTTGAGTTTGACATGCTTGGTCAGGGGTGAAGGTCCAGGTGAAGGTACCAGTTATTTTATCATTGTGAGTCTCAGTTTTCTCAATTATAAATTATGCATAGTAATGGGTTAAGTGGAATTGCACATATAAAACACTTGTCTGGTGCCTGGCGCATAGTAAGTATTCAGTCAGTGTTAGCTGCCATACTTATCATTGACAGGCCCTGGCTTGTCCTCATGATGATAAGTCACACAACCTGCTTAGGTCATAGGTGATCTTCAGGGTTCCTCCAAAAAAGACATCTGTCTTCAATATCTTATAGCAGGCATGTCAAACTCGCAGCCCACGGGCCACATGTCTCGTTCATTTGGCACACGTTAACCTCTGAGTTTGAAATGCTTGTCTTAGTCTCTGGGAAGAAAGAAGGGCTGCTTTTTTATCTATAAGTGAGACAAGAGAATACCCAATCTAGCTCACTCACCAAGTCTGAGGCAGGGGCTGGACAGGACTAAACTCTGAAAGGTGGGATCCTTCTGAGATTGCTCAACTCAGATCTGTTAAGTGCGGATATGTTAGTGCCCTTGAACATGAAGGCTCTAAATTCTAGCTGTATCTTTTCAACTTGATCCTAAAATGTTCCATGTCAGGAGCAAAGAAAAGTGGTACACTGGGATGAGTGCTTCCACTAGCCTGTAATTTATTGAACTTAGAAATATGTCTCTCCCGTCTTTGCTTCTCTATAGCTTCACACAGAGTCTGGCACATAGAGGGAGCCTAATAAATGTTTGGCTGTGTGAGTCAATCAAGCAAGCTACAATTGTTTGTGGAGCATCTGCTATGTGCTTAACATTAAGGCAATAACAGTACTGTATGTACCAGAAGATTCCAACACAGTATGTAACTAGGGAGTCTCAATCTAGTAGAAAAACCAAGACCTTCTCATTAAAAAGCAGCTAGTCATGCAAGGCAGTCAATGCTAAGTGCCAGAAACACTATGAAGACCTTGGGTAAAAGAGCTACTTTGACTGCCCACACAGAGATTGAGGAGAGTCTCTTTAGCCTAATGTAGACTCTAGAATAAAAAAGAATTCCCACTGAGCTCTGGGTGAGGCTTGAGCACATGTAATCCTTAGAAGAGGGAAAGACAGTCCAAACACCCAAGCATCCATCTCAAGAGGATGGGAGCCATTTAACCTGTTAGGCTTCATTTCTTCATCTTAAATAGAAAATTTTAGAGTAGTTCATCTCTAAAAAGTCAGCCACCTTTTAGTTTGGTTTTGTGTGTGTGTGTGTGTGTGTGTGTGTTGTTATTTTTTTAATCCTCACCCAAGGATATTTTCCTTTTTTTTTTTTTTTTTAAGAGAGAGAGAGTGGAAAAATTGGGAAAGAGAGAAAAATATCGATGTAAGAGAAACAGATCGATTGGTTGCCTCCTGTATGAGCCCCAGTCAGGGTCCAGGCCGGAAAGGAGCCTGCAACTGAAGAACATGCCCTTGACCAGATTCCAGCCCGGGATCCTTCAGTTGCTAAGCCAATGTGTTATTCACTGAGCCAAATCAGCTAGGGCAAGTCATCCACCTTTTGCATACTGTGTTTCTATCTTTATTTGTGACACAGATCCTGCCTCAAAGGACACAATATACACATATGTCAATGCTCCAAGAGATCCTCAGCCAGCAGAGCTCAGAATCTATGATGAAATCTCCTTGTCCAAGGTGAGCTGATGCGACTCATGGATGTTCACCAGCACTCCCAGGACACGGAGTCACCGGTGGCAGGCCTGTCTTTACTACTGCCTAGCCAAAAGCCACAGGCAAGACTCTGGAGATGCCATATCAGGGAAATACCATATCGGAAATGACACCAGGATTCTCTCTGTGAGGACAGGAATGTGGTCAGTTGTCACCCCAAGGCAGCCTCCAGGGTGAGGCTCTAGACTTTCATGTGGGGGTCTAGCTCAAGGTTAGATGAGAATCAGGATTAAGAATGAAGCACCCTCTACAGGGACAAGCTACAAGAGAGCCCCTGGTGTGAGGTGAGAGCTGTTCCATGTGAATAGGTTGCTAAGGGGGCTCCAAGGTCACAGAGCGAGAGAGGTGCCCTTGAACTCGATTAACTTGCCTGGTAGCAGCAGCAACTTAGGTTCCTCAGGGTCAGAGTCACTTTGTCCCATACCCGCTAACTCCCACCTGCCTTTTACCTACCTGCCCCTCCCTCACCCCCACCCTGAATCAGTATTTTATCTGGTGTCACCTTTCTCTGTGCCTGTGCCAGGCTGCTCCCCTGAACGGGGAAACCGAGGTCTGCCTGGTGAATCTAGCACTGTGTTTGAACTGATAGGGCAGCTGGGTCCATAAAGCCCATGGAAAGCTAAAACCCTGACTAAGCAAAACTCAGTCTCCACCATGCAAACCCCTCTTCTTGATTTCTGTGCCCAAATGTTAACCACCCTCCCACCACATCCTTATCTGACCCAGAACTTCTCCAACGCTGGGAGGAAGCAGAGCTGAGGCCTGGAGAGAAGTCTGCCTGATGAAAATGCTACCAGGGAGGAGTGATGGCGCAGGGGTAACCGTACGAAGGGGGACACATAACATTGTGTTTGGGTCCCCTGACTAAGTGAATGACAGGTGTTTTACAGGTGCTCCCCAACCAAGGAGAAGCCAGGAAACATGATGTATTCCACAGTGCAGTACTCTGATAATGCCAATCCTTTCTAACGTTTTATCTCTGTTGTAATATCTGTTCCAACAATTCTGCTGTTACACCCTGTTCATTCAACAAGGGCTCAGCTGGTTTCCTTGGGACTCTTCTCTAGGCTTCTCAAGACCACTGGCTGAGGGCTTTGGCCTAAGGTACTCCACACAGGCACAGAGCCCTACTCCCCAGGCCAATGGTTATCCACAGGCTGGCCTGTTTGGGGTGCTGATCCCATCCTTTAAGTGCAACATTCTCTGAGCCTCTGATCATAGTGTGGAAACCCCAGCCTCTGCAATACCCAAGGCCTCTGCTAGCTCAGTGTGAAAATAAGAAAACAGGTGCCTCCTGGAGGCCCACACCAGGTACACAGCCTGGCAAGTAGAACACAGGTTCATTTCCATTGCCATTTGCTCCCTCAGCTGAGTTTTACAGTATGCGACCTGCACAACCATTTGTAGTGGTCTAGTGACAGTCACAAGTTCCTGTGCTTCAGTGTCCTTCTCTGGGATAGGCAGAGGAGCAGTAAACCCTGTCCTTTAACAGAGCTTTCCATTTGGGGGTCTGTTGACAGGCGGTCGCTATCTGAGGGTCCTCATTTCTGCTACTGTCAGCAAGACAGCTTTGGGGTCTCTTGGTAAATGAAATATTTTGAAAGTGTTTCTGTTTAAATAGTTGAGCTAATACGCAGGAAGCCAATCATGAAATATAAATTTGAACCCAGGAATCTAGAAAAATGGGAAAATAATGATAATAAATGAATGTTTGGAGAATATATTGGGAATGGAGTGTAAATGAATCCATAAGTAAAAATCAAGAGCTGACTCTTTAAGGCATCTGTGAGCCGGACAAGTAGGAAAGTTGTAGAGGTAAGCCAAGTGCTCTGGAGAAAGAGATAGAGGACCCTTTTTCCTCAGTGATCACGAAAGGGAGGGAAGGAGAAGGAAAGAAAGGAGGTGAATGAGGCAAGAAGAGAAGGAAAAGAAAGAAGGAAGGAGAAGCAAGAAGTGAGGGGCAAGGTGCTCACATGTTTGAACCAGGATCTGAAGGAGAGTGGGAGGAAACAGGAGGAGCTGGCAGTGTAAAGAACTAGATTTGAGGAATTCGTCGGGGAGTCCTGAATTGAGATATCTCAAAGTAAATCCTCTAGACAAGTTGAATGATGATTATTCATTGGTCAGCATGGGATTTAAGATCAAAGACTCCTCAAGCCAGTGAGAAGGTTGGCTGCAGTGCTCCAAGGAGCACTGAGAGATGCTAGCAGAAGTGACTTGCCGCTGTGAGTAGAAGGTACAGAAGGAACTGGGACTCAGCTAGGAACAGGAGGCAAGTGGCTTGAGCCTGGATGTTGCCTCAAGCCTGTGATCAAAATCAATGCAAGTACCCCCATTCCCTCCTGCTTCTTTCTGAGGGAAAAAGTTGCTTCCAAATGGGGCAGCTGGAGCAGAGGTCAAAGGGCAAGGCCCTGCTACCCCAGATTTCCTCAGGGCATCTCCCTGCCCATTTGCACAACTTCCCTCAGTTCCTCATGGGACCTGAGATTCCCAAGCAGCACCTTTATGTTAACATGTCCTCTCTCTCTCTCTTTCTCTTGGGCACAGATGGACAAAACCAGCAGCACTCAGAACAGCAAACCTTCTAGGATTCCAAGCTATGTATCTGTGATCTAGGCTGCCAGACAGCATTCTCTCCATGGAAACTAAACTACAACCACAGATGACAGCAGATACTCTGGACCCAGACTTTCTTTGCCCAGATCTTACCTGAAGATTGCAAATCGCCACACCCCAAAATGGAAAACAGGAAGCCCTCTGCTGCTGGACATAGCTTGTGCTTAGATAGACAGACGGACATGTGCCCTTTCTGAAATGGGTGAATTGGATGAATAAGGCAAGTCCCCTGGCACAGTGCTGCTCTCTGATCTTCTTTACATCACAGCACATGTAGAAAATATTTTTATGGCACAACGACGTAAACAATCAAGATTGCTCATGTCTGGAGGCTGCCTGTGGCTAGAGGCCTCTTGTGATTACAGGTGATGACCCTTCCCAGCAACTCCAACCATAGTGAGGACCTGTATTGTTTGGAGGAACTGTAATATGCTGTGGCACACCAGCTAGGATGTTCTGCTTACACTCAATATACGTGAGGAGCCCTGGTTCATGACTTGGGGAAATTAGGCAAAGGCCCCCTTTTTCTTTAAGGCAGATGCAGCCCCTCACCCAAGTGCATGGCTTGGTAAGTTGAGGGTGACCTGCATGCATTTCAGCCTCCACTTGCCCCCTTTACCCATGTTAGTGTACAACTGGCTGGACCAGTGCAACCATACACGATCGTACAGCATGAGAAGTCGTCAGTCTGGCTCTCAGCAGTGCAGACACACTCCCCAAATATTGTGTTGGAAAATGCACTTTCTGTGGGGTTTAGCATGCTGGGGCATTTTTCTTCAGGCACTACTTCAAAAGTTTCATAAGGCTTTCTTTCCAGCCAAGCTTTCCTTCTGTATCACTTTGTGATGGTTAACTTTATGTGTCAACTTGGCAGGGCCAGGGGTGCACAGATATTTGGTTAAACTTTACTCGAATGCATCTGTGAGGGTGTTATTTAATTTTGTAGACTAAGTAAAGCAGTT
The DNA here is from genome assembly GCA_027563665.1 of Antrozous pallidus. Lineage (NCBI taxonomy): Eukaryota > Metazoa > Chordata > Mammalia > Chiroptera > Vespertilionidae > Antrozous > Antrozous pallidus. Next base: position 38,030,767 of record CM050527.1, read on the forward strand.
TAATCCTATTTTCTTGATTGGGCATCACTAAATCCACTGAAAGCTTGAATAGAACAAAAAGGTCATGTAAGGGAGAATTTATTCTCTCTATCTCTTTCTCTCTGTCTTTGAACTGGTACATCAGTCGTCTTCTGCCTTTATGTTGGAATCCTTTTCACGTCCCGCGTGCTCAGGGTTCCAGTTCAGGGTTCGGGTTCTGGAGAAGGCCACACGCAAATGAACAAAGACTCAGAAAAACATAAATTTGGAAAAAATGGGGCCAGGCGGCAGCCCATCTCTAGTGGAAGGACTACCTCTTGCCTTGGCCTTGCCATTCCTTTTATTTAGGTTCTGGGAATACACCCATTGCCCTTAGACAGGAAATAGCCGATTATCTTGTCAGGAAGGATTTACAGGATTATCTGGTGGGGAAGTTGCCCTTGCCACCCTTATCTCAATTAGATAGGGAGTGGTAAGCTCTGACCTTTCAGAGCTTCAAGGTTGACTAAGCCTTTCTGGTTCCTTGTCCACACCTTTCTGTTGTTGAGATAATGGCTGGTTCCAGGCACCTCTACACTTGGACTTGGACTGGAATCTACGCCATTAGCTCTCCTGGCTCTCAGGCCTTCAGACTCAGACTCAGACTCAGACTGGAACTATATATCATAACCGCTCCATTTTGCCGACTACAGATCTTGAGATTTCTCAATCTCCGTAACTACACGAGCTGATTCCTTACTGTAACTAGTTCTCATTGTCTGCAGAACCAGACAAACACACAATGCAAGCCTCAGCACCAAGAAGCCTCAGCTCCCAAGAAGCCATGCCCGGCACCCCATTCTCCGAAGGAGATATTTCTGGCACTTTAGAGGAACTAAGTGCAACCCAACCATCAAAACAAGAGACTTGAAAGAAGCAAAGTCATTCTCGAGCAGGAACTTGAGAGGTGATTTGCAGATTAAGCAACTAGGCCCACCCCGGTTCCCAAGCCTCTACCCAGAGAGTCACAGAGTTCAGCTCAAGGTTAGGTGCTCCCTTTCCCCTTCCACGTCTGAGCGGAACACTCAAGTAAGTATTTGAAACATTGCTCCCCTCTGAGCTAACAACTATAACCAGCTAAATCCTAAATACCTACAACCAACCCCAGGCTGCCCAGCAAAAATAACTGCATTTAGGCAGAATGAGGATGTTAGTCCTAGTAAATGGACCCATAAACCCCCTAGCCCTGACTATTTTTAGCACTTTGTTGGGGCTGCAAGGCTCCCAATGTATGAGATGAGTGTAATGCCTGCCCTTGGCTAACTGAGAAACCAATTCCAGCACAGACACTACAACTAAATCCTGAACTACATATTACCTGAAGAGGCACCAGCTAACACCGTCAGAAAAGACCTTAGGGGCCGAGACCGGTTTGGCTCAGTGGATAGAGCGTTGGACTGCGGACTGAAGGGTCCGGGGTTCGATTCCAGCAAGGGCATGTACCTTGGCTGCGGGCACACCCCCGGTAGGGGGCGTGCAAGAGGCAGCTGATCGATGTCTCTCTCTCATCCTTGTTTCTGACTTTCTATCCCTCTCCCTTCCACTCTATAAAAAATCAATAAAATATATTATTTTAAAAAAAATAAAAGACCTTAGGGGGTGGCAGAACTGAAACTGGGCCTTGAAGGATGAATGGGATTTGGCAGAGAGTGAAGAAGACAAGGGGATCCACATGAGGAAAGCACAAACAAAAACAGAGCCCTAGATCTGCATGATGTATTTTGGGCACCTCCCCAGACACCATGCATGGTCACAGTCCCTTGCCTATGTGTGGCATAGAGTCTCAGCGAGAATGTGTGCTCCATCCCTTATTCCTCTATGAAGCATGTCCTGATATGATTAGTGAAATTAATTATGGCTATTTTGCACTCCTTTCTTTCAGTCATTATAAGTCATTCCATTCTGCCTTATACTATAGACGATTATTTGTTTCCCTCTACATTATACATCACTCAAGGACAAGATCCATGACTTCATGATCATGAAGAGGCGCACATAAGAGGTGATAGTTGTATTCATTTCTGCATCCACCACCAGGCAACAGTGCCTTGTACCCTTGTGAGCAATAAATACTGTTGAAAAGAAGGTACTTATTGAAAGTATTAACATATAACAGCCAATAAGCACAGTGGAATCAAATTATGACATATATTAAATATCAGGATGCAAATGGCAGAGGCTGTTTTGGAGGAAGAAGACTTTCAAAGTTAGGCCTACCCGAACGCAGACCATTGTCATCTTTCCGAAGCGATTTGGCCTTGCACTCGATGTTGATGGTTGACCAGGATCCAGCCATGATTTTGTGTATTTGGGATTCTTAAACCCACTTTTCATCTTCAGTCACAATTTGATGCAGAAAGACTCTTTTGTGTCGTTGAAGCAACATTTTACTGATGACTTTTCGGTTTTTCAGTTGTCTTTCATTCAGTTGATGTGGCACCTATTTTCCTTCCTTTGAAATATTTCCCATTGCTTGTAAATGATCGGAAATTGTTTGCTGAGCAACGTTTAATCTTTCTGCAAGTTTGACACACGTCTTCATCCAATAATGCTTGTAATTGTTGGTCTTTAAAACTTTTTTGGTTGACCTGGACGTTCTTTGTCTTTCACCTTGAAATCATCACTTTTAAGGCATTTAAACCAGCATTCACAAGTACCTTGAGATGAAGCATGTTCACCATAAGCTTCTGAAGTATACAATAACTTGCGGCAGCACTTTTCTGCAAAATAATGAATTAAGACTTTCCTCAGATGCTCTTTTTAGGCACAAAATTTGACATTTTTAAGCATTAAAAATATGTTAACACCTTCAGAAAATTTGATGTATGAAGTTTTGAAGCTTGCTGTCAATACAACAAAATAGCATGCATATTAAATCACATATATATCAATGTGATAGCCAGACTCAGAGGGGGGAGGAGGATAGAAGAGAAGGATGTGGTTCGTCATGCTCAGACCAGACACCACCACCGAAACCCCCCTCTAGCTGTTTGTGACATTTACTCAGCCCTCCCTTGTCTGAGGACATCCTGCTGCCAGAACACTGCACGGCCAGATACCGGGTCAACAGGGCCCACCAGCCTGGGATGAAAATTTGAAATTTCCCGCTTCCCTGTACTGTAACTGACCTTACCTACCTTTCTTTGTGTGAAACCGGCCAATCACAAATTGCCAAACCTCCCTGCGTTGGAGATAAAAAGTGCTCGCTACCGAGTTCGGGGCTCGCGTTGCTCACTGCTGTGACAGTGGAGACGTGGGCCCGGGTTCAAGTTCGTTATTAAAAGGCTTCTTAAGATTTTGATCTGGCTCCTTGGTGGTTGTCACTCTCGGTTGGTCCATAACAATCAACATATGTGAAACTCCATCTATTGAAAAAAATCTGTGTTATTAACAGGTACACCTGGTAATCCCCAGCCTAAGTCAGGAAATGTGTGGGAGGCAATCAGTTGATGTGCCTCTCTCACATCTATCCTCTCTCTCTCTCTCTCTCTTCCCCTTACCCACTTCCTTCTACTCTCTCCAAAAATCAATGGAAAAAATATTCTCAGATGAAGATTAACAGGGAAAAAATAATTAAAAACCATTCTTTCAATAGAACAGGATTTTGTTCAGACCAAAGATGTGCCAATTTTACACGTGAAGTTGAACTCTCAGGGCGGAGTCCTCTGGGGAAAGCACCGGCAAGCCAGGGTAGTAAAGCATGGGCTTTACCAGGGAACTGAGAAAACGTTGCAGCGCATGCGTCTCAGAAAAAGAAAGTGAAACTGATTTAAAATGTGTGTTTTCTTTTTCATTGGCAGTAAAGTCTCTGCATTTCTCTTAGCAATATTTTTTTCTGATATATCTTTTCGGGCAGTGGAAACAAAAGAAAATATAAACAAATGGGATTACATCAAACTAGAGTTTTTGCACAGCAAAGGAAACCAACAAAAGGAAAAGACAACTCACTGAATATTTGCCAATCTGATAAAGGGTTAATATCCAAAATTTATAAAGAAGTCCTACCACTCAACACCAAAAAAAGCAAACAATCCAATTTTTAAAAGGGGGCAAAAGACTTGAATAGACACTTCTTAAAAGAGGTCATGCAGATGGTCAATAGACATATGAAAAGATGCTCAGCATCACTAGTTATCAGAGAAATGCAAATTAAAATCACTATAAGATATCACCTCAAACCTGCCAGAACCGCTGTCAACACTGTTGGTGAGGATGTGGAGAAAAAGGAACACTAGCCTTTCCCTTTGGATATCCCATCTCCCATCCCCTTCCCTTAAATAAATTCAATTCTTCTTTTTAAATTTTTCTAAGAATTTATTTGAGCCAAACTCATGACATAAGCTGTGGAATAAGATCTCAGGTGCTCCTGAGAATAATAACAGTTCTGCAGCTTCTTTTATGCATTTGAAATTAAGGAGGGGCTGTAAGAAAGATTGGGGAGCACATAATCTTGTTAACTATCCTATAATTATAATTAACTAGAATATGAGATTTTGAAGGGGAATATAAAACAATTGGGAGCTAGCAATCTGAACCTGTGATGGTAACCAGTATCCTGAGAGTTGTACGCCCAAGACATAGTAGTAAATCTGGAATGAAGTCTATTATCCTTATCTGAGAACTGCCTATTATCATGGAAAGATTAACAACATTGTTGCTAGAACAATAGCGTCCCAGAGGTGCCTGCCCCTGCCTGCATTGCCTATAACCTGTAACCATTACACCAGTTCTTATTCCTTTTGCCTATTTCCCATGTACTCTTTTCCCAATATAAGCAGCTGGTTATGGGGGCTAGGAGATGGGGCAGAGCAGATTTTCATGGATGACCTCTGTTATCCCATACTGCCGGCATTACTGAAATAATACAGGGTTGGCTTATATATGAGTCAACCCTGATTGTGCTTAATTGGACATACAACTCTCAGCCAGGTCAGAATGTGCTTTCTCTAATCAAGAACAGAATCATGGTTAGCAGAGCATGATTAATATTTATTTTTTAATATATTTTTATTAATTTCAGAGAGGAAGGAAGGGGGGGAGAGAGAGATAGAAACATCAATGATGAAAGAGAATCATTGACCAGCTGCCTCCTGCATGCCCCTACTGGCGATTAAGCCCACAAACTGGGCATGTGCCCCTGACTGAAATCAAACCTAGGACCCTTCAGTCCACAAGCTGATGCTCTATCCATTGAGCAAAACTGGTCAAGGCCATCCAATATAATAAAAGAGAAACATGCAAATTTGACCATACCTTCGCTCCTGATTCACTATGCTACCAGCCAATCAGGAGCGGGGGCGGGGCCAAGTGGCTTGAGCGCAGGGCTCTGGGGGTAGAGATGAAACAGTGGTGGCAAAACCCCTGGGTGCTGTGAGGGGAAGCAGCGGCAGCAGCAGTGGTAGTGGCGGCGGCAGGGAGCATCCGGCCCCCAGGCGCTGTGAGCGGAAGTGGCAGCGAGTGCCCAGCCCCCGGGGCCGGGTGGTTGCAGGCAGCCGGGGATGAACTGAGCAGGGTGATGGTTTCACCAGAAACTTTAGGCCTTGGGCCAGGGGTGAGCCATCAGTTGGACATCCCCTAAGGACTCCCAGTATGTGAGAGGGGGCAGGTTGGGTTGAGGGACCACCTACCCCCAGTGCACGAATTTCGTGCACCAGGCCCCTAGTAATTAATATTTCTTATAACTATAGCTAACAATCATAGTTAACAGAGCATGATTATTATTTCTGCCCCTAACATAAAGAAGAGATCAAAGATGGCTGCCAACAGGAAGGCAGGCTGCAGGATAGTGTGTGAGTGAGAGAATGAAAGGAGAGTGTGTGGACGCATGGGGAGTGTCTATTTGTGAGTGATGGACAGCTATATTCCAAGGACTGTTGGGAACTGTGGGACCAGGCTCCCCTGATCGAGCAGCCTACACTGCTGCTAATGTTGTGGAGTGAATATGAGTAAAAGACCACTGGAGTCCAGACCAAATTAAAAGTTAGGGAGCCTTTAATAACCACATAATCATATCAGGTGATGCAGAAAAACCATTTGATACTCTGCCTTTCTCCACACAGGGAGTCCAAAGAGCAGCCCCGACCCTGTGTGCGGGACCACCTTTAAGCACATTAACCACATCCTGCTTTTGCAGAGCAAGCAACCCAAGACAAAACAGTTTTTTTTCTAAGCAACATCAGGGTCATGCCATTGACCATGTTACTAACAGGGTCATCCTTTTCTTCAGAAAGCTGACAGTGATCTATCTTACAAGGCTGTTTTGTGAGTTGCACCTGGGAAGGGGCCATGAGACCATATCTCAAGGCCTGGCCTGGTGTCAGCACTGACAACTCTATCTGGGGCATAGTCCATGGCCTCTCTGGAGTGCTCAAAAATCCCCACTCTCTAACACTGAAATCTCTCCTGGAGGGACCAGCTCTGCCACAGAGACTGCGCCATCTTGAAGGGGAGAGTGGCTGTGATCAGAAGCCTAGCCTTACCTTCGATTGGGAAGAATCAGATACTTCCCAGGACCCTACAACCACAACACCCAGGGACCAGCTCTGAACCCACAAACACCGGGTCTCAAGCAGCATGAATATGCGGACTCGGATGAGCTCTGCCCCTTCTCACAGAAAGGCCAGATTTTGTCCAGAGAAAGGTGAGGTCTGTGATCCAGGCTGAAGGGAGAAATGCGCACAAGTGAGTACTGGAAGTTCAGAAGAAGTCTGCGTCCCACAAAATCCACGGACGTTGGGGCCATCGTAGTCTGTGAATGTGGATGGGGGTCCACAGGACTGGTGACAGAAGGGAACTCTAGAAATCAACCCATAGCTGGGCTGGGCACAGAAAGGCAGCCTGAAGTTTTACCAGCAAACCAGCTGTGCTGTGCCAGGGATGGGTGGGGGAAAGATGTGCACAGAGACCTGAGCAGAGTTGCACACAGTGCTGGGGTGAAAAAGTCGCGAGTTTGTGCACACAAGAGTCAGTTTGTGATTCACCCTCTGGGTGGCAGTGTTTCAGTATTGACATCTGGAGTTATATGTCCTCTCTATCCAGTATTTAGAATTTGTTTTCCCTGCTGCACTTAATACTGGTTATGAAAAAATACTATGAACAACTCTATTCCAACAAAATAGACAACCTAGATGAAAAGGACATATTCTTAGAAAAATACAAGCTCCCAAAACTCAACCAAAGAGAATCAAAAAACCTGACTAGGCTGGTAACTACCGAAGAAATTGCAACAGCGATCAAAATCTTCCAGCAAACAAATGCTCTTCTAAGCTCTTTCTATGAAGCCACATTACCCATATCCCAAAACCCGATAAAGACACCACAAAAAAGAGAACTACAGGCCAATATCCTTGATGAACAAAATTCTAGCAAATCGGATTCAGCAATACATTAGAAAGATCATACACCATGACCAAGTGGGATTTATTCTGAGGATGCAAGGATGGTATAATATCTGCAAATCAATAAATGTGATCCATCACATAAACAAATTGAGAGACAAAAATCACATAATCATATCAGTTAATGCAAAAAAACCATTTGACAAAATCCAACACCCTTTCTTGATAAAAACTCTCAGCAAAGTGGGAATAGAGGGATCATACCTCAACATAATAAAAACCCTATATGACAAACCTACAGTCAACATAATACTCAATGGGCAAAGACTAAACTCATTTCCCCTATAAACAGGAGCAAGACAAGGATTCCCACTTTCACCACTCCTGTTCGATATAGTACTAGAAGTACTAGCCATAGCAATCAGACAAGAAGAAGAAATAATAGGCATCCAAATTGGAGAAGAAGAAATAAAACTGTCCTTATTTGCAGATGACATGATACTATACAGAAAAAACATCAAAGACTCCATCAAAAAATTATTAGAACTGCCTAACCGGTTTGGCTCAGTGGATAGAGCGTTGGCCTGCGGACTGAAAGGTCCCAGGTTCGATTCCGGTCAAGGGCATGTACCTTGACTGCGGGCACATCCTCAGTAGGAGCTGTGCAGGAGGCAGCTGATCGATGTTTCTCTCCCATCGATGTTTCTGACTTTCTATCCCTCTCCCTTCCTCTCTGTGAAAAATCAATAAAATATATTTAAAAAAAAAATTACTAGAACTAATAAATGAATTTGGCAATGTAGCAGGATACAAAATTAATACCCAGAAATCTATGGCCTTTTTATACAGCAATAATGAACTCACAGGAAGATAAATGGGGGAAAAAATCCCATTTACCATTGCACCAAAAAAATTAAGATACTTAGGAGTAAAGTTAACTAAAGACATAAAAGATCTGGACTCAGAAAACTACAGGACATTGAAAAAAGAGATAGAGGAAGACATAAACAAATGGAAGAACATACTGTGTTCATGGATTGGTAAAATCAACATAATTAAAATGTCCATACTACCTGAAGCAATCTATAGATTCAATGCAATACCTATTAAAATACCAGAGGCATATTTCAAAGATCTAGAACAAATGCTACAAAAATTCATCTGTAATAAAAAATAATAATAATAAATAAAACCCTGAATAGCCACAGCAATCCTGAGAAAGAAGAACAAAGTTGGAGAAGTCACAATACCAGACATCAAGCTATATTACCAAGCCATGGTTTTCAAAACTGCCTGGTACTGGCACATGAGTCGACACATAGACCAATGGAACAGAACAGAGAATCCAGAAGTTGACCCAAGCCATTATACTAAGTTAATATTTGACAAAGGAAGCAAGAGCATACAACGGAGTCAAAACAGTGTCTTTAGGGAAGAACCAAGATGGTGGCATAGGTAAATACCTATACGGCTGCCCTGCACAACAATTTCAAAACTACAACTAAGGGACAGAATGGACATTATCCAGAACCACCAGAAAGTTGGCTGAGTGGAAATCCCACAAATAAAAGGAAAGATAAAGGGACACGTGACTCAGAGGTGTCACGGAGGGCAGAGTTGCTGAGACCTACAGAGAAGGAGGTGCAGAGCTGCGTGTGAGCAGAAAAGGTGGGCGGCTGGATACCCAGCTGGTTTTCACTAACTGGGAGGAAGACAGAGGCGTCCCACTATACTGACCCCCTCAGTTCCAGGCAAATCTCGGGGAACCCAGACTCATATGGTATGAAACTGGACCTCAAGGAGGAAGCACACTGAGTTTTGGGAGCTGCAGAGGTACATTAGCTCATGGAATGTGCACATTCTGCAGAAGTGCGAGAGCTAGCTGAGAGGACGTGTGGCTGGCTCTCTCATTCAGGAGGGGAAAAAACCCACTGGCCTGCATTGCTTTCCAGTTCTGTGTGAGAATTTGGGTAAACAGACTCATTTGGAAAAAAACTGAACTGTCTGGCAGCGGTCAGAGCTCGGGGGCAACTTTCTCTCCATTGCCGCGGGGCACAGAGACCCGGGCACCGGAAACCACAGCAGTCTGCTCAGCCTGGAGACTCCACCCCAGCCAAGCTGAGCAAAGCCACAATACCAGCATAAGCACAGCCACTCTACCAGCATAAACATAGCTGATTCTCATAGCCAATTGGCCTGGAGGTCAACCCCTCCCAGTGAAACCAATGACAATCTAGAATTAACTACAATAAGTCTGTAACAACCCATAAAGAGATGCACCAAGAGTATCCACCTCAGGTAACTAGCGAGGCTGAGCCAGTGTCCCCTAGAGGACACCTAACACACAAAGCCACGTGACCAACTCAGGGAAGCAGTCAAAATGCAGAGAAAAGGTAACAAATCACATTTGAAAGAAATGGAGGAAAGAAAATGACTGGACATAGAGTTCAAACCATGATTATAAGTTTTTCAAGAGGCTCCAAGAAAGGCTGATAAAATTAACGAGACCCACAAGGATATGAAAAGGGACCAACCAGAAATTAAGCATACACTGAATGAAATAAAAATATTATGGAGACCTAAAAGCAGCCTAGAGGACTGCAAGAATCAAGTCAAAGATGTGAAATACAAAGAAGCAAAATCCACTCAGCCAGAAAAGCAAGAAGCAAAAGGAATCCAAAAAATTGAAGATAGTGTAAGGGGCCTCTGGGACAACCTCAAGCATACCAACATCCGAATTATGGGGGTGCCAGAAAAAGAGAGAGAGCAAGACAATGAAAACCTATTTGAAGAAATAATGACCAAAAACTTCCCCCACCTGGTGATAGAAATAGACTTAAAAGTTCAGGAAGTGCACAGAACCCCAAACAATAGGAATCCAAAGAGGACCATACCAAGGCACATTATAATTAAAATGCCAAGAGCAAAAGACAAAGAGAGAATATTAAAAGCAGCAAGAGAAAAACAGTTAGTTACCTATAAGGGAGCACCCATACAATTGTCAGTGGATTTCTCAACACAAACTATGCTGGCCAGAACGGGAGTGGCAAGAAATATTCAAAGTGATGAATAGCAAGAATCTACAACCAAGATTACTCTACCCAGCAAAGCTATCATTCAGAATTGAAGGTCAGCAAAAGTGCTTTGCAGATAAGAAAAAGCTAAAGGAGTTTATCACCACCAAACCAGTATTATATGAAATGCTGAAAGGTATCTTTAAGAAGAGGAAGAAGAAGAAGAAAAAAGGTAAAATTAAAAATTATGAACAACAAATACATGCCTATCAACAAGTGAATCTAAAAATCAAGTGAATTAAAAATCTGATGAACAGAATAAACTGGTGAATATAATAGTATCAGGGGCATAGAAAGGGAATGGACTGACAATTATTGGGGAGAAAGGGGGTGGGAGATGCAGGAAAAGACTGGGCAAAAGCCATACACCTATAGATGAGGACAGTGGGGATGAGGTAAGGGCAGAGAGTGGAATGGGTACCAGGTGGAGGGAAGCTATGGGGGGGGGGGGGGAGAAAATTGTAATTAATAATCTGAACAATAAAGATTTATTAAATTAAAAAATAATATAGATTTACTATCCACTTCTAAAAAAAGAAAAAAAGAAGAAACAGTCTCTTTAATAAATGGTGCTGGAAATATACATGCAAAAAAATGAAACTAGATCACCAATTTACACCATACTCAAAAACAAGCTTAAAATGGCTAAAGGACTTGAATGTAAGATGGGAAACCATAAAAATCCTACAAGACTCCAAAGGCAGCAAAATTGCAGACATATGTGGTAGCGATGTATTTACAGACAAAGATCCTAGGGCAAGAGGGACTAAGGGGAAAATAAACAAATGGGACAACATCGAAATAAAAAAGCTTCTGAACAGCAAAAGAAACCATCAACAAGAAAGCCCACTGAATGCGAGAACATATTTGCCAATGTTATCTTATCTAATAAAAGAGTAACATGCAAATGTGACCGTACCTTGGCTAGCCAATCAGGAGCAGGGGGCGGGGCTGAGGGGCGCAAGGGCTGGGCCCCGGAGGTGGAGACGAATCAGTAGTGGCGGCGAGTGCCACAGTGCCCTGGCTGCCCGAATTTGGAGGCACCAGGGCATGGGGCACTGCGAGCGCAGGAGGCTGCCAGAGGGTGGGGCAAGCAGCTGGAGTGTGGGAGTGGAGGTGAGCGCCCAGCCCCTGGAGGCGGGTGGTCATAGGAAGGTGGAGCTGAGCTGAGCAGGGAGATGGCTGAGCACCCAAGGCCTAAAGCCTCACCAGAGGCTAGGAGTGAGCCATCAGTTGGACAACCCCCAAGGGCTTCCAGTATGTGAGAGGGGGCAGGTTGGGCTGAGGGACCACCCACCCCCAGTGCATGAATTTCGTGCACCAGGACCCTTAGTTTATTTATAAAATTACAGAGGTAGAAGTAATTCGTAGAAGAAATGGGCTGAGAAAACAAGTTCTAGAAGCAAAAGAAGGGTCCATTGGGCTTGGTAGCACCTAGAAGTGTGGGGGAAGGAAAAGTGTGGGTAGGGGTGCTCCTGAAAGGAAGAGGGTGTTGGTGTTATGGAATATGGAATTTATGGAATTGGTGCAGAAGAGACAGTTGGACACTCTGAGGCTGGTTCAGGGGACTATAAGATTCAGATCCTGAACAACTTCAGACAATGAGATTTTCTCCTTATATATTTCTGAGTTTCTTTGTTTCCTACCTACCAAGCTTCGGTAGAGGACTCTCACAATCTCCCCGCCCCCCCCCCCCCCCCCCCCAGCCCAAGAATCAGTTAGAATGGTTCACTTAGATTGTAGCTAATGCTCATCCAGGATGGCACCAGTGACCTCCCTCTAGTTAAGCTGTTTCATCCTTGGTTTATGGCCTTTGTAAATTGGGAGTATTTAGGTAAATAGCTCCTGTGAGACCAGATAATTAAGGAAGGGGCAGTGACTTCAGGAATGTGCATTAGTGACTCTGATTAATTAGGTACGGAGTCCAGCTTCTAGTTTCCTACATTTTTTCACAAATGGAGTTAATTATCGGCTAGCAAGAGAGTGCAGTAGAAAGCAGGTTACTGGGACAAATTCAGATTGCTAGCCCCCAAAGTATCTTATGCTCCTCATCACTAGGTCTTCCATCCTAAGGGTTTTAAGGATGGAGATTTTGGGGAAGATCCCAGGGAAGACTTCAATAGAATATTCCACAGCTTTCTAGGTGCGTGCTTGCAGGGTTGGAAACGAGTCAGCACCAGGGTGGACATAGGCTCCTTTCTCATTGCAGCTTGAGCCATCGTTTTGCTTGTCTGGTTTTCTGCTTTCCTGCTTTCCTGGGCCTGAAACATCGAGGCTGAAATGTCACCTTGAGGGTGGAGCCCCCTCCTGCAATTGTCCTTTGCTAGGCACCCAGGGCTTTGGATCCTGGGTCTTTGCTCTGCTCACCCCTGTCTATTTGTGCCACGCCTCAAAGAGGAAGTGGAAGTTTTGTATAAGAATACCTTGTAGTTAGGACTGAATTAGTGAAGTCTCCAGCACCGATGCTAAGAGCATGATCTGGTTGCTCCAGTTTCTCGCGCTTCTCTCCAGCCTTGGCTCAGGTAAATGCCCGTACAACCCCATGTAGTTACGGAGTGACTCCCTGGTTTTGTGCTGCTTGCTCGGGCTAAATCTCATATATATATATATATATATATATATATATATATATATATATATATATATCTGTCTGTCTCTCTGCCAAGGCTCTGAGTGGGGCTCACAATGCTATCTGATAAGCTGCTACTTCTTCTCAATGTTAAATGGTTCGGTTGCTAACTAAAGTTGTGTCTGCATCTAAGGGAATTGGCTCTTGGGGCACAGGAAATTAGCTTTTCTAAGACAAGACTCACCAGCATGTTGAAAAATGAGAAGCACTGAGATTAGGAAAAGAAATGCTTTTGCCCAATTAGTTACTGTCTTGCTGCATAATGTCAGGTATGTTACTTGTTCTTCTGAAACCTCACTGTTTTCATCTAAGATATTGAAAACCTATGAGTCAGTTTAGCCAAAATTTCTAGGCCCAACAAAAAACACTAGACACAGTCCTCTTAATTTCTGTTTGCCATAAAAATGGAAAAGAAAAAGCTTTCTCCAGTTCATTCTTCCTCTGATGCTATGCAACTCAGAGGCTATGTGCCTCAGCAGTACCTTATATGGCAGAGAGAAAGAAACTATCGGGTCATGCCTCCTTCTTGTTTCCTGCTGTTCGTTACCAGTAAAACAAAGTTGTATGTGATGTTTGGGCAACCACAAGGGGTCCATTGGAGCAGGAGACAAGACAGGAGAGCTAAGCTAGAACTAGCCAGAGCTAATATTTGCTGAGTGTCTATTCTGTTTTACAGACCTGGGATCAAGCACTTACATGCATTATACACTGAGTGGCCAGGTTATTATGATCTCTGAACACATAATAATCTGGCCATCAGTGTATATCCTTTATAATAGAGGGCTAATATGCAAATCGCCTCCTCCACCAGCAGGCAGGTGGCCAACAGCCCATGTCTCCTCCCCAGGGCCAGGCTGGCCGGACCCCACCTATGCATGAATTCATGCACCAGGCCTCAAATATATATACTGAGTGGCCAGATTATTATGCATTCAGAGATCATAATAATCTGGCCACTCAGTGTATCTGTGACAGTTTTATGATTCTGTACCATTCCCATTTTTACATGTGGAATTATGATAATTTTAATAACTTGCCAAATTTCATTAGCTAGCAGGTGACAGCCTCTTGTGATAGTTCTGAAAAATAATGACAGTTGGACAAACAGGGCAGCAGCACAAGAGAAAAAGGACAGAGCAAGAGTCACTAGAGATGCAGAATTAACTGGCCATGTGAATGAGGGTAAAGGTGAATTCATTCAGTCATCCAATAAATACTACTGGATGCCTGACACTGTCCTAGTTTCTGGAGATCCATCATGAACAAAGCCACGACAATTTCTGTCCTCTTGGAGTTAACTTTTTTAAAAAATATCTTTTTATTGATTTCAGAGAGGAAGGGAAAGGGAGAGAGAACGAAACCTCAGTGATCAGTGGTGAGAGAGAATCACTGACCGGCTGCCTCCTGCATGCTCAGCACTGGGGACTGAGCCCACAGCCGAGGCCTGTGCCCTGACTGGGAATCAAATAGTAACCTCCAGGTTCATAGGCCGAAGCTCAATGACTGAACTACACTCACCAGACAGAATAAACATTTTAGCAGGGGAGACAGACTATAAACAAGATAAATGAGTGAAATAGTATAGTGTATAGGAAGAAGGATGATGCAGAATGGAGGCTGTGAAATTTTTGGTTCGGTAGCAAAAAAATGGTGACAGTTTCAGGGACAGGAAGCAACCACGGAGAGGAAGATGATTAAATGAACCTTGAAAACAAACAGGAAGATGATGCATGCCAGCCTATTATCTGGAGTAGGTCGAACACCATAACTTGATTCCAGTAGAAAATTTAGCGGGAAAGATAAACCGTGTTGAGAGATCATCCTAATAGGTTTAACTGGAACCAGGCATCAGCATCCCCTTGAGGTAAATGAGTTTCCTTTGTCCCTCTGTTATTCTTTCTAGATGGGGGCTTATCAAGTGTTAGTTAATTAGTATGCATACAAATTACAAGGGAATCTTGTCATGGATTCTGGGATGGAGGCTAAGATTTAGCTTCCAGGCAACCCTTTCTTTACAAGGACCACACTTTGAGTAGCAAGGTCTAGATTTCATGGGACTTAAGGCACACTGGGACTAAAGGAAAGGAAACATGGGAACTAATTCTCTGAATGTGTTTGCAAGAAGCAGATACAGGCAGGTATCTGCTGCCCAGGGGAGAACAGTGGTTAGAAATGGAGGCAAAGCAAACCCATGTGGGCTAGCCAAATGACTCTGTGGGTTTGAGTCAACACCTTGTTGGCTCTTTGGCTGAAATTGTAATCCAATGACTCTCCTTCCCCTGAGCAGCGTCATCTACTTACCAACTATCCATGCTTTCCAAGGTTTATTCTTTTTTATTTTTATTATTATTATCATTATCATTATCATTATTATTATTAATGATGAGAGAGAGAGAGACATAGAGAGACATGGATGTGAGAAACATTGATTAGTTGTGTCCCTCCTGCATGCACTCGAACCAGGGATCAAACCCACAACCTGGGTGTGTGCCCTGACCAGAAATTGAACCCACCAACTTTTGGGTGTCTGGGACTACGCTCCAACCAACTAAACCACATCAGTCAGGGCATCTAATATTTATTCTTGCTCAATACAGGCTCTGTTTTACCTTCTGTCATTGTCCTCAAGGACAGCTGTGTCTTTCCACCTCTCGGAATTTCCAAATGTACCCATGTGACCTCCAGCTTCCCATGCCTTTCAATTTTCTATCCACATTTAGCATCAGGTGTGTCTCTATCCAAAGGAAGACTTTTTTTCTTTCTTTGTTTTTCCTTAATGTGAAATATAAAAGACAAAACAATAATTTCAAAATGTACGATTTAGTGGCATTTTGTAACTTTGCATTGTTGTGCCTCCACCACTTAATTTATGTCACTCCAAAACATTTTCATCACCTACAGAGGGTGTTTTTTTCCTCTCTCTCTCTCTCCCACATCCAGCGTGGAGAGAGACTGGGTTCAGTTTCTGAGTAGAGGAGCTGAGGATGAAGAAAAATGAAATATAGAAGAGAAAGACACAGAAGTAGGATTAAAAAGCTGGAGCGAGGTGGGCATCTGTTCTCCCTCTCATGGAGAAACAGCCACACGCGCTGAGCCCACGAAGCTGCGTTTATTTATACTCCACAATACAAAGGGGTTTCTCCACATTAGGATCAAAAGAGTTTCAATGAGCCCAGGCCCTATTCATTCACCCATTCCCAGGGCAAGCCTGCATTTTCATATCAAGGCCCTCTCCCTGACACCTGAGGCCAAGCTGATAACATTGGTGAACGTTTTTCCAAGATCTGGTTTTTCCAGGTCCCTTGAATTCAGCCAGCACAAAGATGGCACAAAGATTTAGAGAATGCTCAAGGTGTCTTGCTGGGGGCCGGCCCCCACATCTCTCTTTTTTGTTTTAAAGCTACTGTAATAAAAGTAAAATTTAAACATCAAGAATAAAACTCTAAATTAAAACAATTTACAAACAATAACAATGCAAAAACTAAACTGCATACATGTTATAATTTTAAAACTTGAACATCAAGAGCAAAACTCTGCTTATTAAATAATAACAAAACAATGCTAATGCAATACAACAATAAGAGAAATTCAAAACTAGACATGTTAACGATTCTTAGCTACTAGATGAAAAGGTTTCTTTTGCTGCGGTCCTATATTTAGAGTCCTTGGACTTGGCTGTGCCAGACTTTGCAGAAGACTGGCAGCTAACAGTTGCCAGCATGAGCAGGAACATGGTTGAAGAAGTAGCCTCAAAAAAAAAAAAAAAAAAAGAGGTAGCTTTAACTTCTTGCTTTTCTAAAATCTGCTGTGCTTCAGTGGGTAATTTCTTCAGCTGACCCCATATTGGCACCTCAGTCCCTTCGTAGTTTTCAGTTTTCTTCTTCCTCCACTTTGCTGTCATGGAGGCAACAGTCCTTTTGAGGGAAGAGACAGGAGCTTCTCTAGGTCCATTGTGGTGGCAAACTTCATGCTCTGGCACCTAAATTGGCTGCTCCTCTGGAAAGATATAAAACACAACCTCTTCCCCACATTGTTTTTTTTTTTTTTTTTAATACATTTTACTGATTTTTTACAGAGAGGAAGGGAGAGAGAGAGTTAGAAACATCAATGAGAGAGAAACATCAATCAGCTAGCTCCTGCACACCCCCTACTGGAGATGTGCCCACAATCAAGATATGTGCCCTAGCCCGGAATCGAACCTGGGACCTCTCAGTCCGCAGGCCAATGCTCTTATCCACTGAGCCAAACCGGTTTTGGCTCTTCCCCACATTATTACCGAATCTGATAAAACTCTTGTGTGGTTTGTGCTTCCTTCCACCTAGCTAACTCGGTAGAGGCTATTGTACAGGAGGCCTGATTTCTTTTGGCTGCTGTACAACCTCTGCATCACAATTCAAAAAAATTTTAAATATAAATAGCATGACTAAGCTTGTTTTGAGGTGACACATAACATCCATCTCCCCCTTTTTCTTTTAATAATTGATTTTAAGAGTACAATTGGCTACATCCATATTGTCAGATTTGATAAATCCTTGGGGGGTTTACCCCTAAAGTTGGCATAGGGAGGTGGATAATACACTGAGGACATTGCTTTCAATAAAAGATGGAAATTATTATTCCCAAATAACATTTAAAAAGGCTAAAAAATAATTGAAACGTCCCTCTGAATTATTGTGCCCTATAGTAGCTATTTTAATTATTTTGGCTATACTTACTATATGGTCTCCATAATAAAATCTGTTAAGGTATAAGAAATAAGAGCTTGTATTTTTACTGAAATATAAGGGGTTTGAGGGACCTTTGTTCCCCTGCGCAGTAGATCTAGCCTTTCCATAACTGGATCCATCTGTAAAAATGGTTAATGCCTGAGGTAAAACACCTCTTTTAATGTGTTAGAAATAAGGCAAGCCCCCCAAGGCAGGGGTCCTGGTAGAACACAAAACATCAAACATTGATATCTATATAGAAGGGTGCGCACACATGGTCTGGAAGCGCACGCTGACATTTCTTGCCCTTGTTCCTGGGCAACCTGCAGCAATGCATAGCTGCTGCTTTGGATTTATGGCATGTTTAGCAATTTTACTATAAGATGAACTATCCATAAAAATTTTACTTAATACTTTTTGAACAGCCTTTTGTCCAGTACAATTTTCTTGAATATTTACTTATTTCATTTAGCCAATTTACTGTCAAATTAATACTCCAACAACAATCTTAGTTTATGCTGTAAATATTAATGAAAAGGATTGTTTGTATTCTTGAGTAGGCCCTGAGCATTCTTGGAGCTAGATATAGAGTAGCTGCTGTTAGCCAAGTGTCTGTTTGTTGCCTAGGTCCCAATCTGGGCTGGGCCAAGTCTTTGTTACCTGGGTCCTGTTCTGAGCTGGGCTGGGCATGGGAAGCGAAGCAGCCATGGGACAGGAGACCTCCCTCAAAAGGGGCAAATGTTCAAGCCCCTGCAATGCTGGGGGGGTGAGGTTCTATGCCCCACCTCTGTTGGCCCCCATGTTCTCTCCTGAAGGCCCCTCTGCGACTGTGCCTATCTTAGGTTGTCCCTCCCATGAGGAATCTTACCCGTCTCTGGCTAACCAGCCATCCTCAGGGGCCAAGCAGGGTGATGTGAGGTTCATTTCTGTCTCCTTGGTAGCCTATGCTCCCATGGCCTCCACGCCCAGTGCCTGCCTTGGGATCCCCTCGCCTGCTGGCAGGGTTCTAGCACTTGATCACATATCTTAGGGAACCCAGGTTTTTTCTCCAGGGAGGGCCCAGTTCACACCATTGGGCAAGAGACAGATCCATGGTACCAGCCACCACGAGGTTTCAACCTCAGAGTGAACAGAAAATTCAGGCTACAGCTGTGGGCAATTAGATTGTGAGAAGAGGGTCCCTTCTTGGCAAAAGGGCCAACATAGAATGCTTAAGTACCTATCCAAGAGGCTCTCCACACAGTGGAAGGGATTAAATCCTTTCATGTCCTTTTTAAATTGCTGCCAAACATTCAAAGAATTAGTTTGTAAATCTGTTTTGGAATAAATGTACAATATGCTGCTCTAAAATATCAAAAAGTATAATGACATTATAAAATAATATCATATAAAGTTATTCTTTGCTCTAGGCCATGGCAATTCAATTTTCTAACTGGCTGTCAATTTCTTTTTGTATAGACAAGGTCTTAGTTACATTTTTGTACCTTTCCCATGAGTAAGTCGTGATAATGGGTGTGTTTTTTGCCTTTCTTAGAATTGTTTATAAAAATATTGGCTTTTCATTTAGTTGAAAACCTTGACTATAATTTAACAAGCTAATTTATTTAAGTAATTAAAGCAGATATCTCCATTTAAAAGCAAAGCAAAATTTACTAAATGTTTAATTCACAAGCCATAAATGTTGCCCTGCCTATAGCTCAATTAAGAATGTAGACGGCTACCAAACTCAGGCCGTAAATGGTGGCTTCTAATCTGTTTTTTAGATTTTACTTAAATTCAATTACCTATAAAAACATTGGCTTCTCAATGCAACTTAATTTATGGAGACCTTGATTATATTTTAAAAAGCTAATTTACAAAGTAACTTAAGTAGGTATCTTTAATTAAAAATCAAAGAAACTTATTCAGTAAAGTTTAGGTATCTTACTTATTGGTTCTTATTTAAGATTCTGTTGTTCAAAATTTGGCTATATTCAAGTAATATAGTTATGGTACTTTATTTTGCCCTTCTTTAGAGGCAAATCTTTCATAGAATTTAATCTGTGTATATAAGTAAAATATATTGACTAATTTTATTTGATAAAACTTTCCATGCTATTTCAAGTATAATATTAAAATATTTCTTTTGAGCCAAGACCGGTTTGGCTCAGTGGATAGAGCATCGGACTGCGGACTGAAGGGTCCCGGGTTCGATTCCGGCAAGGGCATGTACCTTGGCTGCGGGCACATCCCCAGTAGGGAGTGTGCAAGAGGCAGCTGATCGATGTCTCTCTCTCATCGATGTTTCTGACTTTCTATCCCTCTCCCTTCTGCTCTGTAAAAAATCAATAAAATATATTTTAAAAAAAATATTTCTTTTGAGAGAGATCAGACTTTTGAAAACATTTCTGGGCCCTTAAAATGTCCAAAAGTTATGCTCACAGTCTTGAAATATACTTGGAAAGATCAAATATACATACACACACACACACACACACACACACACATACATATATGATTTAAAGATTATATACTTAAATTATTTTAAAGAATATCAATTAAATTTAAATTAGATCCTAGAATTAATTCTCTTTTTAAAATTTAAACCAATAAGTAAAATATTTTGAATTTCTAATTATCAGAGAAAACATAACATTGTATTTTCTCAACAAACAAGTTATACTTTAGGCATTTAATCACCACATTTATATAATTTCTCCCAATTTAATTTGCACTTTGAAATTTTAAAGCTGGAAAGTTAAACATTTAGCCGTTCCTAGATTGATAATACTTCACATTTCTAAGAAAAATACAAGACATTATCAATTAATAGCTTCAATTCTGTCCTCTAGGTTTTTCTCATGAGGAAGCAAATTTAAACTTTTGATTTTTATTTGCCAGTGGCTCTGGAAAACCAATTTTGGTTTATTCGAATGTAAATTACCACATTCTTTAAAGATAGCTGCTGGCAGGAAACAGGTTTACCTTTGTGCTGGGGAAAGGGCAACTGCCCTTCTTCCTCCATTAACAAAGGGCATTGCCAGTTACCTGGATTTTTTAGTTCTTTATCATTAATACATTATTTTTCTATATTTCAACAATTTCTGAGTTTCAAATCCAATTCCAATTATTTTAAGGTCTTTGCTTTGGATAAATTTTTTTGTAACACAATTCACTTATTTTCTTGAAGGCCTAAAAGTTAACCTTTTAACACTGTTCATTAACATTCTAAAAACCACTCTTTATTATGGCAATGACAGTCTTCTCCTGGACTAGCTTGAATTTCTTTTCTCAGGTTCATATCTACCATCTTTCTTAGGTTAAAAAGTCTTGGGTTTTTATTCTGTACATAGTAAAAGGTTAAGTCAGCTTTAAAAAAAACTTTATCTAAAATGTCTCAATATGGACACTTGCGTGTGTCTAGTTTTTAAAACTTGCCTTTCCCTTTACATGTGCACAGAAATCCCCGGTGCATTTATAGATTTTGTAAAAGTTTTAAGTCGCTAGCCAGAAAAAAACATGGCAAAGATGAGAGACCTGGATGCACTCTGGGGAATGGCGTCCATATTGGATCGCCACATGGCTCCTTTCCCCCACATCCTTCTTGCTTTGGAGGAGAATTCAGAAATGGTCTGGCCTCTACTGTTTTTATTTTATTTACTTTTACAAATTTTTTTTATTTTTTAAAGAAAGAAAATATTTTTAAGATAAAGAATAATTTGGCAGTTGCTGAGAAATTCCTTTAATCTTTTCTACTTGGTTATAAGTAGTTTGAGCCTCCAACAAAGTAAGTCACTTTCGGGCGAGTGCCTGCATCCAACCCTACAGGCTGGGCAGCTGCGAGCAAAACTTCTCTTATCCCGCTCACAGACTGCAATCTCGGTTGCAGGCAGGACACCTGAAGGTGGAGAAGGTGCAAATGCTATTCTTAGAGATTCGCACCCCTCTACTCTAGGCTTTTTTAAGGCCATAACTACATCCCTCTTAGACATTCTTAAAATCTCCTGCGCTAGATTACAAATTACATTAGGAATCTTCTCTGGACCTTCTGCTGAATATCGGTCACACAACTGCTTTCTGAAGTTTTTACACATTTCTTTAACAAGACTTAAGAAATAAAGAATCAGACTACACTTAACAAAGCATCCTTGAACTTTGAGCATAGTTTTAGAATTTCCCATATTTTACACGTAGCGAATTTAAATTCACAACAATCCACTCCAATTTACTCACATTTTGTGTGCACACAGTATTCTGGAGTGACCCTCTAGCGTAATCCTCTGTACTCAGTCACTGTTTGGGTGCCAGATATCGGGGGTTGTTTTTTTCCTCTTTCTCTCTCCCACATCCAGTGTGGAGAGAGACTGGGTTCAGTTTCTGAGTAGAGAAGCTGAGGATGAAGAAAAATGAAATATACAAGAGAAAACACAGAAGTAGGATTAAAAAGCTGGAGCGAGGTGGGCATCTGTTCTCCCTCTCATGGAGAAACGGCCACGTACACTGAGCCCACAAAGCTGCCGTTTATTTGTATTCCACAATACAAAGGGGTCTCTCCACATTAGGATCAAAGGAGTTTCAATGAGCCCAGGCCCTATTCATTCACCCATTCCCAGGGCAAGCCTGCATTTACATATCAAGGCCCTCTCCCTGTCACCTGAGTCCAAGCTGATAACATTGGTGAATATGTTTTTCCAGATCCCTTGAATTCAGCCGGCACAAAGATGACACAAAGATTTAGAGAATGCTCAAGGTGTCTTGCCTGGGGCCACCCCCCACAATCACCCCAAAAAGGAAACCTTGTACTCATTATTTTGGATGCTATTGTAAATGGAATTGTTTTCATTTCCTTTCACATGTTCATTGTTAGTATGTAGGACTATAATTGATTTTTGTATATTGATCTTCTGATCTTCAATTTGGATAAGTTAATTGATTAGGTCTGATGATATTTTGTGTGTGGATTCTTTAGGATTTTCTATCTAAAAGATAAGAATAGTTTCATTCTTCCTTTTCAATTAAGATGTCTTTTATTTCTTTTTCTTGCCTAATTGCTCTGGCTAGAACTTCCAGTACAGTGCTGAATAGAAGTGGTGAAAGCAGGTACTGTTATCTTAGTGCTGGTTTTGGTGGAAGGCTTTTGGCCTGTCATCCTTAAGTAGAATGTTAGCTGTGGGTTTTCAAAATTACTTTTATCAAAGTAAAAACATTTTCTACTAATCTTAGATTCTTAAATGTGAAATGGTTTTCAATTTTGTTAAGTACTTTTCTATATTGATTAAAATAATGGCACATCTCTTTTCTTTAGTTTTTTTAATGTGATATATTGCATTAATATTCATATATTAAACCACTCTTGCATTCCTGAGATAAATTCCACTTAGTCATGATTTTTAATCCTTTTAAATGCTCCTGGATTGAGTTTGTTAGTACTTTGTTGAGGATTTTTACATCAATATTCATAAGAGATATTAGTTGGTAATTTTATTTTGGGGGTGGGGAATGTCTTTGGCTTTGGTAATGCTGCCCTCATAGGATGAATTAGAAAGTGCTTTCTCCTCTTCTATTTTTTTGGGAAGGGTTTAGGAAGGATTGGTGTTAATTATCTACATACGAAAAGCTAATATGCAAAGTGTCCCACAGGAGTTTGACCAGGAAACAGGGAGTTTGATCACTCACTAGACATGCACTGACCACCAGGGGGCGGTGTAGAACGAAGGAAGGCCCCAGCCAGTGGCCAGAATGCCCTGATCGGCCCTGATTGACCCTGATCGCCAGCCAGGCCTTGGGACTCTACCTGTGTGTGAATTTCATGTACCAGTCCTCTAGTTCCTTAAATAATAGGTCGAATTCACCAGTGAAGCCATTTGGTCCTGGGCTTTTTTTTTTTTTTTTTTTTTTTTTTTTTTTTTGCTAGTATATCTTTGGTTACTGATTCAATCTCTCTACTTGTTACAGATCCTCTCAGATTTTATATTTATTCTTAAATCAGTCTTTGTAATTTACTTGTTTCTAGGAATTTGTCTGTTTTGTAGTATTCTCTTATAATCCCTTTTTATTTCCTTAAGGTCTACAGTAATGTCCACTCATTTCTAATTGAGTAATTTTAGTATTCTCCATTATTTTCCTAATTAATCTAGCAAAATGGATGTCAAGTCTGCTCATCTTTCAAAAGAACCAAATCTTGGTTTTGTTGATTTTCTCTGTTGGTTTTACATTCTCTATGTTGGCTGTTTCTGCTCTAATCTTTAGTGTCTCCTTTCTGTTAGGCCTTGGGTTTATTTTGTTCTTTTTCTACATTCTTATGGTACAAAGTTAAGTTATTGAGTTGAGATGTTTTTCTTGTTTAATATCGATATAGCTATAAATATAGCTATAAATTTCCCTTCAAGCATTATTTTTGTTTCTTCCTTTAACTTTTGGGTTATTTTACTTTCATTTTTCCTTTTAAGATTCGTCCTGTTTCTCTTCACTATTAAATCTCTTGAGAAATCAGCCTCAAACCGCCTTCTAAACTTGTTTCATCCTGAGCTAAAATAGCACACTATATCCCTCCTTCCTGTAGACAAGTCTAAGCCAATCCCCTAAGTTAGAAACCCCAAAGTTTCTCTGATTTTTTCACTGTTTTTCTTTTTTTTTAATTAAATTTATTTGAGTAGCATTGGTCAGTATGAACATATAGGTTTCAGATGTGTTTCTATGTTTCTCTGTTGTTGTTTTTTAAATCAACTCAGTCCTACCTTTCTCATCTTCTTCTCAAAATACTGTTTTCTTTATAGTTTCCCAATTCTAAAAATACTCCATATTCCTTAATATCTTTCAAAAATTATTCAGTAATTATTTAAGACACTTCACAGTCTAATCTCAGTCCACCTAACATTCACTGAGTTCCCTGGGTCACGTATTGAGATCATAAAGAGCTGAGTAAGACATTATTCATGTTCCCAAAAGCACATCATCCAATGAATAAAACATGTCAACAAACATACCCCAAATGTCTGCTGACTTGACATCCTCGCCAGAAAATTGGCAGGACCTCTGCATCACCTCCATGCTCCAAGTGATTCCTCAGTGATGTATAAGGGTCCCCAAAGGGATGCTTCCCGAGGGCCACCTACGCAGCCTCCAGTTGCAGTCATGTGGTATCTTTTCAATTCTTAACCTTCTCCTGGTTCTAGTCCTTCATACTTGCTGCCAGCAGAGCCACTGTAAGTAAACTTCATTGTCCTGCTTACTCCAACAACATCAATATCCATGACAAAGATCGTGGCCCAGGACATTCCCAAAGCATCAGTGCTGGTTACAGTTAGAGTAAAGGGCCTCCTTGTGCCCTCTAGGACACACCACATCACCTGTGCCCCACCCCAAAGCAGCTATACTTATGGCTAACATCTCACAGAAGAGCTTTTGAACATTTACAGTAACTTCTAACCTTTACCTTCTCTAAGCATAGTGGCTCAAATCTTTTTTTCCCCTTAGACCTACCGAGAACTATTCTACTATCTTCTCCTCCTACCCTCTTCTCCTCTTCTTCCACCATAAACTCCTTTCTCCTCACCCTGTACCAAATCTCCCACAAACAGAAACAGAGGGAAAGATATTTGAGCTCATTCTTGAAGGATCAATGGGAGCTCACTTCCTGGAAAAGGTGGGAAAGAGTGTTTCAGACAAAGAAAACAAAGAAGAAGCAGGGCATTCTTGGAAGAATCACAAATGATCAAACCATGGAGAACATCTTGTTTTTATTCAAAAACCTGTTACAAAAGTATCTCCTCTGTGGAATGTTTCCTGGCACACCCCAACTCTTCCCGATCATCTTCTCACTATGTGTGCTCGCATGGAGCACATACCTCTATCAGATCAATATTAACTGAGCTAGAGCCCAGCCAGCATGGCTCAGTGGTTGAGCACTGACCTATGAACCAGGTGGTCATGGTACAATTTCTGGTCAGGGAATATGCCTGGGTTTTGGGCTAAATCCCCAGATGGGGGCATGCAGGAGGCAGCCAATCAATGATTTGCCCTCATCATTGATGTTTCTATCTATCATCTATCTATCTATCTATCTATCTATCTATCTATCTACCTACCTATCTATCTATCTATCTATCTATCTATCTCTCCCTTACTCTTTCTGAAATCAATAATATAGTTTTTTTGAGCTAGAAATTGTGCTAAGTGCTAAGAATATAGAAATAACAAACATAATTTTTACTTCCAAATTATGGAATAGAAAGGGGGAAAACAGAGGAGAACCAAGATGAGAATATAGGTAAACACCAGTTCTTGCTGCCTCCCACAGTCACATCAAAATTACAACTAAAATACAGAACAACCATCATTCAAATCAGAAATCTGGTTGATAGAAGTCCTACAACTACAGAAGTAAAGATGAAAGTATATTGATACTGATAGAAGGGGAAGAGGCACAGACTGGCCTGGTCCAACAGCTGCAGGTGGTGTTTTTTCAATCAGTAAGGGTATCTCAGATGCAAGGGCCTCCCATGAGAAGCTAGGGGTCCTAGCCCCACACCAGATCCCATCCCAGGGTTCCAGCGCTGGAAATATAAATCCCTATAACTTTGGGCTGTAAGAACCAGTGGAGATTGTGGCTCAGTGATATGAAGGCTGCTGGAGCTTCAAGCAATTCCTCTTCAAGGCCCAAAGCATGAACAAGGTACCATTTCTTCCAAGTTCCAGCACGAGGAATTGGCTTTGGGGGATCCAAGGACATATGAGCAGGAACTGGATTGTCTAGCATTGAGGCAAGAACCCCGAAGTGGCTTTCTCCCAGAAAGGGGTGCTCAC
Source organism: Antrozous pallidus (assembly GCA_027563665.1). Taxonomy (NCBI): domain Eukaryota; kingdom Metazoa; phylum Chordata; class Mammalia; order Chiroptera; family Vespertilionidae; genus Antrozous; species Antrozous pallidus. The sequence goes on from CM050527.1 coordinate 38,057,315, forward strand.
ATGGGTCATTGTTCTTATGCTGAGATTTCGCCATCACAGTGCTGACTGGCAGCCAAATATGAGCTTCCATCAGCCTGGCTCACACTTTTTACTCTTCTCTGGTGATTCCCTAAGACCCTGCCCTATCCAATTTTCAGCCCCACCCAAGCTGTTTGCAGCAGCTTTTTCATATGATTGTCCTGTCCTATCTCAGGCTTCAGACTTTCCTAAAATCCCTTAAACAAGCAGCTACTGGCATCGGCATTCCCCAAACCTATCAATAAGAGGCCAAGACCCAACACTAGCACCTGCCTGCTTTGCTTTACATCTGTGCCTTCTCTGGGTACATCAAAGCCCAATACAAATAGCAGCTATCTGCACATCTCTCTGTAGCCCCAGGCAATGGCTGACTTTGCACCTCCCAGGAGGGTCCTGAGCCAGTGCATCTGGTAGAGAGCTTCAGACCATACCAGATTACAACTCTACACATCCACAAGTGACACACTCAAGGAGCAGCCTCAGTGAGCACCAAAGCCCCACTAAAGCAAGTTCTGCTCCATGAGGATGTTTCCTACATAGCAGCTTTTCTGCTGTAGTCACAGCTGGTCCTCACAGCCAATTGGCCTGAAGGTCAATTCCTCCCAATGACGCCAAGAGCAATCAAGGCTCAACTAAAACAAGACTTTACACACAGCTCACGCAGGGGTGCACCTAGAGGGGCCAGCTCAGGTAACTGGGGAGGCTGAGACACTGGGCCCTACAGGATATCTACTACACAAATCCGGGAGACATGACAGATCTACCTAATACAGAAAAACAAGCACAAGGAAGCAGCTCAAAGAAACATATCACAAATAAAAAAAATGGAAGCAAGTAAACTATTAAATACAAAGTTCAAAATAATTGTTATAAGGTTGCTCAAGGGTCTTAATGTGAGCTTCAGGGGATTTAATGACAGCTTCAAGGGACTGAATGAGACTTTCAAGAATCTTTGTGAGAATTTCAAAGACATGAAAAAGGACCATTTAGAAATTAAGCATATACTGAAATAAAGAATAATCTACAGGGATTCAGCAATAGATGATTTTGAGAATCAAATCAATGATTTGGAATATGAGAAAGCAAAACACACCCAATCAGAACAGCGAAAAGAAAAAAGAATCCAAAAATATGATAGTGTAAGGAACCTTTGGGACAACTTCAAGGATACCAACATTCACATTTAGGGGTGCCAGAAGAAGGAGCTCTAGAGAGTGCAAGATATTTGAAGAAATAACGACAGAAAAGTTCTCCTACCTGGTGAAGGAAATAGACTTACAAGTAGAGGAAGCACAGAGAGTCCCAAATAGAGGAACCCAAAGAGGCTCATACCAAGACACATCATAATTAAAATGCCAAGGGTTAAAGACAAAGAGAATCGTAAAAGCAGCAAGAGAAAAACAGTTAGTTACCTATAAGGGAATGCCCATACCACTGTCAGTTGATTTCTCAATAGAAACTTTGCAGGCCAGAAGGAAGTGGCAAGAAATATTCAAAGTGATGAATAGCAAGGACCTATAAACAACATTACTCTACTCTCAAAGTTATCATTTAGAATTGAAGGTCAGGTAGAGAGTTTCCCAGATAAGAAAAAGCTAAAAGAGTTCATTACTACCAAACCAGTTTTACATGCAATGTTGAAGGGTATTCTTTTATTAAAATATTTTTTATTTATTTTAGAGAGAAAGGGAGAGGGAGAGCAAAATATGAACATCAATTGATTGGCTGCCTCATACACGACCCCCACTGGGGATCGAGCCCGAAACCCAGGCAAGCCTGAAACCCAGGCATGTACCCTTGACCAGAATCAAACCTGGGATCCTTCAGTTTACAGGCTAACTCTCTATCCACTAAGGCAAACAAGCTAGGGCTGAAGGGTATTCTTTAAATATAGATAGATAGATAGATAGATAGATAGATAGATAGATAGATAGAGATATAGATTTCAAAGAGGAAGACAGAGAGACAGATAAAAACATCAATGATGAGAATCATTGATCAGCTGCCTCCTGCACTCCCTACTGGGGATTGAGCTCACAACCTGGGCATGTGCCCTTGACTGGAATTGAACCCAGGACCCTTCAGTCTGCAGTCGATGCTCTATCCACTGAACCAGACCAGTTAGGTCAAAAGGGTATTCTCTTTTTTTAAATATATTTTATTTAGCTGAGACCGGTTTGGCTCATTGGATAGAGCGTCGGACTGCGGACTAAAGGGTCCTGGGTTCGATTCCGGTCAAGGGCATGTACCTTGGCTGTGGTGTTTCTCTCTCATCAATGTTTCTGACTTTCTATCCCTTTCCCTTCATCTCTGTAAAAAAATCAATAAAATATTTTTTTAAATATTAATATATTTTATTTATTTATTTATTTATTTTACAGAGAGGAAGAGAGAGGGATAGAGAGTTAGAAACATTGATCAGCTGCCTCCTGCACACTCCCTACAGAGTATATGCCCGCAACCAAGATACATGCCCTTGACCAGAATCAAACCTGGGACCCTTCAGATTGCAGGCCGATGCCCTATCCACTGAGCCAAACCGGTTAGGACCAAAAGGGTATTCTTTAAAAAGTGGAAGAAATGCTCACTTCAGCAGCAAATATACTAAATTTGGAACAATGCAGAGAAAATTAGCATGGCCCTTGATCAAGGATGACAAGCAAATTCATGAAACATTCCATATTTTGCACTGAGCTCTGATGGCCTGCCAGATTTGGGCTTTGGAGACCTGCTCCAGGCCTGTGCCTAGGCCTTCTGGGACTCCCATCTAATTTAAAAAAAAGTGGAAGGAGGAAAAAATAAAAAGATGAAAAATACGAACAATAAAAAGGCAATAAATACATATTTATTAATAATTGAATTTAAAAATAAATGAATAAGAAATCTAATGAATAAAATTAACTGATGAATAAAACAGAATCAGAGGCATGGAAACATAAAACAGTCTGACGAATCTCAGAGGGAAGGAGGAAGGGTGAAGGGGAGGCGGGAAGAGATTAACCTAACATCTTATATGCATGTATTCATTACCTATGGACACTGACAATAGAGTGGTGAAGGCTAGGAGGAGGTTATGGGGTTATGGGGAGTGAAGGGGGAGGTAGAAGGAGGGACATCTATAGTATTCTCAATAATAAAGATTTTTTAAAAAGAAAGGAAGAAAGGGGGTGAACAATCTTATAATTAGAACAGTTAGAAAGAAGTATTTGATATTGAGGTCACAGGATGCAATTAGTGGTTCAAGGACAATGTGGAGGCAAGCTCTATCCTAGGTCTTATTCACTGCACTGTTGGGGTTTTCCTCTCTTCTCTACAACCAGCGTGGAGAGAGAAGTAGGGTACAGTTACTGAGTAGAGGGGCTGGGGATTGAGAAATAATAGGAAAGAATAGATGACACAGAAGTAGAAAATAAAGCTGGGGGTGGGTGGAATCCCTGCTCTTTGATGGAGACAGAGAATTCCAACCCAAATGCAGCATGTTTATACTAAAACAGAAAAGGAGTTTCATATGAAAAGACTTAAAATCAAAGGAGCTTAAGTGGGCCCAGGCCCCGCTCATTCCCTCATTCCAGGGCTCGCCTGAATCTACATTTCAAGGGCCCTCCCCCCAACACCTGAAGCAAGTTAAAAGTCAGTACTGAGTAACTCATCCAACCCTTTTGGTGGATGTGTTTCTAAGTCGTGGCTTTGCCTGGCACCTTGGATTCAGCTGACACCGATTTAAAGAATGCTCAGGTGCTTTCCCTGGGGGCTGGCCCTCTACACTGCACCATAATTACTGTCTACCAGTCAGGTTTCTCTACCACATGCAGAGTCCCGAGGACCAATATGTCTTATTCATATTTGTATTCCCAGTTTTTAGCCCAGAAACTGGTACATAAAAGGAATCTAATAAATATGGTCTAAATTCCATAATTTCTGAGGCTTTACTCACTAAATTGGCATAGGACTGAGTAAATACAAGAATGAACAATTTTTTAAAATAAATTAATAATTGCTATCTATAAAAACAAAGAAACCTTAAAGAATGTGTTAGGTGAGGGAGGGTGTGCCCAGACTCCTTACAAAAAGGAATTGGTCTTTCATATCCTAGATGGAGAACCTCCAGAAGAAGGGATGAAGATGTGTTCTTTCACTCAACAAATATGCATTAAATACCTATTGTGTACCAAGCACTGTTTATAAGTGCTCAAAACAATGGACGAGACAAACAAAAATTCTTGCTTTCATGGAGCTTAATCTCTAGTGCTGTGGTTCTCAACCTTTCTAATGCCGCGACCCACAGGTTGAGAACCGCTAGCAGGGTCGCCTAAGACCATCGGAAAACAGATATTTACATTACGATTCATTAACAGTAGCAAAATTACACTTATGAAGTAGCAATGAAAATAATTTTATGGTTGGGGTCACCACAACATGAGGAACTGCATTAAAGGGTCACAGCATTAGAAAGGTTGAGAACCACTGCTCTAGTGGAAGGAAAAAAAGAATTTATAAAACCAAATACACAAATTATAAAGTCTACTGGATAGTAAATATGATGGAGAAAATCAAATTCAAAGGCAGCTGAGTACATAGGGTAAGAGCTAGTGATGAGAAAAGAATGGCCACAGAAGGTCTCTGAGAGGGAATATTGGCATGAAAGACCTATGGAGACAAAGAGTGAGACACATGGACACCAGGGAGAAACATTCCAGGCAAAGACAATTGTGAGTGAACCAGGCCTGACAATCTCAAGGAATAGCCAAGCCAGCGTAGTTTGAACAAAGTGAACACAGGGAACAGTTGTGGGACATTAGGTAGAAGAGAGAAAAATAACCAGAACATTTTGGTCTAAATAGGTCATTGTTATTATTTTGTTTTGTTTTGTTTTTGTTGTTTTAATATATTTTACTAAAATTTAACATACAGAGAGAAAACTGTACAAATCCTAAGTATCATCCTATCTAATAAAAGAGTAATATGCAAATTGACCATCACTCCAAACACAAGATGGCTGCCCCATGTGGTCAAAGATGGCTGCCACAAGATGGCCAGCAGGGGAGGGCAGTTAGGAGTAACCTGGCCTGCAGGGAAGGGCAATTAGGGGCAAATAGGATGGCAGGGGAGCAGTTAGGCATCAATCAGGCTGGCAGGGGAGTGGTAGGGGGTGATCAGATTGGCAGGCAGAAGCGGTTAGGGGCAATCAGGAAGGCAGGCAAGAGAGCAGTTGGGAGCCAGCGGTCTTGGATTGTCAGAGGGATGTCCAACTGCCCGTTTAGGCCCAAGGCTAAACGGGCAGTTGGAAATCCCTCAGCGAGTCCCAGATTGGAGAAGTGCAGGCTGGGCCGAGGGACACACACTCCCTGTGCACGAATTTTGTCTCAATGTATATAATGAGTACATTTGCGTATACAGACACAGGCCAAGAAATAGAACATTACCAGCTCCCCTCCCCCTAATTCTCCCTTTTGCTCCCTCCTACTTGTCATCCTTCCCACCTCCTCAATGGTAACCACCATCTTAACTTCAAACAGCATAGATTTGTTTTGCCTGCTTTTTAATTTTAAAATAAATGGAATCATATTATGTATTCTGTTTATATCTTTATATCTGAGGATTTTCTCTCAAGATTTTTCCTTGTGATGTTTTCTTATATGGTTTCAAGAGGGAAGAGTTAAGATGACAAATAATAGTATGTTAAGGTGCTGATGGAAAGGTGTGGTAGGCAAGTAGTACTGATGATGGCAATGTTCATATGCCTGGCATCCATAAGACAATTTAGGAAAAAAAGAGCTCCCCCAGGAGCTGAGTTTCAGGGTTCCTCCCCTATTCATATCCTCTTCTGAGGATAAAGAGATCTCAAGAAAGAATAAGGTCATGGTTATAGTTACTGGTTGTTTGATTCATTCAAAGAGATACTACTTTGTATTAAGCACAGTGCTGATTGGTTAGACAAACAAGTAAACAGAGGGCTACAAAAGAGTGTTATAATTGTTTAAGTATTTATCTAAGTATTTGGCAAAGGATGCCAAAGAAGCATCTTCTTTAAGAATCTTTGTGCCTGGCTGGTGGGGCTCAGTGGTTGAAAATTAACCCATGAACAAGGAGGTCACAGTTTGATTCCCGGTCAGGGCACACGCTCAGGTTGTAGGCTCAGTCCCCAGGAAAGGGTATGCAAGAGACAGCCATCAATGATTCTTTCTCTTCATTGATGTTTCTATCTCTCTCTCCCTCTCCTTTCTTCTCTAAAATCAGTAAAAATATTTTTTAAGAGAATCTTTGTGACTATTTCACCTTTTTTGCTCAAACATTAATGGTTTGAGATAAGCTCATTAGAATATGGCCACTATATATTCCTTTTAAATGATATTTATTATTTTTATGTGTATCTCTTCTACTAAGTATAAACTTTTTGAGAGTAGAAAAAATGACTTTTAGTATCCTGAAAAGAGCACAAAGTAGTTGGAGTCAAAGTATTTGAGTTTGAATTCTGAGTCATTCTTCAGCTATGTAACCCTGGGAAAATTATTAGTGAACTACTCTATACCTCAATTTTGTTATAAATTGAGATAGTAGCATCCATCTACCTACATCACAGAAATTGTTGTCGCCATCAAATGAAGTAATGTATAAAAAGAACTGTAAATTCTGATTATTATTCCTCTAAATATCAGAAGCCCGCTATGTTGGACACATATAGGTCATCAGTTAATGTTGAGGTTTAATTATAAATTATCAGTAAAAACTTATGGTTTTGGAATCTGTGGCAGAGAATTGATGTAGTTCCTTGTCCCCCTCTACCTTACGCCCAGAGAAAAAACTCAGGCTGGAGTCAGATAGTGTGTATGGCCGAGGATAACCAGCCAGTGTGGGAGAATAAACTGAGCCAGGATCATCTGGGCTAACAGCCCATTAACCAAGAGTGCCATACATGTTGTTGAGATGGAGCCTTTTTGATAGTCCATTTCAACCATTTCTCTTCTGTGTTTATAGGGAACACAGTTTCACAAGCCACAACACCCCCATTGCTGGTGAACGGGGTGCTTGGGGAGTCGGTAACTCTCCCCCTGAAGTTTTCTGCAGAAGGAGAAACCATCATCTGGCTTCATAATGGAAGGTCTATTATCATCATACTGAACAAGCAGGCAAAAGTCGAGGTGACTGATCCAGAAAATCGGAAAGATCGACTGAAAGTCATCCAGTTCTCCTCCTTGCAGATCAACAACCTGACAATGGCAGACAGCGGACATTACCGTGCCCAGATAACCTCCAAGATTTATGATTACTATCTGTCGATCTTCGGTGAGTCAAAGATTGGAGTTTAGGCTAAGAAATATTACATATTTTAATTATATATGACTGCAAATATGTGCAATAGCCTAGTAGTAAAGAATATGGCACTAGGAGCCAGATTGAGGGCCAGTGGCAAAGTAATTCAAGAGCATTGTACATGGCCAGTTAGTTGACAGAACTGAGAACGAACCCACGTCTTGTGACTCCCAACCCAAAAGCACCTCACTTCCCCCTCACACCACAAAATGGTTCATTTCAAACTACAAGTGTAAAGGAAGTGATGGAAGTGAAATATCTAGGATTTTGTTGCCATGTGCATTACATGTATTTGTCATGTATTCCTCACAAAAACTCCATTGAGATAGGTACTATTTATACCCCTGAGGCACAGTGTCAGTTACAGCAACACCCTACAATCACAGAGATAGTAAGTGGGAGAGCTTCCCACAGAACTGGCTGGTGTGATGTCTCCCTTTACACAAAGATTCATCTGACCCAGTAGCCAATGTACAGAACAGCAGTCTATGTAGAAAATGTTCTATAAGGATGAGAAATGTATTTTCTAGCAAGGTTGTTTAACTTTTTTTCCCCAACAGCTTGGGTCCTCAACATAAACTGATGGAAAGTATAATGAAATAGTTTATGAGTCAATGTCAGGAAAAGAAAGTCCTTCTAGTGATCAGTGATACCATGAGCGACAGGAAAGCTTATCTTTCTTGGGGAACTATGGTCACATTACCTCTTCCTTGTGTTTTCTCCTCTTCTGTCTGTCTCAAATATCTCTGCTTTTCTCTTATAAGGACACTTACTGGATTTAGGGCCCCCCTCAATAGACAATCCAGGATCATCTCATCCATCTGCAAAAGACCTTTTTTTCCAAATAAGATTCTTAGAATTAAAATATCATGTGTGTGTGGTGGGGAGTGGGAAAGGGGGGTCATCATTCAACCAACTCTGGATAATCACTGATCATCAAGGCAGAGGTAGGGCCCTGAAGAAAAGAGACACATCCATTGGAAAGTCTGGGAACAGATCCCATATCAGGCTCCATCACACCTGTAGAGACAACATTCTTCTGCCACCACGCAGAAGACCAAGCATGACTTCTGCATTAGCCACACTCCTGAGGCTCAATGTCCATCCCTTTTCAGGGTCTTTGAAAGTACCTATCCTTCAAAGGCACATACACAAAGAGATGTGCAAGCTACACCAACATGTCTTATAATAGCACAAAGGAATTTCAACTATATAGTGTTTTAAAACACTGACTAGCCCTAGCTGGTTTGGCTCAGTCAGCCTATGGACTGAAGGAACCCAGGTTTGATTTCAGTCAAGGGCTCAATCCCCAGTGGGGGGCGTGCAGGAGGCAGCCAATCAATGATTCTCTCTCATCATTGATGTCTTTATCTCTCTCTCCCTCTCCCTTCCTCTCTGAAATCAATAAAAATATTTTTAAATAAAATAAAACATTAACCAATTACTTCATATACTAGGCTAGGGATAGCAAAAAATTTATGTTAGGCCCTGATCAACTAATTGGGACTAACTTCTTAGAATTCATTGTTTTTGTTTATTTGTTTGTTTAAACATCTTTTATTTTATTTTCTTTTTGAAGAGAGGAAGGGAGAGGTATAGAGAGATAGAAACAGCAATGAGAGAGAAATATCATCTATCAGCTGCCTCCTGGATGCCCCCACAGGGGATTGAGCCCACAACCCAGGCATATGCCCAGACCAGGAATTAAACCAGTGACCTGTTGGTTCCTGGGTCAATGCTCAACTGCTGAGCTACACCAGTTGGACTAGAGTTCACTGTTAAAAAAGACATTGAGGCCATGTTAAGTTTATTTATTGAGTTAACAATATTTGTTGACTATGAACAACGTACAAGAAACTGTTTTAGGCACTTGAAATGTATCAGTGAGCAAAACAGACAAAGATGCCTGCCTTCATGGAGCTGATATTCTGGGTGGAGAGTAAGAGGAGGTAATAAACAATACAGCTACTGTATAAACAAATGACACAGTATGTACAAAAGCCATAAGTGCTGTGGAGAAAAAAAGAGATTAGAATAGCATAAGAGCATCAGGAGTGCTGACAGGGAGTAGGGAGTAATTTTAGAGGCTCATACTAAGCCTCATTGGGATGATGACATTTGAGCCAAGACCTGTTGGAGGTGTGGGAGTAAGCCATGAAGATATCTGGATGAAGAACATCCAATACATGTATGTACTCTCTTGTGCCTTGCATGTTCAAGGAACATCAAGAAGCAAAGTAAGGAGAGAGTAATAGGAAATAAGGCTCAGTAATAAAATTGAGGGCCACATCATATAAGGCTCTGAGAATCAACATAAGGACTTTTTTTGGCATACAATATGAATTTAATAAATGTCAGTTATTACATTGCCCATGCGCATAAGGACTTTTGATTCTAAATTTCAGTCAGGTTGGGAACCATTGGAGGGTTTTACAGAGAATTAATATGATTTGACTTATTTGCTTAAAAGATCTCCTGGCTGCTCTGTTGCAAATAAATTGCAAGAAACAAATGTGGAAGCCACTGGACCAATAAGGAGGCCATTGCGACAATCCAAGCAAAGAGATTATGCTGGCTTGGACCAGGATGGTAGCAGGGGAAGTGGTGAGAAGTGCCTGGATTCTGGGTATTCCTGGCTATTGGATGACGTTGTTATTGAGTAAGATGGAGAAGGCTGCAGATGGGACAGGTTTTAGAGAAAAAAACAGGAGTTCTTTTGAACATGTTGAATTGGAAATACACGTTATGTCCAAGTGGAAATGTCAAGTAGGTGGTTACAAATTCATCAAGTGGAAAAGGTAATAATACAGCGTTTTGGTCAACCATGAACAAAGGCTGAGGGAGATGTGACTTTTATGCCAAATATTTGCCATTGCTGTGCTAGGCTCTGTCTTATTTAACCCTCATAATGACCTAAACAGTATTATTGCCCAGTTTTACAGATGCTTGAAACAATTAACAATCTAGTCATGGTCGAGTAACCATTAAATAACTAAGTAATGATTCTAACCCACGTTCTTAACTCCAAATCCAACATTCTTGCTGCTACATAAAAGCTCCATTCTGGCAAGATAGATTCCACTAGTCCTGTACAGTTAACTAAACTTAAAGCATTACTCTGTCTCTTCTAATCAGACAGTTGGAGTCATTCTGTTCTTTGCTGGGTCATCTTAGGCCAAGTCTAGGTCAGAGACCTTTTCTGTACTGTTCCCATATCCCCATTGATCCATATTTTTCAGGTTCCTTATGCCTTTCTACTGATATCTCACTAGTCAATATTTCTGATCTCTGCTCTTATAAATTTCTGCAGTAAATGCCTTCTCAAATGCCTGAATATATTGTACTTCTTTGCTGCCCAGAATAACGTGCTTGCTCTCTGTTTCTTCACTTCTTTCTTCCCTAATGTTTTGGTTCTCAACGTGTCCTTTTCTGTCTTGCTGGCATTCTGCATCAGGGTCTCTTTGTCACCACTGGAGCCAGCATCATATGCAATGAGGAGCAGAATTCCTGTAGACTTGTGGAAAGTATAGTTCTCCCAGAAAGATCAGCTCCCATCTTCCATTCTAGCTAAGGATTTCTGATTATGGATGAAAAGGGCTCTTGTGCCTGGCTCTGTTTTCTCACCTGGCTAAGGTAGGGCTGACCCTCAGCTTACTCTCCAAATTGTTTTTACACAAGGAGTAAAAAATAAAGGCTATAAAGGATTCCAGGAATAAACTAAAGTGCAGAGAAGTAAGGTGATCCACCTCAAATGACCCAACTAGTTGGTGGCAAACTCAGCCTTTCACTTTTCATTTCTCACACTGGCTTTTCTGTCTCATACTAATGTCCCTCATCATTTGGTCACCCCAGACCTTGATCCCATCAATTAGACAACATAAACAACGTTATTTACAGAGTATATAGATCATAGCATACAGCAGAGTGTCGGATAGAATACAGAAACATTGAAGGAAAGGGTATTTTTAACAGAGGACTGAGCCAAACCTTTTGTTCTTAACCTGGGTCTTTTCTCTCTCTGCACACAGGACGACTGAGGAACTTACAAGTGGCTAATCACACTCAAGTCTTTGAGAATGGGACCTGTGAGATCCAGCTGACCTGCTCTGTGGAGAATCCAAATGACCATGTCTCACTCGGGTGGCAGGTCCCAGGAAACACAATTCTGGAGGAAGCAAACCTCACTATCTCTTGGGATCCTAAGAATTCCAGTGAAGAGATATACACTTGCATAGCTAAGAATCCTGTCAGCAATTTATCTTTCTCTTTCTCTGTCCAAAGTCTCTGTAAAGGTAACTGTCTGTCTCAGGTCTCTCTGAAAGCCTTGAGCAGCTCTAGGGTGTGGTGTGACCACATGACTGACATGATTCCCAAAATAGCAGCCCAATAGGAGGCAGCCAAAAATGCTGGGAGACATTCAATGTCTACCCCCAGAGATCTCACCTTCCTTCCTCACTCCACCCCACTCCTAACCCTCCTGCAACACACTCAGAGCCCAAGAGCAAAGTCCTTAGGAAGGCAGAATTGTTTCCTTCTCCTGGCTCTATCTGGCCTGCCCTGTCTCCCACCCCCAGAAATCCTGCCCAGAGCCCCAGAGCTTCTGGGTTTAGATGAACCAACCTTGCCCCCAAAAGTGGCCTAGAAGAGGTTAAGTGTAGGCTCTGAGAAGGACCCGGAGCCTTACTCAATTGTCCTAAATGCAACTTCTTTTTTTTTTTTCTTTTCAGGTGTTTTTAACGAAGAAAATCAATCCTGGATTATCATATTGAGTGTACTAGTGTCTGTTTTGATCCTTATCATTGTTTCCTGGTTTGTTCGGAGAAAAATAGTAGCAGGTTTTCGTTCTTCTTGTCTCTTCTCCAAGGTTTAAGAGACTTTGAGTCTGGGGTTCCCTTTACCTATCTTTTGGAAGACAGGGAAAGAAAAGAGCTAGTCCACTAGGACAACACCTACCCTGTTTCCCCGAAAATAAGACAATGTCTTATATTAGTTTTTGCTCCCAAAGATGCACTAGATCTTATTTTGGGGGATGCCTTATATTACAGTGAGTAGGTCTTATTTTCGGAGGATGTCTTACTTTCGGGGAAACAGGGTAGGGTGTAACCCCGCACCTGCTGATTTCCTGAGAAGTTGTCCTACTGGAAAGTGTAGGTCCTCAGGTCCTGCCTGCCTTTCCTTTTCTGGTCTCCTCCTACCACATATTCTAGAGAGATACCTATGGAGCTAAAAGGGTGGAAGATCTCTCTCATTACAGTCACAAGTTTCTATTTACTTGATTTTATTTTTCAGGTTCCTTATGCCTTTCTACTCAGCAAACTGAGAGTCCTGGTGAGTTTCTAGACTCTTAATTCCCAATCATAAAACAGCTGGGAATGGCCACATTGAAGAAGAAGGAGGCCAGGCAGAGGGCTGGATCTTTGAAGAGGGTGGAGTCAGAATGCCATTACTCAGATGGACCAGATGGCACAAGGGGAGAACCTATCATTGTGCACGTTTGTCCCCTGTACAAGCATCTGGACAGTCACTGACACAATTTCTTGGAGTGGGATTAGGGCCATTCCCTACCCTGCTGATAGAAAAACTAAGTGCCAGTGAAAGGGCCCATGGCCTGTCCACTATCACCCAGCAAGTCCAGGCCAAGTGTAGGATGAAAGCATCAAAGGCCCAAGACAAACTGCCTGACCCCATCACTCTGTTCATCTAGGGTTTGGGAATTGAGTAAAAACAATCAAAAGAGAAAATGTGATAGATACACTGGAATGCAGACTCTGAACTCAGATTAGCACTGAGTCTCATTTCCTGGGGGAGAGATATAGAATGTCATGTGTAGAGGTCATGGCATGATATTTGGCATCAGAAGGTATGCATTTAAGTTCCTTATTCTGTCACTTCCTGTATAATTTTGTGCCAACTCTAATTGAATTTTCTAAGCCTACAGTTCCTTATTTATAATAATAAAAGCATAATATACTAATTAGACCAGATATCCTTCCGGACAAAGCCAGGGCTGCAAGGGAAGCCCAGGTCCTGGGTGCCCGAGGGAAGCCAGTGCCAGCAATCAGGGGAAGGAAGGCCTATTCTTGCGCGAATTTTGTGCACTGGGCCTCTAGTCTCTAAAATAATCAAACCCAATGTAAGGACCTCTGAAAAGTTTAATCATGTGTATGTGAAATAATCCAGCTCCATTACCCTGCCCAGTGAGGTTTGCTAGCTCATAAGTACATGGTACTATTTGGTCCTAGGAGCTTCCTTCCTCACATGGGAATTTAACAGGAGGCTGAATCTTTAGGGTATCTCAAGACTATGTGCCCCCAAGAGATGAGGTCAAAAATAGATCACATGATTGAGAAGTTTCTGGTTCAACTCAATTCCAAAGACTGTCAAAAATGAATGAACCTTAAGGAATGGCAATGCCTTGAATAACTGCATCTTCAGGACCAGAAAGTGTCCCGGGGTAGGCAAGGTCCTGGGAGAATGCTTTTGCAACTGACTGTGCCTCTCTGTGTTTTCAGCAGAGACCTCAAGGGACTCAGGGAATGATCCTACCCATCCAGACAACACTGTGTACGCTCAGGTCACTCATCCAAACGAGGTGAGTCCTTTCAGCTTTATACTCCATCATTGGCATTATTTTTATAGTCATTATTCAAAGACTTGTCACCACAATCATTTGACTAATCCAAATGAGGTACACCATTGAGGAGCAGAGAAGGCTACAGATAGCTACAAAGTGCTACGCAGGGTCATTCCAGCCCCAACTGCTCTCACCCTAATGGAATGTTTACTCATACCCTTTGCTACACTGCTCTCTAGCTGCCTAATGCATCAGGAAGTCTGGTCCCTTCAGCTTAATTACAAGCTGCCTGCAAGTGAAAATTATGTCTTCCTCTCTCTTCCCCTATGTCTTATCATGATGCTCAGTAAATATTTGCTGAGTGGATCAAAGTTCCATTAAGTTTGAGAGTTTCCAAAAGAGACAGATCGGTAGCAGGAAAAAGAGCAATACTCAGAAGTAGTCTCTCAAGAGAAGAGGGACAAGAATTTGCAACCCCTTCACAGTAGAGGGCAATAAAGACAGGAGTAGCCTTCAGTCCTCCACACCCTTCTAACAACATAACTGGAAGGCCTTGGTCAGGCATCAACAATTCCCACCACCTGCAACCGGTACATTTCTAAAGAACACAGTACATCCTGGCAGGTAAGTTTCTATGTCATCTGAAAACAAGTCTAGAGACTCATCATTCTCCAACTGACGGAAGCAATAGTCTAGCTATAAATCTTTGATTCCCTCATACAGCCCCTCACAGGTATTTGTAAAGCAGGTTCCTTGAAGAAAGGGAACATGAAGGGAAACTCTTGTTCAGATATTTCTTGTTTTGTGTTTTTTTATTGTCGTTGTTTTTTCTTAATCCTCACCTGAGGATATTTTTGCATTGATTTTTAGAGAGAGTTGAAGAGAGAGGGAAAGACAGAGAGAAATATCGATGTGAGAAAAACATATCAATTGCTTGTCTCCTGTACGAGCCCTGACTAGGTCCTGGGAGGAGTCTGCAACCGAGGCACGTGCCTCTGAAGGGAATCCAACCCAGGACCTTTTGGTCTGCAGGCTAACATTCTATCCAGTGAGCCAAACCAGCTAGGGCTTATTCAAATACTTCTATTGTCCTTCCCATTTCCTCTTGAAGACAAGATGACTCACTCTCAAGAAACTAATCTGCAAATTTAACTTTTTCTTTAATGTAAAATTGTACTTTGGAGAGTTTTGGAGATCTTGAAAACACCCTATATATTTCTTTAATTAATTTTAAATGGTAAAACCTCTGAGCACAGGGGACTTCTGTTATTGCTATATTTTGTATTCCAAGCAGAGCCACTCTTAATACAGATGTTTCTCCTCCAGGTTCCCCCTGTTTGCAGAGAACCCAATGATTTGATGACCAGGTTAGAACCAAAGGGATAAAATAGAGCAGGCAGCACCATCCAGGTATAGCCAGTAGAGATCTGAGACAAAAGGTAGTGGAGTTGGGTTCAGGACAAAAATGTTTCCTTTTCTTCACAACACTTGCTAAGAAAGTCACCCTTCTGTCTTTGGTTCTTGATCCCAGTGGTTTGCTGGGGTGTGCTTCTGTTTGGGGGACAGAAAATGCCACTAAACTCACAGGTTTGAGAGCTGGTGGTGTTTGGTGTCTAGCTCCTCTTGCTAAGCACTCCCTAGCCTTCCTCCCGGAGAACTCTGTCAAACTTCCTTTCTCTGGGAATATATCTTTGCATGAGTATCTCTTTGTCTGTGTGAGCCAAATGAGTATGATTCCTTTTTATAGAAAATGGAAATCCCAATGCCTATGAAAAATAATGATTCCTCTACAATTTACTCCACAATTTGTCAACCCAAACAGGTAAGCCCATGATTGTCCCATGTTCTTACATGCTTACCTCTCTCATCAGACCTATGACTTTGCAAAGAAAGCAAAAGTTAAGGAGCCATTTAGCTGGTTTGGCTCAGTGGATGGAGCATCGGCCTGCAGACTGAAGGGTCCCAGGTTCGATTCCAGTCAATGGCACATGCCCTAGTGTGAGCTCCATCCCCAGTAGGGGGCATGCAGGTGGCAGCCAATCAATGATTCCCTTTCATCATTGATGTTTCTACCTTTCCCTCTCCCTTCTTTTCTGAATTTAATTATATGTGTGTGTGTGTGTGTGTGTGTGTGTGTGTGTGTATACATATGTGTGTGTGTGTATAAAATTAAATTTGTGTATATATATAATTAAATTTGTGTGTATACACACACACACACACACACACTAGTGGCCCAGTGCACAAAATTTGTGCATGAAGGGGGGTTCTCTCAGCCCAGCCTGCATCTTTTCCAATCAGGGACCCCTTTGGGGATGTGTGACCCCTAACCACCTCTGCCTACCTGCCTGATTGCCCCTAAGTGCTCCCCTGCTGGCCTGATTGCTCCTAACGGCCTCTGCCTTGCCCCACACCTGGGACTCAGGCTTCCCTCCCTCTGGCCAGCTATAGGCATCCAGGACCTGGGTCAGCTTCACTCACACTGGCCACAGCCACAGACACCCACAGGCACCCAGGACCACAGGGCATGCTGCCTAACCCCAGAGCCGGAAAGGGCCCCAGCCCCTCTATGTGCCTGCCTGGCTGAGTCCCAACACTCTGACTGCCGTGGCTTAAAGAACTTTGCCATATATGTTCTCCCCAGCCTCCTGGGGAGAGGACGTGAGCTGAGAAACTGGAGATGCTGCAGCCCCGCTGAGGGCGCGCCTTCCTCAGCATCTCCAGAAGCTGGAGCACCTGGCTGGTGGGAGCTGTGGTGGGAAGGCTCCCGGCTCCGATCCTGGCCTGAGGAGGCGGGGAGCTACGGAGTGTGCGCGGTGCTTGGGGAAAGGGTGACCTTACTGGACTCGCACACACTACCACTGACAACCGCATGAGGTCATGGAGACTGAAGGAGCAGAGAAATGCATCCAGAACTGGGGGGTCCTGTACCAACCCAGCAAGCGGGCGCCTCTCCAACAGCACACCTCGCAGACAGCGTGCCCCACAGCACCAGGCAGGCCTCCCACAGCCGTCCCTACCCTCTGAGGGGCCCCCACCTGTGCCGCTGCCGCTGCCATTGCCTCCCAGCCTGAGGAGCCCACTTTGTCCCGCCCCTCCGCAGGGCCCCGGCCTGGGGAGGGCACGCTGCACCAAGGCCATGCCCCTGCATGCCTTGCCGGCCTTGCCTCCCGTCCTGCTGGCCATGCCCCCTGCTCCTGATTGGCTGGTAGCATAGCCAATCAGGAGCCAAGATACAGTCACATTTGCATGTTACTCTTTTACTAGATAGGATACACACACACACACACACACACAGTGTGTGTGTGTGTGTGTGTTAAGGAGCCATTTTATAGATGAATAATGCCAGCAGAATATAAAATGTCTCAGGACATCACCAAAACATATCCAAAAAGTTTTGTTGTATTAGGATCACCATGCATATCTGAGTTTTCAGCCTACTTTGTTTTAATTCTGCCTTATGCTATCTATCAATATTCCTATCTGCCTTCTGGTGCTCTCCAGAGCTCCTCTGTAGCCATGGGGTCTGGCCTGGGGCTCTGGGCCTTATTAACCCATTTCATTTTCCTCTTTTTCCCATTAAAGTAAGTCCATTCCTTCCAGGGCAACTGTTCTTGACAACATCGTCTAAGTTGCTGAAATGTTTCAAAGGAATTCAGAAGTGATACATATATTTCTGACCCCATGGAAGACAACAGAGCTGGATTTCTGCCTGAAAACAGAATTTGAATATCTAGGATTATCATGTCCAGTCCTTCAGACTTGAACCTGCTTACCTAGGTCAAACACCAGTTAACTGCCACGTGTCCAAATTTGCAATGGATATTATAAAAAATATATATGGATGCATATTAGTATAACCAATGGACACAGATACTGGGGCGGTGGGGGCTTGCCTGGGGAAAGAAGGGCTGGGGAGAGGGGACAATTGGGAAAAAGAAGATATGCAAAACTTTAAACAATTTAAAAAAATAATAAAATTATATATATATATATACACATATATATATTTCACAACTCAGGTGTTCTTAAATATTTTCAGCTGAAAATTCTCACAAAATAATGATTTTAAAGTTGGTCAGGCCTGCGACTTGGGGAAAGACACACGTGGCGTGTGGGGAAGGGTCACCACTTGCGTCTACAGACACTTACGACATACAGTGGGTTAAGGAATAACGTCATTTGCAGCCTGTGATCAAAATAACAATTTCTAATCTGCTCCAGGACAAAACACGCTTCAGATAACATGACTTTCCCTTTGGTAACTAAGCAAATGAAGGTATGGTTGATGGAGAGACTCTAATCCAGAAGACAACACTTCTAGAAAGCAGCAGAATTGTGACACATGAGTATCGCTTTGTCTGTGTGAGCCGAATAAGTATGGTTGCTCTGGGAGAGAGCACAATGTGTTGATTATGTGTGTTGTCTTTGGAATTGGACAGACTCCTGCTCAAATCATGTGCTAGACATATCTCCTGGGACGTGCTACCTAAGCTCTTAGAGCTTTGGTCTCCTAAACTGGAAAAGGAGGATGGAAATACATCAGCCCTATTATTCAAACCAGGAGCCTGAATTATCTTGACTCCAGCTTCTCTATCACCAGCCCTTTGGACTCTACCTCCAAATATACATCTGAACCTTATTGGCTTCTGTACCAATCTTCAACCAGCATCCTACATCCAGTCATTATCATCTCTAACCGGGAATGCTACAGTAAACCCTGAACAACTCTCCCCACTTTTGCTCTTACCTCCCTCTACCCCATTTTCCAAAAGACAGCCAGAGTAGTATTTTTAATATAAATAAGATCTTTCACTTGTCTGCTTAAAACTCTGCAATATTTCTCTATGCACTCAGAATGAAATTGCATCTCCATGACCCTGGATGGTCTCTGGCCCATCTCCAGCCTCAGCTATTATCACTCTCCCACCACTATCTCTGTTTATGTTCCCTGATCTCCTTTCAGCTCCTCCATTAAAGCAAAGAGTTCTTTAAGGTAGAATTATTCACATCTGCATCAAGGCTCTTCCACTGCCTGCTCGGCTCCTCCTCATTCTTTAGGTCTCAGCTTATATATGTCACCTTCTCAGCCCTCTCTATCCGGGTGCTCTCCCCATTTTTCTGTCACACTGCCGTGTCATTTCTCATATGGCAAACATATTTATTTTTATTGGTTTGCTAGTAAATGTGAGTTTCTCCTGCTATACCATAAACTTACCAGGAATAGGGACCATAATAATTTTATTTATCACTGTTTCCCTAGCACCTAACACAATATCTAGCACATAGAAAATGTTCAACAAATACTTTAAATAGATGACTGAATGTATTATAAAATTGTGTGAGAATTAAATAATATAATGTACCTGATGTCTTCAGCATAGTGCTTAGCTCATAAAAGTGTTCAATAAATGTTAGTTACTGTTGTTATTAAATTACATTCTCCTGAACTGACAGATTTTCTCACAAACCTTCAAAAAATACGAAAAAAGAGAAGATACATTTTTTGAGCCCTGCTTTCTTATCATTTCCTGTCTTTTCTCTGCTCAAATTCTCATATTCCCTTCTTTTACCCCATTTGATAAATAATGCTCTTCTTCCCCTTGGAAGAATGTCATGATATTTTGTGGGTTCAATATATTTTAATGTCTTTTTTTTTTAAAGAAACTCTTTATTGGGGTATAATTAACATACCAAAATTACACATTTAATGCATATAGCTGATGTGTTTAGATAAGTATACATTCATAAAACCACAACCACCATCAATACTATAAAGATATCCATGCCCTCCAAAAGTTTCCTCTACACTTTTTTTTAATTTGTCATTTTTGTGTGTGTGATAAGAATACTTAACATAAGATCTACCCTCTTAGCAAATGTTTAAGTATAGGATACAATATTGTTAACTACAGACACTATGCTGGACAATAAATCTCTGGGACTTATTCCTCTTACATAACTGAAATTTTATATCTTTTGATCAAGACCATCTGTATCCTCCCCCGCCCTCACTTATCCCCTGGTAAACGCCATTCTCTCTCTGCTTCTATAAGTTTAACTTTTAGATTTCTCATATAAGTAGGATCATATATTTCTGTGTGTGTGTGTGTGTGTGTGTGTGTGTGTGTGTGTGTGTATGGCATATTTTACTTAGTATAATGTCCTCCAGGTTCATCCATGAATTTTTTTATTGATTTAAGAGTGGGAGAGGGAGAGGGCCCACCACCAACAGTGTATAGGAGTTCCCTTTCCTCCACATCCTCACCAATGCTTGTCATTTTTTTACTAGAGGCCCAGTGCATGAAATTTGCGCACTGGGGGAAGGAGGGTCCCTCAGCCCAGCCTGCATCCTCTCACAGTCCAGGACCCCACCTCGGGGATGTCTACCTGCCTGCTTGGGATGGGGCCTAAGCCAGCAGTCGGATATCCCCCTCACAGTATGGGATCCCTCTTGCAGTCTGGACCCCTCGCTCCTTACCGCTTACCTGCTCACTTCTTCTTACTGCTTGGCTCATTGGTCCTTAGCGCTGCTGTGGAGGTGGGAGAGACTCCCGCTACCACCACTGTGTTCGCTAGCCATGAGCTTGGCTTTTGGCTGAGCGGTGCTCCCCCTGTGGGAGCACACTGACCACCAGGGGCAGCTCCTGCATTGAGTGTCTGCCCTCTGGTGGTCACTGCACATCACAGCAACTGGTCATTCCACTGTTCAGTCAATTTGCATATTAGGGTTTTATTATATAGGATTTAAGTTTTTGTATAGCCATTCTAACAGGTGTGAGATGATAGCTCATTGTGGGTTTGATTTGCATTACCCTAATGAGTAGTGATGTTGAGCACCTTTTCATATATTTATTGGCCACTTACCTGCCTTATTTGAATGAATGTCTATTCCAATCCTTTACCCATTTTAAATTTGGATTATTTGGCTTTTTACTATTGCGTTTTCGGAATTTCTCATATATTTTGGTGTGTCTTTTTTTAAAAATGGGGGAGGGAGAGGAAGAGAGAGAAAAACACTAATGTGAGAGAGATATATCTTCTGTTGCCTCCTATTGACACCCCAACTGGGGATTGAATCCACAACCAGAACAAGTGACCTGACTGGGAGTAGAACTGGTAACCTTTCAGTGCGTGGGATGATGCTCAACCAACTGAGTCACACCAGTGTGCTATATTTTTAATATGAATCCTTTATCAGGTGGATGGTTTGCAAATGTTTTCTCCCATTCCATAGGTTGCCTTTTCATTTTGTTGTTTTCTTGCTATGAGGAAGCTTTTTAGTTTGATGTAATTCCATTTCTTTTTTTCTGCTTTGTTGCCTTTACTTTTGTTGTCAAATTCAGTAGATCATTAGTAAGACCAATGTCAAGAGGCTTTTCTCCTGTGTTTTCTTCTCAAAGTTTTACAGTTTCAACTTTTACCAAAAAAGCTAGGAAATACACTTGAAGCTGTTAGTGAATGTCTTATACTTTATTAGGAGTCTCTTAGCCCAGGCCAGTGTGGCTCAGTGGTAGATCGCTGGCCCTGTGCACCAAAGAGTTAAGGGTTCCATCCTGGTCAAGGGCACGCACCCAAGTTGTGAATTTGTTCCTCAGCTGCAGTCAGGGCATGTTCAGGAGGCAGTCATTCAATGTGTCTCTCTCACATCTCTCTCTCTCTTTCTTTTTCTCTCTCTCTCTCTCTCTTTTTCTCTCTCTCTCTCTCTCGTTCCCTACCCTGCCCTCCTTCAATTTTCTCTGGGGAAAAAAAGAACTCTTAGAAGTGTGAGTGTTTGCCAATACAAGAGCCTATTTCTAGAAATGATGAAATGTTCTTGCCAATCAAGATGATGACAATTTTTCTGTTCGGGTCCAAGTTCGTTGTCTCCCAAAATCAAAGAATGAGGTCATGAAGAAAGAGATAGTAAAGTAACAAAGCTCTCTGCTGCAGAGAGAGTCCCAAGCAGGTTGCCATGGAAACTTCCTTGTCTAGGGGTTCATATGTGCCCTGCTAACTTCTCATTGGTAGGTTTGAAGAATTCTGCCCTAATATCAATACATTTTAACCCAGGATTAATTTAGGATTCCGGCTTAAGACTCCCACCTGGGGTTGCAGTCCAGGACAAGGGCCCTTTGTTCTTGTGATTCCACATGGGACAGGGTGTGGCCAAGGGACTGGTCTCTGCTCCCACCCACAGGAGTCAGTCTCTCCTCTCCTTTATTCTCCTCTCACTCTAGTCCTGCCCCTAAGTGCCCAGCAGCTTCTATCGCCTCATGAAAAATGCGAATTACTTACTTTTCAGTTGTCACTAAATAAAAATCAAGGTTTCTAAGAGTTAGGAGTTGTATAGTTTTGGTGATTGTAAGTATAAGGTATGGAGCTATTTTTCAAAGGAAAAGGAAGAGAGTAAGTTGTTCTAAAGCTGATTATTTCTGAACTAGGGGCCCAGTGTACGAAATTTGTGCACAGGAGAAGGGGGATCCTTCAGCCCAACCTGCCCCCTCTCAGATACTGGGAGCCCTCAGGGGATATCCTACTGACCATGCAACCCCAGCCTACCCAAGGCCAAAAGCCTCTGGCCGAGGCTTTCATCCTTGGGCAGGAGACCTCGGACAGGGGACCCCAGCCAGCAATCGCCCTGCCATCGGGCTAATTAAATCCATAACCAGCCTGGCCCAACCTGTCCAAGGCATCGCCCTGTCATGGGGCTGATGGATCACTGCTGGTCCCGCCCCAGCCCTGGCCTGCCATTGGCAGCAGCCATCTTGCTTGGGCATTAATTTGCATATCGCTTCTGATTGGCTGGTAGGCGTGGCTTATTGGGTGTAGCAAAGGTATGGTCAATTTCCATATTGCTCTTTTATTAGATAGTATGGGTAAGAAGGTTTGTGAAAGTTGTAGAAAGGATTGTGAATGCTACAGATGTGTTGCGAAGAGAAACCTTGAAAGGGAATTATAGGTTAGTTGAATAATGAATTTAATTAATGAAATAAACTTAAAAGATCAAAAGTAAGCTAATATGAAGTTGGAGTTTGGTTCTTTTCCACTTTGTTAGAAGGACAAAGATTTTCCTCTTGTTTTACAGATATAAGGAGACATTTTTAAAAGCAATTTGGTAAATTAGATATTTTTCTACTTACCTAATCCCTTCAGACTTTGGCAATTCTTAACCAGTGAGTCATGACAATATGTTTCTTTGCATGAAATGAGTAAGACCAGTTTCCAATTGTGATTTTACTAACCAAGGCTTTGACTGGAATATCATGTCTGAGAGAGACATGGATTCTGGCTGTCAGCAAAAAGCCTTAAGGAATGAAAACTGACTTAGCTGTTGTTAATCCTCACCCAAAGATATGTTTCCATTAATTTTTAGGGAGAGTGGAAGAGAGAGGGAAAGACAGAGAGAAACATCAATGTGAGAGAAACACATTGATTGGCTGCCTCCTGCATGAGCCCCAACCAAGGCCAAGGCCAGGGAGGAGCCTGCAACCGAGGTACATACCCTTGACCAGAATCGAACCCAGGACCCTTTGATCCACAGGCCAATGCACTATCCAGTGAGCCAAACTGGGTAGGACTGAAGACTGACTTTAAAGCTAACAAGAAGCCTGTGGAGAAATGGCCTGGTACCTTATTTATTCACTAGAGGCCCAGTGCATAAAATTCTGAATGGATAGGGTCCCCAGTGGCTGTCGGCTGCTGGCCAGGGCCTTCCTTCATTCCACACTGCCCCCTGGTAGTCAGCACTCATCATAGTGGGTGACCAAACTCCCGGTCGGTCAAACTCTGGAGGGGACACTTTGCATAGTAGACTTTTATATAGATACTAGAGGCCTGATCCTAAACGGGCAGTCGGACATCCTTCTCACAGTCCAGGACTACTGGCTCCAAACTGCTCATCTGCCTGCCTCCCTGATTGCCCCTAACTGCTTCTGCCTGCCAGCGTGATCACCCACTAACCACTACCTTGCCAGCCTAATTGATGTCTAACTGCTCCCCTGCCAGCCTGTTTGCCCCCAACTTCCCTCCTCTGCCAGCCTGGTCACTCCTAACTGCCCTCTCCTGCTGGCCTGATCGCCCACCACTGCCCTCCCCTGCAGGCTTGATCACCTCCAACTGCCCTCCCTTGCAGGCCTGAAACCTCTCAACTGCCCTTCCCTGCTGGCCATCTTGTGTCCACATGGGGCAGGATCTTTGACCACATGGGGGCAGCCCTCTTGTGTGGTGGAGTGATGGTCAATCTACAAATTACTCTTTTATTAGATAGGATAGAGGCCTGGTACATGGGTGGGGGGCAGCTGGTTTGCCCTGAAGAGTGTCCTGGATCAGGGTGGCGGTTCCCTTGGGGCATGGAGTAGCCTGGGTGAGGGGCCTGTGGTGGTTTGCAGGCTGGCCACACCCCCCAGTGACCCAAGCAGAGGCCTTGGGATCTGGGATTAATTTATGTTCTACAATTGAAACTTTGTAGCCTTCTGCTTGCTCCGTGGAGGCACTCATTTCTGTTTGGGTTTATTTAAATTATATAATTGAAACTTTGTAGCCTAGAGTGGAGGCCTAGGCACTAGGGCTACAGAAGCTTGGCTTCCTCCATCACCCGGGCAACCCTAGCCTCTGCTCTCTCCAGCTCTGTGGCTGCCGCCATTTCTGTTGGGATAGATCTTCTATAATTGAAACTTTGTAGCATTGAGTGGAGGCCTAGGTGGGCAATGGCAGGCAGAAAGCTTGACTTCCTCCATTGCCGGTGAAACCCAAACCTCCCTCCTGCTTTCAGTGGCCACAGTCATCTTGGTTGGGGTTTATTTGTTCCTGATTGGCTTGTGGGCATGGCTATTGGGCATGGCTTGATCAGAGGCATGGTCAATTTGCATATTACTCTTTTATTAGATAGGACTAGAGGCCTAATGCACAGAGATTCATGCAAGAATGGGCCTTTCTTTCCCTGGCTGCCAGCATGGCCTTCACTCTGGCTGGAGCTGCCTTTCCTTCTTCCCATGCTGCCCAGAGGCCTGGAGCAGCTGGGGCAGTGTGGAATGCCTGCATCGTTGCCATGGAGACAATGCAAGCATCCCACCCTGGCTGCTCAACTCCTGTGTATGCAAATTAACCCACCATCTTTGTTGGGTTAATTTGCATACTCACTCCTGATTGGCTGGTGGGTGTTGCAAAGCTGTGGTCAATTTTCATCTTTCTTTTTTATTAGTGTAGTTGGGTCATAGCAGTCTTTCCAGGTAAGGAATGAAGGGTGTGTTCCTGAGAGATGGCAAGAAAGGAACCTCAAGATATTTTGAGAACCCTCAGAATTTGAGGAATTCACCCAAGTCTATAGGTATTTGGCAACCAGGTGGCTTAGCTTATTTGCCCTGAGGGGCTAATTAAAGCTTAATCATGAGATTCCAGCAAAGCAAATATAAAAGGGCAATTGTTATTATTGTGTTTATACAAATGATCAGGCCAAATTGAAACTGGACTTAATACAGTAACTAAGTTGGTTTTAATTTGGCTCCTTAATAAAAATGAGGTTAATTTAGGGGAAAATTTGTGTGTCTCAACAGCTTTAATACACAGTTACAAATATTAGACTCTAGTTCAATTATAAGCATTATTTTTTTCATCTATAAGCTAATCTGAATCCTAAATTTTTCTAATTTTCTTAAATATTTGACTACAACTCTTAAAACTAATGTTTTATTTTTCTTCCATCCTTTGACTTGAAATTAAAACGTTTTTTCTTTTATCAGACCATTTGTCATTCTAATTTTTACTCCAATAATATTGAAATTTGTAACAAGCCCTACTCTGGAAATACTACCCTTACTCACCATCACAACCTCCTTCTATGCCCAGGCCTCCTCATCCCTCTATTAGAAAACAAGGATCTCTTGGCTCTGAAGGAAAATATCATCCCTCTTCAGCAGGAAGCAGCTACAGAAGAGAACATGTGCCTCTTTTCTTTGACAGAATTCAGAGCCAAGATCCTTGAGGGGGGAATGTGGTAGACAGTTAGACATGAGCAGAGCAAGGATGAGGGGCCAGGTACAGAAAGTCACCAGAGTGGGCAGCCCAGGGAGCCTAGCAATGGACAATTTAGGGTAGGTCCTTCCTCTCCTAGCATATCACTAGTCCTGTGGTTTGGACACCTTTCCTCCCCAGAGATAACATCTAGGCCTCAGTTGTATTTCAGTTCCAAGCCCAGAGAAGTAGCAAAACCAGACAAGCAAAACTGTGGCTCATCTCAGGACCAGCTGTGTTGACTAATGACCCTCTGCCCTGGCACAGACCAATCAATCAGTGGTGACCGAGACCCTAAAGGTCACACCTGAAAAACTGCTGAATATTCTACTGAGATCTTTTCCTGGGACTTCTCCTAAAATCTCCACCCTAAAACCCCTAGAATGGAAGATCCA
This sequence comes from Antrozous pallidus, assembly GCA_027563665.1. Taxonomy (NCBI): domain Eukaryota; kingdom Metazoa; phylum Chordata; class Mammalia; order Chiroptera; family Vespertilionidae; genus Antrozous; species Antrozous pallidus. The sequence continues at coordinate 38,083,604 of CM050527.1, forward strand.
ACTTGCTCACTCTCCCGGGAGCATGCCTGCTTGTGATTTTCCCTTCCCCATTCCCCATGACATATTAGCATTATCTTCCTCACTCCCAGTCTCTATGGGCCCTTTCTTTGCCTCTGTAACTTACACTGAGTGGCCAGATTATTATGATCTCTGAATGCATAATAATCTGGCCATTCAGTGTATATCCTATCCTATCTAATAAAAGAGTAACATGCAAATTGACCATACCTCTGCTATGCTACCAGCCAATTGGGGCAGGGGGCAGGGCATGGGGCATGGCCAGCACACAGGGGGCAAGGCTGGCAGGGCTGTGGCCACAGTGAAGTGAAAGCAACCACCACATTATAAGTGCTGTCCACAAGGTACTTAAGGGCCGGCCCTCCTTACACTTATGGTGCCTGAATCACATGCAAATGAGTGCCTGGGGTCCCTGCATGCCCCCAGCCCAGCACCCATGATGGGAGTTGGGGGCTGCTGCCAGTCTCTGGGGTGTGCGGAGACCCCAGTGGCCACCACCGGGTGGAGAAAATTCACATTGCTCTTGGTTCATGCAAGGTATTGGGAGTGCCAGGAATTCTGGGAAATGTAGCTCTTCCGCTTGAACTCAGAAGCGGCCAGAGGGGAGTTCATAGCTTCAATTGATGTTTTGCCTAAACCCAGGTCACAGCCCCAACACATGTGCACCACAGAGCTCAGATTATTGGTCAATTCAGTGAAAATGGGACAGAAAATCTCACTAAGGAACAACAGCTCCCTGAATCGGTTCACTCATATCCTATGTCACTCAGAAATGCAGAAAATTGCTGTCAGACACATCACAGGATCAAAGCCTTTGCGTCCAGGAGAAGTTAAAAGGACACAGACTTTTCCATTTGCTCTGCTCTTCCCTCCACAGGATTATCTTCTGACACAGCGAGTTCAGAGTTCTCTGGTGATTGCAAGGACCTAGGTCCTCATTGCCTCCTCCCCCACCCTCTGCTGCTCCTTGAAATAATCGATCATCCTTCTTTGGGGGGAAAGGAAGGGACACATTAAAGAAGTCTTCTCTAAAGGGATGCTTATGAAAAAAAAATGTAGAAAGGACTACAAGAGAAGAGTGTTTTCTCTAGTAAACAAAGCAGCTCTGTTAGGCAACAGGTTTGGGAGCCCTGACAGCCTGAGCCCACGCTGGCTACCTACAGGGGCGCTTGCACTTCCACCAAGCTTCTCCGCTTTACATTGCAACATGGTCTTCTTGGTGAACCCAATCCATAATGAAAAACTCCTGAACTACACTGTGTTTTACAGATGGTTTTTTAAAATTGTCCAACTGATGGCTCACCCCCAGCCTGCTTTAGGCCTTGGGCAGGCTGGGGGTGAGCCATCAGTTAGACATCCCATAAGGGCTTCCAGCATGTGAGAGGGGGCAGGTTGGGCTGAGGGACCATCCCTCCCCCATGCACGAATTTTGTGCACCGGGCCACTAGTCCTATATAATAATAGGCTAATATACAAATTGTCCCCTCAATCAGGAGTTCAACCAGCAGGCAGGCTGGCCAACTGCCCATGTCCCCTCCCCCTGGCCAGGCTAGCTGGAACCTACCCATGCACAAATTCATGCACTGGGCCTCTAATATATATATTTTATACTGCACCTAGAGACCTTCATGCATTCAGAGATCATAATAATCTGGCCACTCAGTGTTCTTCCTAAGCCCTTTTCTTCTATGAATTACTTCTTTACCTCTGTGATTTTATAAATAGAGGCCCAGTGCATGAAACTCATGCACTTGGAAGCAAGTGGGGGTGGGGAGGGGAGAAGTGGGCAGTGGTCCCTCAGCCCTGCCTGCGCCCTCTTGCAGTCTGGGAGCCCCACAATCACCCTGTAGAGGGAGGCCCAGCCCACCTGCTACAGTCCACCAGTCAATGGCCTGGGCCTCCCTCTTTGGGGCGATCATGGAGCAATGGCAGGGCCACCTGACCAACCACACCCCACCCACTGTGGCTGGCCTGGCGCCAGTGGGTGTCATAGCATGGTTGTCCAGATGGTCCTTCCACTATTCGGCTGTTCGGTCAATTTGCATATTACACTTTTATTAATAAGACTGGAGACCCATTGCAGGAAGATTCCTGCAAGAATAGAGCTTTCTGTGGCCTGAGCAAAACTCCCTCCCTTCTCCACTACCTTGCTCCCTTCTCCACTGCCTTGCTTCCTCTCATCTCCTCTGCCTTGCTCCCTCCCTTCTTCCCCACTGCCCCACTTGCTTACTTCTCTGCAGCTTTGCTCCCTTCTGCAGTGCTTGGCTTCCTTCTATGCCATCTCCTGCACACGGATATGCAAATTAACTGCCATCTTGGTTGTGTTTATTTGCATACCCACTCTGATTGGCTTGTGGGTGTAGTGAAGATACGGTCAATTTGGATACCGCTCTTTTATTAGATGGGATGTTCACCTATAGTTTGAATCTTGACTCTGAATTCTTTCCTAATCAGAACCCAAGTACCGAGGGTTGCTGAAGTACCCAGCTCTGGTCTGACTCCACCTGGTGCCATTCCTGCTGCTGCCAGGTGTCAGCCTGGAACATCTTAGGCACTGAGTAAAGACTCACTAAACTAAAAGCAGTTATTTTATTTGCCCGTAAAGAGAAAGAATAATTTGAGAGGCCAGCTAGAAATTTGGTCCCAATAACTCAAACCTGGATTTGAGGTAAACTGAAAACAGTAAGCGAAACTATAAGCCTCATTACAAAAAGAAACGAGTCATAAGAGTGGGGGTTGTAGTTATAAAGGAAGTTAATTTTATTTGTTTTCATCTGAGAAAGACTTGAGTACAATTTTAAAGGAAGAAGTATATGATCCCTTTTACATGTTCCTATTGTATTGTTCGTTTTTTTAATTCATTATTCACCCAACAATTTTCTTATTGAGCACCAACCATATGTGAGGAACTGGTACAAATGCTAGGAAGACTTAGATAAATAAAACAAATAAATCCCCTCCCTTCAAGGAAACTGTGTTGCCCCCTCTGGATTCTAAAATTCCTTCAATTTCTTGAAGAAAGGCTCCCCGAGCTCCTTGTTGTCCAGCCAGGGCTCCTCTGTGCTCAGCCTGAGCCCAGGCCGCGGGCCTCGCCTTATGTCATTGGGCCGGTCGCATCCCACAGGCTGGATCTTCCTCCAGGACAAGGACCTCCCCTCTTGTCCCTGCATCCTCAAAGCCTGGTAAAGCAGGAGGAGGGAAGAGGAAGACTGAATCTAGGAAGCAGATCACCTCCACACGGGAAAGTTTACGTTTGCTTATTTGTTTTAACCTTAAGAAAGTGTGTATGTGCTAAGTATTTTGCTCAGTCACAGAGAAGCGTGGGTCTCGGTGGAGCTGAAAGGCCATGACCTGTTGGTCATTCTTTTTTTTTTAAATATTTTAATCTTTATTGTTCAGTTTATTAATTACATTGTTCCCCTTTTTCCCCCCTATAGCTCCCCTCCACCCTGTACCCATCCTACCCTCCGCCTTCACCTCCTCCTGCACTGTCCTGTTCCATAGGTGCATTTTTGTCCAGTCTCTTGCTACACCTCCCACACCCCTTTTCTTCCCAAGAACTGTCAGTCCATTCCCTCTCTATGCCCATGATTCTGTTAGGTTCACCAGTTTATCCTGTTCATCAGATTTTTAATTCACTTGGTTTTTATATTCATTTGTTGATAGATGTGTATTTGTTGTTCATAATTTTTATTTTTACCTTTTTCTTCTTCCTCTTCTTAAAGAATACCTTTCAGCATTCCCTATAATGCTGGTTTGGTGTTGATGAACTCCTTTAGCTTTTTCTTATCTGTGAAGCACTTTACTGACCTTCAATTCTGAATGACAACTTTGCTGGGTAGAGTAATCTTGGTTGTAGATTCTTGCTATTCATCACTTTGAATATTTCTTGCCACTCCCATCTGGCCTGCATAGTTTCTGTTGAGAAATCCGCTAACAATAGTATGGGTGCTCCCTTATAGGTAACTGTTTTTCTCTTGCTGCTTTTAATATTCTCTCTTTGTCTTTTGCTCTTGGCATTTTAATTATGATGTGTCTTGGTGTGGTCCTCTTTGGATTCCTATAGTTTAGGGTTCTGTGTGCTTCTTGGACTTTTAAGTCAATTTCTTTCACCAGGTGGGGTAAGTTTTCAGTCACTATTTCTTCAAAAGGGTTTTCATTATCTTGCTCTCTCTCTTTTTTTCGCACCCCTATAATTCAGATGTTGGCATGCTTGAGGTTGTCCCAGAGGCCCCTTATACTATCTTCAGTTTTTTGGATTCTTTTGGCTTCTAGCTTTTCCAGCTGAGTGGATCTTGCCTCTTTGTATTTCAACTCTTTGACTTGGTTCTTGCAGTCCTCTAGACTGCTTTTAGGTCTCTGTATAATATTTTTTATTTCAGTCAGTGTATGCTTAATTTCTAGTTGGTCCTTTTTCATATCCTTGAGGGTCTCGTTCATATCCTCATAGGTCTCGTTAATTTCCTCATAGGTCTTGTTCATTTCCTTGTAGGTCTCATTAAGTTCATCGGCCTTTTCTAGGAGTCTCTTGAAAAACTTTATAACAGTGGTTTTGTACTCTATGTCCAGTCGTTTTTTTTCCTCCATTTCTTTTATGTCTGATTTCTCTCCATGTCTCTACATTGCGGCTGCTTTCCTGAGTTAGTCGGTTAGCTTTGTGTGGTAGATTTCCTCTAAGGGACAGTGGCTCAGCCTCATCAGTTACCTGAGGTGGATACTCTTGCTGCAGCCCTTTATGGGTTGCACAGTCTTGTTAAAGTTAAGCCTGGATTATTGTTGTTAGCACTAGGAGGGTTTGACCTCCAGGCCAATTGGCTGTGAGGGTCAGCTGTGCTCAGGTTGGATGGGCGGAGTCTCCAGGCTGAGCAGGCAGCTTTAAAATTTCCGTCAGCTCTGTCCTATGCGGCACCTGGGACTCTGTGCCTGGTGGCAATGGCTGCAAGCTCCTCTGAGAGCAAGCTGCCCCCGAGCTCTACCTGCTGCTGGACAATTCAGCCTCTTCCCAAATGAGTCTGCACAACCAAAGTCTCAACAAAGATTGTAGAACAATGCAGTCCGGTGGTTTCCCGAACGAGAGAGCAAGTCACGAGTCCTCTCTGCGCACTCACGCACCTCTGCTGTTCCCAAGTTTACGTGCCCTCTCCACAAGCTCGCCCTCTCCACAAGCTCACAGACCTTTGCAGCACCCGAGTTTCAGCATGCTTCCCTACTGTCCTGTTTCACACCATATGAGTGTGGGTTTCCCAGACTTTGTCCGGAACTGGGGAATCAGTGCATTGGGACATCTTTGTCTCCCTTTCTGTTCGAGAAAACCAGCCAGGTTTGCAGCCGCCCGCCCTTTCCACTTACTCGCACACAGCTCCAAACCTCTGACTCCGCGTGTATCTTCAATGCTGCCCTCTGCCGCTCCTCTGAGTCACAGTGTCCTATCTTCACTTTTATTTGTGGAATTTTCACTCAGCCAGCTTTCTGGTGATTCTGGATGATGTTTGTTCTGTCGTTAAGTTGTAATTTTGAAATTGCTGTGTGGGGCAGCAAGATAGGTGTTTACCTATGGCACCATCTTGGTTCCTCCTCTTGGTGATTCTGATACTTGATTATAAGCACAATGCCAACTGAATATTTTCATTTTAAATAAATGACTATTGCTACACTTTCTTTCGTGCAGTGCGTGCCTGAAAGGCTGAAGAGATAATGGTAGAAATAAGATATTTAGAAATAAGACATATACTTCAGGGATTTTTCATAATGTGATGACCTGTCACTGTTGACTAAAATAAATTATTCCCTGAAATTCTTATGGACCTTTCCTTCCTACTTATGCTAATAACCATCCACCCATCCCCATCTGTCTCTCCTTCATCTGAGGAACAATGCACCGATAATGAACTCACACTGCCCCCTTCTGGCCTACCCATTCCCTAACAAGGAGCACATATATCCACTCTTGCCTGACCCTCTTTGCTCTCTATAAAAAAAGAAAAACAACAAGATGCCCCCACAAAAGTCAAATGTCTTTATTTTATATTTTTAAAAAAAGTTTGTACAGTTTTAGTTCCTATGTTAAGAAAAAGAAATCCCTAAAACTGCCATAATGTTTAGATTCACTGCAAACTGTAAAAACAAGCATTTTATATATTAAAAAAAATTTACATTTTACAATTTTCTACATGCATGCACAAGGTCTCAGTTCTGTAACCCTCCCACCCCCCACCCCCCAAAAAAAGGAAAAAAGAAAAAAATCTAGATCCAACAGTAGAAAATTCTACATTTACAATCTCACTTGGAAGGGATTCAAAAAGCCCCCTTTCCTTCCGCACAGAACGAATCACAACAATCACACACCAGGACCAAGTCCATCAGCAGATGCTGCCCGTGGGGAGACCCGAGGAAGGAGAAGACAGACTGACAGACACCACAGAGGGTCAGGGAACTCATCTGGGCCCAGCAGAGAAGCAGCACAAACTCTGGGAAATGGATGTTTGAGCTGAGAGGTCAGGGACCCAATGTCTCTGATGCTTGCTGACAAGCACAATGCAAGGTTTGTGAAAGGAATTCAGAGCGTGGGGGGTGGGGGGTGGAGTGTGGAAGGCAAGAAATGAAGGGCTGCAATGGTGGAGGATGGGAATAAGCATGAGAGATTAAAAGGAAATAAACAGATCACGAAGAGTAAGGAAAGGGACCGATGGGGACAGCCGCAGTGGCGAGGTAGTGAAGGAGTGAGGCACAGTGTCCTGGAATGGAGGGACGGAGGAGGTATGTGTTCCAAGGCGATGGAAAGGAACGCCTAGGAGGTGTGAAGGGGCTGCACCAGGATGCCAAGAAGTCATGAAAAGAAAGACCCAGCCACTGCATCCCCCGGGGGTGGGGGTCGAGGGGGCACACCCCCACAGGAAAGAATGAGAAACCCCGGGGAGTGATGGGACAGGAGACGGGAAGGACACTGCTCAGAGGGACTTAGCTGCACGCCCCACAGCAATTCACAGCATGAAGAAGACAACCTCCCACCGAGGAGAGGGAAGGACACACAGCCACACACTTGACAATTCATCCTGACATTAAAAAAATAATAATAATAATCAAAGAAGACAAAGATACCACAGTTCTGATGCAAAGGACCAAAACACTATCATTCTCAGTCTCAGCCCTTAGTGCTTATACGGAGAGCTGGGGGAGGGGAGGCTTTTTGCTTTAGGAAAAAGGAATGAAGAAATCACAGTGATTCAACACATGGCAGGTTCTTAAAATAAACACTCCCTGCCCCTAACCCAGGGCAGCAACTAAGACCCCCCCGCCCCCCGGCATCGGTTCCCTCTCCAACTCAACCTTCAAACCACACGTCCCTCTCCTGTCCACGGCGGCAATGGCCCCAACCACCCTCCAGGCCCCGTTTTCCAGGGCAGAAAGGTATTTAGAAATGTGACCCAGAGGGGCTCCTCCAAAACCAGGTCTCGGACGGAAAGACACTTTCCCAACACCCGCAGGAGAGGATGTCCTTCCCTCAGGTCTGTCCACAACCCACGGCCTGAGCTGGAGGCAGACTTCCGGCCCTGCCTAAGGTCAGCCCTGGCTGAAGAGCCCTTGCTTAGTAAGTAGTGGGGAGAAGGGGGGCAGATGTGCTTTTCCAGAAAGGACTGCGGGAGAAACACCAGTTGCTAGGCTCCACCAAGCCCAGGACTGCCAGAGAGGAAGCCTCCCTGCTGAGACATCATGGGGATCTAACCCCAAGCTGCTCTCTGCAAGGCCACAGCCAGTGAGTTTTCTGGGATAGACGGGCCTGGAAGGGACATTGTGATTTATTTAGAGGGTACACCCAGAGGCACACTCCGGCCCAGCCACCTTAAAGGTCTGCCACGTGGGTCCTGGCCGGAGGTATCTGGATGCGTCCAGTTCTATCCTCCCCCACCCCACCCCCTGGCTAAAACTACATGGTTTCAAGGCTCAGATTGACACTGACACTAATCTGTGTATTAGAGGGCCAGCACATTTTGCTCAAAATGAGATGGAAATTCTCAAAAATTCAGATTGGGTGAGAGGGTAAGGAGCTACATACCCACAGAAAGGCAGCAATCCTGGTCCTTCACCCCAATACAGAGGGAGACCAGCGCCCAGAGAACCAGGCAGAGGGAGAAGAGGAGGGGACCCTGGCCAGCCAAGGAAGAGACACCCCTGAGACAAAGAGGTGGACTTAAGGCAGGGGACCAGGAGGAGCTGCTGGCTCCCCCCAAGAAAGAGGTGAGACAACAGGTCTCTGAGCTGAAGGAAGAGACATCGAAACTGGAGGTGGCTGGTGCAAGAAAGAACAATGTTTGCCTAGGACCACCAGGGTGGGGTTGGGGCCCGCAGGCAATGAATTCTGTGCAGGAGTCTACAGGTCATCCTTTGCTGGGAAGGGGAACCTGGCCCTCTGAGATGTTCACAGTGGAGGGGGGCAGGGGTCTCTCCTACCCTTCCCTCAGGGGCTACCCAGGAAAAGAGCCATAAAAAGAGGGACCCAGGAAAGGAGGTCACAAATGGTTTCTGTCTCAGTTTGCCCGTGGTCACGTGTTGTCCGTGGTCACGTGTGACCATACAAGTCAGAAGCAGACGGTGGAGGTTTCAGGGTAAAGAAGGGATCTTGCCTGGCCCTGAATAAATATGGCTGGATTCGGGAGGCTGTGATAGCTGGAAGCAAATCACTCTGGCAGGGGACCCCTAACTTAAGGGCGGTGGAGGAGGACACAGGCATGCCCTTGCCCCAGGAACTCAGGATCTGTTGCAGGTGAGTGAGCAGCAGGAGGGGCGGGTGACCCGCCATCTGGAGGTCTCGGGAAGCTGCTGCCCCGGAGGGGTTTGGCACCGTGGTTCTCTGCAGGCATGTCTGTGTCGCCCAGAGGCCCCTGTCAGCAGCCGCTGGAAAGCACAGCCACGAGAACCTGGGTTCGAGAGTGGGGCTCAGGAGAGCCCTGTGCACGTTCAGAAAAGAGGACTCGGGGAGCGGGAGGGAGGCACTGATTCCTGCAGGGCCTGGAAAGGTACCAAAGTGAGGGGGGCAGAGAAGAGGGGACTTCCCAGGGACTGATGACAGCAGGATGGTCTCTCCAGGTTCACCTGGGTGAATGAGGAAGAGGGCAGGAGACAGGGTAGGGGGAAGTTAATTCAAGTAGAAAAAAAAAAAAAAAAAACCCATGAGAGGGCGAGGGCTGCAGGAAAGGGGCGGGACCTGAGCGCCCAACCCTTCCCAGCGCCCCAGGAGCCCGTCTCCCACTCCCACTGCCGTGACAGTCACACCGAGGTCTCAGACTGCAGCCTCATGACAAACTTGTGCGACTTGGGGTCCACAAATTCCTCGGAGAGTTTGAAGAACGGAACCTTCTTGGTGCTGACCACCAGGCTGAAGTCCTGGCGCTTTAAGAGGAAAACAATGCCATCCTTAAGCCCGTTGGTCACCGGCTCCTCGCTCACCAGTGTCCACTGTTTGGCCAGCCAGCGTTCCTTGTGGTACTGGATGGTCGGTCCTGCTGCCAGGTACCGCTCCAGGAAGGCCTGAGGAGGGGAGAAGGAGCCGAGTCAGAAGCTCTCCCACGCCACCCTGCATGCCCTGGGGCTCTGCTTCCAAAGGTGGCCAGCAGGCCCCAGCTCACTGGGCATCTGGTCTCAGAATGTCATGGCGGGAGGAAGGCTGAGATTGTCTGTGTCAGAGGAAGTGGGAGCCCACGGCGGTGATGTGGCTCAGCAGGGTTGGGGCTGGAACTCGGCTCCCCTAACACCATGGCATGATCCGGGCACGCCTTCTCACTCTCCTCCCTCCTCTCCCCCCAGCTGCCTGGTCAGAGACCCCAGGTCTGCACCAGCAGACAGCTGGAGGTGTCCTGCTTAAAGTGCAGTCTCTTTCGTCACCCAGGCACCAAAGACGCCTCAGGGGAAGCAAGACCAGGAAGTGGGCAGAGAGCAGAGAGGTGGGTAATGGCTCAAAATGGTTCAAAGAGAGCAACAACCAAAACAAATCTGCTGGAAGTGAAGGGGTGAACGTGGGATTTTAGATCTGGAAATTACAGCGCTTTTCTAGAGGTGAGAGAGATTCAACCTTTCCCCAAATGGCCCCAAAGCTCTCCCTCCTCCTCACCACTAAGAACTTTAACCCATGCAGAGATGGGGCAGAAATGAAAGAAGATACTATAAGAAGGCTGGGGAAAAGAGAGGGGGGGGGGGCGGGAAGTAAAGAAAAGAAGTAAGAGAATATGGGAAAGGGAGCTGGAAAGAGGGGCCAGCACTAGAGGAAGCGGAGGATGCTGGGCGGAGCAGACCCACCTTGGGCGTCATGTCGTGTGTGATGCAGAACTCCAGGTGCTGCAGGATGCTCTCCATGGTGTGGTAAGGCTGCTGCTTGGTGGTCCGGAGGTACTTCTGCATGGCTCGGGCCATGGATGCGAAGATGGCCTGGGCTGCCTCCCGGGGATCCATCACCTCCCTGGGGTTCTTCTGCTCCTCTTCCTGCAGCCGCTTAATGTGCGTGAAGGCCTCCTCCACTGCCACCACAAGCCTGGGGGACAGGAGGGGCCTGGAGCAGACGCCCACCTCTCATCTTCCCCCAGCTCCAGCCCTCCAGCAGCCAGAACAAGCTCAGGCCTTTGTGCTCTTGAGGAAGCAATAGGAACCCATGTGCAGCCTAAGGCTGGGCATGGGGACTGTGTGTATTTGCGTAAGCCTATGCTGTTGTGGGAGGGGAAGGGATTTTCCCCACTGGGCACAGGAAACAGCTGTAGAGCTCAGTGAGCACAGCCCAGGGACTCAGCGAGCATTTGAATGTCAAACCCAGAGAGACCACTGAGAACTGGGCTACGGGCAAAACCAGCATTGCAGCAAAGGCTAAGAAAAGTCTTCTTAAATAAGATGCTCAGATCATACTTCATGGGGATAAGGGGGCAGGTTTATAGATACAACTACACCAAAATGACAGATTTCTATTCAACCATGACAGCATGGACAACATTAATGAAAATCTCTTGGGGTGAGGACGGGGGAAATGCAAAGAATTTGCTACAAATCAAGAAGAAAAAGGCCAAACACTACAGAAAAATGGGCAAAGGAGAACAAACAATTCACAAGAGGCCGAAAAGGCTAAAAAAAAATCTATGAATTAATCACTTGCTAGTAATTAGATATATTTAAAATGTTAATATTACTTATCCAACAAAATGAAAAAAATTAGGAAGATGACTATAATCCAAATATTGGTTAGGATGTTGTGTGTATTCAATGAACTACTCTGCAAAGATAGGATGGCACACGTTGCATATTGTGGGCAACATCGGTGAATCTCAGAAACACAGTGTTGCCTGGCTGGTGTGGCTCAGTGGTTGAGCATCGACCTATGAACCAGGGGGTCATGAGTTCGATTCCCAGTCAGGGCACATGCCCGGGTTGTGGGCTTGATCCCCAGTGTGGGGCGTGCAGGAGGCAGCCAGTCAATGATGTTTCTTGCTCATCACTGATGTTTCTATCTTTCTCCCTTCCTTTCTGAAATCAATAAAAATATTTTTAAAAAAGAAAGAAACACAGCGTTAAAGGGGAACAGGAAAAATAAGCCAAATACATTAAAAGCAGAGAGACACACCAACACCAATATTTGAAAACTCTTCAAATAGCTTAGAATGGTGTCCTGGCCTAAGTAAACCTGTGCACCCCAACAGGTTATCTGGTACATCGACAGTCCCTCTGTTTATTCCTTTGCTTCTTTTTTTTTTTTTTTTTTAAATATGTTTTATTGATTTTTTACAGAGTGGAACAGAGAGGGATAGAAAGTCAGAAACATCGATGAGAGAGAGACATCGATCAGCTGCCTCTTGCATGCCCCCCACCAGGAATGTGCCCGCAGCCAAGGTACATGCCCTTGCCGGAATCGAACCCGGGACCCTTCAGTCCGCAGTCCGACGCTCTATCCACTGAGCCAAACCGGTCTCGGCTCCTTTGCTTCTTCTAATTGTCTCAGTAAAGTTCCTTTGGAAATGAGCCTCTCGTCTCAGGTGAACCAAGGGGGAATGTTTTCCTCTGCTTACACCCCAGGTAATGGGGAAGGAAAGGGTCCCTTTGGTGGTGGCCGTGGAGAAGACCCAATGACCTTAGGCAAGGCAGAAGGTAAGGGAGCAGGGGACACCTCTGGTTTCCTTCCATGACAGCACCTTCTACGACAACTGGAAACACACTGGATGCTGCAGAAATGGGGCTGACGATCTTTGATCTGGTGCAGAGGACACCAGGCTCGTGGGAGGACAGGCTAAGCGCTATCTTCCTCCCTTGAGACCCGGAGATCCGGGTGGGAGGAGGGCCTGAGACCTGCTCCTCCCTGTAGAATCCCGACAGACCCACGGGGGCCTGACAGCAGTTGGCAACAAGAAAGATTCTTCAGGTGTGACTTAAATCCACATAATAGTGTGAATGGGAAAAAGGAAGCAGTGAGGACAGCCTTTATGAATTCACCAAGATTTGGCACTAGAGCCTCATTTTTGCAGGTAAAAATGTACCATCCGCTGAGCAAGCTTTCAAGATCTGCTGGTAGGAGATCTCATCAGCTCAGTCCCTGCTGTCGTAGGGGAGGCAGGTTCACATCCTTTCATTAGGTCCCTGGGCCACTGTGGTGGGTGGAATTCAAAGATGCCTCCATCCACCTCTGCCAGGTTCCCACTCCTGACGATTCAATAACATCAGCACATTTTGAGGATAAAATTAAAGTGACAAATCAGCTGACTTTAAAATACAACATTGGGTCCAGCAGGTGTGGTTCAGTGGTTGAGCATCGACCCATGAACCAAGAGGTCACCGGTTTGATTCCCAGTCAGGGCACATGCTCAGGTTGTGGGCTTGATCCTCCATATGGGGCATGCAGGAGGCAGCCAATCAATGATGTTTCCTTCTCGCCCATGTTTTTCTCTCTCTCTATCTATCCCTCCCCTTCCTCTCTTTCTAAAATAAATCAATAGAAAATATTTTTTAAAATAATAATACGAGATTGGACCGGGGATCAGTCAATATGGAAACATAGATAAACACGATACTCACTGCCACATCAAAATTACAACTGAAATACAGAACCACCATCATTCACCTGAAACCTAGCTGAATGGAAATCCTACAAGTAGGGGATTAAAGAAGAAGCACATTAAGACTGGTAGAAGGGATGAAGACTTGGGGCAGAACCAAGGAACCGCTGGTGCCACACTCACATGTGGTGACTTAACATCAGGAGGGAGCCCAGCCGGTGTGGCTCAGAAACTGAACACTGACCCACGAACCAGGAGGTCTCAGTTTGATTCCCGGTCAGAGCAAATGCCCAGGTTGCAGGCTCGATCCCCAGTGAGGAGTATGCAGGAGGCAGCCAATTGGTGATTCTCTCTCATCATTAATGTTCCTATCTCTCTCTCCCTCTCTCTTCCTCTCTGAAATCAATAAAAACATATTAAAAAAGAAAAAAGACTCCAAAAAGATAAAGATAGTGTAAAAAGCCTCTGGGACAACTTCAAGTGTACCAGCATTCGCATCATGGGGGTGCCAGAAGGAGAAGAGAGGGAACACGAAATTGAAATCTATTTGAAAAAACAGTGACAGAAAACTTCTCTAACCTGGTGAGGGAAATAGACATAAAAGTCTACAAAGTGCACAAAGTTCCAAACAAGATGAACCCAAAGAGGCCCACACCAAGACACATCATAATTAAATTGCAAATATTAAAGACAAAGAGAGAATCATAAAAAACAACAAGAGAAAAGCAGTTAGTTACCTACGAGGGAGCACTCATACAACTGTCAGCTGATTTCCCAATAGAAATTTTGCAGGCCAGAGGGAGTGGCAAGAAATATTCAAAGTGATTAAAAAGCAAGGCCCTACAACCAAGGTTACTCTACCCAACAAAGTTATCATTTAGAATTAAAGGTCAGGTAAAGAGCTTCCCAGACAAGAAAAAGTTAAAGGAATTCATCACCACCAAAGCAGTATTACATGAAATGTTAAAGGGTCAAAGAAGGAGGAAGAAGAAGGAGGAGGAAGAAGAAGGAGGAAGAAGAAGGAGGAAGAAGAAGAAGGAGGGAGGAAGAGGAGGAGGAGGAGGAGGAGGAGGAGGAGGAGGAGGAGGAAGAAGAAATAAACTTTGAACAATAAAATGGTAATAAATACATATTTATCAATAATTGAATCTAAAAATCAAAATAAACAGCCCTAGCTAGGTTTGCTCAGTGGATAGAGCCTGCAGACTGAAGGGTCCCAGGTTTGATTCCAGTCAAGGGCACACGCCCAGTTTGCAGGCTCCATCCCCAGTAGGGGGTGTGCAGGAAGCAGTCGATCAATGACTCTTGCCCACCATTGATGTTTCTAACTCTCTCTCCTTCTCCCTTCCTCTTTGAAATCAATAAAAATAAAATTTTAAAAAATAAACAAACAAGAACAGAAACAGCCTCACAGATAAAGAGAACATTTTGAAGGTTGTCAAGTGGGAGGCAGTTGGGGGAATGAGTGAAAAAGGTGAAGGGATTTAAAAGTACAAATTAGTCGTAGCCCATGGACACAGACAATAAACAGGTTGAAGGCCTGGGATGGGTGAGAGATGGGTAATTGTCTCAATAATAAAATAAATTTAAAAAGAGATTCAACTATCGTCTGAAAATAAGTAAGTAAAATACAAGATTGTTATGTGGACCCAATCTTATCACGTGAGCCCTTTCAGAGCAGTTTTTTCAGGCTAGAGAGCCCTCAAGAAGAAAGCAAACTGCCAAAATCGGTGTGGCTCAGTGGATAGAGCGTCCGCCTGCGGACTGGAAGGTCCCAGGTTCGATTCCAGTCAAGGGCACGTACCTTGACTGCAGGCACATCCCCGGGAGGGCGTGTGCAAGAGGCAGCTGGTTGATATTTCTCTCTCATCGATGTTTCTGACTTTCTATCCCTCTCTCTTCCTCTCTGTGAAAAATCAATGAAATATATTTTTTTTAAATAAAGAAGAAAGCCAACTGCATGTTGTGAATTGCCAGGTGACAAGGTCCTGCCAGCTGGCAGACAACCCAGGCTCACATTTCAGCCTGTGAGGCCTGAACGGAGGTCCAATGAGCCCCGCCTGACTGGGACCGTGAGGGAACAGGTGTGTGTGTTGCAGAGCCGCCTTCACAGTGAATGGCTTCGCCAACAACGGAGCACGAACATACACCCTCACCCTCGTCACTGCGCCCTTGTCTACTTCCAGGAGTTATAGAAACCTGCCGTCTTCCTCTCCTGGGCCATCCACACCTCCGCCGGCCTACCTGGCCCTCCGCTTGCGCACCCTCCGCTCGTGCTCCGCCTCCTCGTAGTAGAACTCGTTGTGGCTGTTGTCCCGCCGCCGGGCGGCCGCCGCAATCACGGCCCGCGACTGGCCCGTGGAGTTGTTGGTGCTATTCTCTGCGCGGGAGCGGGAGAGAAAGCGGGGGGTCACTTGGGAGCGTGGCCTTGCTTCTCGCCGCAGGAAGTCTGGAGACAGCACTCTGACACATCTGAGGACGCTGTGACCACCCCCATCGATACTTCCTGTCCCCAACCCTGGTGGCCACGCTGGGAGAGACCCACAGGAAACAAGGCGGCCCTGGAGGCAGAAGCTCTGCCCACGGTCCTCGCCAGTGCAGGAGGTTCTGGAGCTCAGAGAGCCGAGGGCTTAGGACCAGGGCAGAGAGCAGACGCAGAGGAGCCAGACTGGGGGACACACCATGGCCTAAAGGGGCAGCGGGTAGGATCAGCAGCTAAGACCAGCCACCTGGAGTCAAGGCAAAGGACAGGACAGAAGAGGCTGGGACAAGGGCCGAGGAAAGGAGAAAGCAAGGGGAGGAGGGGGCGAGAGAAACAGGGCGGAGGGCTGTTTGGAGTCCTGCTTGGGAAGAGACGAGGAGGGCTGAGGAGCAGGGCCGCTCACCCTCTCCGAGGGAATACACCTTGAAGCCAGACACTTTCTTGGCCAGGACGGACTTGGGCAGGTTGAGAAGGGCAGGGTTGTAGACGGGAAAGTCATGGTAATACTTCTCCAGGATCCACACTGCCACGCGTTGGATGCTGTGGGGGAGACACAGGAGGGGAAGGGAGCAGGGACAGACAAGGGGCGCGGGGGGAGGGAGACATCAGGGCAGGTTGGTAGGGCAGGAAAGGACACGGGACAGGGACAAGCTGCTTCCAAGAAGCCTGGCTCAGGGCCTGAGGTCTACTTACCAGGTTCCCACGCCTTCCCCAGGGCTGGGCCTCCTAGTCCTTCCCTGCCGTACTGAAGCCCAGGGGAGAAAGGCATTGGGCCTGGGTCCCCAGCCAAGGGTCACTCATCTCTCTCAGGAGTCTCCCCCCCGACCCCCCGACCCCAAGATTCCCTCTAGGATCAGGAAGTGCTCCTGACACTCTGCACGGTCTGGGAGCGTCCTGCCCGTGGTGTAGGTGGGGAGGGCTGAAGAGCTTTCCTCATTCTCTTTTGCTCTGAGGGCCCCTCCTCTGGCCACCGCATCTCAGTGACCACTCGCCCTGGGATCACCAGAGGCTGTGCCTCCAAGAAAGAAACAGTAAAGTGGTTCCCCAAAGCCTGTTTGTGCCACAGCGTCGCCTCCTGGGCGCACCCCTCTCCGAGATCTCTGCCCGCCTGTCCCTCTGTTCACCCCATCCTGCCTCAGGACCCTGCGCATCGAGCCGCAAACACTGTCAAAAACACACTACGTGCAAAGTGCTGAACTTCTCCCCACACGGCCCTCCCAGCCCAGCGTCTCCGGGGCCCTCGTCGCACTGCCCTGCCGGCCCCGCAGCCTCCCCCCGGCCCGCCCCAGGCCCGCTGCCTGCTCCCAGGCGCTCATACCTGAGATGGCCCACATTGTAGAAGCGGCTGGCCCCGTCCGTGGAGCGCACGACCTTGAGCGTGAACTGCGGCTGCAGCTGGCGCAGCTCCAGCAGGACCACCGCCAGGTAGTGCACAAAGAGCAGGGCGTCCACCAGCGACACGGCGAACTGCACCACACCCTGGTAGCTGCGCTCCCGGGCGTCCAGGATGCGCACCCCGTAGAAGAGCCAGTAGGAGACCACGAGCAGGAAGACGAGCACCATGAGCAGGGCACGCAGCACGAAGACGCGGGGCAGCGAGGCCTTGGGACGGCGGAAGAACAGGGCCCAGCTGCCCAGCAGCAGGATGAGCAGCTTGAAGGCCACGGAGATGAAGAGGCCCTCGCAGGCTGTCCCACAGGGCTCCAGCTCCTCCCGCCACAGCAGAGGGGGCAGCAGCAGGAAGGCCAGCGGCGTGAGGAAGGAGAGCAACGCCAGCGTGGTGCCCGCAGCCACCCCCAGGTGACGGGAGCAGTCCAGCGGGACACTGTCCTCCATGTCCTTGGCGATCCGCGTGAGGTCATCGTGGGAGATGCTGTGCTCTGAAGTACCTGTGACTACTGTGGTCGTTTCCCCCCAGTTGTCATCCTGCAGCAACGGGGGTGGGGGGACAGAGAGGGCGAGGGAGAAGGACATGGGGAAGCGTGGGAGAGGGGAGGGAGGAAGAAGAGAGGGCAGTCAGCCAACATGAAGCCATCAGAGAGGCTGAGCGCCCTGCGTCCACGCCGGGCCTCTGCAAGAAGAGGACTCCTGAGACCTGGGTCTGGGGGTCCTCACTCTGGTCAGCAGGGCAGCAAACACGGCACATGCACAGAGGACCTCCGAGCAGAGGGCACAGAGAGATGCCGAGGAGCTGCTCGACGGCAACCGGGACCTGAGGTCACACTCATCAGACAGAGCAGACAGGAGACCTGCAATGCCGGGCGAGGCAAGGAAAGCCTCTTCTCCGGGCACTGAGAGCCGCGTGAGGCTTCGAAGGGAGGGACTGCCAAAAGCAGTGGGGTGAGGAAAAGGAGACACTGGGGGGAGGGGTGGGGGAGGGGGACGATTACTGCAGGTGTGGGGACATGGTCAGATTAGGACCGCTCTGGCTCTGTGCTCTGCCCAGCCAGCTCTGCTGGGCCAGCCCCATGCCCACAGCTCAGGGGCTGCCTCTTCCTGGAGGCAAGGGGGTGGACAGGCTGGGCCCCCCAGCTGCTTTCTGAGTGGGGTCCACTCAAGCTGTTCCTCGAGGCTACATGCCATCTCACAGAGGAGCCAGGACCACAAGTGGGGCAGTGTCCATGCTCTCCAGTCCTGGACCGCCTGGGGTACGGGTCACGTCCTCCACCGGGATTTAGGTTACACGACGGAGACCCGGGCCTGCCTGGCAGAGCCCGGGACTGAGACTGAGGCGGCTCCTCTCCCACGGACAAGAGAAGAGTCCGACCTGAAAGGAGGAAGTGGGTGCACTGACCGCTCTCAGCTCAAGAGACAGGGTCCGCTCCGCACCCAGGCACATGGCCTACCCTTCCCAAGGATCAAGGTTGGGAACTCCCCCACGGCAGGTGAGCCCGCCGCACTCAGGGTCACTTCAAGAACCCAGGAGGCCACGTCTCGGGGAGAAGACAGCGTTGGGGGAGAGGGAGAAAAAGCATTTGCATCTGGTATTGCTCTGTCCCCAAGATCCAGGAATTCCCAATGTCAGTCACAAGTTCTTGTGAGAGAAAAAAAGGGGGGAAGGGGAATCTCCTGCCCCATAAGATGCTCTCAAGAGGAGGAGGAATGAGACACGGGCAGCCTAGTCACCTCACATCCTAGCTCTGCCCTATTCTCGCCCTGAGTTCTGCCACTGGCCTCCCCAGCAGGTGCGCACAGCGGGCCACGGAGCTGGTTAAAGCAGCAGTATCCGTGTCCTGGAGGACTCCTCCCAGCCTCACTTCTCCTCCCTCCCCTGTCTCCATCCACTCCTCCCACACCTCATGTACCAACACCCAGGCGATGCTGTTCTACAGGCCGACAGCAGAGGGTGCCAGAGTGCCCACACCTTAAGGCTTCAAAGAAAACTCAGGGCTGCCCATACTCCAGGCCCCATCCAGCCCGCACCGGCCTATGCTAGACTCCCAGGAGCCAGACTGACCAGCATTGGCCAGAGGAACCAGGGAAGCCCTACTCAGCCCAGGTCACCCCCACCTCCCTGAAGATGAGGAATAAAGAGATTGCTGCTTCCAATTTCTACTGAAATTCCCTCAATTCCACTGAAATAGCGTCTGACCTTGGGACAGACACACACGCCTTTCCAGATCTGGCTCAGCCTTCCAGCCCCTCCCCTCTAGTGGACCTCCAGCTTCGCCAAGCATCGCCCAACTGCACCTCAGCCCCCCGACACTCACCCGCTCATCCCCTCGAGTGGACTCATTGTCCAGCAGGGGCTCCCCTGGAGCCTGGATTGTCACCGACTTATCCCCACGGCTCCCATCTCGGCTCTTAGAGCGGTGTCGGTCCCGTCGGTCCCTGCAGCAGAGGCCAAGGGAACAGGCACAGGAGGTCAAGGCGAGGACCTGGGTCTCCTCACAACCACCCCCTCCCCACCACCCACCGCCACGCACCCACCGCTGGAGCCTCCCGACCTCCCTCTGCCACCTGTCACCTGTGCTTTCGGGAGCTGCGAGAGTGGCCCGACTTGTAGGAATAGCCCGAGTACTGGGACTCGGTGTCCATGGCGTCGGAACGCCGCGCCTTGTAGCGCTCCAGGGCCACGGGCTGGGGCCTCCGGGGGGGCCCCACAGCCACCTCCTTCAGCACTGGCTTCTTCAAGCCGAAGGGCACCTTCAGGAAATCAACCGTCACCCTGAGGGACTCTATCTTGCTGGACGGGTGGGCTTGTCTCGGAGAAAATCAAGCGACGGCCCCTAGGGAGAGAAAGCAGCTGTTAGGGGTAGGAGGTCCTGAGGGGGTGAGCACAAAGGAAGAACACCCCAAATGGCAGCCTCAGCAAGCTGTGAGCCTGCCACTGCCCGAGACTCCAACATCCAGACTCCTGCTCTACCCAGGCGCCCAGTGCATCCTGGAAACAGCCCCTCCCCAGACTGTGTCAAGGGCTCGGGGTGGAGGAAGAGGCCAGCAAAGGCCTCCCAGAGTGACCCGACCCTGCGGGGAGGCCCAGGGCAATGCTTTCCTATTCTCAGCCAGGGAAACTGAGGCTCAGAGAGGGTAGTGCTGGCCAGGCCAACAGGCTGCACCAACAGAGACCAGGAAGCAGCTGGCTTCTGTCCAGGAACTACCCCAGGCCTCTTCTTCACCTGCAGTAATGGCCCCACCTCACAGCGTCTGAGTCCGCCACAGGGGGCTGTCTATGACTATCCCCTTGACACCATCGCCCCAGCATCGACAGCAAACACACCTATAGCCATGCTCCAGGTCAGGATGGCTGCTCCCCTGGAGGCTGAGTGTCTGTGTGTTTGTACCCGGATGTACTAGGCGGGGGGAGGGATGGCAAGTAGTGAGGGGTCAGAGAAGCCAAAGGCCAAACATCCTGAAAGGAGCAAGATGGTGAGTTTACCTGCCTATCGGTGGGCTAAGGGGCAGCATCTTTGCCTACACGTGCACATTCTAATTTTGCAGAGGACAGTGACCTCCCCTTCCCACCTTTTCCCAACTCGCACCCAAACCCTGCTCCTTCTTCAGAGCTGCCCTAGCCCTTCTCAGAAGCCCCGCCCCTCACCCCCACCTACTCTAACACCCAATTTCTATCATCACCTCTGACCCCGACCCACCAATCATCACCATGCACTGAGGGCTTATGCCTGAGCTTCACTCGCTGGGTCACCAACTCTTTCCAGGGCACCTACGAAGAAGGGGGTGAAACCGGCCCCGAGTTTCCAGTCTGGAGGGGCCGGTGTACGCTGAACAAGAAAACAGGTGAGTATAAATGACTAACTGCAGACTGGTGCACAGAGAAGACCAGGGGAGGAGGGGCTACTTTAAACTGGGTGGCTCTGGAAAGTCTTTCTGAGAAAATGACATCTTGCCCTAACCGGTTTGGCTCAGTGGATAGAGCGTCTGCCTGCGGACTGAAGGGTCCCAGGTTCAATTCCGGTCAAGGGCATGTACCTTGGTTGTGGGCACATCCCCAGTAGGAGGTGTGCAGGAGGCACCTGATCGATGTTTCTCTCTCATCCATGTTTCTAACTCTCTATCTCTCTCCCTTCCTCTCTGTAAAAAAAAAAAAATCAATAAAATATATTTAAAAAAGAAAATGACACCTACTAGTAAGCCTGAAGGAGAGCAGGAGCTAACCAGGTAGCGTGGAAGGGAGCCAGGGAGCAGAGAGTCACGTGTGGGGAGGCCAGCAGTGAAGAGCTAGCTGTAGTTTGTATTTTAAGAAGCTGGAAAGACCAGCAGAGCTGAGGAGGGGAGAGGGCAGTGGGAATGGGAGCTGAAGAGGCAGCCGGGGCCAGGTTATCACAGGACCCGTGGGCCCAGTGAAGAGCCCCTGGGCTATTTTAAACAACGGGAAGGCTGTGAAGGACTTCAGCTCTCAGACATGAACTGCAAGAGGGTAAAGCAGAAACAGGGAGATTAGGATGGAAGTTCCTCCAGTCATGCAGGCTTGAATGGGCAGAGCAGCAAAGGAGGTAAGAAATGCTCATGCTTGAGCCCAGGACTCATGAGGCCTAGCTGAGGGGGAGCAGGGACCTCTGGCGTGAGCAGGAGTTGGTGGCAGTGCCATTAGAGGGCAGGCAAGACTAGGGAGGAAGCCACCTGGCAGGGAAGATGATGCGCTCTATTTCCAGTGTGTCAAGTTCATGGCCTTAGAGGCAGGGGATTGGCAGCTGGTATCAGAGGAGCTGGGGCTTCAAGACCATGGGAATGAATGGGGTCACCTAGGGAATTACATAAGAAGTCCCTGAGAACCCCAATATGTAAATGTGTCCAGCAGAAAGGGAGCAGGCAAAGGGCTGAGAAGGTGAGCCCAGAGGAGTGGGGTTCCATGCAGCCAAGGTGGGAGTAACCAGGCAGCTCAAGTGCTGCTGAGAGGTTGATTCTCTTCAGAATTAAAATGAGTTTGCTTAGCCCTAACTGGTTTGGCTCAATGGATAGAGCATCGGCCTGCGGACTGCAAGGTCCAGGTTTGATTCAGGTCAAGGGCATGTACCTTGGTTGCAGTCACATCCCCAGTAGGAGGTATGCAGGAGGCAGCTGATTGATGTTCCTCTCTCATCGATGTTTCTAATTCTCTATCCCTCTCCCTTCCTCTCTGTGGAAAATCAATAAAATATATTAAAAAATACTTTGTGTTTAAAAAAAGGAGAGAAATGCTTTTTAAAAAATGGGTTTGCTTTGTTTAGTGGCTACCTTTTCCCCAATGAAAGGAAACCATCGCCAACTTGCAAACAGGGACTAGAACAGTATCCACCACCCTCCCGTGGGCACAGAGCAAGTACCTGACACCCACCTCGTAAACAGTTATGCCTCTGACTCTGAGGGAAAGGGCAATGCACACAGGAAGATGAAATCAATGCTAAGCCCATTCACTGATCGTAACCGAATTATCTGGAGGCACTCCGTGGTCTAGTGATGTTTGTCACATCCCCATGTCAAGGCAAGTGTGTGACAGCGAGATATAAGGCCTTAACCCAAGCCGACCCTCTCAACACCTTTACCACAGCAGTGCCCCGGTTCATCGCTCTGTGTACAGTTTCCATCCCGGGCTCCTCCACCTGCCGCCTGAGAACCCACTCTCCTGGCTTAGTCCTCAATACACAGAGTGCAGCAAAAGCAGATTTACAGTTGTGAGCATGCAAAACAGAGTTTATTCTTGTTATTCTTGTTTATTATTATTATATTATTTTCCATATGAACAACTGTAAACCTACTTTTGCACCACCCTGTAGTTTAGATGTCACCCTTGCCTCTCTCTTGCTATGGTTAAGCCTATACTTTTTAAAAATATATATATATTTGTATTGATTGTTAGAGAGAGAGGAGAGGGAGAGAGATATAAACACTGATGTGAGAGAGACACAGAAAACATTGAGGAGCTGCCTCCACACACAAGGTCTCCGATAGCTCCACGCCCCTACTGGAAATCGAGGCCACAACTCAGGTATGTGCCTTTGACTTGGAACCGAACTCGCAACCTTTTGGTGAACGGGACAATGCCCAACCACCTGAGCCACACTGGTTCAGCCTATTCTTTCTTGTCCTCCTCCTCCTCAAAACGAATTTCACCAGGAAGTTCAAAGAGAGAAAGTGGGTTACAGACCAACATGGGTGGAGACATTAGGGGGAAAAGGACTGTCATTGAGGTACAGAGCCACCAGAACCCAGACTCTCCATCTCCTCATCCACATCCAAACACTCTCATTGGCCACTGCCATTGGCAAAAAAAAAAAGTCTGGAATTTGCACCCAAGGATCTGCCTTGAAAACCTAGCTCTGTGACCATGGGCAGGCTACTGCTCTGTGCTTTGTAGTCTGGTAGGCTCATCAGACAGGGAAAATAATAATACATACTTGATGGGGTGGCTGTGAGGATCCTGGGGGTGAAAGCAGTGCTTTTATAAGCTACTCAGCTAGTAATTAAGTAAGCAATTAATATGCTCTGGCTCCAGGATCTCTCCTACTCCAATCCCCAGACACTTCCTCTGAGACTTGGAAAATAGGTGGTATAAAGAAATCCTGGTGTTAGTATGACTAAATAAAGAAGTCTCTCACACACACAAACACACACACACACACCCCTCTGACCAAAACACCACTTCAAACACACCCAGGAGGGAAGCTAATGCCATTGTGTTTCCCCTACAGATAAATTTCAAACCAGACAAGAGTGCCAGTCCCCTCCCAGCCCTTTGTTCTGAACTGCTCAGCCTAGAGCCCTACCATTCTCCCAGCTACTTATTAAAGACCCTGCTTACAACCTGTTCCCCTGGCCTGCTTCTTCCACCCCTACAAAGCATGCTCCACCCTCCCTTGCCAATCAGAAGGACCAAAACATGAACAAATTTCAGAGGACAATTTCTGCCCCCTCAAGTAATCCCAGCACTGGAGAGACTGGGAGAGGGATGGTGGGTGAGCAAGCAGAGGGCAGAAGTTTCCCTGGTATAATCAGTCTCAGGAATTAGAGCTCTGGAGGGTCTCCAGAGTGGGCAGCGTTCCCAGGAAAGAGAGTGGGGGGAGGGATCATTGGATGAGACCAACAAGTGGAAATGAAGGGAAGCGGGACTTAGTGTGGGGCAGGGAGGGCCTCGGGTGGGGGAAGGGGAGTGGCGGCTGTAAAAGGGAATGTGTCCCATTGCTTTGCACCTTGTCCCTACCCCCAAGACACACAAACATACCAACTCCTTCCTCTGCTCAAACCAACCATGGATTATCTGGGGTTAAAGGAAGACCACGGAGGAGAGAGGGAGGGGGGGGGACAGAGCCTGTCACAAAAAGGAGACCCTTCTCCCCTCCAAAGGCCTTTCAGAAATAAAATTAATGGAATGTGTCTCAGTGCCATCTCAGGGGGATTGGGGGGAAGGTTAGCGGGGTGTGGGGGCTTTTGTCCCAGCTGCCCAGCTTCTCCCACATGGGTCACCATGGCAACCAAAGCCCCCTGTTGCCTAGGTGATGGCAGCCGGTCCAGGAACCCATACCCAGTATCCAAATCAGGGAGGTTATGGAGGTGGGGGTGTCTGGGACAAAGGAGGAGAGAATGGGGTTTCTTCTCTGGCAGCCCCAGCTTTTGTCTGAGCTCTGGGATCAGGTTTCTTTAGGAAACAATTGGAGGCCTCTGGAAAAAAATACACTCAGAACCTGGCAACAGGCAGAAGCAAGGCCTCAGGGGGGAGGGGAGAGGGGGAGGTTGGTTTTGGCCAAAATGCAGACCAAGACTAGACCCTTCCCCATTGCCCCACTCGAAGGAGCAGCTCAGGGGGAAGAGGGCTTGGGCACAGAGGCTGGCATCCCCATGTGGGGCACACGCCGAGGACCGATGGCCAGGGGCAGGCAGCTGTGGTCACCACCCGCTTCCCTTCGGCTGCTCTAGTCCAGGGCCACCCTAATGCCCAGTCCCAGTTCCTTCAGACCTGGGGTGGGGAAAGGAGGCAGGGCAGAGGAAGATGGGGCTGGAAAGGTGCTGGGAGAGGGGGGAGAAAAGAAGAAGAGATGGGGAGGGGAGGGGACAGGGCACAAACATGCACCTGAAAGGGGTGCCGACTGCGATTGCTCCTCATCTACGCCAAGGACGGGCCTGCAGTGCGGGGGCTGCGGGGGCTGGTTTCAGAATGGACTACTGGAGCGGGGGGGAGGAAGGGGAAGACAAGAAGCCTAAGGTGCCCCTGGCAAAGGGCAGGTCTCTGAGAGGACCGCTTTCAACCGAGGCCTTCCTCAGTCCGGGCAAGGGAAGGGCGGTCCTGCCTGCACACAGGAGGATGGCCGGGACACCTCCGCTGATGCCACCTGCAGAGGAGTCTAGGGACCCTGCCCATAAAGCCCTCTGAGTCCCACACAA
Organism: Antrozous pallidus; assembly: GCA_027563665.1. Taxonomy (NCBI): domain Eukaryota; kingdom Metazoa; phylum Chordata; class Mammalia; order Chiroptera; family Vespertilionidae; genus Antrozous; species Antrozous pallidus. The sequence continues at coordinate 38,108,939 of CM050527.1, forward strand.
CAGCCTGGGTCTTTGCATGTGCCCTGCACTCCCTTCCCCACTGCAACACTCAGTGGTGTGGACACGTGGGTGTCCCAGTCTCCCCCGCCACAGCCCCAGCTTGCAAGGACACCAATATGAGCTCCACCCCAAGGGCTGGATGCCACCTCCCTGCCCCATGTCCCCGGCGCTAGATGTCTGTCTGTTCAGAAAGAGGCACAGCAGAGACTCAGAGTCACACCTGTCCCTCCTCAGACCCCTGGCTTTCCTCGTTGCCACACTTCTCCCCAAGTGTCATCCCTTCTCCGAGTCTCATCGGTGAGCTCGATCCAGGCCGCCCTGTACACACCAGTGGGGAGCGGAAGGTGTCCAATGTGGGGGACCCTAACATGGCTCCCATGGAGGACAGAGAGTACCCAAATCTCTGACTGTACCCGTGTTATCCCCCGGCTCCCCCTCAATCCCCTCCCTTAGGAGGAGACCCTGGACTGACCCAGTTCCGCAGGTGCCAGCACTAAGCTGGAAGAGGCCTTCAAGGTATCACCTGAGATTTACAGAGAAAAGGGGGGCCCAGAGAAAGGAGGTAGGCAGCCCATGGCCATGACATATGAGCAGCCCTCTTCTGGCTCCTACTGTTTAAAAAGACCTCACACGCGTGACTGGGGTATGCTCTTCTGGGAGCGAGTCCCGGTCCCTGCAGGAGCCTCCTTCGTTCTGGGACGGCCAAGACTGCAGGGCCAGGACAGAGGAGAATTCACGGACTCCTGCCCTACCCTTCTTCTCACCACACAAAGGTCTGGAGAGTAGCCAGGCCAAAGCCAAGACCACCGAGACCAAAGAGCCCCTTCCCCTCAGAGGGGTGGTCTCTGCCCTACAACTCACCACTCCCGACTGAGGCCCACATGTTCCTTCCTTCCTTCCCACCCAGCCTCAGGCCACGGACAAGCCATCATTCCAAGAGGCCCATGCTGGTCTCGGGCCACAGAAAGGACAAAGGCACAGAGCGGGCCAGAACCAGCCGCGACGCCTCGGTCCTGCCCCCCGAAAAGGCCCCCATGTTCCTGGGGCCGGTGCTGCCCAGGAGGCCGGAGAGAACGGCTGGATCTCAGTGGGCTGGGGGGGGGGGGGTGAGAGCTGGACCAGGGAGCCCAGCAGCTGGCACCACGTGCCCCCTCCAGCCCTGCTCACCAGGCGCTCTCCCAGGACGGCCCCAGACATGAGCTCACCATCCTGACAGCCCCAGGCAAGGGGCAGAAACCTCCTCCTCAACAGGCCTGAGGAGCAAGGGAGAGGCTGTGCTGGGGCCACCAGGCGGCTCTGTTTCCAGAGCTGGCCCCCACCAGACCCAGTGCAAGGAGCAGGGTGGGGGGCCCGCAGGCTGGGCTCCCAGCCAGCATACCTGAGCTTGCGTTCTAACTGAAAAGGAGTCCCGGAAGCCAGAGCCAAGGCCTCTCCAGCTACTTCCTTAATCGCCCTCCATCTAAGGCTGGGTACCCTCCAAATCCACAGACACACTAAACACAGACACACACTTAACACCCACAGGCACATTCCCCCTCTGAAACCTGGGAGGCTCCTGCCTGCCCCGCCCAGCTCCACCTGCCCTGGCCAGGCAGGTTCTGTAGAGACCTGCTCTGCTTTCCCTGGCACCCCCACCCCCACCCCAGCTCTTAGAAAGCTTCTGCACCCCCCAGAACCACACACAAGCACACACAAGGGCGTACACACACACACACACACACACACCCCTCTGAGCTCATTCCCTAGCCTCCCCTAGACCCATTCCCAGTCTGTCTGACACGGAAGGTGGGCAAGGGAAGAGTGTGCGGTAGCAAAGGTGAGTAATCCCTTTGGCACACGTCCCAGGTGGAGGCTAAGCTGGTGAGAAGGGAACCAGGGCTTCTGGATGCCTGGATGCTGTTTAATTTTCACCAATGGGCAGGCCTCACAATTCCCACCCACCGGGCTCCAAGATGCTTCCCCCCTCGACTGGCCCCTACCTGCCCACCAGGTAAGCTAGTGAAGAGCCAAGAAAAACACAGGGAGCTCGGATCGTCTGCAGGGATGAGAGAAGGTGGACAAGGGAAGGTGAGCCAGATGTGATGGTCCACAGGCCAACTCCTATCCACCCCACTCCCACCCCTAGGGAAAACAAAAATCCTCCCTCCCTCTCTTCATAGGACACTCGGTAGGCTCCAGCGGTCCCTGACCCGGGGAGCCCCTGCCTCAGAGCAGGTGAGGGGAGTCAGCCACCCCTAGGCCTGCACAGGATGGGGACACTGCGATGTGGGGCCACTGGCAGTGAGGGCTGGTTTGTGCGGCGAAAAGCAGGGGGTGGGAGACACAGTGTGACAGGGTGCAGGGGCGCGCCCGAGTTTCCCGGTTCTGAAAACCTTCTCCTCACACTTAGGCAGCTCTTACCTAGGAAAATCAAGCCCGCTGGAAGGCCCAGTACCAAGCAACCGCCATCACCCCGACAAACCCATCGCCTGAGGTTTCCACTCTTCCTGAGGAGCCCAACATCCCCCACCCCTTCTATGTGCGGCCTCCATTCTATGGATAAAGCAGGTGGCTTACAAACAAACAAGTGTTTCTGTTCACCCTTGGCTGTGTTTTAAGCTACCGCATTCACACCTCAAGCTCAGTACCTGTTCCCTCCTAACTCCCATCTACCTACCCTAAAAAGCCAGAACCCTCCCCAGAGCCAGGCACAAACACATCTTTCTCTTCTGACCGGGCCTGGCCCTCATTGGCTGCAGAGTTCCCGCAGCCTCCTGCCCGTGCCCTTAGACCCTGGCTGGCCCTGGAGAGCAGCTCTCTGCAAAGGATGCTGTGAGGAGCTGCTGGAAAACTGCAGGCAACGAGGGCCAGGCCCCTGCCGATCACAAACAAGGCCCTGGGCTATGGTGGCCAGAGCCCCCACAGGAGGAGGTCCAGCCGCAGGAAGAGGCCAGCCCCAGGAGATGTCCTGCCCAGGGTGGCAGCCACGCCCCAGGCTGTGACAACAGGGTGGCCCCCTGCTCCTCCAGGAGACTCTGGTCACCCCGCCTCAGGGGAAGCTTCTCCACTCCTCAGGCTGGTAACTGGACTCAGTGTGCTTCTCAGAAGACAGGGGAATCATTCAAGTTCAAGATGAAAGGCAAATAATGAGCAAAAGCAGACCTCATTGGAATGAGAGTGAGGGAAGAGGGAAGAGGGAAAGAGCACGTTGGGAAACAGAAGAGCAATGAAGTGAGATAGGCTGACACAGCCTCTGAGGAGCTATGCAATCCTAATGAGTTGCTCATCGTCCCTAAACTTCAGTTTTCTTATCTGTAAAGTGGGGATAATAGTGCTTACATAGGAGAAGGTTAAGAGAGTTTTCAAGGAAATAATATATACAGAATATCACAGAATCAGGCACATAACAGATGTGCCATAAAATGGTATTTCCTTCCTCTTCATCCTTCAAGAGGGCGAAAGGCCAATCCCCAGCCTCATTGCGAGAAGTAAATCCCCAATCACCTTTGGCTGCAGTGTTGGCCCCAATGCAGCCCCTCTCTGAGGCCACAGCCAGGCACTGCCTAGGAGAGCAGCCAAAGTCCCTCTTCCTCTCTCTGCCTCTTTCCTCGGGAGTCCTGGGCCCTCAGCCTCTTCTCTCCCCTCCCTCCTTGCACTTACAGTGAGTGAAGCGGGGCCTGTGCTTCAGTCACCTCCCACTCTCCTACAGGCACCAAGCCCAGCTGTGTATGGGGGGGGGGGGGGGTGCGCCAGGAAAGGGGCCCCAAGCTTCCTGCCCCACCCCAGCTCCCAGCTTCTTCCCACTCTCCCCTCTCACTGTCCCTCCCTGATTACCAGGATATCCTCAGCTCTGCTGAAGCCATCCCCGCTTCTCCCAAACCCTCCCCAGCTGTCACATCTGTAATTACCAACCTTGCCAGGGGCATTGGACAGGCACAGCAATACTTCATTTCCAAAGGGCCCCGCCCCCCAGTGCCCTCTGTCTCCTGCTGGGTACCTCAAGGGGTTGGGGGAAGGAATGGAAACATTCTCCCAGAGCTGCCTCATTTCTCTCCAGATCTCAAAAAAATGACATGACAGAAGCTACCCAGGTCAGGCCACCAAGTCAGACCTTTAGAAGGGAGAGCTGCCAGGAAGCAGGTGTGGGTAGGACTGACTCCCAGGCCTCTCACACCTGCCCCCCACCCCCCCCACACCCCCCGCAGCACAAGATTACCCACCTGGAGTGGGTTAGAGGAGAAATGTCAGTCAATTCAGAGAGATGGGAAGTTGACACTCTGTAGAACAACAGGAAGATGGGAATCCAAGGGAGGAGGATAGAGGCATAAGGAGGGAGCTGCACAGAAAAGAGGAAAGAGTGAATTAACAAGTCCCATCCCTGCCAGCCAGTGTGGCTCAGTGGTGGAGCACTGACCCATGAAGCAGGAGGTCACAGTGCGATCCCCAGTCAGGGCACGGGACCTGGGTTTCGGGCTCAATCCCCAGTAGGGGGTGTGCAAGAGGCAGCCAATGGATGGTTCTCTCTCCTCATTGAGGTTTCTACCTCTCTCCCCTTCTCCTTTCCTCTCTGAAATCAATAAAAACATATATATATAATACACACACACACACACATATATATATAAAAGTCCCTTCCCTACCCAGACTCTAAGAAGAGGCAGTAATATCCCAGTCTTTCCTCTTCCCATTTCCTTCACCCCATCAACTACAGAGGACTTGGTTTTATAGGCAGGGAAACTGAGGCCAAGTTCCCACCACGTCCTTGAGGACCCAATAATACCAAGTCGTGTGTGGTTCACCAACACCCCTGACCTGGCTCAGCCTCTCCCTGCAGTGCCATCATTTAAGTCCAGCCAAGGCCACGCCACACCGTGGAATACGATTCGGCCATGAAAAGGAAATGCCATCTGACACCTGCCACAACTCGGATGAACCTTGAGAAGATCACAGGAAGTAAGGGAAGCCAGACGCACCGGAAAACTCCATGTATATGAAATGTCCGGAAGAGGTGAACCCACAGAGACAGCGTGCAGACTGGTGGTGGGAATGGGAAGGAGCTGCTTGGTGGGCACTGGTTCCGGTCGGGGTGGTGAAAACGATTTCAGATAGAGGCCAGAGCTGCCCAGCCCTGAGAGCGTACTAAATGCCACTGTTCGCCTTGAATGGTTAATTTTATGTGTCCTTCACCTCAATTACAAAGCCAGCCAGCGTAGGGCCCTTCTCCAGGAACCTTCCCACGGCAAGCACTCTTGCTCCATGGCGGCCTCCAGAACCTATCTCCACATAGCACCCCCTGGGCTGAGTGAGTCAACATGCTGATGCATGTCTGCCCTGTGAAAGGCTGGCTCATTCGCCCCTCCGTCCGCAGAGCTCCACACAGCAAGTGTCCGGCATGGTCTGCCAGAAGAAGAGCAGAAGCAAAGCCTCGCTGCCCTCCCAGCCCAGACCTCTCTCCATCGGCATCTTCAGCCACAACCAGAACCACAGCTGCTCCCATCGTCTGCCGAGGGCGTCCCCTGCGCCGGCCCCGTGTGATGCGCTCTCCGCATATGACTTCATCTCACTCATAAACCTAAGAGGCGGGACCTATTTTAACTCCACTACACAGGTGAGGCTTCAGAAAGTTACCTCTTTTTCTCTAAGGCCACAAAACTAGGAAGTGACAAAAGGGGGGTTTAAAAGCAGCTGAGACCCAGGGAAGGAGGCCTGGGGACCTGGGATTCCTTGAGAAAGGTCCTATGGGGTTAGAGGATGGTGTCTTAAGACACCTGAGAGGCTGAGGAATGGGATTCTTAAACCCCAACATCGCCTCACTATGTAGTGCTATTCTAACCATGCTAGACTCTTGCCACTGGCCTCAGAGTGTGGGGAGCTGTTGAAGGAGGAGCTAAGGAGACAACTGGAATCCCTAAAACTCAGAGGAAATGAGGACAGCCCCAGAACTCTTCCCTCCAAAGCTTCTGTTAACCACGTAAGTGCACACCCCTTCTGACTGGAAGGACGGCTTGGAAATCAGATAGCAGACAACAGTCGGTCTTGCTCAGACCCAGGGAAGGGGCCCTCCTCAGGCTTCCACGGAACAGGAGCAGAGAGTGGGCACCACTGAGAGGCCTGCCTGAGAAATCAGAGGAACAGAAGCAGGAGCAAGACAAGGGGGGCGGGAGGAGAGGGGGCCTGGGCCACTGGGTCCAGTCTGGGGGTGCTTACAGAGATGGCACTTCCTTTGGTCTTCTTGGCAGCGTGCCCACAGTACACATGCAGAGAGAGTGCCCGGGGCAAGCGAGGTGCCCAAAGTCCACAGCACACAGTGCTGGAGGCAGGCGCCCGCTGGCCGCAGGAGCCCGGCCCCTCACACAGGGGTCAGATTGGAGGGAATAGCGCATTTTAAAAATCCGGTCTTTCCCTACTCTGCCTCTATACCCGGCCCCAACGTTTCCTAACTCCCGCGACTCTTATCCCGGAGTCCAGGAAAGCCTGAGGACGCCAGAGGAAACATCCCAACTGCCTGTGCCCACTGCGGACTCTACCAGCGACCCTAATGGCCAATCACAGCCCCAGCTCCTAAAACTGGGTGCCTTGGCCTGACCTCTGCCAGCAAGAGAAAATGGCGGAGAGAGGGAAATGGGCAAACAAGGAGTGCACCCCAAAGAAGGAAAAGCCACCCCCTCCCTTCACTCCAGAAAAGACAAGAGAGAGGAGGAAAAGCAGGTGGCTGCTGCTTCTCTGGGAAGAGATACATCCACTTCCCAGGCAATATGACTCCCCACGGTGCTGTCATAATGATGGGATGTGGGTACCTGTCCCTTCTCCAACTCAGGCATCTGCCCTCTTGCAAGCTCAGCCCCCATTCCTCGCTCTCAGACCTGGCCCCAGACCACAGCCCCATCCAATCATACTTCTTGCCAGTGACAAGGGAAACCATTTGACAAACCACACACACATTTTCAAAAACTCCTGAAGGCCACCCACCCCTGGCCTCCCCAGAGCTCCCATGCCACCGCTCAACCCCATGGAGGGAAACCCAAGTTGTTTGTTACCCGGTCTCATCCATTCCAAACCCCAAGACTCCTGGGGAACTGTCGGATGCTGGAAGCAGGGCAGTGAGTGGGCTCTGAGGCAGAAACTCCAAGAAAGCTTTCCAAGAGAACAGTGGCCTGGGGGGCAAGGGTTTGAGCTGGAAAGCCAAGTATGTGACTTCCCCAAGCACTAGAACCCAACCTATGATGAGGGGTCGGAGATCCTTCTTACTCTTTTAACCCTGATTCCTCTAAGACTATAACCAGAACCCCTTTTCCCTATTCCTCACAACACACACCCTTTGCCAGAAAAATCCACTTCCCAAAACAGACCCTTCACAAGATGGCCCACTCACTCTCACCCACAGCTCTGAGGCTTAAGGCAGTAAGTACCCTAGAACCCAGTCAGGGACACCCAAGAAGCCTCCGAAGCCTCCAGAGAGGCCTCCCTCGGGGTTTTCTGCCAGGAAAGTCTGCCTGCAGAGGCAAGAGGCAGTACCCCCATCACTCAGAAACACACATCACCGATGGCGGGCACACACACTGGTACTGCCCTACCCACCAAGGTTACACTCAAGAGAACAGATCCAAACACCCCGCTTCCCAGTGCACAGGTGCACACACGCCCATCTGGATATGCCTCATTCTGCTCTTACATACCCACCTTCCTCCATCCCTAACACCTCTTTCCCATAAGCCCCCCAACCACCACCTCCTCGTTCCCAGAGACACATCCCTTCCCCAGAGTGCACACATAAATCCACATCCAAACACACAGCAGATCCGTGTCAGCCGCTCCCAGGTGCACACACTCAGGCACAGAAAACACCTCCACCTCCAAGCCCAGGGGCCCTCCTGCAGGACACACAAAACAAAGAATAGTGCACACCGGTCCTCCACCAGCCCTTCAAAACTCACCAGTGCAGAGCCCACAGCTCCCCAAATGGGTAAATGGGAGTGGGGCGAGGGATCAGCGCCCGTCCCCGGGCCGCATGCCCAGTGCCCGGGTCTCAGCCCGCTGGCCCCATTCTCCAGCGGCGCGCACACACCCGCTACTCTCCAGGGCAGCCCCCCAGACACCACTCTGCACCCTGGGCCACCCCTGCTCTGTCCCCCCACACTCCAGAGATGTGAATGCACCTAAGCACCTCGCTTCCAAGACCCGCAGACCCCATCCTGGCACTGCCCTGCCCGCACCTCCACGCACTCCCAGTCTGGCTTTAACAGGCTCCCCGAGATCATTAAGGCCCCCGCCCGGACCCCGGGCCCAGGAAAGTCCCCGGCTCTCCAGGCCCGGCTCCGCCCCTCCCACACGCCCCTTCCCCTCCCAAAGTTGGGGGGGTTGCTCCGCGGTGCAGCGGGGGATCGTACCGGAAGGGGATTGCCCCACGCTCCCCTTCCCCCCTACGCCGCCCCGCTCGCTCGGGGGCCGGGCACCCCCTGCCCCTTGCATGATTGCCCTCCTGTTCTGTTGCTTTCTTTCTTTTCTTTTCTTTTTTTTTTTTTTTTTTGCAAACTTTGCCCGCGCCCAGCGCCCCGGCTCACCCGCCGCTGCGACCTGCCCAATGGACTCGGCGGGCGCCCCGTCGCCCGGCGCCTTTGTATCCGCAGCGCCCCGGGTCGCTCCGAACTCCGCACTCCCAGCCCGACGGGTGGACGCGGGGAGTGGAGGGGGCTCCGCAGCCCGGTCACCCCCTCTTCGTCCCAGACTGCTGCCTCTGCCCCCTCAAGGCCCCGGGGCAGGGGGCCGGGGGCCGGGGGCAATGGGGGCGCTCAGGCACCCATGGCGAACCCTGATATCTAGGAATCGGGGACCAGGAATCGGGACTCAGACCGGGAGCCGGCGGCGGAGGGGGAGGGGACGCGGCGTGGGGCGGGGGGCGGGGAGCGCTCCCGGCACCGCCTCCCGGCTGTTCCCGCCGCCGCCGCCCTCCCGCCGTCGCGCCCATTGTCTGCGGCCCGGCTCTTCCCGGAGTCGTCGCTCCTCCCACCTGCGCCTCCAGGTGCCTGTGGCCCTGGGCGAGCCTGGCTGCGGGACCACCCCCGGCCCCCAACGAAGGCCTGGGGGCTCCTCGGCTCCTGGCCTTGCCCAACCTGCAGCCCCTCCTGGGACCGCTCTCCTAGACCCTCTGTCGGAGACCGACCCCGAGCCCCGGGGGATGGCGGGGTTCAATGCTTTGGGGCCCCAGGGCGGCTGCACGAAGCCCAGCGGAATCTGGGACGTGGAAAGGTTGGACCTCCCCGACCACACACACACCTCCACCCCCGAGCCTGGAGAAGGCAGAGTCACCCCTGATGGTAATTAGCGGCGGGAGACGCGCCCCCCTTCCCATGCATACGGGGATTTCCCTGACACCAGCGCCACCATATTCCCCGGCTTCCAAAAATAATTTAATTACTCGGTGTTCCAGCTGCGAGCGGCTGCCGCCCGGTCGGGCCGGGCGCCCCCTCATTAACGCGCGCCCCGCCCCTCCGGTCTGAGCATCGGGATTAATTACAAAGGGAGCCGGGCCGCGGGCGGCGGGGGAGGGAGCGGCCACGGGGCGCCCGGGGTTTGGTTGGCGCAGGAGAGGGGCCCTTCTTCCAGGGGTGAAAATGCTTTGTCCTGTCCTGTCTCTAACCCCAAGCAGGCGGGGCTCTCGACCCCAGGGTGTCAGATACCTTGGAGTGAGTTGAAGGGATTACAGGGCATCTAAAAATATCCGCCCATAATTGGGGCATTTCTGCCTTCAAGAAACCTGGTGGGGTTCAGGAAGTGGAGCAATAGGCGGAAGCCACCCAGAGTGACCCCCACCATGAAAGTCTAGGCTGTGGGAAATCCATGTTTCCTTTGGAAGACATGAAAGCAAAAGTAGGCTTATGTTATCATTCATATTCTTGCTGTGCAACCCAGCACTTACCTAGAATAGTAATACTTCAAAAAGACCTCCATGCACTTTTCCCTTGGCCTGCCCAACACCCCAGCATCCTCCACTCCCAATCCTGATATCTTCTCCCCAACCCTGTGGTTAAGAAGTCCCAGGGAAGGATGTGCCCAACTCTTGTTCCTCACTCCTTTGGGGATGTTTTTGCTCCTCCCTGATGGACTTTTTTACTTTTCCCTGAGACCCAATCCCATCCCTTTCAGTCATCCATTCTAGCCTGGCTAACGATGAGGCCAGAGCCATCTTCATCTGCATCGGGACCATTCAAAGATGGAGAACCTTTAGAGACACTTTTGTTGAACCCTTGCCTCTCCTCATCCCCCTTCCCACATTCTGGGTCAGCAGCTGCAGGCTGCACAGAATATGCAGAATCATCATTTCAGGTACCCAGATTTCTGCGTGCATCCAGACTTATTTGCTTGGTGTCTGTCACGTGCCAGGAACTGGGCTGCACTGGGGGTCTTGGCAGTGACCACAACCGGGAGTAGGAGAGACAATGGTCAGGATAAAGGGAAATAGGGTGGCCTTAGGGTGCTCCCAGCCCTGCCCCAGTGCTGGGCAGCCAGTGTGTAATTTGACACAGTGTGGAGCTGCCATGGCCCGATTGATATCCAGCAGGTTAGAGGGAACAATGTTCACACGATGCTGGCCTGTGTCACAGACCTCAGAAGGGCCCAAGAACTAAATACACAGCTTAGATGACACGCTAGGCTGGCCCCAGATAGAGCTCAAAACCTAAGTCAAGATGTCAACAGATATCAGGCAACAAGCTGGAATAAGCTTGGTCTCTCCTTCTTCTCTGATGGTGAGATTGGGGGCTTTCAGTTATATCTTTGTAACAAAAACTTTGGATTACAGAGGAGATGTCCAAAATGAAATATGATTGGTCAGATGTGTTCCATGCAGCAGTTCTCTGGACTGCCTTCCACCCTCACCAACCAGGATGCAAACCCCCTAAATCTTACAAATCCTTTTTTTTTTCTTCTTTTTAATTCTCACCCCAGGCCCTAGCCAGTTTGGCTCCGTGGATAGAGCGTCAGCCTGCTGACTGAAGGGTCCCGGGTTCGGTTCCGGTCAAGACCTATTTGGGTTTCACGTTCGATACTCAGTGAGGGGCGTGCAGGAGGCAGCCGGTCAATGATTCTCTCTCATCAATGATATTTCTAGCTCTTTCTCCCTCTTCCTTCTTTTCTGAAATCAATTTTTTAAAATTATTTTTACTCCCCACCCAAGAATATTTTTAGAGAGTAGAAAAGAGAGGAAAAGATAGAGAGAAACATCGATGCAACAGAAACACGTCGACTGGGTTACCTCCTGCACAAGCGTTGGCCAGGGCTGGGGCTGAGGCGAAGCCTGCAACCGAGGTGCATGCCCTTGACAGGGCTCGAACCCGGGACCCTTTGTCCCGCAGGCCCACACTCTGTTCACTGAGCCACACTGACTAGAGCGATCTTATACATTCTTAACTCACAGAAGGCGAAAATAGAGGCCCAAAGAAGCTCATGTGCCCCAGGGCCCAAGGGAGCTAGCCTACTTCTTCAGGAAGCAGGTAGGCACTGAGATGACATCTAACCAGGATTTTCTCAGGGGGGCCCACCTTTAGTGACAGAGGGGGGTCAGGAGCCTGGTGGAAAACATCATGGGACAGGTTGAACTTGGAATGTGCAGCTCCTAGCTTTGAGGACGTGGGCAAGTTCCTCAGTTTCTAAAAGCCTCGCTTCTGTACATAAAATGGAACTAATAAGGTTGTAGAAGGAACTCCCTCCACATACCCATAATGCCCCAGTCAATTCCCAATCAAACTTCCCCTCTGTGTTCCATGCCAAGGGGATTCCTATGCTTTCGGGAGTCTTGTTCAAAGAAGAGGGGGATGGGGGGGCCTCCTAGCCAAGAGTCAGGAGCCTCCATAAAAGCTTTCTCAACTCCTCACCAGCTCCCGGGCCTGAGGCTGCTGCACGGAACGGGCAGAGCAGAGGCTGCCCTGGACACTTGAGTCTCCTGGGAAAGAGGCAAAGGGCTCAGGAGTGGCAATGGACGCTCTCCAGGGGTTTCCTGTGCAGATGAGGTGTTCCCAGAAGTCAGGCCCAGGACACGGTGGCAAAGGTTGGGTCTACTCTGGTGGAAAGCAGGGCCCTTCCCCAGCACCGCTGCTGAGAAAGGGGAATCCTTAGTACCTTCCCCAAGCATAACGCCTCATACCCAGGCAGGATGGCCACCACAGTTTTTAATGTGTGTGATTAGCCTCTTGAGCCAATCCCCGGGTCAGGTGACCCCAGTGATGGGCCCACATTGCGGGTGAGAGCCACCATCTCTTTGTAGCCTGCACATAAAACGGTACCGTTCCATCTCCAATGACCATTAGAGCTCTTTCCTCAGCACCCACTTTCCTAAAAAGACTGTGTTTACAAGTGTCCGATCAAATCTATAGGAGAGACTGGGGACACTTATTCTGTCAAGAAAGGATGAAGAGAATCAGAATGTGATTTAATGGTTCTCAGATGTTACAAATGTTAGAGCAAATCTATACTTTGGAACAACTGGATTTTGTTTCACTGTTAATAAAAAGGGAAATAAGCCCAGCCGGTGTGGCTCAGTGATTGAGTGTCTACCTATGAACAAGGAGGTCACGGTTCGATTCCAGGTCAGGGCACATGCCCCGGTTATGGGCTCGATCCCAGTGTGGGGCTTGTAGGAGGCAGCTGATTAATGATGTTTCTTTCGTCTCTTCTCTCTCCTCCTCCTCCTCCTCCTCCTCCTCCTCCTCCTCCTCCCTCCTCCTCTTTTCCTCCTCCTCTTCCTCCTCCTCTCTCTCCCTTCCTGTCTGAAATCAATTATATATATATATATATATATATATATGAAATAAAATAGAGAAAAAAATACCCTTAACTAGTTAAGAACTCTGTGATGCCATCAGCTTGTTGTGAGGTGTGTCTCTTACATAAGCTCCTGATCTTTGAGAACAGAACCCAGCCTCATTCATTTCAACATTAATAGTCCATACAAGTCACTAAGGAATAGTTCACTTCCCTGCTAACTTCCTTGTCTTTCTCCATCCCCCTAGATTTCGAGCATTAATAAGTAAGCACTGAGCATAGCCACGGGAAATAATGACATTACTGCCCAAACCTTTACCACTCCCTCTTCATCCAAACTGTGTTAAGTATGAGCTTACTCAAATCCCATTCCATTATCACCAATCTAGAAAGTTACCTACAATTAACCAGTAGTTTTCAACTTTGCAGATTTTAATCACCTGGGAAGCTTTGAAAATATACCCATGCCCAGGACACATCCCAGATTAATTAAACCAGAAACTTCCGAGGTCCAGTCCAGCTATTGGCATTTTTTTAAAAGTTACCTTAGTGATTCTAGTGTGAGAACCATTAAATCAAACTCTTGATTCCCTTCCTCCTTTCTTGACAGAACAAGTACCCCCAGCCCCGCCACACACACATCCCTTGTTGTCCCCCAACTCTACTATATCTAACTTCTACCTCTTCACTCATCTCCGCCTGCCAAGTGTAACAAAACAAAACACCTCTCTCCACTATGCAGCTTCCTCTTTGCTTCATCCCTCTCCTTTTCTTCTCATTCAACCTTCTTAAAAGAGTAGATTACTCATCACCATCCTTCATGCCTCAGCTTCTTCCAACTCAGCTATCCTTTCAATGTCATTCCTCCTCCTGACTTCAAATATTGGTATTTCCCAGAATTCAGCCTGTGCTCCTCATCCTACATGGTCTCCCAAAATAATGTCATTCTTTCCGGGGGCTACATTCAGTGCCTACTTTTTAAAGCTCCTAAATCTGTATCTCTTCTGATCATCAGGCTCGTATTTCCAACTTCCTCCTGGACATTTTAACTTGGTTATTCTCTGGCTTCTCCAAACGTAAGAGTTTTAAAGGGAACACATTATCTTCCCTTCACCACCACCCCGTCCCCTTGGTTCATTCAGACATTTTTCACTTCCAAACTTGCATCATTCCCTTCCAACCTATCTTTCTTTTCTGGGGGGATAATCAGTCTGTCACTCTCTTGTATGAAACAATTCAATGGCTCCCCTCTGTCTACAAGATAAACCTAAAACTTCTTGATGCTGGATAAAAGGACTTCCAGCACTGGACTCGCTTTCCCCTCCAGCCTCAATTTCTGTTATCCCCTGTGCATTCAAAGTCCAAGCATCCAGCACACCTGCAAACTGTGCTCATCTACTGGTTGTTCTGCTAACTTGGGGTTCTATTACCATCTCTGCCTTCATATGGTGTTTCCTTTGCCTGAAATGTCATCCTCCTCCTTCTCTGCCTAGAAAGTTCTATTCATCCTTTAAGAGTTAGCTGTTGTCTCCTCTTTGACTCCCTAACTCTTTCAAGCAAAGTTAGATGCTCCTCCACCCACCCCCCACCTCCATCTTCTTTGTGCTCCCAGAGATCTGCAATTTTAATGACATTGTATGGTAATTTCTTACTTACATATGTCTGCCCAGCTGGTCTGTGAGCTTCTGAAATGGAAGGAACAATGCTTTATTTATCTTTCTAGATCCAGAAATTGGCTCAGTGAATGGCATACAACAGTAAAGGTTTGTCTTGTAAAACAGAAGAGAGAAGAGACTGAGAGGAGATGCACTGGATAATACCTGATATTAAAGGAATATGCTTATAAATAATAAAATAATAACATTTTGAGACTGGAAGAGATATTTTTTTAAAAGGGGAAGAAAGGTACAGAGCAGAGGCTCTCAGCTTTTTGTGGACTGTGCTCTCTTTGAGACTTGATGAAAGCTACAAGCTACCTCCAGAAAAATGCATATAGAATTTCACACCCATTTTCAGGGAACACTGGAAGCTGGTGTCTGAGCGAGGGATGGTTTGAGGGCAGAAGAGTCTAGAAATGGAGAGATCAGTGAGAAGGTTAATGCAAAAGGGTGAGAGAGTGAGTGAGCAGGATCCAAGATGAAGGGCATAGAAAAGAAAGTGCAAGTTTGAGAGATGGCCTGCAGGTAACAGAGTTAAGAAACAAAGAGGCAAGGCGTATGAGATGACTCAACATCTTCTGGCATAGATCTCAAGGAAGATGGTGATGCCACGCATACAATCAGGGCTCCTGAGGGAGAATAGGTTTGAAGGGTAAATCATGTGTTTGGTTTGACAGGTGTCTTAGATGTCTACAGGCCATTAGGGTGAGGGTGTTTACAGAAAGCTGGCAGTAGCACAAGTGCCTTCCACATCTTCTCCTGCCATTCTTCCTTAGACCATCTGGACACTCTATTAGTCCCTCAATCAAGCACACCTTTCCTGCTTTCATCCCATTCGTTTATCCTACTCCCTCTATGCGGTATGCCTTCTTCAATTCACCATCACCCTTACCCAGAATATTTCAAGGTCCAAGTCAAATGATATTTTCTCTCTTAAGCCATTTCTTTTTTAAATAATATATTTTATTGATTTTTTTACAGAGAGGAAGGGAGAGGGATAGAAAGTCAGAAACATCGATGAGAGAGAAACATCAATCAACTGCCTCTTGCACACCCCCTACTGGGGATGTGCCCACAATCAAGGTACATGCCCTTGACTGGAATCGAACCTGGGACCTTTCAGTCCACAGGCCGACGCTCTATCCACTGAGCCAAACCATTTCTGAAACCACCATTTTGATCTCATCTCTGAAATACCAATTCTTTCTTTGAAACTCTCTTATCATATTTTATTATTTTTTATTCTTTAAGTTTATTTTTATTGTTGAGAAGACTACAGATGTTTCCCATTTTACCACACTTTCACCCCCTCCATATGGCCCTCACCCTACCCCAGGTCTTCACTGCACTATTTTCTGTGTCCATGGGCTATGCATATATAAGTTCTTTTAACCTCTTCCTGCCCCCTCTTCCCTCCTATCAGTCTGTTTCATACTTCCATGTCTCTATACCTATTTCATTCATCAGTTTATTTTGTTCATTAGATTCCACAAATAAGCGAGATCATGTGTTATTTATCTTTCACTGACTGGCTTATCTACCTTCACATAATAATCTCCATACTGTGTACATCCATGCTGTCTCAAAGGGTAAGAGATCTTATTTTTTACTGCTGCATTGTATTCCATTGTATAAATGTACAACTGCTTTTTTATTCACTTATCTACTCATGGGCAGTTGGGCTACTTTCAGATCTTAGCTATTGTAAATAACACTGCTATGAACATAGGGGTGCATACATACTTTCTAATTAGTGTTTCAGGGTTTTTAGGATATATTTCTAGAAGTGGGATTGCTGGACCAAATGGCAGTTCCATTTTTTTTCTTTTTTTTTTTATCTTTATTGTTCAGTATATTAATTACATTGTTCCCTTCCCCCCCCCCCATAGTTCCCCTCCACCTGGTACCCATCCCACCCTCCGCCCTCACCCCCATCAACTGTCCTCTCCCATAGTTGCATGATTTTTGTCTAGTCTCTTGCTGCACTTCCCACATCCCTTTTCTCCCCAAGAATTGTCAGTCCATTCCCTCTCTATGTCTGTGATTCTGTTACATTCACCAGTTTATCCTGTTCATCAGCTTATTAATTCACTTGATTTTTAGATTCATTTGTTGATAGATGTGTATTTGTTGTTCCTAATTTACACTTTTATCTTTTTCTTCTTCCTCTTCTTAAAGAATATCTTTCAGCATTTCATATAATATTGGTTTGGTGGTGATGAACTCATTTAGCTTTTTCTTATCTGCGAAGCACTTCATCTGACCTTCAATTCTGCATGATAGCTTGCTGGATAGAGTAATCTTGGTTGTAGATTCTTGCTGTTCATCACCTTGAATATTTCTTGCCACTCCCGTCTGGCCTGCATCGTTTCTGTTGAGAAATCCGCTGACAATCGTATGGGTGCTCCCTAATAAGTAACCAACTGTTTCTCTCTTGCTGCTTTTAATATTCTCTCTTTGTCTTTTGCTCTTGGCATTTTAATTATGATGTGCCTTGGTGTGGTCCTCTTAGGGTTCCTATATATTGGGGTTCGGTGTGCTTCTTGGACTCCTAAGTCAATTTCTTTCACCAGGTGCGGGAAGTTTTCGGTCACTATTTCTTCAAATAGGTTTTCATTGTCTTGCTCTGTCTCTTTTTCTGGCACCCCTATAATTCAGATGTTGGTATGCTTGAGGTTGTCCCAGAGGCCCCTTACACTATCTTCAGTTTTTTGGATTTTTTTGGTTTCTTGCTTTTTCAGCTGAGTGGATTTTACCTCTTTGTATTTCACATCTTTAACTTGGTTCTTGGGGTGCTCTAGAGCACTTTTAGGTCTTTGTATAATATTTTTTATTTCAGTCAGTGTATGCTTAATTTCTGGTTGGTCCTTTTTCATGTCCTTGAGAGACTCCTTTATATCCTTGAGAGTCTCTTCCATTTCCACGTTGGTCTTGATCATTTCCTTGCAGGTCTCATTCATTTCCTTGTAGGACTCATTCAATTCCTTGTCGGTCTCGCTTATTTCCTTATAGGCCTCGACCTTTTGTTGGAGCCTCTTGAAAAACCCTATAACCGTGGTTTTGAATTCCATGTCCAGTTGTTTTTTTTCCTCCATTTCTTTCACATCTGATTTCTTTCCATGTCTCTGCATGGTGGCTGCTTCCCTGAGTTGGTCAATTAGCTTTGTGTGGTAGACTTCCTACTAGGGACAGTGGCTCAGCCTCCCCAGTTACCTGAGGTGGATATGGGTTGCACAGTCTTGCTGAAGTTAAGCTCAGGTTAATCGTTGTTAGCGCTTGGAGGGGTTGACCTCCAGGCCAATTGTCTGTGAAGCTCAGCTGTGCTCAGGTTGGATGGGCGGAGTCTCTGGGCCAAGCAGACAGCGTTAGCTCCGCCCTGTGGGGCCCCAGGGACTCTGTGCCGGAGGCAATGGCCGCCAGCACCTTTGAGAGAGAGCCACTGCTGGGGAATTCAGACTCTCCCCAAATGACTCTGCACGCCCAATGTCTCACCCAGGGTCATAAAACAAAGCAGTCTGACAGTTTTCCGAATGAGAGACAAGTCACAGAGCACTCTCTGCGTGGTCACGCAGCTGAGCTGTTCGTGCAAGCTGCCTTCTCCACAAGCCGGGAGACCCCTGCAGCGCCCGAGTTTCGGCGTGCCCTCCCACTGTCCAGTTTTTACCCTGTATGATAGTGGGTTAGTTCCCTGGACTTCGCCCAGAGCTGGAGAATCAGTCCAGTGGGACGACTTTGTCTCCCCGTTCAAGAAAACTGGCCGGTTTTCAGCCGCCCGCCCTCTCAGCTGGCGCGTGCTCCAAACCTCTCTCCGGTTGAATCTTTCAATGCTGTCCGCCGCCGATCCTCTGAGTCACAGTGTCTTATTTTCACTTTTATTTGTGGAATTTTCACTTGGCCAACTTTCTGGTGATTCTGGAAGGTGTTTGTTCTTTCGTTAAGTTGTAGTATTGAAATTGCTGAGTATGACGGCAAGATAGGTGTTTTACCTATGCCACCATGTTGGTTCTCCATCAGTTCCATTTTTAATATTTTGAGGAAACTCCATACTGTTTTCCATAATGGCTGCACCAGTCTGCATTCCCACCAACAGTGTCCTAGGGTTTCCTTGTCCCCTCATCCTTGCCAGCACTTGTTTATTGATTGATTTATGGTAGCCATTCTGACAGGTATGAGGTGATTCTTCATTGTAGTTCTATTTGCATCTTTCTGATGATTAGTGACATTGAGCATTTTTTATATGTCTCTTGGCCATCTGTATGTCCTCTTTGAAGAAATGTCTATTTAAGGTCCTTTGCCCATTTCAAAATTGGATTGTTTGTCTTCCTTTTGTTTAGTTCTATGAATTCTTTACATATAGGTGTCTCCCAAAATGTATATACACTTTGAATAATTATAAAGACAGTGTTTATTAAAATGTTTCATTTTCAAAATATAATAGAATATACAGTCATTGTGTATATACATTTTGGGGAATACTCTGTATTTTGGAAATTAACCCTTTATCAAATGTATCATTGGTAAAAAAAAAAAAAAAATTCTACCATACAGTGGGTCCCCTTCACATTTTGAGGATGGTTTACTCTGCTGGGCAAAAGCTATTTAGTTTGATGTAGTACTATTTGTTTATTTTTTTTCTTTGTTTCTCTTGCCCTAGGAGATGTATCAGCAAAAATTCTGCTTCGTTAGATTTCTGATATTTTACTGCCTATGTTTTCTTCTAGGATTTTTATGGTTTTATGACTTACCTTTAAGTATTTTATCCTTTTTGAGTTTATTATTGTGTACAGTGTAACTTGATGGTCTAGTTTCTTTCCTTTTTTACTTCTCCTGCACGGATCTGTCTAATTTTCCCAACACCATTTATTGACAAGACTGTTTTTACTCCATTATATGCTCTTGCCTCCTTTGCCAATATTAATTGACCATAATGGCCTGGGTCAATTTCTGCTCCATTCTACTGCCAGTACAAGCCTATTTTTTATTACAATGGCTTTGTAGTCGAGTTAGATATCTGGTATTGTTCTTGAGAAAGAAGAACAAAGTGGTTCTCAACTTTGTTCTTTCTCAGAATTGCTGCAACTATTCGGGTTTGTTGTTGTTGTTGTTGTTTTTGTTCCATGTAAATTTTTGGAATATTTGTTCTAGATCTATGAAATATGCCAGTGGTATTTTAGGGATTGCATTGAATCTATAGACTGCTTAGGATTGTATGGACATGTTAATGATGTTAATTCTCCCAATCCATGGTATACACTTCTACTTGTTTGTATCATCTCCTGTTTCATTTTTCAATGTCCTATAGTTTTCTGAATATAGGTTGTTTACTTCCTTGGTTATGTTTATTCCCAGGTATCTCGGGTTTTTATTGGTTGCAATGATAAATGGGGTATATATTTTTTTAGTTTCTGAGAGTTTATTATTGATATATAAAAATGACACCAATTTCTGGATGTTAATTTTGTATTCTGCTACTTTGCCAAATTCATTTATTAGATCTAGTAGTTTGGGGTGGGGTCTTTAGGATTTTATATGTATAATATCATGCCGTCTGTGACTAATGACAGTTTTACTTCTTCCTTTCAAACTTGGATGCCTTTTATTATTATTCTTATCTGACTGTTGTGGCTAGGACTTCCAGGACTATGTTGAATAAGAGTGGTGAAAGCAGACAACAAAATAACTCTGCAAAGGATACATAAAATGACGTATTCGAGGTTCCTCATTGCAGCAAAGACTTGAGGGAAATCTTATATGATAAATACATAGTGAAATGAACATATGGTACATGTAGATAAAACTAAACTAGTTCACTACATACTATGCTTTAAATTAAATCTCAAATATTAAAGCATAACATAATCTTAAAACATAGTATTAAGTAAAAGGGAATGGAAACATAATGAGAGGTATATCACAATATTGCCCTGAAATGTAAAACACCCAAAATAGCATAATGTATTGCTCATGGGTGTGTGTATATGTAAGTGTGTGTAAATAAAGAAATAAAAAAAGAATTCAAAGATGTGCACTAAACAAATGCATACCTGGCTCTCAGATGGGTGGCAAGAAAATCAGGATCAGGGATGAGAAAAGACAAAGCAACAAAAAGGAAGCATGACTAGAGCATCAATTTACACCATACACAAGAATAAACTCAAAGTGGATAAAAGATTTAAATGTAAGTCATGAAACAAAAAAAAATCCTAAAAGAAACCATAGGCAGCAAAATCTCAGACATCACCTCACACCTGTCGGAATGGCTACCATCAACAAATGACATGTGCTGGTGAGGATGTGGAGAAAAAGGAACCCTAGTGCACTGCTGGTGGGAATGCAGACTGGTGCAGCCATTATGAAAAACAGTGTGGAGTTTCCTCAAAAAATTAAATATGGAATTGCCATTGGGCCCAGCAATCCCACTTCTAGGAATTACTCTAAGAAAGCCAAACACCAATCAGAAAGTATGCACACCTATGTTCACAGAAGCACAATTTACAATAGCTAAAATCTGGAAATAGTCCAAGTGCCCATCAGTAGGTGAGTGGATACAGAAACTGTGGTACATTTATACCAGGGACTATTATGCAGCAGTAAAAAAAAAAAAAAAGAAGGGTCTCTTACCCTTTGAGGCAGCTTGTAGGGACCTGGAGAGTACTATGCTAAGTGAAATAAGCCAATTAGAGAAAGACAAATATCACATGATCTCACTCACATGTAGAATTTAATGAATAAAATAAACTGATGAACAAAACAGATCCAGAGACATGGAAGCATGGAACAGATTGTCGAATCTCAGAGGGAAGGCAGGGATGGGTGGGTGGGAAGAGATCACCCAAAGAACGTGTATGCATATTTGCATAACCTATGGACACAGACAGCAGGGTGGTGAAGGCCTGGAGCAGGGGTGGCCTAGAAGGGGTCCATGGGGGGAAAGTATATGTAATACTTTCAAAAATAAAGATAAAAAAAATAAATCCTGGCCTGCATAGCTCAATAGTTGAGCATCGACCTATGAACCAGGAGGTCATGGTTCTATACCTGGTCAGGGCACAGGCCTGGCTTGCGGGCTCAGTCCCCAGTGGGGGCGTGTGGGAGGCAGCCGGTCAATGATTCTCTCTCATCATTGATGTTTCTATCTCTCTCTCCTTCTCCCTTCCTCTCTGAAATCAACAAAAATATTTTTAAAAGGGAAGCATGGTCCAGTTATTTAATATGCCACATAGTATTAATCATAGTAGCTCAGTTATGTGAAGATGAAAAACACTTTTGTTTTACTTCAAATAAATCATATTTTTAAAAGAAAAATGCTGCATAAAGCAAAAAAAAAGAATAAATGAAACAATTTTTTCAATAGACCAGAGATATGAATATACAATTCATAGAAGAGATACAAACATATAATAAGCCTATACTATCATTATAGTCAACCTCAAATAATAAGAAAAATTTGGGGGAGAAGCATAGGTAAACACCTAAACTGCTGCCTCACACAACAATTTCAAAACTAAAACTAAAAGACAAAATGGACATCATCCAGAACCACAGGAAAGCTGGCTGAGTGGAAATTCTACCACTAGAAGGAAAGAGAAAAGCACATGGAGAACCAGAAGAGCTACAAAACACTGAGGAACGGAGAAAGCGTGCAGAGAGGACGCATGGCTGAGTGCCTGGCTGGCTTTCTCTAGCGGGAACGAGACAAAAGCTCCCAACTGCACTGAATCCCAGGGCTGACTGCTCTGAACCCCAGTTCCAGGTGAGACCCTGAGGACCCAGGCTCATACAGGGGGAACCTGGACTGTCAGGTGGAAACTCAGGGGAGCCGTGAAAGGCAGAGGTCTGGAGGCATGCACACGAGTGCACGCAGAGAGGATTAACTGTTGGCTTTCTCTAGCCAGAGGGAAACAGAAGCTCCAGACTCTGCTAAAATCCAGTTCTGGGTGAAAATCTGGGAACCCAGATTAATTGGGGGAGAAACTGGACTGTCTGGCAGTGGGCGAAACTCGAGGGCAGCTTTCTCTCAGAGGTGCTTGCAGCGATTACCGAGGGACACTGAGACCCAGAGGCTTCATAGGGCAGGGTTGACAGGAAACCAAGGCTGTCTGCTCAGCCCTGAGACTCTGTCCCATCTAAGCTGAGCACAGAGGCTTTTGCGATTTTGCAAGTCTTGGCTCATAAGGGTGTCTCCAGCACAGAAGTTCTCCCAGCATAGACACAGCTGATCCTCACAGCAATTGGCCTGGAGGTCAACTCCTCCCACTGATACCAACAATAATCAAGACTTAACTACAACAAGGCTGTATACACAGTCCACAAAGGGGTGCACCAAGAGTGTCCACCTCAGGTAACTGGGGAGGTCGAGCAACTGGCCCACATAGGAAACCTAGCACACAAATCTACCCTACCAACTCAAGGAAGCAGCGAAAATGCAGAGACAAAGAAACAGACCACAAACTAAATAAAAGGAGGAAAACAAATGAGTGGATATAGAGTTCAAAACCACGATTATAAGACCGCCGCCACCATCGCAGCCATGGCCGAGCACCGCGCCTTCGCCCAGAAGATCAGCAGAACTGTGGCTGCTGAAGTTAGGAAGTAGATCTCTGGGCAATACAGTGGTTCTCCTCAACTGTTTAAAAACCTCAACATTGTTAGCAATATATCCCATCATACCACAGTGCCCTTTACAGAAGCAGTGGATGCAGTGGATTTGGAAGAGTACTTTGCTACTCATCCTTTAGGTGTGAAGTCTGGGCCTTTAAGGGAGTTGGTTGAATTCCCTCCAGATGTTATCGAAGTCGTTCATAGTCCTAGGGACTGCAGAACCCTTGTTTCAGCTATACCTGAAGAAAGTGAAACGGATCCACATGTTAGAGATTGTATAAGTAGTTATACAGAAGTCTGGGTAATTGTGATCAGAAACTTTTGCAGAAAATCCAGGACTTACCAACAAAGCTTGTTACAAATATGGTTGGCTGATCAAGATGATGCTGAGTAACGCTTCAGAACAAGATGAACCAATGAGTGAAGAAGCATGGGGGAAATACATAAAGTATTGAGGAGTGAAAATGGACCCTCCACCTAAATAAAGTAGCATGTTAACAACTTGGTCTAGCATAGTTATCAGAAACTAATGGTGGAGCCCTGGCTGGTTTGGCTGCCCTGGCTGGTTTGGCTCAGTGGATAGAGCATCGGCCTGCTGACTGAAGGGTCCCGGGTTCGATTCCAGTCAAGGGCATGTATCTTGGTTGCGGGCACATCCCCAGTAGGGAGCATGCAGGAGGCAGCTGGTTGATGTTTCTCTCTCATCGACGTTTCTGGCTCTCTATCCCTCCCCCTTCCTCTCTGTGAAAAATCAATAAAATATATTTAAAACAAAAAGAAATTAATGGTGGATATAAGACTTAAAATAGCAACTTTTAGTAATACCAATTGGAAAAGAAACTACAACAATGCTACTGGAAGAAAATATCCCTAACTTTTTAATGATTGCAGATAAACATAATACGCATCTTTTTACAACACCTGTGATTTTTAGGCTGGGCTACAGTTATAATACTCAGAATTCCTGGAATTACCTGTGGGAAAATCTAGGTATAAAATTTATGTAATTCAATCTTAAGCCTTATATCTACACTAATAAAAGGAAGATGCAAATTGGCCATACCTCTGTGACACCCACCAGCCAATCACAAGTGAATATGCAAATTAACTCAACACAGACGTTAGGTTAATTTGCATACACAGGCATGTAGGGAAGACTGAAGACTGAAGACTGAAGGCTGTGCTGCAGCAGAACCAAGCCTGAAGGCTGAAGGCTTGGCTCCACTACAGCCAGGGTTCCGGGTGCAGGAGGAAAACCGGTGCCGGCAACCAGGGGAAGGGAGGCCTATTGCATGAATCTGTGTGCAGCGAGCCTCTAGCATTATTATAACTCCTTTCATTTGTCTCTGGATTTGGGTCAAAATACTTAATATTTCCACTGAAAATTACTGGCAGTGGAAAAAGTTTTTGTTAGTCCTTTCAAATGATGTCTTAATTTTGTAATATACTGTGTTTACTGGTGGTATTTTTATACAGTGAAGCAACAGTCTTGTAGGGAAATGGAAAGTTTAATAATAAAACACTCAACTTCAAATAAAACTTTAAAAAATAAAAAATAAAAAATCACGATTATAAGGATTTCAAGAATTTTCTAAAAAAGGCCAATAAATTTAGCAAGACCCTTGAGGATATGAGTGAGACATTCGAGGATATAAAAATGGACCAACTAGAAATTAAACATACACTGACTGAAATAAAAAAATATTGTACAGCCGAAGCCAGTTTGGCTCAGTGGATAGAGCATCGGCCTGCAGACTGAAAGGTCCCAGGTTCGATTCCGGTCAAGGGCATGTACCGTGGCTGCGGGCACATCCCCAGCAGGGGTTGTGCAAGAGGCAGCTGATCGATGTTTCTCTCTCATCGATGTTTCTGACTTTCCATCCCTCTCTCTTCCTCTCTGTGAAAAATCAATAAAAATATATTTTTTAAAAAAATATTGTACAGCCGAAACCGGTTTGGTTCAGTGGATAGAGTGTCAGCCTGTGGACTGAAAGGTCCCAGGTTCGATTTCGGGCAAGGGCATGGAACTTGGTTGCGGGCACATCCCCAGTAGGGGTTGTGCAAGAGGCAGCTGATCAATGTTTCTATCTCATTGATGTTTCTGACTTTCTATCACTCTCCCTTCCTCTCTGTAAAAAAATCAATAAAATATATTTTAAAAATATATATATTGTACAGAGACCCAACAGTAGACTAGAGGAATGCAAGAATCAAGTCAAAGATTTGAAATACAAAGAAGAAAAAAACACTTAACCAGAAAAGAAAAAAGAAAAAGAATCCAAAGAGTTGAAGATAGTGTAAGGAGCCTCTGGGACAACTTTAAGAGTACCAATATTAGAATTATGGGGGTGCCAGAAGAAGAGAGAGAGCAAAATACTGAAAACCTATTTGAAGAAATAATGACTGAAAAACTTCCCCCACTTGGTGAAAGAAATAGACTGACTAGTCCAGGAAGCACACAGAACCCCAAACAAAAGGAACCCAAAGAGGACCACACCAAGACACATCATAATTAAAATGCCAAGAGCAAAAGACAAAGAGAGAATATTAAAAGCAGCAAGAGACAAACAGTTAGTTACCTACAAAGGAGCACCCATATGATTGTCAGCTGATTTCTCAACAGAAACTATGCAGGCCAGATGGGAGTGGCAAAAAATATTCAGTGATGAATAGCAAGAACCTATAACCAATAGTACTCTACCCAGCAAAGCTATCCTTCAGAATTGAAGGTCAGATAAAGAGCTTCACAGACAAGAAAAAGCTAAAGGAGTTCATCACCACCAAACCAGTATTATATGAAATGCTGAAAGGTATTATTTAGGAAGAAGAAGAAGAAAAAGATAAAGATTAAAATTATGAACAACAAATACATATATATCAACAAGTGAATCTAAAAATCAAGTGAATTAAAAATCTGATGAACAGAATAAACTGATGCATATCAAAGAATCAGGGGCATATAAAGGGAGTGGACTGACAGTTCTCAGGGGGAAAGGATTGTGGGGGGTGCAGGAAGAGACTGGACAAAAATTGTACACCTATAAATGAGGACAGTGCGGGGGAGGTAAGGGCAGAGGGTGGGATGGGAACCCGATGGAGGGGAGCTATGGGGGGAAAAAAAGAGGAACAACTGTAATAATCTGAACAATAAATATTTATTTAATTTAAAAAAAGAAAAGAAAAATTCTCATTAAAAAATGGTATTTCTTTTTGCCCATAAAATTGGAGAAAATGTTTTAAAATAATACTGATATCCATTGCTATAAAGGGTATATAGAAATGTGTGGCTGAAAATAGTGTATTTTGATAAAGACCTTTTAGAGCACATTTTGAAAGGGCCTATCAAATTTTTAAAAATATATATTTTATTGATTTTTCACAAAGAGGAAAAGTCAGAAACATTGTTGAGAGAGAAACATCGATCAGCTGCCTCCTGCACACACCCTACTGATAATGTGCCCGCAACCAAGATACATGCCCTTGACCGGAATCGAACCTGGGACCTTTCAATCCATAGGCTGACACTCTATTCACTGAGCCAAACCAGTTTCAGCACCTATCAAAATTTTAAATGCACATTCTCTTTAATCCAACAATTCTTTTTCTAAGTATCTATCCTCCAAAAATGCTCACATAAGAGTACAAATATATTAATAGAATGATGTGCCCTGCAGCATTGTTAGTAACAAAAGATTGAAATTAATTTAAATGTTCATCAGCAGGAGGGTGGTTATATAAGCTGATATATATATATATATATATATATATATATATATATATATATCTCCTATGCAAAAGTTTACAAAGTAAAGTTAGTCCACTTATGCAGATATAAAAAGATGTTTATAATGTATTGTTAATGGAAAGTAGAGAGCAGTGCATATTAAGGCAAACAAAGTCTAACAATAAATACACAATACAATTTTATTTTATTACTAGTGGCCCAATGCACAAAATTCGTGCACAGGAGGGGAGATGTCCCTCAATCGGCATGCACCCTCTCCAATCTAGGACCCCTAGGGGGATGTCCGACTGCCAGTTTAGGCCTGCGGATCAGGCCTAAACCAGCAGTCAGACATCCCTTTCACAATCCGGGACCATTGGCTCCTAACTGCTCACATGCCTGCCTGCTTGATCACCCCTAACCACTCTGCCTGCTGGCCTAATCATCCCTAACTGCATCCCCCACCAGCCTGATCGCCCCTGACTGCGCCACCTGCTGGCATGCTCACCCCCAACTGTCCTTCCCTGCCGGCCTGTTCATCCCTAACTGCCTCTGCCTCACTCTCCACCATGGCTTTGTCTGGAAGGTCTCGCAGAAGGTCTTCTGGCCTAATTAGCATATTACCCTTTTATTAGTACAGATTATTTTTTTAAAAAATAGTTTATTGGTTTTTAGAGAGAGAAGAAAGGAGGAGAGAGAGAAACATCAATGTGAGAGCACAACACTGATTGGCTGCCTCCTGCATGCCCCTACTTGGGATCAAGCCTTCAGACCTGGCATGTGCCCTTGACTTGGAACCCAACTGGCAACCTTCTGGTGCAAGGGATGATGCCCAACCAACTGAGCCACACAGGCCAGGCCTACAGTGCAATTTTAAATGCATGTCTCTGTATATATTTTGTCTCTGATGAGGAAACAGAGGCTCCAAGATTTTTAAATTACTCATCCCAGTTCACAATGGAACTCATTCATGATTTCAATACAATTCATAGAAAGATAAGGGGGCCAGGAATAGTCAAACAATGGGTTATAGAAGGACACACCAAGTCAGGTGTCTTGGACGAGAGGATATCTGCATCTTAATGAAAGGTGGGGCTGGAAAGATTGGCTGGAGCTACACCATAAAGGAACTTTTATCCATGTTGAAGAATTTGGATTTTATTCTAGGAAGAATGAGGAGCCAATAAAAACAACAACAACTTCAGTATGGAACTGTCCCGACTGAATCTGCATTTTGGGAGGGTTACTCTGATGGCAGTCTGGAGGGCCGACTTAAGGGCGCTTAGCCAAGAATCAGGGAGACCAGCTCAGCAACTGCAACAGTGCCAGTGAAGGAAAATCAGGAGTTTGCAAATGGAAATTCAGAAATAGCTCCAAGTCACATTTAGAAGGCAAAATAAACAGATTATGATGGATTGGAGGTGAGAGTGAGGGAAAGAAAAGTGGGATAGGCAGGGCAATTAGATGCTGATGATGCTGTGTATTCAGATGAGGGACACCAAGGGAAAAGTAGGGTTGGGGGAGGAGGAAGTGAGGAGTCCAGATTGCGGTAATGTGGAAATTCCTGGGGAAGTCCTAATAGAGAGGCCCAACTCTTCATCCACAAACTGGAGAGCCAGCGTCCTTCTGGACAGCCCCACAGGAAAGAACAACAGTTCTCACTCGGCTTTTATTACATCACCACTGCTGCCTCCTATATTGTCTGTTTTGGAGTGTGGCTCCCTGTTTATTCAGGCTCTCTCGCCAGAAACCTGGGAGTTCTCATCTAGCCTACTATGTTTAATCAATTGCCAGACCCACTTGAATCTACCATTTAAACAGCTTTCCTACTCTAGCTGGTTTGGCTCAGTGGATAGAGTGTTGGCCTGTGAACTGAAGGTTCCCAGGTTGGATTCCAGTGGAGGGCACAAGCCCGGTGGCAGGCTCAATCCCCAGTAGGGGGCGTGCAGGAGGCAGACAGTCAATGATTCTCTCTCATCATTGATGTTTCTATCTCTCTCCCTTCCTCGCTGAAATCAATAAAACATATTTTTAAAAATAATACATAAATAGCTTTCCTAAATCTGTCCTCTTTTCTCCATTTCCACTGCCATGGTCTAGCCAGTGGTTCTCAATCTTTCTAATGCCTTGACCCTTTAACACAGTTCCTCATGTTGTGGTGACCCCCAACCATAAAATTATTTTCATTGTTACTTCATAACTGTAATTTTGCTGCTGTTAATGAATTGTAATGTAAATATCTGTTTTCCGATGGTCTTAGGCTCTACAGCAGCCTGGACCCACAGGTTGAGAACCGCTGGCAGGGTCACCTAAGACAGTCTTATCTTCTCTCGGGTGACCTTGTAATGGCTTCCTGAAACTGTCTCCTGTGCAGATCTTACCTTCACTTGTCTGTCTTCAGAACTGCCCTTAAAGTGAAATTTCTCACGTGTAAATCTGTTGGTGTTCATCTACTCTACTGAAGAACAACCACTAGCTTCCCATCACCATGTGGCAAAGTACAAGCTCCCTAGCACAGCATACAATGCCTCTCCCCACCATTCTCCATGAGCCCTCTTAGGCCATTCTCCATCACTTTCTATCCCATCAGCCTCCTGCGTGTTATGTCCTAACAGTATCAAACTGCGTATAGTGCTCTCTTGCTCACCAGGCCTCCTCAGGCCTCCAGCCTTTCATCCCTAAGTGCTCTCTACCTGGAATATCACACACTTAGGTAGGGTTCATTGGGATTCTTGCACTCTGAGATTGTATGCAGGAGAGTGCTCTTAGGTGGGCTCCTGGAACATCTGCTAAGTGTGCAAAAGCCGGATTAAACAGAGAGAAAAGCTGAAATGCAATGCAGTGGCAGCAGAGGCTGGGAATCTCAAGCTGAGATGGTTCGCTGTGAGCCAACACTCCTGCAGCTGAGGAGGCGGGTGCCCCTGTCCAGTGAAGGAGGGAATTGGTGAAGGAGGGTCTTGATAGCACACCACAGAATTCTCTGCAAGCACCTTTACAAACCTGGCAAACTCCTATCGACCTTCTTTTTGTTGTTTGTTAATTTATTGATTGAGAGAGAGAGAGAAAGAGAGAGAGAGAGAGAGAGAGAGATTTATTGTTCCACTTATTTATTCATTAGTTGGTTGATTCTTTTTGCCCTGACCAGGGATCAAACCTGCAACCTGGTGTATCAGCACAATGGAGCTACCCAGCCAGGGAGAAGTGCTATTGTTCTTCACAGCCCAACTCAGGTTTTAGCTGCTCCCTCCCTCATCGGCACTCCCTCGGAGTTTATCTTTCCTTCTATGCATGAATTCTATTCCTTTTGTGTGCTAATCACTGTCAAAAAAAGTAACGTGTTCACATGTCTGTGTCCGCATACCACCTCCCCAGTAGATGGCAAGGGGAGCCTGGCTCTGCACTTCAGAACCTAGAACAGTGCCTGGCACACACTGGCTACTCAATGGATGTATAGTGCAATAACAAAATGGGATTGAGTAATGAAGGGGACAGCTACAAGGCTATGAAAGGAGAGAGCTGGGGTGTAAGTGCCAGGAAGGATAAAAGGGAGGACATAACAAAGAAGCTCTTATCTCAGGGCCTCCATCTCCTCTTGCTTCACTAGGAACCAAGCTGGAGGCCCTTCTGGGGAGGCCCAAGAGTCCCAGGACAGAGCAAAGCAAGCCTCTGAGCTTAGAGCGGCCAGAGTGGGGCAGACGCCAGCAAAGGGCTGTACCTTGTGAATAGGTAAATAGCTCTGGAAGGCAGAAATAAACCTAGAAGGAAGGAAAGGGCTTCTAGGGGGAGAGAAAATGAAAGTTTCCAGCATGACAGCTGTCACTCAGATTCCTACATAAAAAGGACACAAAACAACACACAGAAGTAAGCAAGCATCTCCAGAAATAGAACACACACACACACACACACACACACACACACACACACACACCAAATGAAATAGACAAAGGCAGGAGGAAAAATCAGTCTGAAAACTATAGGCCATCAACATATGTAAATGAACACCTATGAATTATGGTCTCTGTTTACCCCGAGTCAGCCATCAGCCCTCATTCACCTTCAAGAAACCTCCTACAAAAACTCTGGATGACAGGTTCCCCTACATCTCTTTCACCCTCCGTCCCCAGAGGGTCTTCTCTTCAGGTTTCTTAGCAGCTCCCAGCCAGAAAGGGGTAAGAGTGAGAAAGTCTCTGCATGTGGCCAGCAGAGGGCAGTGTCCAACAAGCAGTAATCAGACCAGGCCCACAGAACCTGGAGGAGGAGCAACGACCAGAAGTCCTGGGATCAATATGACTTTCTGATCACATCTCCCACCCAGGTCTCCCTCTTTTCTTTTTTTTTTGTTTGTTTTTTGTTTTGTTTTGTTTTGTTTTTTATATCTTTATTGTTCAGTTTATTAATTACATTGTTCCCTTTTTTTTCACCCTATAGTTCCCCTCTAACTGGTACCCATCCCACCCTCCGCCCTCATCCACCTCCACTGTCCTCTCCCATAGTTGCATGATTTTTGTCCAATCTCTTGCTGCACTTCCCACACCCCCTTTCTCCCCAAGAGTTGTCAGTCCATTCCCTCTCTATGTCCGTGATTCTGTTACATTCACCAGTTTATCCTGTTCATCAGCTTATTAATTCACTTGATTTTTAGATGCATTTGTTGATAGATGTGTATTTGTTGTTCCTAATTTACACTTTTATCTTTTTCTTCTTCCTCTTCTTAAAGAATATCTTTCAGCATTTCATATAATATTGGTTTGGTGGTGATGAACTCATTTAGCTTTTTCTTATCTGCGAAGCACTTTATCTGACCTTCAATTCTGCATGATAGCTTTGCTGGATAGAGTAATCTTGGTTGTAGATTCTTACTGTTCATCACCTTGAATATTTCTTGCCACTCCCGTCTGGACTGCATCGTTTCTGTTGAGAAATCTGCTGACAATTGTATGGGTGCTCCCTTATAGGTAACCATCTGTTTTTCTCTTGCTGCTTTTAATATTCTCTCTTTGTCTTTTGCTCTTGGCATTTTAATTACGATGTGCCTTGGTGTGGTCCTCTTAGGGTTCCTATATATTGGGGTTCGGTGCGCTTCTTGGACTCCTAAGTCAATTTCTTTCACCAGGTGTGGGAAGTTTTCGGTCACTATTTCTTCAAATAGGTTTTCATTGTCTTGTTCTCTCTCTTTTTCTGGCACCCCTATAATTCGGATGTTGGTATGCTTGAGGTTGTCCCAGAGGCCCCTTACACTATCTTCAATTTTTTGGATTCTTTTGGATTCTTGCTTTTTCAGCTGAGTGGATTTTACCTCTTTGTATTTCATATCTTTAACTTGGTTCTTGGGGTGCTCCAGAGCACTTTTAGGTCTTTGTATAATATTTTTTATTTCAGTCAGTGTATGCTTAATTTCTGGTTGGTCCTTTTTCATATCCTTGAGAGTCTCCAATATATCCTTGAGGGTCTCCTTCATTTCCTTGTAGGACTCATTCATTTCCACATTGGTCTTGATAATTTCCTTGCAGGTCTCGTTCATTTCCTTGTAGGACTCATTCAATTCCTTTGCAGTCTTGCTTATTTCCTTATAGGCCTCGACCTTTTGTTGGAGCCTCTTGAAAAACCCTATATCCATGGTTTTGAATTCCATGTCCAGTCGTTTTTTTTCCCTCCATTTCTTTCACATCTGATTTCTTTCCATGTCTCTGCATCGTGGCTGCTTCCCTGAGTTGGTCAATTAGCTTTGTGTGGTAGACTTTCTACTAGGGACAGTGGCTCAGCCTCCCCAGTTACCTGAGGTGGATATGGGTTGCACAGTCTTGCTGAAGTTAAGCTCAGGTTAATCGTTGTTAGCACTTGGAGGGGTTGACCTCCAGGCCAATTGTCTGTGAAGCTCAGCTGTGCTCAGGTTGGATGGGCGGAGTCTCTGGGCCAAGCAGACAGCGTTAGCTCTGCCCTATGGGGCCCCAGGGACTCTGTGCGGGGGGGGGGGGGGGGGGGGGCGCCAATGGCTGCCAGCACCTCTGAGAGAGAGCCGCTGCCGAGCTCCACTGGCTGCCGGGGAATTCAGACTCTTCCCAAATGACTCTGCACACCCAATGTCTCACCCAGGGTCGTAAAACAAAGCAGACTGATGGTTTTCCGAATGAGAGACAAGTCGCAGAGCGCTCTCTGCGTGGTGATGCAGCTGAGCTGTTTGCGCGCAAGCTGCCTTCTCCACAAGCTGGGAGAGCCCTGCAGCACCCCAGCTTCGGCGTGCCCTCCCATTGTCCAGTTTCCACCCCGTATGATAGTGGGTTCCCTGCACTTGGCCCAGAGCTGGAGAATCAGTCCAGTGGGACGTCTTTGTCTCCCCGTTTCAGAAAACTGGCCGGTTTTCAGCCGCCCGCCCTCTCCACTGGCACGCGCTCCAAACCTCTCTCCTATTGAATCTTTCAATGCTGTCCGCCGCCGCCCCTCTGAGTCACAGTGTCTTATTTTCACTTTTATTTGTGGAATTTTCACTCGGCCAGCTTTCTGGTGATTCTGGAAGGTGTTTGTTCTTTCGTTAAGTTGTAGTATTAAAATTGCTGAGTATGATGGCAAGATAGGTGTTTTACCTATGCCGCCATCTTGGTTCTCCCTCCCTCCTTTTCTGTTTGTTTGTTTGCAGCACTCCTCATGTGTCTCCTCAGCTGTAGTTTGTCCTTCCTCAGTTTAGCAGATTTCATAGTTTGGTTCTTCCCAACTTTCCAGAGAACACTGACCTGAGGGATCTTGCCCTCTGGTGTTCCCATAGCTTCTTGTCCCCTCCCACTTTCTAGGTTTCCAAGGTGTTCAGGACTCGTGAATTTTCCGTTGGACTCGTGACTGATGCCAGGGCCACCTCTCGAGGGTACCTACATCCTCACTAGTGCACACCTGGTCTGGTGGAGAAGGGGCTGGATGTCAGGCCCCTGCCCTGCCCTGGCCCAGCACCTTGTACAGGTCACAAGGTTGACCCTGCTACTTATAGCAACCCCTGAGGTACCACTTGGTGAACACTCATTGCGCTGAGCATCGCTAGGATGGACTCACTCAATCCTCCTAACACCCCGGGAAGCAGGACTTAGCATCTTCCTCAGTTCACAGATGAGGAGTGTGAGTCCCAGGGAGGCATGTGGTTTGCTCATTGTGGCACCAAGAGGAAAGGCGAGTGTGGAGCCCAGCCCCACGCAGGTGCTTGTCTGCAGGTGTGCGCGTCCTCACCCTCAAGCATGAGGCTGCTGTAGCTGCTGCTGGCCACCAGCCACACTGCCTCCCTCCTCCCCACTCCCTCTAGGCTTATGTCCTTCTCCCCCTCTCCCACCCCTGCCCCAACTAGCATTGGAGGGCTGTGACCCTCCTGTTAGTATCTTTCTCCTGCTCACTGTCCTGGCACTGTCAGATCTGCGGACACGGGAGAAAGCAGAAAGCTGAGGGAAGGGGGCAATAAAAGAGCCTGCCGCGTGCAGGGGTAGGGAACATTTTGCCTGCTCAGGCCATTCGGGTATTTATAGCATCATTCACGGGCCACACAAAATCATGGGCTTAAAAATTAACCTGTTTGGTCAAACATTTAATTAACTCACCTCTAAAGCCTTGTTGGGGCCAGACCCAATGATTTCACAGGCCTTAGAGAGCCCTTAGGCTGGCCGCTCCCCACCCTGAGAGAGGGAGAAAAGGCCAAGAAGGTGGACACTGGCTGGGGACAGAGAAGGAAGGAAGCTGGATGAACCGAGGAAGAGGGCACAGGCAGGGCCTCCATTGTGTGGGCACAAAGGGGCCATCTGCCTGGCAGCCTGCACAACGTGTGTGTGTGTGTGTGTGTGTGTGTGTGTGTGTGGTGTGTGGTGTGTGGAGAGAGGGGAAGGAGTGGCTAAGAGTCCTCCCCCACACCCCATTCTCAAACCCTAGGGACCCTGCTGTCTGCTCTGTCACTGGGGGTGGGGTTTGCTGAGAAAGAGGGCAGAGAGGAGCAATTAAGACAGAGGACTGGAGGCCCAGGGCCTGCGGTAACCAGGCATGGACCAGGGCGCGGACAGCTGCAAGGGGTACGACCTGATGAGAAGGGACTGGAAGAAGAAGGGAGAGGGGAGGGGCCAGAGCCCTCCTTGCCTGGTCCCCCAAACTGCCCCTCCCTCACCCCACTGGCCCTCACACTTGCTGGGTTTTGGAGGATGTGAAACAAGGGCCCCAAGATGGCATGGTATTCTAGCCTCCCCCTCCTCCCTTCTCCTGGTCTGTTGGCCCCGGAGCTCTCTTTCCCCTTATCCTCAGCCTGGGACTTCATCTCCCTGACAGTCTTCTCTCCCAGTGCCTAGTCCCTCTCCTGTCCCCCCCCTCTTCTCCCTCTCACTTCCCACCTCCTTCCTCACCCCTGTCCTTCAGAGCCCAACAACAGCGAGGCCAATTGATTATCTGAAGAAATTCGGAGCTAGCAGTAGAACAGCTGCAGCTGCCACCTCTTACCACCCTCAGGCCCTCAGGGATCCCTAAGGAGGGGGCCCTGTAACCCCTTCTGCTTTCCAGCCTGGCAAAGGGAAGAGTGAGGGGGGAAGGGAGCTCAGGGGACTATGGTTGCTGTGCAGGGGGAGGCACAAAGCACTCAGGGTCAGGAATGGAAGAACCAGGTTCTAGTCCCAGCCCACCATCGTGTGTGAGTGTGAGTCCCATGAGCCTGTGGATAGCAGTAACCTGCCTTTAAAACAAAGGTGTCGGGTTCAGTGTTTTCTGTGCTCCCTTCCCAATCTTGTCCCTGTAGTCCTCTGATACTCACTGGCCTCCCTCTTGTCATATTCTGGGCAGAGCACATTTCAATCTAACTCAGATGGGGAAGGGAAGATACCAATTCTCCTCTCTAACTCTAACTCAAACCCTTCCTTCTGCTGATGCCATTCATCCTGAGCTCATCACAGATGAAAATGGCGCCCTTCGGACACGGAGGATGTCTTAGAATTCCTTTCCCAGGGTCTGCCTTCAGCCTTCTCGGATGATCTTCCGTTTGAAAGATCCTGAAGACCATGTAGGCGGGAGTGTGCTCAGTGGTATCAGTGGTATCAGGCCCCTCCTCTCCTCCTGGACTCTGGTCCTTCCAAGGCGGGGCAGCTCCAAGTGCTGCAGTTTTTCTTGCAGTAAAATCTGTTCCCTATAAGTCACCTACAGGTCCTGGTTCTGACTCCTGGGGCCACACAGAATGTCTGCTTTTGTTTCTTTTTTGTCTGTTTGCTTGCTTGTTTTCAATATTGGAAGATGGGTAGCATGTTGCCCCTAAATCTATTCTTGTAAAGACACATATCCTCAGTTTGTTAACTATTTCTCCTGTGCAGTCTCCAGGCCTTTAGCCTTCTTGATCACACAAGTCTGAATACTCTCTAGTTCATCAATGTTCCGTTAAAATATATGGGGTCAGGCCAGGTCATTTCAGGGAGGCAGAGGGGCCTTGCAGTGTAGACCAGAAAGGACCTGGGTTTGGACTTTGCCCACAGAAACTGTGTGACCTTGGGCAAAGCCCTCCTCCCCTCTGGGCTTTGGTTTCCTCGTCTAGAAGTTGATGTTAGGTGCCTCCCAGGATTATCTGGTAGTCCTTCTGCACTTCTCTGTATCCCTGCTGTATCGCTCTCTTAGTCCTAGGTCCACTGTGACTCCCATATCCCGAGGTGGGGGAATCAACATGAGCCAAGAACTTAGGTTGCAAGGAGTTTTGACCCCATTTAGAGACAATACCAGGGAAGACAGTGTTTCATGCCATGGCTTTTCCCAGCAGCGTGGACCCACAGATACATGTTGAACTTGGGTTCCATTGGGACATTCGGCTCCTTCTCAGACCCATTGGGAGCAGGAGCAGAAGCACATCAGAGAGATTAGAAAGTGTCACTCAGTAACATGAGTCCATGAGGCTTTATTAGGGGAGGTCTGGGACCTGTGTTACACCTTCCTCTGCACCTCTTTACTCTGTGACCCCTTCTTTTTCCTATCTTCATGTACCCACCAGACTGCACTCTCAAGGCCCCGTCAGAAGAGCCGTCAAGGCCTGGGTCCCACTGTGCCCACCCTACCATGACCTGCAGGCCAACTTCCAACCTGTTCAAATGATCCAAGCCATACCTGGTGGTGGAATGAGGTCATTTTAATTTTTCTTTTTGTAAGAAATCGGAAATGCAACAGGACCTAGGACACAGACCCCTAGGGCCCACACTTGGGGATACTAGGGAACAGTGAGGGATTGGGGGAAGGCTGACAGAGAAAGAGGTGGGTGGGACAGGTGAGGTTGTCTGGGAATGGAGGGAGCTGAGAAAGGAACTGGGAGCCCTGGAGCTGGGAGAGGGGCACCAGCCCAGAGGACTAGGGTGACAGACAGATGGATCTGAGGAGGGATATGGGGTGTCATGAGCAAAGGGGATCCCCACACACACCTGCAGTTGCAGAAGGAGCACGAAAGGGAAAGGAATAATCAGGGGAGAAGCAAGAGAGACCTGGCCAGGGCTTCCTGGAACCTCCTCACCCTACCCCAAAGTGCACAGCTTGGCAATAAATAGTAATATTTATAAATAAATACGTAAATAAATAAATACATACATAAATAAATATCCTTGTAGAGCTAGGAGTTTGGTGTGAGGGAGGAGCATGCTGAGTGCAGTGAGCTCCTTTCTTTTGCACATGTCCTGGGGCCCTTGTCCTACTGCGGACCCCAAGCTCTGGTGAGCACCTGGGGCTCAGTCACATGGGGGTGGGGGCAGAGAGCTGGAGGTGGGTGGGTGAGGGTCAGTTTAAGGAAGGTAGTTTAAGGAAGGGAGGGTAATAACACTCCCAGAGGGCGATGATGAGGCACCCTCTGCATCCAAGGGCAGAGCGCATGTGGGTTTGCACATTTTCGTGGTGGGCTGGGACGCAGGAAGCAGAGGTGAGATCTGGCCCACCCATTCCCTGGGATGCGTTCGGGGACATCATCCCCTCTCCCAGGATCCAGGTT
This sequence comes from Antrozous pallidus, assembly GCA_027563665.1. Taxonomy (NCBI): domain Eukaryota; kingdom Metazoa; phylum Chordata; class Mammalia; order Chiroptera; family Vespertilionidae; genus Antrozous; species Antrozous pallidus. The sequence continues at coordinate 38,146,608 of CM050527.1, forward strand.
TGCCTTTCTCTAGCTCTGCACCCAGGGAGGGAGAAAATTGGGAAGCTAGGAGTGGGAAGGGCCAAGCAGGGGTAGGGGCAGGGGAAGGGGAGCAAATAGCTCAGAGAGCGCAAGGTACTCTCTACCAAGTAAGATCAGGGCCTGCATCCTCAGGAACAACATAGAAAATAGGAAGATGTTCCCCCAATGTCAGCCACTGGGATCCCCGATGACGTCATCTCCGCAGGCCCCTCTGCCAAACTAGACTGAGATCTCGAGGGGGAAGCCCACCTCACTCTAAGCCCAGGCTACCCCTTCCTGTCCCCATGTTCCCTCCCTACCACCGCTGGGAGAGGCTGGAACAGGGCGGAAAGATGGGAGGGTGGGGTCTGGGTCTCTGAAAATCTGTACCTGGGGTAGGAGAGGGAGCAGTCGTTGAGAGAGCTAGGGGGACCCAATGTGTGGGGAGCTTAGTAAATCCAACAAAGACTGGGCACCGACCTTCTGCAGACACTGCCAACAGCTGGGGCCCAACCACACTCTGAGAAGGTCCCTCCCCGCCCCCCCCCCCCCCCCCCAGCAGCCCTGGGATGCCTGGGCCGGTCATAGAAAGCCGTCTTCACGACCCGAGGGGACATCATCCCCATCCCAGCCTGGGGGGATCCATCCATGGGACAGGGTCAGGAGAAAGGCGTCTGTTCTGGTCAATGGGCGAGGAGCAGGGAGCTGGGGAGGCCGGGGAGGCGCACCAGGCCGCCTTCAGACATCCAGCACGTGGTTCAGGTAGGAAATGTAGCAGATGGCCAGGCGCAGGATCTCAATCTTGGAGAGCTTCTTGTCCGGGGGCAGCGTGGGCAGCAGCTTGCGCAGCTCAGCGAAGGCCAGGTTGAAGGCCTCCACGCGGATTCTCTCCCGCGTGGCGTGCGCTGTGCGGTACTTGGCTGTGGCCCTGCGCCTGCGCCGCCGTTCCTCCCGGCTCAAGTGCTGCAGGTCTTTCCTGCCAGGCTCCCCTGGCTCCAGGCCCCGGGCCTGGCCCCCTCCTGGCCCCCTGGGCCCAGCCCCGTCAGGGCCCGCCCCGCCCCCGTAGTCACTGAAGCCCGACTCGGGCTCAGAGTGGCTGGGAGGCAGGTCCAGCTCCATGGTGTCTGAGTTGAGCATCATGATGGATGCCCCCTGCCCCGTGAGATCGGGATCCCCTGCCACCCCTCCCTCTGGGAGCCTGGAAGCTGGTTGTGGGAGAGGCAGGAAGGGCCTTGGGTGGTGTGTCTGTCACTGAGCTAGAGAAGACAGAACCTTCAGGATTCCATGGTCAGGGTTCCGGTTGGGAGCCTGAAAGAGAGAAGAGGACATTGTGGGGAGGAAGGAGGAACAGCTCAGAGATGAAGAGGGCGTAAGGAAGGTATGAGGTGGACTGGGAAGGGGGAAGGGCAGAAACAAAGAGGAGGTGTAGGATAGGGGACAGCAGGAGAGACAGACAGGTGGACGCGTTGTTAAAGGAACAGGAGGAAAGACGGTAAGAAGGAAGAGAATCCAGAAAGTGAGCAATGGGGAAGGAGAAGTGATGAGGAGGACATGGGGCAGGATAAACCCGAGAACGAGATTGAAGATCTCAATGTGAGACCTAAAACTACACAGCTCCTGGAAGAATGGGAAAACGTTTCATGACATCGGACTTGGCAATGATTTCTTAGATATGACACCCAAAGCACAAGCAACAAAAGCAAAAGTAGACAAATAGGACTTAAAATTAAAAACTTTTGTGCATCAGAGGACACAGTCAACAGAGTGAAAAGGCAACAGAACAGGAGGCCATTTTTAAAAATCCAGAATATTATAAAGAACTGCCCCTCTAACAACAAGGGACCAAATAACTTGATCAATACATAGGCAAAGGATTGAATAAACATTTACAAATGACCAACAAATATATGCAAAGAAGCTCAACATGATTAGTCATTAGAGACATGCAAATCAAAACCACAGTGAGATATCGCCTCACGCCCTTTAGGACGGATGCCCTCACAAACACAGAAAAGAACAAGTGTGAGGATGTGGAGAAATTGGGACCCTGGCACCCTGGTGGTGGGATTGTACGATGATGCAACTGCTATTAAGGACAGTAGAGAGATATATATCCAAATGAACTGAAATCAGGGAAAAAATAACTGAAACCAGGATCGTGAAGAGGTAAGTATCTGCCCGCCAATGTTCCTTGCAGCATTATTGACAGCTGCCAAGATTTGGGAGCAACCCAAACGTCCATCTACAGACGGATAAGAAAGAGTGGCACACACACAAGGAAAGAGCATTCGGCCTTAAAAAGGAAGAAAATCCTGTCATGTGCTACCACATAGATGAGTCCTGAGGACATTATGCTAAGTGACATACGCCAGTCACAAAAGACATATGATAGCCGGGCCAGAGCGGTTTGTTCGGTTGAAAGCTGTCAGCCGGTGCACAGAAAGGCTGCCGGTTCGATTCATGGTCGGGGCTCATACCAGGGGTGCAGGTTTGATCCCCAGCCCGGTTGGGGTGTATGTGGGGAAACAACAGATCTCTCTCTCTCTCTCACCCCCCTCCCCACCCCATCTCCCTTTCCCCCCTCTCTCTAAGCATGTCCTTGGGTGTGAGGATTAAAAAAGGAAGACACTGTATGATTCCACTTAAATAAGGTATCTAAGGAGTCATTTTCACAAAAACAAAGTACAATGGTGGTTACCAGGTCTGAGGGGAAGCAGAAAGGGGAGGTTTGTTCATGGGCATAGAGCTTCCGATTTGCAAAATGAAAACTTCTGGAGCTCTGTTTCACAGCAATGTGAATATACTGAACACTACTGAACTGCACACTTTACATGGTAAATTGCATGGTGTGTTTTTTACCACAATAATTAAAAAAATAATAAGAAGAAAAAAGAAAAACAGAGCAACACTGAAGATATAGGTCCAAGAGAGAGGTTGGCTGTGACTCTAAACTTTTACCAGTGAGGGAACAACTGCAAGCCTTGGCCCTGTGATCTCCTCCCTCCCCGGCCCCTCTCCATCCGTGTGTGTGTGTGTGTGTGTGTGTGTGTGTGTGTGTCTGTGTGTGTGTGTGTGTATGTGTGTGTGTGTGTGTCTGTGTGTGTGTGTGAGTGTGTGTGTGTGAGTGTGTGTGTGTGAGTGTGTGTGTCTGTGTGTGTGTGTCTGTGTGTGTGTGTGTCTGTGTGTGTGTGTGTCTGTGTGTGTGTGTCTGTGTGTGTGTGTATGTGTGTGTGTGTCTGTGTGTGTGTCTCTCTGTGTGTGTGTGTCTGTGTGTGTGAGTGTGTGTCTGTGTGTGTGTGTCTGTGTGTGTGTGTGTGTCTCTGTGTGTGAGTGTGTGTGTGTGTGTGTGTGTGTCTGTGTGTGTGAGTGTGTGTGTGTGTGAGTGTGTGTGTGTGAGTGTGTGTGTGTGAGTGTGTGTGTGTGTGTCTGTGTGTGTGTGTGTGTCTGTGTGTGTGTGTATGTGTGTGTGTGTGTCTGTGTGTGTGTGTGTGTGTGTGTGTGTGTGTGTGTGTGTGGTGGGGGTGGAGAGGAGGCTGGAATAAACACGCAGATTGCCCATTGTAGAGTGGACTGGGACATATGGAGCTCAGCACAGCTGGCCCAGCTCAGTGGCTCCCAGCCCACACCCCACTCCCAAACACAGCCACCGCGGGTCCTACACCCTGTCCACTAGAGTCAGGGGAAGGCATCTCCTCTGGCCATGCTCTCCCTGCTCAGGACCAGCTCTTTCCTCTTGCTCTGACCTCAGCAGCCTCAGACCTTCCTCTGTAAGGAAGACTGGAGAAAGGGGACAGACAGTAATCAGCTCCCACAGCCCAAGGTCGGTTCAGACATGGCCTGTAGGAGAGGACGCGGACAGCCTCCCTCGTGGGGCCACCGTGATGAAACTCAGCTAAGATTCGCTTGTCTCTGGGGTCAGAGGAGGGCGGGCAGGGCAGCAGGAATGTGGCCTGGGAAGGCGGGGAGAGGGCTCTGCTCCAGGGGGCGTTAAGCGGGCACAGTGGACCACTCACTGAGCTCAGCTCCCTCGCGGTCACCATCACCCTTCCTCATCAGCCTTGGCTCTCCGGACTGACAGACAGTCTCGCGGGGGTCAGGCACCCCTACGCTCGCCCACCCCGCTGCACAGAGACAGGCTCAGTTGTAGTCGACAAACAGTTACTAAGCTGGGGGTGGGGGGTGCAAGGTCATCACTTGACTGGCACATACACACACAATAACACAAAACAGAAGGTGGTTAGTCCTGAAATGTGGAGTCCGAAGGAACAAGAGGGGTGGCAGTAGTGTGGGAGGCCCCCCAATCACCATCTTCCGGCACATGCTCAGTTGCTCAACTCCCCACCCCCAGGCTTCAGGGTCCAGCTGTGGGGTCTCCACACATCTATCACAGCCCCATCCTCCCTCTGTCCCCAGTTCCTGCCCCGGATCGCTGTGCCATGCCCGCCCTCCCCCTCTGTCTGCTCCCAGCCTGCCTCCTGCCCCATCTCTGCCTGACCCACTGTCCTTCCCAGCTCCAGTCCTGGCAGCAGCTTCTATTTACCCATCAAGTCCTCACCCCCAAATCCACTTCTGGTCTCAAATTTCCAGGCTCCGAGGATCAAGGACAGCAGCGCTTCCAAGCATCCGGAACAAGACTTCCTGCCCCATTTCGGCCATCCCCACCCCGACTGAGAACAAGTAGGCACAGAATCAGAGGGGAGAAGTGGGAAGAGGGAGGCGCAGGGTGGGAAGACACAACACGCTAGAGAGAGAACTAGAGGGAGGCTCTGGGAGGAGACTGGAACCAGAGTGGGAGGGACACGCCCACCCCTCCCCAGCCCACAGGCCCCCCTTTACCTAGGAGGACCCTGTGAGGGGATCCAAGCTGGCAGGACAGGGGCAGCGTTGACAGCCCCAGTCTCTTCTGGCTGCTCAGAGCTCATCCGTCTGCAAAGTTAGTGACCAGTTTTCTAGAGCTCTCGGGGGCAGCGTGGCGTGGTTGCACAGGCTCCAGGACAGATGAGAGGGGTACACATAGTGCGGATAGAGGACCAGATGGAAGGGGTGGGCTCGACCAGTACTGGGGCCACCAGTACTCACACACACGCGCACACACTCACAGACACATGCACACCTGAGCTGGCCCAGCCCTATGTGTGTATATATGGAGATACACACACACACCCCCAGCTCTCCATTGGCTGGACCAGACTCCCCCCTCATCAATATTAAACAGGCAGGCCAGGCAGCCATTGGCAGAAGGACTTGGGAACCCCCCTAACCCTGGGAGCTGGGGATTGGGGGCTGGCCCTGGGGGGGTGGAGGGAGGCAGTAGGGGAGCAGGGACATCTGTTCTCCATGCATATTTCATAAGCAAGAAATGGAGAGCTGGGGAAGGGGTGGGGCTGGGGCGAGAGCCAGGGCAGGATCCCAGTGAGCCCCTCAGCCTCTCAGAAGAGGCAGCAGGGACAGAGTCCCTCCGCAAGCTCAACGTTAGTGCCATGGTCCCAGTCTAAGTCCCAGCACGACTTTGACAGCTCCTTCCCTTGTCTCCTTTGGCCGGAAGACCACTCTCCTGCACTAGCAGGGAGGTCTCGGAAAGCACAAGTGGAAGCACTAAGAGGCAGAAGAGAGCCCCAGAGTCCTTGCCCTCACCACACTCTCAGCCTCCAAAGCTGGTACCACCGCCCACTTGCCACGCTGCCCGTGGCCACTTTCCAAGCCCTGCCCTCATCCCTGTGGAACTCAATCACCCCACCTTGTTATCCCAGCCCCCACTCTCCCACCTACCCCGTCACCTGGGGCCGCAGGATCAGATTCCTGACACAGATCCCCTTCGGAGCTTTTCTAGGCTGCCCATCCGGCCTGACCACTGGGAATGAGGTGGTCTTAGGAGGAAAGTCAGGGCTAACCAGAGCAGCGTGGAGGAGAGAGGAAAACTCAGCGTGTGAAGGGCTCTGGGCAAGGAGGACAGGGCAGCCCGGGCAGACTTCACATTTGCTGGGCTATCTAATGAGCAGTAAGAAAACTAGATACAAAAGTATATGCAAATGGGCACTGGTTAAATTCATATCAATAGCTGAGCTGCCTCCAGCCTGTGTGAATGTGTGTGTGTGTGTGTGTGAATGTATGTGTGTGTGAATGTGTGTGTGTGTGAATGTGTGTGAGTGTGTGAGTGTGTGTGTGTGTGTGTGTGAGTGTGTGTGTGTGTGAATGTGTGTGTGAATGTGTGTGTGTGAGTGTGTGTGTGTGAATGTGTGTGTGTGAATGTGTGTGTGTGAATGTGTGTGAATGTGTGTGTGTGTGTGTGTGTGTGTGTGTGAATGTGTGTGTATGTGTGTGTGTGTGTGTGTGTATGTGTGTGTGTGTCTGTTGTGGAGTGGCAGGAGCTGGGACCTAAGGAAGCACAGAGAGGCCACGGGCTAGGTGTCAGTATCTGAAGTTCTCTGCTCACTCAGCTGTGGAATGTCTTCACTGAACCTTTAGGGGTGCCCAGAAGAAACCATGGCTGGGGGCTCCAGAAACAGTGTGCTACAGAGCAGAGATCCCTGTCAGCTGTGTGGCTTCCAAGTACCATCAACTATCCTTTCCTGTAAAATGGGGTTAATTCTAGCTGCTTCTTAGGTTGCCAAGGAAATTAAGCAAGATAATGCAAGCGACATGCCTGGACCTTAGTAGGGCCACACCCCATATTTAGGCTATTTGAGGCATTTGCCATTTCCCTTGCTGATCAGCCTTTTCTGGGCTTTCTCCAGGGCGAGGCATTCCCTAAGGGGAGTCCTGCAACTCCTCCTCAAGCGCCCCCAGCGCTTCCCAACCCCGGGTCTGGGAGGTGCCAACTCCCACCTGGGCAGGCCCAGACAGGTGCCCAGGCACCAGCAGATGGGCTGAGCTGGAGGGGAAAGGAGGCTTGAGGAGGGGGGTTGAGGAGGCAGGGGATCAGGTGGCATCTGAGTTCTTGCATCATCATTGCCATGGTGCTGATTAAAAACCAATCTCCACCTAATGAGCCCCCAGCAACAACAATTCTACCTCCCCCACCCTCCTGCCCTTTCGCCCATCCAAGAAACTGGGAGCCCGAGAGTCTCAGGCGAGTGTGCCATGAGGGAGAGGACAGATACAGACAAATGGAAGATGAAAGGAAGCAGATGAAATGAGGGGGAGAGACATCAGAGATGTAGACTGGGGTGGGGTGGGGAGAGAACAACAAATAGTCATTGGGTAGCAGACAAGAAGACTTGTCACGAGGAGATGGAGACATGGGGCAATGGGGACAAAAAGGAGAGGATGGGAGCACGGTTGCCAGATTGCTAAGGCTTTATGGGAGACTCAGATGTACAAGATATGAGTGGGCAGGGGCATGGCGAGATGCTGAAAAGAGACCATGCCACAGACACCGACCTGGGAGAAACACAGATGTTCAGGGATGGACAGATGCTGATCCTGGGAGAGAGGCCTGAGGAAGCCCCAATTCACGGCAGAGACACAAGGCATGGGAGAGTATCCCAGACCAAAGTGGGGATCACAATAAACAGAACGATAGAGATGAGGGACTGTTGCTGATCCGAAAGGGTAAGACATTGAGATAGAAGCTGAACCCAGAGCCTAGTAGCTGAGGGAACTGCGGCAGGGAAGGGTGGTATGGAGAGGGAGGAGCCAGATCCCTGTACCCAGACTCCCTCCTTTCAGGCCCTTTAGCGCCAATCCTTTGACCCTGCAACCTCCAGCCTTGAAATATGTAACCCATGCTCTCCCCAGTGCAAGTGGAGGTTTGCTGGTAAAGGGGGGCGCTGCACACGCTCTGGAACCATCCCTACTCCTCTGCATCTGTCATCTCAAGATCCTGGACTCTGGGGCCCCCAAGCAGTCATCATCACTCAGGGATTTGCTGTTTGCTCCTCAAGGAGTAGCTAAAGAGCCTAAGTGTGTGATAAAGCATGGAGTGGTGGAAAGAACCACTAATTATATTAAACTCAGGCTCAGTAAACCTGGGTCCAAGTCCTGGTGACCTTGACCAAGTCATTTAACCTTGACGAGTCTACTTTTGTCATCTGTGAAGTGGGGACAATGTTGCTTTGGGGGCCCTATTCAGACAATGTGTGGGAAAGTTGTAATATGCAAGGCCAGGTAAATTGTGAGGTGCTTACCCAACCTTTACAGCTGTGCACATGATCTGATGGTGGCAAGAAGTTGGCTACACACGTGTATGGGGCATGATTGCGAGAGGCTGGGAGGCAGCCCTGGCTGAGCGGGAAGCAGAGCCCTGGCTTTGTGTAGGGGTCATTGCTGTAAGGCAGGCAGAACAGGGCCTGCAGATGGGGGTGCTGATGGCTGTATGGTTATTGGTATTTTGCATTTTATAGGTGTTCTTTTTTAGCTTAGCACAACCTTTTGTTCTTATTGTTGTTAAAACTCACCTTGATTTTAGAGAGAGTGGAGGGGGTGAGAGAGGGAAACATGGATGTGAGAGAGACCTATTGATTGGTTGCCTCCTGCATGTGCTCCAACTGGGCTGGGGATAGAACATGCAACTCAGGTACGTGCCCTTGATGGGGAATTGAACCCGAGACACTTTGGTGTGCGGTTGATGCTCTAACCACTGGGTGGGACAGTGCAATCTCTTTTTATCTCCACACAGGCTTCCAGGTAGGCTGTTGGGAAGAAAGGTTGGTGTGCAGGGAAGACCCTGGGGCCCAGGCCTGGTCCTCGAGGGTGGGCAGGGACCCAAGGAGCTTGGAAGCAGTGGGTTTGGCAGGAGAGACAGTGACATATGTGGGGAGCCCTGGGGACCCAACCAGGAGAGTGCTGGCAAGGAGTGCAGACAGTGTTAACCCTTGCTGCGCCACACTGCCTGGCCCTTGGGGAAGGGCCAGTGGCTGGGGCCCTGTGCTCTGGGTCACGGGGACAGGAGAGCAGGAAGGAGCACTGAGTTCCTGGGAGCGGCTGCAGGTCTTGGATCTTCTTGCATCTTTGAGGGGCTCTCCCAGCCTGCTTCCACGCAGTCTCGTCTTTCTCCGCCTCCACCGCTCTGGGCCTCTAGGTGACAGCGGGTCTCCACTCTGGCTAACGGCACAATCTGTCAGTCTCTGCGCCAGCCTGGCTGGAAGCCCCCCTCAGCCCCGAGCCCACCCTCACCCCGGCCCCTGGCCCTGAAGCCTTTGTCTCTTAAGGCAGCCTCCCCTTTCTTCTTTCCTCTCCACTCACCTCTCCTCACCCAGAGCCCATCTCCCATCTTATTATGACCTCCGACCACTGCCCCCCCCCAGGCTCTCCCCTCCCCCATCCATCTGTCTCCCCTGAAGCTCTCTTCTTTGTGTCCACCCATCTGTCACCACCAGCTCAGGCCACTCCCCTCCCAGCCACACCCACCTGGCCTCTCCCCTCGGGCTCCGTTCCTCCAGCTCTCCCAGGCTCCTCTCCCCTTCAGCAGTACTAGGTGTCCCCACCTCCTATATCCCATTACTTCTTTGTCTCTCTCTACCAACCACACACACACCCTCTTGCCTCTGTTTCGCCTTCCTTTCTCCTAGTCTAATTTCCCTCAGTGCATGGGAGAGCAGGGAGAGTGAGGACTCTAGGGTCCTAGCCCCCAGCCCCTGAGCAGCCAGCCAGCCTGGGCCAGAGCTGGCAACATTTACTCACAGTTTCATCACCCTCTCAGGCCTCCTGAGATGCCCCCTGCCCTCCTGCTCGGTCCCCTGCCTGGGAATGGGCTGCGGCTTCTCTTCTCCACTCCATGCAGGCGGTGGGAGCGCCCCCAGTCCGACCTGAGGCCCTTTCAGACCCGGACCTTACAAGGAAGGGTCTCCACTTCCCAAGCTCAACCATCAGCAACTCGGGCCAAGCTTCGTTTGCAGATGGGATTCGAGCGACAGGCCTCTTTCTTGTGGCATTGTGCCACAGCGGCCCCACATTTCTACTGTCTGGGTTGGAGACAGTAAGTGCCCCTCAGGCCTCCCTCTAGATTGACCCCAGTACCTTAGAAAGTTCATGAATTATCAGCCTCTCAAGTGAGCCCTGCCCTGAGGAGTTTACGATGAAAGGGAGGCCCCACAGCAGACATCAGCGCCAGCACTGGGCCGGGCCCCAGAGGTCTGACTCCCACCAACAGGCGCTGGGTTCTTATCTAAGTCACAGGGCCTCAGGGCAACTAGGAAATCTGCTCCTGGCCTCTTCATACCGGAAAGCCCCTCCTTTCCACTGCCCCCGGCAAAGAAAGCCCCCATCTTCCGACCCCATAGACTTTTACAGCACGGGTTCGCTTTGCAAGGAGCACGTGTGGCTGCCACTGGGTGTTTCATCTTGCGTCGCGTCCCTTCCTGCCATCTAGACTTCGGGCTCCGGTCTCTGGTCTCTGAGGGACGGCAGCCGCTCCCATACTCTTTATAGGCTGGCAGTGCCTCCCCACAGCCATGCTGTGTGGGTTTATCACTGCCACAGCTGCCAGTGCAGATATAAGCCACATCTGTCAAACAAGTTAGACCCAGCACATAACTTCTAAGGTCTCATTATACGGTCCCTGGAAGAAACCGAGTGCTACTGCATAAGGCAGAGCGTCAGGGCAGAACACGGGACTCTGGATGAGCCCTCAGGAGCAGTGGGCAAAGCGTGGGGGACAGAAGGAAAGCCATCGGGGCTGAGGGACGAGGAGTCACAAGAGGGAGGCTGGTCCTGGCTTTCAGCAGAGGGTGGGTGAGAGAAGGCCCACGGGAAGGAGCAGGAGAAGGAACCTGTGGGAAAGGGAGGAGCTGGGAAATAAATTTCAGAAGGCACAGGGGTGCCGAGACCCGTTTGGCTCAGTGGATAGAGCGTCGGACTGGGGACTGCAGGGTCCCAGGTTCGATCCGGTCAAGGGTATGTACCTTGGCTGCGGGCACATCCCCAGTAGGAGGCGTGCAAGAGGCAGCTGATCGATGTCTCATCAATGTTTCTGACTTTCTATCCCTCTCCCTTCCGCTCTGTAAAAAATCAATAAAATATATATATTTTTTAAAAATGAAGAAGGCACAGGGGTGAGTGAAGCCTAGAGCAAGCAGAGGAGGCTAAAGAGTTTAACTCCGAGGCCCCGAGATGCTGCCAGCCAGTCCCACGGGGTCTCCAGGTCACAGGGAACCTGGTGAGGAGCCAGACTGTCTCAGAAAGGCAGCCCCAGGGGGTCAGAGGGCTTGTGCCTCTTCCAAGGATCTGGCCTCCCCAAGAGCCATGGAGCGACCAAGCCTTTGGTTCTGTATTTTTGGGGAGAGGAGGGGGCAGGGAGGTGGGACAGCATGAAAGGCAGAAGCCTGTTGAGGATTCTTCTGGAGGCAGACTGAAGATTGTACCTTCGTTCCTGCCCACCGTCCCCTTGATTCTGCCCGGCCTCTGCTCAGCCCCTCACGGGTGCCCAGTCACTTCCCTGCTCCCTGAAGCCACAGCAGCAGGAGGAAGCGGAGTCCGCTGGGAACCTGTTGGCTGAGGGAGGTGCGGAGCCAGCCCAGAACCAGCAGCAGCTGCGCCCGGCCCAGCTCGCTCAGCTCCCGCCAGCACAGCCCGCTTCTCCAGCTCAGCCTGGGAAGAGTGTGTTTGTACGGGGAGGGGGAAGCAGCGTCCGTTTCCACTGACCAGAACCCCACACACACCCGAGGGAACTTGGAGGAAAACCACCTCCTCTCAGCAGAATTCGAAAAGGTGAGCATCCCATCAGGAAACTAAGAGGGTTTGGGATTCTGGATTCGGCCAGCTCTTTTCCATCCCTGTGCCCTCCCCCCACCCCCTCTACTCCCCCCCTTACCCTCTGTATGTGGGAGACAGCCTCTTGGCCTGGGTGGTGAGAGGAGGCTGGCTCCAGCCCCTCCTGCCAGCTCTTCCCCTCGGCTGACTCAGCCCCCGCCCATCACTTAGCTGTGCTGCCACACTACAGAATTCTGCCTCCACAAAGACCCAGGGAACCAGAGCGTCTCAAGAGCCCCAAACCACTCTGGTTTTGACCTACAAAATGCCCACCATCCACAGAAAGCTATGCTCTCTAGCAGGCCACCCAAGGGCCTTCTCTGCCCAGCCCAGTCGCTCTTGCTGACCCTCAGGGCTTGGGCACTGAGCAGCTCACCACTCCTGAATGTGACCGGTTTTCTCTTGGCTCTGCTCCCACAGCCAGCGAACCCAAATCACACGAGCGCTCCTCCTGTGTGACCTCCCTAAATGCCACCACTGTCCCAAACCCCGCCGAGTGCCACCCTGCCACTCCAGATCACAGCTCTTCAGGAGTGTCTGTCTCTCCCTCACCCATCTGGGAGCTCCTCCAGGCTGGATTCCCTTCATTTCTGGACCCTTCAGGACCCCAAAGTGAATGGAGAAATGGCTGTCAGCCCAACCACTGTGGGTCAGTGGCTAGGCATCGACCTCTGAACCAGGAGGTTATGGTTTGATTCTCGGTCAGGGCACGTGCCCGGTTGCAGGCTTGATCCCCATGAGGGGGCGTGATGGAGGCAGCTGATCAATGATTCTCATTGATGCGTCTCTCTCTCTCCCCCCTCCCTTCCTCTCTGAAATCAATAAAAATACCTTTAAAAAAGAAATGGTTGTCAAATACAAAGGTGGGGAGAAACTCTGCTAACACTGTCTGTGAGCAGAACCAGGGCTCCTGGCTCCGGAAGGAGCCCGGCTTCCAGGACTCCAGCTGGTGGTGGCAGGGCCTTCCTCCTCGTGCCCCAGACCCAGGGGAGAGCCTTGGGCAACAACTTTGTGACTCCCAGTCCCATTCCCAGAGCAAGGGAGCCTGGGACACATAACAGGTCGGGTGGATAATCTATTTTAATGAAATCCATTATTTATATATTTACACACACACACACACACACACACACACACACACACACACACACACACACACAGGAAAAGAAAACAAAAATAGTTATTACAGCTTAAAAAAATGACAACTGAGCCCTGTGGGCTGGAGGTGGGATGCCCACCCCGCAGCACACCCCCCACAGATGCCGTCCTCCTCCTCAGGGCATCCTGGCATTGTTCCTGGCATTCAACCCTTGCCATTCTTCCGGGCAAGGAAGGTGCAGAGGTACAGGTGGGGTGGGGAGTAGAGGGAGGTTGAGGGCAGGGTGGACAGAGTAGAGGGTGGATGGCAAGGACTTAAACAGGAGCAAGAAGCTGCTGTCTGTCATCCCAGAATCTGGCGGGGAGAAAGAAGAAAGGGGAAAGGGGAGACTGGAAGGGGAGCTGGGGGGTGAGGCAGGGAGGGCATGTTTATGTCTCAGTCTCTTTCTCAAACTTCTTTTCAGTTCATCCCAGCCTGAGCCAGGCCCAGAGAGGGTCCAGTGACACACTAGTGGTTTCTGTCCCAGCAGGACAGCTGATCTAGGAAATGAACCACACAGCTGGCAGCAGCTGGGGTTCTCCTCAGAAAGACACAGTCTCCGGCTCCCGGGGAGCAATGAAGAGGACATCCGCTTTGGCATTGATGCAGTAGGTGATGAGCAGAGAGCAGACAAGGACGCCAAAGCCCACGGCCAGGGTGATGAGCTGCAGGAGAGACAGTGCGCTCAGATGACCTCAGTACAGTTTGGGGTAACTGCCTGGAGCTGGGAGCCAGGACATCAGAGTTCTGGAGCTGGCTCTAAGCACCAAGTACTGAACAATCAGAGCAACAGCTCCGCAGGCTGGAGACTTAGTCTCCCCTTTAAAAAGAGAAGTCCCTCTGTCCTTGCTTCTGTCTTGTACTACTTAGACTGGAAGCATCTGGAAGGCAGGACCCAGGACTTGGATTCTCTCGTGGCAATTACATGCCTGGCTGACTTGTCTCAGGCCCTCGTTAACACTGACTGCCTCCTCCGGGGAAGGTCTGCCTGGGGACACAGGGCTAGGAGTGTCCCCGGGGTCTCTGAGAGCACAGCTCTAGCAAGAACACAGAATCACACTCCCAGCGAAGACAAGCTTCCTAAGGGGACGTCCTAGCTGACAAGGGACAGGTCTGTAGTAGGTTTCTGTGGCAAATCTGGGCGAACGGGAGATGGAGGGTCAAACAGACCTCTGCCGCCACCGCCCCCTCACCTCGAGCTCTTTGCTGGCCACGAGAAATATCCGGGCGCGGATGTCTTTCCAGCGGCTCTCCGTCCACGTGGAGTACTCAGTGGAGCCCCACTGCCCGAGTTCGAAGGCAGGAGACAAGGCCCTGACCAGTCGGGCCGTGGAACGCACACAATAGGGGAGCCGCTCTGTCCCGTTGGAGCTCAGGGGGCCCTGAACCCACGTGTACTCATACAGCTGCAGGAAGACAGGCCAGGGCAGGGGATGAGGCGATTACTCCCTCCCTTCACCCTTCCATGGCCCTTTCCACTCCGGCTACTGCCTGTTCAACACCCACGCTCCAAGGGCTGCATCCCGCCACCTCTCCATCCCAAGCCCATGGGTCCAACTGGGCCTACGAGAGCCTCCAATTTCCCAAGGGAAAGGGGCCCTCGGGCACCTCCGACACCCACCACCACTCACATCCTTGTTTTCACTGGGGACTTTACTTGGATCCTGGCATTGCTCTCGGGTAAGGTCAACGACCTTGCCAGTCAAATTTGCCAAGGCGCCCTGTACAACGTAAGTGGTGTTGGTGGGGCTGGAGACAGCGATGTAATGCTGAAGAGGCCCGTCACCTGGTTGGACGCCACAGCGAGGGGGATTTGGTGGACAGAAGGTGCAGGGCAGATGGGCAGAGACAGGAAGAGCCCATGATTGGCCGGAGCCAGAGAAGATAAACAGAAAGAAAGGGCGACAAAGGGGGGAGGGCGGGAGGAGTGGAGAGAGGAAAAGGAAAGAAAAAAAAAGTCAAGATTAAAGCAAAATGATGACTTTTCCTCTCTCCCCTTCCTTGGCTGGATCTCATTCCCACACCAGGTGCTTACCCAAGTAGGACCGCAGGTCCTGCCTGAGGATAGACTGGAACCACGAGTTGTTGGCTTTAACCAGGAAGCCATAGAGCAGGCGGGTAACCTAGGATGGGGCAGCGAGAAGAGAGAGCTCTGTGAGGTGGAGCCCAGGGACTGAGTGAGTAGTGGTCAAGTCACGAGACAGAAACCAGGCTGGCCAGATGGACTCTGGGTTGGGGACAGTGGCTGGCTCATGAGGCCCAATTGAGAGCTCTTACCGGCACAGACAGGCCTGTTGAACTCCCAGTGTGGGAGACCAGGCAAGGGACACAGAGGCTGGGGCGGCCTGCTGCATAAACGGACAGAAAGGGGCCAGGGCCCATTTGTTCTTACTGTGTGGGGATCGGCTTGAATAGTGTCCCTGAAGTTGGTTCCTCCCGCAAGCTGGTACAGTGCACGTCCCAGCACCGTGGCCACATCTGCAAGGGCCTGTGGTAGGTGAGGAGGGGGCTGAATGGCCACCTCTTCTAACCCCGAACAGTACCATTCTAACCACTGCACTGTGTCCCCCTGCTCCCACCCAGCCCGGGCCAGTGCTACCTTGGCAGTGTCTGTCACAAAGTTCAGGTCCTCCTCAGGGCTCTGCTGGCCAGGGTAGCTCACATTAATGTTCTCAGCAGTGTCGTAAACGCTCTGGTAGTAGCTGCCGGGAAAGCCAACACAAGCCTTGGCTACACTCAGCCAGGGCCCTGCCCCTAACGCAGCAACATGGAATTTTATTTTTCATCATCCAGGAAGGGTAGAGAGATTAGGATCCCACACTGAAGAAGGTGTGGAGAAAGGGGAGGAAGGGGGTGGCAGCGGTTCCTTAAATACAAAGTGTTTTCTGACAGACGAGGCAGAAAAAGTGAATGAAATCAGAATGGGAATCTCCTCCCCAAGAGATCTTTAAATGTAAGAGACACTTCTGCGGCATTTGGTACTTGGCTGTGGTGGGAGAACCTGATTAAGCATTTTCAGAAACTCCTCTGATCTGCTGGAAAAGGAAGGGAGGCTGCGACTCAGCAGTCCAGCCTGAGGAAGAAGTTCTCTGCCCGCCCAAGGCTCAAGTCAGAGACAGTTTAGAGGTGTCTAGGACCAGGAAAGAGGTGACTATCAGACCTCACCTCTTATTTCTAGAGCTCCCTCCCCTTAGGGGGACACCATACCCTCACACTGAACCACATGGCAAGAACATGCGGCATTGCAGAGTATGGTCTGCGGCACCCCCGGGTGGGCCCCAGACAGGAACAGCTCTCCGTCCTACACCTCGAGAACCCCGTCATCATACCAGCGCTCCTGTTTGAGATGATGCCGTCTGCTGGCAGCCCTGGGGAATTTAAGCCCCTAGAGAGCTTGGGGGGAGTGGAATCACAAGCAAGGATGACTGAGCAGGAAAGGGCTAAGGGGAGAACTGTTTTCCAAAAGGCACATCAAGTCGGACGAGGGACCAGATTACATCTAAGTTGGCCACTGAACAAAGAACACAAAGGGTGGCTTTGGAGAGGCGGTGTGGGGAGAACAGTCATCTTTCTCGACACAGAAGCCTCTCTCTCTATGGACCCGACTGCAGCACAGATGCCCTGAGAAGGACGAGGACGCACGCTCGGCCCGCTCACCGGTTATGGAAGACGGTGGCATGGTCAGCGAGGACAACACCAGAGATGTTTCGAGCTCGAAGAAATCGCTGCAGAGAAGACGGTGGGAGAGGCTGGGACTGGTTCAGCCTCCGGAGGACGACATGGACGCCGGCACTGCTCTCCTCCAGTGTGGTCAGGAGCTGCTCCACCTGGGGTGGGTGGGGGTTAACTCAGGGGAGGCTGGGAAAGCAGGCAGGAGGCCTTTTAGACCTGAAATGCACCCTACTTCAAGTCGCCAGCTTGGGGAGTTGCCTTAAGCCTTCCTAGATCTAAATTCCTCAAGCATTTTGTGATCGAGGGCTCCTGAATCTCTTGCAACTCCCACTATTCTTTTTGAATGATGGCTAATAAGGGAAAGGCCCGTGTTTTTCACATTTATAGGTGCCACACTGTCTTCAGAACTCTGCCTTACCCTCAGTAAAAGCTTCGCTTATTTGTTGTGCAGACTTGCAGGGACAAATAATAACACAAAACAGGCGATCCAGGTGGAAAGGGCTGTAGAAGCTCAGAGCAGGGATAACGCTAACACTGCAATGGCAGGAAGGGACCTCATGGCAAAAAGAGGCCTTTGGCTGGGCGTTGAGGAGGTAGGAGCTTGAACAAGCAGTGAGGAAAGTGGAGGACATCTGGATTGGGAGTCTGACATGACAGGAATGGGGCAGCATGGCCTGGACAACTGGACCCGGGGGCAGCAATGAGAGAAGGGAGCCAGTCACTGCCCTGTACTCAACGGGCAGCAATAGCTGCGAGGCGCCAAAGGGTCAGAGAACTACCGTCCATGGAACAGTGCCAGGAGCTGAGCTCATGGAGCTTGCTGGGGAGCTGCAGCAGCCGGGTGTTCATCCTTTAACCAACACCCCGCTTTAGGTCCTGTCTCTCAGGGGGCTGCTGGGGAGATGCCCATGTTCTGAGCTGTTGAAAACGGAAGGGAGGGAGAGATGCTCGGATTACCTGGCTGTGTACTGACTTATTTTTCTGAGACACGGGATCTGTGTGCATCCAAAGCTCTAGTGACTCTCTTAGGGCCACCTGGGGGAAGGATGAAAAAGCAACACTTACAACCAGTCTGCCACTGCGGGAGAAAGAAACGGGATCAAAAGAGAAGGCAAGAGAAGAGGAGGCGATTCCTGCAGTGAGGACAACAGAACAAAAGAGGAGGGGACTTTAAGTAGAAAGGGGCGAGGACACATGCTGCACACCTGTCTCAGCTCCACGAACGAGTCGATGTTTTCTAACTGCACAGGGAACTTGCCCCTCTCCATATCGTAGACCATTCTCGAGCTGCCAATGTAGTCAAATGTTTCCTGAGGGCAGAGATGGGTGGGAAAGGGAACGGAGGGGTTCCAGAGGGTTAGGGCAGCCTTGGTTCCTTAAGGCTAGATCAGAACTCTCGGCACAAAGGCCACTGTCTCATGCATGTCAGCTGCAGGCTTGCTTCGCAGTCATGTGGCTTTCCTCCTCCCTACCCCGCTTCCCAGCTCTGACTCCCCCCCACATGTATGTACCACATGACTTTTTGAGCCTACAAAAGAGTAGAGTAGCCTCAGTAAGGCCTGAGGCGAACATCAGCTGCTATGTGCCGCTTCTTGCCCCTCCCATACCTCCCCCAACTCAGCCACAGCTGCTGTTCCTTAGTCCTTGGCCAGGCTGTGGGGAGAGTGAGTCAGGAGCCTCAGGGCTCCTGGGTGGAAGTGACAGTAAAGGGGCGCAGGGAATAAAAGCAGAAGAATGCCGCTAGTCGATGGAAGCAGTGGGGGAGGGAGGGTGGGTGGTGCACCACTTCCAGGTCAGGATGCAGATCCCTAAAATAGGGGCTTCTGAAGGGGAGATACTTGCAGGCACATCCAGAAGCTCTCTGCTGAATAACAACTTAAGTATTGAGATCTTCCCCAAATGGTGGCCACGCCCACCTTTCTCCCCCACCCCCATTCCCTGGCCATCCCACTCAAGCCAAAGCCCTTACCCCCTGGAAGAAGACAAACATGACGTTGCGGGGCAGGGTGGTCACGTCGGGAGCCTTGGACAACGCTTCAGCTGCGGCCAGCTGGGTGACGAAGGAGGCGACAGCACTCTCAGCCCCTGGGGCCACATTCCAGAAAAAGGAACGACTGTCCAGCTGGGTTCAGCAGAGAAGGCAGGTACACTTTGAACGTGGAAATGAGGACCAGGCCAGCCCCCCTTCTGTTTCAGTCAAGCGAATACTCATGTGCCGCAGCGAGTCCCACAGCCCAGGTCCCTCTCCACTGGAGGCTCCCACCATCACAACTCTGAAACCTGCCATGCGCAACCGAGGCCTGCCTGCCCTTCCTGTGCCAGCCCTGCCCGCTTTGCTCAGGGGCCAGTGCTCACCTGGGTGGCAGCAACCACAACCTTGTCATCAGGCTCTAATGTCCCAGATGTATTTATAGGTTTAAGCATGCTCCAGACGTTGTAGTCGGACAGGGGGTCGCAAACGATTTCTGAGCAGGGCACAAAAGTGAGGTGTCAGGGCTTCCAGGTAAGTAAAAGCAGGTATGCTGAAACCGGTTGGCTCAGTGGATAGTGTGTTGGCCTGTGGACTGAAAGGTCCCAGGTTCGATTCCTGTCAAGGGCATGTACCTTGGTTGCGGGCACATTCCTAGAGGGGGGTGTACAGGAGGCAGCTGATCGATGTTTCTCTCTCATTGATGTTTCTGACTTTCTATCCCTCCCCCTTCCTCTCTGTAAAAAACCAATAAAATAAAAAAAATTAAAAAGCAGGTATGAAAGGCTCCTCAGACCAGCGCCCCATAGCCTGTCAGTCACCTTCTCCATCTCCACTGCTCCACATTGGGTTCTCAGCAACTGTCCACTTTAGGGACAAGGTGTGATTGTTGAGAATGGTTTCCACTTCGTCCACCAGTGCTCCTGCCTGTGCCCACTCCTCCCCCACAGGCCTCCCAACATGCTGGTCCCTTACCTCTACCCAGTACACCCAGCATGCCTCGGTCCTGACCTACCTGGGTTGATGCTAAAGGTGCTCTGGATAGAGCTGCGCCGCATGCAGGTGACAGTGCTGATGACAGCGTGCATGTGTGAGAAGAGCTGCATGGCACAGAGCGGGAAGACTGGTGCGGAGCCGTTCTGGCTCAGGTTGTGATCTCGGTAGCACTAGAAGGGGAGATGGACCCCACTGAGGCAGCTAGCTGGGAGTCCCCCATAATCCCAGAAAGGGGAAGGCCCCGCTCTATCCTGATGTCACTCCCACACCCGTCCCTGAGTTACAGCTGTCTGTACAACCACGGGATCTGTAAGGTCAAAGAAAAGCTCACTGAGAGCTGTGAGGGGCACAGGCTCCCTGGCTTAGTTGGGGGCAGATGAAATTAACCTGCATCAAATGACCTGCATCAGCCACTGTTTTAATGTGATCTGATGTAAAGAACACTGACCCGGAAATCAAACATCAAAATCAAGACAGTGTGGACATCCTCTGACCATGTAACTTTGGATGAATCTAACTGCTCTGTGTGTTACAATGAAGAAGCTAGACTAGAATTAGAGAATATTAGAGCTTAAAAGAATTTCAGAAATTACTGAATTTCTCAATTCCTAGTCCAATGTTATTTTGATCATACTAGGGATTCTTAACCAGGGCCTTTTACCTTGTTTCATATTAAATATCCTTTACATTTTCTTCCAGTCTAAGCCCCTTAATGCAGTAAAGCAGGAAATAGAAAAGAGGCATGTAAGGAAAGTAAATTTCCCGGCTCTTCTTGAAGCAAATGTCTTTCAGAGGGCACACTAATAGAATGAGAGTTCCTCCGAACAAGAGGTAAGCCTTTAAAAAAAAAAAAAAGCCTTCTTTCTAACTGGAATTGCCAGGAGCTGGCAGAGTCATTACCTGCTTGATGACATTGGTTTCATTTTCATCTTCAAGAAGAAAGATGGGGAAACTAAAGTCTTCATAAGCCAATCCATCACCCAGGTAGTTCCACTGTACATCCTTGCAGTGCGCAAACTCTGGCCCATAGGAGTTGGAGTAAACGCCTGAAGGGGGGTGAATGGGGAGACAGGACATTGGGACACAAGCACTTAAGGACCAGCTAAGGCGAAGATATTATAGGGTCGGGACTAAGAGTTCCAAAAGAGGGGAACCCAAAGAAGCAAGCATCAATCTGTCACCACCCATGATAAAATAGGCCCCGGTATCAGGGAGCTCTAGCTGGCCAATTAGGGGTCTGAGCATGTGACAAGAAGCAAGAATGGAAGGTCAGTGGAAGAAGGGGAAGCAGGAGGGGGAAGGGATGAATGGGAAAGGCCAAGAAACACTATCTTCTGTTTGGGTGTCAGTTGCTCACACTACACACAGATTTACTCCCCCCTCCCCTCACTCCCACCCGCCAGCCGACCCCCCTACACACACACACACACACACAAAGACACAAGACTGATGCAACAATGAGCTCTGGGTGACAGCAGGCTCCGAAGATCCTCGGGGCTCTTACCAAACCCATCATTGGGACACTGCACACTAGGAGAAAAGCCTGCAGCGGGACTGGGCTTGGCCAAGGACACTGCCAGACCAGCAATTCGACTGGTGCTCCCCTTCAGCTTCTCCATCACCTTCCTAGAACAGGAGGGAATGACATGAAGGAAGACAGGAAGCTCATCAGGCAGCCTAATAGCCTGCCCCCAAGGATGGAAACAAATGGGAATTAGGGGAACCAAACTATTGACTCTCTTCTTGCCTTTTTAGCCTCTACCTTCTGAGAGGCCCATGACCCAATCTGAGCTCAGGGTTTAATCTCATCTACCCGGTGTCTGTGTGACCCTGAGCACCCCTCCTGCCTCTCTGGGTCCTTACTCACTGGAGTTCTACTCACAAGGTCACCGAGATAATTCCTGTTGACAGTGACCTTTCCTGGTGAGGAGCACCCCACCCTGTCCTGCTCAGACCAGGGAAGCCAAGGAAGCTGTCACTCACAGTGTGAGGACTGCCCCTGAGTCTCCGCATCTCTGCATGCAGTCTCCAGCAGACACATGCAGCTTTTACCTGGTAAAGAGCGTGCCCTCCAGCAGAACCATGTAAGGGGGGTTGGGGCCATCGGTCAGCACCCACTGCAGGTCCTCTTCTTTCTCCACCACGTGGATAACCCCTGTGTCCCCGCTAATGGAAGCTGCCAGGACAGAATGGCTCAAATTAGACCTCCCACAGTTGACGATTCTGACTTTGCCTCACTGACTCTGCAGATCATCTATCCCCAAACATATTACAGGACAGTTGGGTTAATACAATATCTAGACTTGAACTAAAGAGCTGCAAGGCCCTGTTCCACCTGAGGACTATCAGGAGGGAACGGAGGACAAAAGAGCCCAAGCAGTCTACTCGGGAGGCCTTGTTCATTAATCTTCATTTTCTTGCTTTCTTCCCTCAAACGCATTTAGCCAAACAAACAAGATTCTAGGACAGCAGACATAAAGTGTTCAAACCTGTATTTCCTCCAGAAAAATGGCAGGCTCTAAATCTCTAGTTCACTGTTCTGCCACATCTTCCTTTGTGAAAACATATGTGCAGATTCCATTGGCCTCAGCAGCTTCCTAGACCTTCATTCCTTGGCCCTCCTGGAGAGTAGCTTAACTTGCTTTTGGCCAGTGTTAGGTAAGTTCACCAAGAACCCTGAGGTCTCCAGAACAGTCTCCTCGCTGATGGGCCTTAAGTGGATTAGAGATGTGCTGGTATGGATTCCCCTCATTTCTGGGGACCTAGGGTTTCCAAAGGCCCTAGGCTGGTCACCCCGGCCAGGAGCAGACTCACCCAGTATGGGAAAAAGATAAGCTATGACAATGAACTTCAAACACCTGGATTCTAACCTGGGTTCCAATGAGTGACTAGTCTTAAGTAACTTGCTTATTTTCTGGGGCCTTCAGTGAGAAGTTTTTCCACTCCTATTTATCTCATACTGTGGGGACACATGAAAAAAGGAAAGAAAAGAAGGAATTAGCCCTAACCGGTTTGGCTCAGTGGATAGAGCAACGGCCTGCAGACTCAAGGGTCCCAGGTTCGATTCTGGTCAAGAGCATGTACCTTGGTTGCAGGCACATCCCCAATAGGGGGTGTGCAGGAGGCAGCTGATTGATGATTCTCTCTCATTGATCTTTCTAACTCTTTCTCCCTCTCCCTTCCTCTCTGTAAAAAAATCACTAATATATATACATATATATATATATATATATATATATATGTTTTTTTTTAAGAAGGAACTAAAAACCTATATAAGCCCTTTGAGCACTTTAAAATGGTTCAACAGAAACAGAGCATTATAATCAGAAAATCAAATTTGGGTATATTTCTCCTTAATTTCATCATGCTAGCAATCCTACTTAAGGATATCAGATATGATGAAGGAAAGCTTATAAATGAGTGGGTTGAAAAGGAAACAAGATATTAATGAGGAAATGGCCAGAGTCCAGCTCCTCCCCGCTGGTTTCTCTGCACTGGCACTTGGCTACTGCTCTGCTTCCCACAGAGCTGCTCTAAGGACCTGAAGCAGAATGACTCATTCCCAAAGGTGATAACTTGGAAGCCAGCTCCAGGAGAGTCTGAGCTCAGCCCACAATGGAGCTGGCTGTCTTCTACCCACAGACCCAGTTTAAGAACCAAGTCCAGGCCGGCATGGCTCAGTGGTTGAGCATCGACCTATGAACCAGGCAGTCACCATTCAATTTCCAGTCAGGCCACATGCTTGCGTGGCAGGCTCAAACCCCAGTAAGGGGTGTACAGGGGGCAGCCAATCCATGATTCTCTCTCATCATTCACGTTTCTATCCCTCTCTCCCTCTTCCTTCCTCTCTGAAATCAATAAAAAAAATGTGTGTTTTTTTAAAAAAAAGAACTAAGTCCAACAATAACTGTTTGGAACCAGTTAACCTACACCCCGCACCTCCTGCAGCCGAGATATGGAACAGTGAACATGGAGTACAGCTCAGGGAAGGATGGGCAGGTAGAAAAGCAGTAACGGTCGCCTTGAGCAAGTGTTCAGTTATCTCCTCCCAAACTGAGAAATTTCAGGAAACCACAGTACTGCTGAGAGCACACTACTTACTCAGCATCCTCAATAAACATCTATTAGCTCTGTGCAGGTACATGCTGTTTTTATGGACGTAAAGTGAAATTCAGAGGTGACCAATTTTATGATGGAACCAAGATCTGATTGTTTCCTGCTTACCTGAAAAACAATCTGTCTGAGCTACTTTACTACCCTCAGAACAAAATCTGAAGATAACATTCAACCTTTAGATCACAATTTTTCCCCCATGTTGTCATAGTACCCTGTTTCGGAACACATTTACAAAGCATGAAGACAAATTCAAATGCTTACTAACTCATCTTGCAATTATATGGCTTTCTCAATGCCTTCTATTAAAATAGTTTATTGCCTATAAAAGGCCATTTTGGTTCCAAAAAAGATCATTCAGAGGGCACATAATGACTGGACTCCATAGAATATGAAATGTCTTTCTCCTTAGAAAACAGCATAGTTGTCTACTTAACCTACTGGGTGGTTAAGAGTCCTGGCTTAGAACCTGGACCACCAGGACTCCAACTCCTGGCTTCATCACTTAACAGCAGGCTGACCTTGGAAAAGTTATTCATCACCTGTAAAGTGAGATCATAGTAGCTACCTCATGAAGATTAAATGAGATGCATGCTTAAGAGGTTTAGTATGCAACACTTACTAAATGTTAGCTCTTCCTAATTATCTTGCTTGGTTTGCCTAATGATCTACCACCTCCCACCCACATAGCTTAATTTGTGTGCTGAGACTTCTAAGCAGGACTTAGATCTTTATATCTAGGCCACAGACTGAAATATCAACAGCCACAAACACAAATCCCAGCCTCAACTCACAGTGGCAGCCAATCTGATGAGTGGCATTGAGCAGACGGACGCAGGGAGCTGTTTTATTTAAAGGGATGTAGATCTTCCTCTCCACGGAGTTTCCCCCACACAAACCTGATCAGAGGATAAAAAGTGTTAGGGAAAATTGAGAGACGATAGCACCAGCCTCCATCTTGTTATGAGCTCACTGTATGGCTTGGCTACATCCCACTTCCTGAAACAGGACTAATGTCTACTCTTCTCACTTCCTGGGCACATTATTGGGACACCCAGCTGCGCGCTTATTACATAGAGCAACTGACAGTGAAGCTAAAAGAGAGAAAACTTCATTTGTCAAAGGAAAGGCATTTAACCTCCGATGTACCAGCTTCTGGTTGCATGGGTGACCACACTTCCACTTATCACATACTTTTCTGCTCATCTCCAGAGAAGCTACCTCGTTAGATACAGATACCAAGAGCAGACATGGAGACTCAACCCCCCGGGGAACCCTCCCTACAACACGGTCATCAAAAGCCCACCAGTTACAGGGCCTTTCGAGTTGAACTCAGTCTAGGGTGAGAGGGGAGAGGGAAAAGGAGAGAAGAGGGAACTGGCCTAAGGGGCCTCCTGAGGTCGGACCTACTATAGGTGTATCAAACCGCCAGGGCACGCACGAGAAGAATCGGGAGAAAACGTTTGCCACACACCCGTCAGTTAATCTAGCATCAGTAGCTGATTTATGCGTGGGGCGGCTCTAGTTTCTCCTTTGGGGATCTCTGAAACCAATATGGACTTGGGGGAAGGTGTGGTCATGGTTATACACAGGCTCGTTTGCATTTTTAAGGCCTGACAGACTAGAAAGCCATATACCATTATAAATGTCTCACGTTCCTTGAATCGTTATCCCACGGTCTCCAGTTAAGAGTACCCATATCCTACTTTTGTCTCACTTCCCGACGAGACAAACTGAGGCAAAGCACAGGGACGCGGGTTTATGGTGGAATCAACACAGAAACCAACGAGGAATCTCTTTTCCTCATAGCGCCGCCCTATCCCCACGAAACACGGCTGCCTTCACCTTGAAATGTCTAAACGCGTTAGGGAGGAAGCTAAACTGACACCTGTCCTTTTGGGTTGTGGGTGGGGTGGCAGGGGACCTGGGGGAAAGGAGGCATCCGGATAAAGACAGAGTCCTGACGGTGGCCTGCAGGAGGTAATGGGGCGACCCGACGAGGCTCGGGGGAGACGAGACCGTCAGGTCCCGGGGAAGAGGAACTTCTATCGGGGGAACTAAGGAGAAAGAGGATTTACAGGGCGGAAGGACGGCGGGGCGCCGGGAACCAGGGGGCAGACGGCGGCGGTCGCGGCTGGGCCAACCAGAGGGTTCTCCTCGCAGCGTGGAGCTCACGGGTCGGGGAGGCCTCACCTGCCAGGAGGACGCAGAAAGGCAGCAGGCGAAGAAGACCCCGACACCCCAGGCCAGCCGCGGAGCCTCCCCCAGCCGTGGCCATCTTGCGGCTCGGCGGAGCGGAAGCCTGGGCTCCCTTCCGTCCGGCAGGGGCCTCTCTAGGCCACCCTGGCGCCGTCTCGGTGGCCAGGAGCTGCAGGGACCGGAAGTTCGTGTCCGCGGGAGCTTCCGGGAGCCGCGGCTGCGGGCGGCTGACGTGGAGGCTGCAGTGGGACGGCGGGGAGTGGCGGGGCGCGGGCAGGAGCTGGGAGCTGCGGGCCTGAAGGATGCTGACCAAATTCGAGACCAAGAGCGCGCGGGTCAAAGGTAGTGGAGCCGGGAGGCCGGGCGTCGGGGGCAGCGCTGTCACGGCGGCGAGTGGGCAGACGTGTGGGCCGAACTGGCCCTGGGACAGACCCGGAGGAAAGGAGGCGGGAGGGCGTTTGGAGCGGCGGGCGGCCCTCTGGCCTGTTCTGTGCGTTGTCCTTGCGGTTTGATCAATTCTAGTGGGTTCCATACCTCAGGAGCCCCTGAGGCCCGCTCCCTGTTCTTTCCCTTCCCCTCACCCCGGGCTGTGTCCAGCTCCCAAGGCCCAGTAACCTGTCGGCTTTTTGAGGACCGTGTTGTAGGGAGTGTCCCGGGCGATCGAGGCTCGACCTCTGCTCTTCGTATCCAAGCCTGTTCGTACCCAAGCCGGTAGCCTCCCCGGAGATGAGCAGTGGCTGCCTCACTTAAGGAGGCCGTGGCCGCACCAGCTCAACACCGAGTGCCTCCATTGGCTTTCATTTCTTACCTGGAAACAGGACATGTTAGCATAGGCCTGTAACCCCTGCAAAGTCTGAGCTTGCTGAGGTTGCCAGATGGACTGTGAATACGTTTTGGGTATTGTTTGTGATTTATCTGAAATGAAAATTAAACAGGGCATCTTTATTTCCTAAATATGACAAACCTAGAGTTTGAGTATCAATGGATGGGGTGGAGGCCCGATGGCTGAAATTGTAGCAGTAGTCTCTTAGGATGTTAGGATGGCAAAAGCAGAGAAGTAAGGTCTTCTGAAATTTGGAAGAAATATGAATCGTGACTATTTAGTGATATGTCACATGGCAAGGTGGTTGGGAACCTAGCCTCTGGAGCCAGATGGGCTTGCTTTGGAATGCCGAATGGTCCGGTACGTGGGGCGCCCCGCTTGACATTTATAAATCTCTTTCCTCGTCTGTAAAGTGCGAATAATTAACATTCTCTTATAGACAGAATTAAAATGAGAAAGTGTATGAAAAGTGCTATTACAGTGCCTGGCATAGACTCGGGCTCAAATCCTAGGATGCACTTTCGATGTGAGAATAGATGCTGAGCAGTTCTAAATCTTGTGAGATTGTGATCATGATGAGTCCCGTTAAAAATTCCCGGGTGGTTGAAATGGGTCTTTATAATCATTGTATTTTCTGTTCTGCTCCTAATTTTTTATTGGGCAATAGAGAAGGAAAGGGGGGGGGGGTGGCGGAGGTGTCATAATATTTGAGAGTTAATATCCATTAATGAGTGTTCCTATGTATCATACAGGGAAAAAAGTGAACAAACTAATGAGTCAATTTAGAGAAGAAACGCTCAATAAATAAATGAAAATATGCACCGCGTTGTACACCTAAAACTAATACGAAACAGTATTGTAGACTAATTTAAAAAAATAAATCTTGATAAAAAATTTAAAAGTAAAACGAAAATATTATATACCTCACTAGTAATGCAAGAAATGTAAAAAAGAAAGTGAGAATGCCTTTGTTTTTTGGTCTGAGATTAGTAAAATAAACAAAACAAGTAACTGATAACATCCCATGTTGGTTAATGTGTGCAAAATGGGCACTTTTAGAAAATGACCATATATTTACACATTCTTTATATTCAAATGGTATCTACCAACCCTTTTCCAGGTCTTCGGCCTAAAGCAGTAATAATGCACATGGGCTGTATTTGGACGTTTCTCAATTTGGCTCTGTTTCCTGACAGACAAAAGTGAAGGGGAGCCGAAACCGGTTTGGCTCAGCGGATAGAGCGTCGGACTTCGGACTGAAGGGTCCCGGGTTCGATTCCGGCAAGGGCATGTACCTTGGCTGCGGGCACATCCCCAGTGGGGGGCGTGCAAGAGGCAGCTGATCGATGTCTCTCTCTCATCGATGTTTCTGACTTTCTATCCCTCTCCCTTCTGCTCTGTAAAAAATCAATAAAATATATTAAAAAAAAAAAAGTGAAGGGGAAAAACTTTAATGGCACCTTTAGAATCATGTTAAGATGGTGCATTTGTACTTTGCAGTTGTTAAAAAGAATGAGGTTTTGTTTATATGTACTTAAATATAACGAGACCCATGATAAATAGGAAACTAGTAAAAGAAGTTTGGACCTAACCAGTTTGGCTCAGTGGATAGAGTGTTGACCAGAGTGTTGGCGGAAGGGTCCCGGATTTGATTCTGGTCAAGGGCATGTACCTTGGTTGCAAGCTTAATCCCCTGTGGGGCTTGTGCAGGAGGCAGCTGGTCGATGTTTCTCTCTCATCGATGTTTCTAACTCTCTCTCTCCCTTCCTCTCTGTAAAAATCAATAAAAAAAATTTTTTTTTGAAAGAAGTTTGCAGGGAAACTTTGTTACCTTCATTTTCATAAAGTGATATGGTCTGCATTACCAATTGGAAAGGATACACTCCAAACTATTAGCAGTTGTTACTTCCTTAAACTTCCATTTTCGGTCATGATGGAGTAATAGGGACCAGGTTTAGCTTCCCACCTTAAACAACCGCACAACTGAATAAAATGTATAAAACAGAGGATTTCAGACATTGCATGACAGCCACTGCAGGAAAGTAGTTCTTGATAGAAGGGAAATAAACAAGATGAGTCCTTTGTATTAGCTTACTTCCTGGAGAGAGTTTCCAGGCTACAGTGGAGGGAGGGGAAGAGCCTTGTGGCCTCACTGAGCAGGACGGAGTTTAGAGTTCAGGGAAGCCGAGAGAGCTAGAATGTGTGGGAAAATACCAGAAAAGAAGGAGGTGCTCGGAGAACACCCGAGTTCTGCAGGGCATCCCGCTAGGCCTTTGAGTACTAATGAGGAAAGACCCAAGGCCTGGGAAAGAACCACTGGAGAAAAGAAGGCAGAACTCCCTGGAGCTCACATAGGGCCGGGAATAGTTTATGTCCCTACTAGCCAAGATGGAAAGACCTCCTGATACTAGTCGGCATCACACAAAGACCCCAGAGGGCATTGCCTTAAGAGTGTCAAATTAGACCTACACTAAAGGCTTCTGTGGACCCACGCTAATGAAACAGCCTGGTCGGTGTGGCTTAGTGGTTGAGTATCGACCTATGAACCAGGAGGTCGTGGTTCAATTCCTTGCCCAGGTTGTGGGTTCGATCCCCAGCGTGGGGTGTGCAGGAAGCAGCTAATCAGTGATTCCCTCTCATTGATCTTTCTCCCTCTTCTTATAAAACTTAAAAGCAAGCCTCAAAAGGGTTAACTGATTCCAAGTAACTTAACTGCATCATAAAACAAAGCCCAACAATATTTAAAGGAATGTAACAAAAATCCAGGACCTTATAGCATAAATTAATAATGTCTAGCAGTGAATGAATAAATGAACCTAGAATTAACCTAAGCTGTTCCTTTTTCTATCAGAATTGACAGGAAGTGATGTTTGGGGCTTAGCTCATTAGACCATTCTCTTGTTTCCCCCCAGGACTCAGTTTTCACCCCAAAAGACCCTGGATCCTGACCAGTTTACACAACGGGGTCATCCAGCTATGGGACTATCGGATGTGCACCCTCATTGACAAGTTTGACGAACATGATGGTAAGATAATTGTTTTTAGGAAAAAGTTAAAGATAGAAGTATTTATTGTCTTCTGGAGTAGTTTAAGCCTTATTTGACATTAATTCCTTAGGATTAAATAATGTGGAGGGAATAGAACTGAAAAATCCTGAATAAGAACCACCTTAGAGATTAGGAACATAGCTCTCTTTAACATATATTGCCTGCCTCCTTCTCCAGGTCCAGTCCGAGGCATTGACTTCCATAAGCAGCAGCCACTGTTTGTCTCTGGAGGAGATGACTATAAGATTAAGGTACAGAGGGTCTGTCATTGCTGGAGTAAAGGACAGAGGATGTAAGGTTTGGGAATTGTGGAAGGAACTAAAAAGCAGTAGTACATCTTATAGAGAGCTCATGATTTTGACTTTATTTTGTAACACTTATTGAACGCTTACTGTGTACCAGACACTTATTTTGGGGGAATTCAAAAATAAATAAGAAATGGTCTCTGGTCATAAGGAGATTTCATTCTATTAGAAGAGATAAATATATACCCAAATAATAGCTGCACAGGTTAGTGAGTAATACAATAGAGAGACAACTAAAGTGAAATAGGGGAGGACATTTCGGAAACAAAGCCATAAAGGCATGACATAACTGGATACATCTGAGAAACTAATTAGTTTTGTGTGGATGAATCTGGAGAAAACGAGAGAGAGGAGTGATCTTAGCACTTTAATTGAAGTGATCGTGGAGTTTGCATGCTCCGGAGTTTGGTTGTCATACAGATGGCAAGGAACCATAAAGGGGTTTGTATAGAGGAATGATATCAGATTAACGCATTTAAAAAAAGATTACTTGAATGACAATGTAAAGAAGAGATTGGATGAATTGGGCAAGACGGGAGGCAGAGATACCAGTTAGGGGACTGTTGTGTAAGTGCAGTGAGAGATGAATAGTCTGAGCTTAGGCAGCAGCAGTTGAAATGGAGAGAAAGATTGATGTGAACACTCAGGAAATGAATCGGTCTTTTGCATGGATGTTAGTGGGATAGTAAGGGAAAATAAATGAGATTATTTATATCAGGTTTCTAGTTTAGGTCACTGGGTAGAAGATGTACTGTTATTAACCAGGAAAGGAAAAATAAGAGGCACACTTTTCTAAAGTGGAAAAGGGTGGTGACGCAGTCTGTTTGAGTTAGCTGTCACAAAATACCTCAGAATAGGTGGCTTGTAGACAAGAAATTTATTTCTCAAAGTTCTGGAGGTTTGAGATGTAAGGCCAGGGTGCCAGCATGGTTGAGATCTGATGAAGGTCCTCTCCAGGAAGCAGACTGCTGACTTCTCATTGTGTACTCACATGGGCTCTCTGGCGTCTCTCTTATGAGAACACTAATCCTATTCATGAGGGCCCCACGCTTATAACCTAAGTACCTCTCAAAACCTCACCTCTTTAATACCATTACCTTGGGCATTTGGACTTCAACCTGTGAGTTCTGGGAAGGACACAGATGGGTGATGGATACTATCTTGGCTCTGCTGTGTTTGAGGCACCTAAAGATATGTCTGCACTGGAGACATTTGGGAGTTGTCATCATGAAGGAGGGAACCAAAACAAGTGGTTAGAACATGTCACTCAGGAATCACTGAATGAGAAAACAAACTCATTTAAAAGATGGAGGAATTAGAGCTAGTATAGGAAAGAATGATTTGAGAGGTTAGAGATGAATCAAAAGCAAGAAGCAAAGCCTTCTTGGATACCAAGGAAGGATAGAATTTTGGGAAGGAGAAAATGGTCAGAATAAGATAAAGACAAAGTAACCTCTCGAGTGCTTATTTAGCAGGGCATTAGTGATCTTAGCATTTTAATGTGAAGTGAGGAAGCAGAGACGGAAAATAGGCAATTTGAAGAAGCTTGACTGTGATAAAGACAAAAGCTGCAGCCAGAGACGTTGAACCTCTCTATATATAAAAAAACAAGCCGGGTGTGCCTCAGTGGTTGTCAGTCCATGAACTAAGATGTCACTGGCTCACTTCCAGTAAGGGCACAGGCCTGGGTTGATCCCCAGTATGGGGCATGCAGGAGGCAGTCGATTGATAATATTTCTATTTCATCAGTATTTCTATCTCTAAAAATCAATAAAAACTTATTTTTAAAAATATTAAAGTTTACACTCTTTTCTTACATAAAAAAGTTTTTCCAGCCCAAGCCAGTTTGGCTCAGTGGATAGAGTGTCAGCCTGAGGACAAGGGTTCCAGGTTTGATTTTGGTCAGGGGCACATGCCCAGGTTGCCAGCTTGATCCCCAGTAGAGGGCGTGCAGGAGGCAGCCAATCAGTGATTCTCTCTCATCATTGATATTTCTGTCTCTCCCTCTTCCTTCCTCTCTGAAATCAATAAAAATATGTTTTTAAAAAAAGTTTTCCCTCCCTGACCAGTTTGGCTCAGTGGATAGAGCGTTGGCCGGTGGACTCAAGGATCCCAGGTTCAATTCTGGTCAAGGGCATGTTGCAGGCACATACACAGTAGGGAGTGTGCAGGAGGCAGCTGATCAGTGTTTTTCTCTCATTGATGTTTCTAACTCTCTATCCCTCTCCCTTTCTCTCTGTAAAAAGTTAATAAAATATATTTTTTAAAAAGTTTTCTCAAAACAATATATTTTATATTTTTTAATACATTGTTATTTATTTTAGAGAGGAAGGGAGAGAGATAGAAACAACAGTGTTGAGAGAGAACCATTGATTGGCCCTTCAGCCCACAGGCCGGCACTCTATCCACTGAGCAACACTGGCTAAAACAGTATTTTTAAAAAGGAGTTATTGTCCACTTATGTGAAATGTCCAAAACGGAAAGTTATAAAGCAGGAAGTAGATTAGTGGTTTTCTAGGGTTGGTGGGGACAGTAGTTGGGAAGTAATGGGGCGTGACTGCTAATGAGTATAGTTTCTTTTGGGAGTGATAATTTGTTCCAAAATTGATCGTGGTGATGGTTGCCTAACTATAAATGTACTAAAAACCATTGAATTCTATACTTTAAATGGATGGATTGTATGGGATTTGAATTATATCTCAAAGCAGTGATAAAATAAATTGTCTTAGCTAGCTGCATGCTGTAGTTTTAATTTATATTTCTCTGATGAAAGGGGGATTATCTAGAAGTCATGTTTATGGATCATTTTATTATTTGCTGTATCCATATTTTCGAAGAGTAAGATAGGTAGCCCAGCAAATGATCAGTCTACAAATCCTATAAGTACGTAAGGATTCAGAGTTCTGGAGTTTGATAGAGGACTATCAAGGGGCCAAGATGGTTTGAAGCTAGATTTTTGGAAGTTTAAAACACTGAACTTTATAAGAGAAGAAACATCTAATTGCAGAGTAGTATTTGTAGTATGACCTAATTTTTGTGTGAAACTCCAACTCTACTGTACACATGTATATTTATATATATTTGACTCAAATGAAGGTGAAAGTATTAGGATACTTTCACTTTTTGTGTTATTTTCCTTTTCTCAATTCTATACACACCTGTTGAGCACCTACTAAGTACTGGTCACTATATTATGTGCTAGAGGTATAGTATTGAGCATAATGGACAAGGATTCTGTCTTTAGG
Organism: Antrozous pallidus; assembly: GCA_027563665.1. Taxonomy (NCBI): domain Eukaryota; kingdom Metazoa; phylum Chordata; class Mammalia; order Chiroptera; family Vespertilionidae; genus Antrozous; species Antrozous pallidus. The sequence goes on from CM050527.1 coordinate 38,179,803, forward strand.
GAATTTGTATTCTTTTTTGTTTAATATGTTTTATTTTTAGAGAGAGATGAAAGGAGGGGGAAAGAGAGAGAGAAAGAGAAACATCAGTGAGAAAGAAACATTGATCAGTTCTTCCTGTGCATATTCCAACTGAGGACCAGACCTGCCACCTGGGCATGTGCCCTGATGTGGAGTCAAATCCGTGACCTTTCACTGCGAGGGACAACTCGCCAGCTGAGCCACACTGGCCGGGGCTGGAGCTTCTGTTCTTGTTTGAGCAATCATGTTTTGGGGTTGTTTGAATTTTGTTATTTACCAAAAATTTTTTTAAATTTTAAGTTGAAGGGAAGAATAGTAACAAGGTGGCCCAGAGACTATAAATAAGTATTAAATCTTAAAAAAGAAAACAAAAGGCATCTGACCTCTCATTTTTATACTTTTTTGGATGGGAGAATGAGCTGCCTTACATATATGGTCGTGATTTTAGTGTCTTCCTCAGTTGTACTCATTGGTGCCTGGTACTTGGGTAGTTAAATCAATTTTATATGTGAATCTGAGCAGTATGGTATTTTCCATAGTAATGAGTTAAAGTCTCCTTGCATGATAGATGAGTGTAGATCATGAATGTATTAGCATCATTTGCCACCAAGTTAAGAGTAAAAAAAGATGATGCCATATATTATATTATTATTGTTCCTTTGGACTCATGGTATTTGTTCTGCCATTTTTTAATTTTTTTACCCTGAGATAAGATAATCAGCAAAGTACTAAGGGATCTGTATGTATAAAAGCTGAGAACAGTGATGCAATAGAAAGAAGAGCTTCCAGTTGCGCTTGGATAAGCATCTTGTCTCATGTTATTAAATAGAGATGGTTTCTTCCTCAAAAAAGGAAGAACCTTTTTCCTAGTTTTAGCTTTAGGTTTTCCCTATCTTTCCTTTTTTTCCCTTCCTCACATGTTATTTGATCTTTTCCTTCCAACTTTAAACAAGACCTCCTATCAAGGTTCCCACCTATTTAGAAGTGCCCGAATATAAATCCAAACTGATTGAGAAACACGAGCTTTTTAGGTACTCGAGAACCTCAGGCCCCATTCCTCTACTGTATTTCTCTCTGTGCAGGTTTGGAATTACAAGCTTCGGCGCTGTCTCTTCACATTGCTGGGGCACTTAGACTACATACGTACCACATTTTTTCATCATGTAAGTATCCGTGTGCCTCTAGTTTTAGAGCATTCTTCAGTTTCCCTGTAGGAATAATTTTTTCCCCTCAAGAATCCAAACATTGGTAAAACAATTATGTTATTGGAGTGACTCTTCTAGGATCTCTGTGGTGTTGACCTTCTTCCTTTGTTTAATTCTGTAAAAGAAAGCACTCAAGGTTATATTGAATTAAATCATAATCAGTACTCCCTTTGCTCAGATAGCTGAGAATTTAGATAATGGAATGTTCCCTCCAAAGAGAGAAGTGGTTACAGGAGACTGAAATAACAAGCCGCTTAATGTTCAAACCCTTTACCTGGAATATCTTTCAGGAATATCCTTGGATACTGAGTGCCTCAGATGATCAGACCATCCGAGTGTGGAACTGGCAGTCTAGAACCTGTGTCTGGTAAAGCAGGAAACAGGGCTCAAAAATGTCTTCATTCTTCCTAGTGTTTTATAATCAGCTTCTCTTCAGAATAATCGTCTCCCTCTACTAATTCACAGTGTCTACTGATTAATTACTGATTGTTTTTGTAAGATGTTTTTACATACAAAATAATAAATATAGAGGCAATCTTGTAAGTAATATATGAATGTAGATACCAGAGAAAGGAGGTCATATAATTGGGTTTTCAGAACAAATTTTTAGCTGGTTTTCATTTCTCTTCTTGTGAAACCTGAGCCAGAGTCTGGACATCTGTCTTGCTTTGTTTTGCCTTAAGCTTTCCAGGACATAAGGAAGATGTAAGGATCATTTTAAATGATGCCTCTTAAGAGGGATATTCCACTGAAATTAACAGATGGTTTCTACTATGAATTACTGAGATTTCATTTATTTTGATATTTTAATATGGCTTTAGAGGAGAGCTGTGCCATCTCAGTTCTCCTGGAATCATTAATATTAAATGCTAATGCATTAGAGGTAAGAAGAGAGCTATTGTTAAAACAGCTGGCCTTCTTATTGTTGTTAGTTTAGAATTGTTAGATTGACTTATCTTTGACTCAAAAAAAAAGTATAATTGGATTTGTATCTGTTGAATTTGGAGAATGGTCTTTAGCATGTAGGAGTCTGGTGATTCCTGCCTCTAATTTAGCATTGTCTTTTCTTCCTCTTACAGTGTTTTAACGGGGCACAACCATTATGTCATGTGTGCTCAGTTTCACCCCTCGGAAGACCTGGTTGTATCAGCCAGCCTCGACCAGACTGTGCGTGTTTGGGATATTTCTGGTGAGCTGCTCAAGTTCAGAGGAAAACCTGATCACGTCTTGTGCAAATCTGTACTTTCTTAAAATAGTGAGGGTAGTTGGCTTAGAACAGGAAAATTTAGAATATTCTCTTCTCAAATAATAGCGTCTTTGTTTCTGAGTATCTTAAATCTGTTTTCATGGTTCTTCATGTTAGAGGTATTTCCTAAGGAGAGTGGTTGCTCTAGAAAATTTATTTAATTTGAAGAAAGTTGCACTTTTTTGTTATATCAGTTTTAGTTAAAATCTATATATCATTGGCAAATATGATTGAGAATGAAGCTTTACACAAATTTTAAAAAACTTTGGCAAAAACAAAGTTCGGGAATAAATTATTACAGGGAAACAGAACTCTTAAATCCTATGGCCTCATTTAGAAACAGGAAAATCTTTTATATTTCTTCTAGCGTAAGAATCATGGAGAGGTGGGGCAGGAGTTGGTACATCCACAATACCTTTTAATCTTAGAACAGACTTTTAAGACCAGAAATTAGTTTATAGATTTTGGATATTTAGGATAGTCTCTCCTTTCACAGTTTATATATCTTAATTTTTTATAGTATTTAAATGTTTAGTACTTTATGGAGGGCATCCAATAAGTTGCTAACCAGAAAATGTTTTTCTCATTTTGATGCATTTATTATCCTTTTACAACATGTCATTTTTGGTTTAGAAACAGCTTGTGATTAGTTTTCCAACATTAACTCAAAAGCATGTACAGCCCTGACCGGTTTGGCTCAGTGGATAGAGCATCGGTCTGCAGACTCAAGGGTCCCAGGTTCAATTCCAGTCAAGGGCATGTATTTTAATTGGGGGTACATACCCAGTGGGGGGTGTGCAGGAGGCAGCTGATCGATGTTTTTCTCTCATTGATGTTTCTAGCTCTCTATCCCTTTCCTCTCTGTAAAAAAATCAATAGAGTATATTAAAAAAGAAAACCTGTACAGTAAAATCAACCTACTCTCTATATAAACACCCAGCAGCTGTGGCCCTTCATCCTCCTGCCATGTTGAGTAGGGGGAAGAAGGAAGGGCTCAGGAAGCACTGAGTGAAGTGCGGTTGCCTTACTGTGGGAGTGGCGGTAGTGCCTTGACTAACCAGAAAATTTAAATGCAGAGAAAAGACTGTTGCTATGAGGTCGACATGCTGGGGAAATGAAAGTGCTTTGCTGAGAGTCGGAATAGGGAAATGTTATGATTTTCAGACTGGTTAAATTACCACTTGCTGAATTGTCTCTATTTGTTTGTTGCCTTAGTAATTTTTGGAGCCCTAGCTGGTTTGGGCTCAGTAGATAGAGTGTTAGCCTGTGGACTGAAGGGTCCCAGGTTCGATTCTGGTGAAGGGCACATGCCCGGGTTGCAGGCTCAATCCCTCTTCCTGCCTCTCTGAAATCAATAAAAAAAAAATATTTTTTTAAAAAGAAATTCTTGGAAATTGGATCCTCTGAAAGGTTAATGGCTAGACTACAAAACACTGTGTTCATGCTGTAAAAGGAAGGTTCTCTCATAGGTCCTGCCTGGTTCGTTTTGGCAATAAAGGAGTCACCGTTCTGCATGTGTGATCAAGATGATAACATCCCAACTCGCGTGGCTTGGTGGGCTGAGACACGATGGTAGTTGCTGTCCCAAAAAGCCATTTGAGACAGCAAGTTGAAGATTTGGATTTCTGGGTGCAGCATTTGGAATGTTGTAATAGCTGTTAAGATTCATGTAGCACAGAAACAAGTCCATGGGAAGATGAGGACAGTTGGAGAGTAGAACCTCTAGATTATGTGCTGTTTGCAGTTTTCAAAGGTTCTGAATTAGAAGGGAGTGGTATACAAGATTGTACTGGACATAGGACAGTAAGACCCTCTTCAGCTACGGCTTCTGCCATTGCAGTTTTTTGTCAGACTGGCTAGGCATTGTGAAGTTTACTCAGATGTGACCGGCCATGCCAACAAGAGGAGTTAGGCACAGGCACTGTGAACTGGGTTTTCACTGTGTGCACATTCAAAGCGCTTTCTCTGTCTCAGAACTTATGAGCTCGATGAGGTAGGACCCTAGCTTAGGCTGTTCCAGCTGATCAGGGGTGGTTACTTAGAACAGTCTTTTCCAGCTGGGGTTCTGAGAGAATTAGGCTACTCCAATACTCTGAGTGACTGTTTTCTCAGTTATCCCAAGAATGGTATATAACTAAGGCCATTTAAATAATAAAAAGTTAATTCATTATGTGCATAAATTGATGCTTTGACTACTAGGACTTCATTCTTTCCTAGAGCACCGGGTTGAGAAGGGCCTTACGATGCTCAAAGAGTTCATGCCACCTGTTACTAGCTCAGTGGTTTCCCTGTGGCCTGGCTAGGGCAGTTTGGGCTGTTGGATGGATTCTCGCTAATGATCATGAAATGCTCAAGGCAAGAAGTCTTTTTCCCTTTTGTAGGCCAGAGAATATTTTTGCATCAGAATTAAGGCCCTCAATTGGGGTTTATACTTGCTCTTGAATGTGTGGAGTACATGGGTTACTACGTAATAGCACTGCAATTGCTCTTCCTAGTATCTGTAAATTTTTGCATCAGAATTAAGACCCTTAAATCAGAAGAGAGTGTGACCTCAGTTGGGGTTTATACTTGCTCTGGAATGTTAAGTTCATGGATTACTATGTAATAACACTGCAATTCCTCTTCTTAGTATCTGTGATATTGAAAAGTTTGTGCTAGCAGCTGTACTAATGTTAAAGCTCTCTTAACCATTCCTGTTTTTCTCTACTCAAAACCGTTCTGATTTCCAAAACCCCTTAACCGGAGTGTAAGAAGATGCTTTGGTATTAACCAAATGGAAGGAGTTTTTGGGTTAGACTTTTACATCTTTTCTAGAAATAAGCATATTCTTTTTTAAAAATGCATATGTTTTTATTGATTTTAGAGAGAGAGGAAGGAGGGTGGTAGGGAGAGAGAAACTTTGCACGCCCCAACTGGGGGTAGATCCCACATGCGCCTTGACCAGGAATCGAACCTGTGACCTCTTAATGCATATTCAACCACTGAGCCACACTGGCTGTGCAGCCTGCCTTTTCTAGCAGGTATTTTAGCCTGAGTTCCAATAAGTCTGAACACAGGGAGAGGAATTAGCTTCCAGGTCTGTTAGGGACCTGAGCTAATATTTCCAGGAGAGGAAACATTAGTTCTGAGTCAAAAAATGAATACCTTCACATCTAGAGAATTGTTCAAAATTCTAATTTTTCTGAGTGTCTGAAAGGGGATACTCTGAGCCAGGTAAGCAATAAGTAAACAGATCTTTAAAGGAAAACCTGTCTTCTTGAATTGTGCCCCATGGTGCTTAGCTTAACCTGAGTCTTTTGTGTGAGCCTGACAAAGTAAATATTTACATTACAGGGATAGATTTAGAAGAGATTGCTTTTTACCTTCAGCGTTCTAGTATGCTTACAACTTTGCATGTCAAGCCCTTGCAGATGCAGGCGTAATCTTGCAATGACTATTAACGTATTAATTTGTGGTCAGCTTCTCTCCTCATCCAACTCTCTTCTCAGTACTTCCTCTGGTCCCCACAGGGAGGTGTGCATCAAACTGGTCCATTCTGAGAGTGTCCTCTCCTCCCTCTGGATTTGAGTAGCTGCTGTAGAAATTTTCCGTCTGTCCAGTCCCCGTGACTTGTCGAAGGCTCGAATATTTCCCTTCTAAGCATCTTTTCACCGCCCGTAAATATTCATCTGTCTGTATATACCCTTCCCTTTTCCTGAACCATCACAAGCAAGTGCAACAAAGGCTTCTGTTCTATAACACAGCCTTTCCTTTTCACGTGTTTGTTGAAGCTTATTAGAGGTGAAGATCTTCACAGCTATCTGTTTTTATATTTTTCTTTTCATATGAAACAATCTGTCTCATACTCCAGACTCAGGAAAAGTTGACAGATCCCATTAAAGGGACAAGTGAAATAAGTGAAAGGAGGCACCTCTGTGATGAGTATTTATGAAGCTTTGGGAGAGTGCTTCTTTTTTTTCTTTTTAAGCATTAGCTTTCTTTCTCCTTTCCTATTGGCTGACTGCTCATCTTGGGCAGGAGACAAGGTAATTAAAACTGCTTTGTCCTTTTAAGCACTTGTTTCTTCAATGCTGATGTTTATGCTCCTATTAAAAGAGAGATTATGATTTTGATACAATGAAGATAAGTATTATCATGGGACTTAAATGTTTATATTTTCCTACAGGTGTCAAAATTTAGGCTTAAAACTATTTAGATTTCATTTTCAGTGATAGTTTTTATTTTCCCGTCTATGTTAGAGATTTGGTTTTTATTCTACAAGTGCCAGGTAGTACCATTTTTCTCTTTGCCTCTCAAAATATTTTAGAAGATATGATTTGAGTTCCAATTCTATTATTTCATTTATAAACTGAGTATTAATCACATAACATGTTAGAGTGCTTTGAAAACCACAAAGTTCTTTTCAAATGTAAGATGGTAATAATGTTATAATTTTGATTTTGACTATACTGCAAATAGTTAGCTTTTAAAGATAAGTATAGTTTTGCCATAAATGTGGATCTTATACAAATACGACTTTTTCTTTTTAATACTTTATTTTTCAATTATAGTGATGTACAATATTATATTTCAGTTATTAGACATTTATAAAGCTAAGTGATTACCCCAATAAATCTAGTACCCACCTGACACCATACTAGTTATTACAATATTATTGACTTTATTCCCTGTGCTGTGCTTTATATACCCATGACTATTCTGTAGCTACCAATTTGTTCTTCTTAATCCCTTTACTTTTTTCATCCATCCCCACAACCTCCCTCCCATGTGGCAATCCTGAAAATGTTCTCTGTATCTATGATTATGTTTCTGTTCTGATTATTAGTTTGTCTTTTAGAGTTTACATTTAAGTGAAACCACATGGCACTTCCCCTTTTTCTCTCTGGCTTATTTCCTTTAGCACAGTACCCTCTAGGTCCATCATGTTGCAGATGGCATAATTTCATTATTTTTTATGGCTGCAAATAAGATTCTTTTTATCCTGGTGTCTTTTTTCCATTGTTTTCAAATTATGGGCTAATTCCTCCCAATGATACTAGCCTCAAATGTTTTAATGGCAAATACATGTATTCAAATCTATCACCAGTCTTTTAAGCAAGAGCTTAATGGGACATGACAGTTTGAATTATTTTGTCCCTTGCCCAAGAGGCAAGTAGAAGACATGAGTACACTTTTTGCATAGTTTATAGTTTTAGAGTCTCTTCCAACAAATAGCTGTTTTATATTTAATAGGTCTAGTTTCCTAAACTCCTTTGGAACTTCCTATGAGTTGCCTAAAAGCTCCCAGTTTGGGAAACACTGATCTGTAGCCATGCCAAGTGGCTCTTTTTTTGAAAATTCTTTGAGATGATAAAAGAAAAGTTGCTATAGTTTTTATAAAGTTGAAAATGGAAAAGTAGAAATTGAATGTTTACCTCTTGAGGCCACAGGTCAAGAACAGAAATGAGCATTATCTCAAGTAGACAATTCTTTTTAAAATATATATATTTTTATTATTTATTTTTATTGTTTAAAATATTACAAATAGTAGTAACATATGTCTCCTTTTTTCCCCCCATTGACCTTCTCCCGGCCTCCCACACCCCTTGGCACATGCCATCACCCCACCCGGCCAGTGTCTTGCGTCCATTGATTATGCTTATATGCATGCATACAAGTTCTTCCTTTGATCTCCCCAGCCTTCCCGCTGTAATTTGACAGTCTGTTCGATGCTTCTCTGCCTCTGTATCTTTTTATTCATCAGGTTATAATGTTCTTTATTATCCATAATCAAGTAGACAATTCTTGAGGTGAGGTTTGTTGAAGAAGTTAGCTATGGTAGAAATTTGGATTGTCCTCTGAGAAGAAATCCCAGTAGTGGGCCTGTTCAGTGTTAAGAGAGCAAAAGAGAAGTCAGTGAACGTACTTCAACATTTTTATAAAGAGATAGGAGCTCTTGAGTATCTCTTCTTCCGTCTCTCTAAATTTCTTCCTCCCTTCCTTTTTGTTAATGTTAGTCTATCACTGCCTTTCTGTGCCTCTGTTACCCTGCTCTTTTGGTAACTTTAGAGTATTTACATCTCATCCCACTCCTTATCCTTTCGTAGGTCTGAGGAAGAAAAACTTGTCCCCTGGCGCAGTGGAGCCGGATGTGAGAGGACTTACCGGGGTTGATCTCTTTGGAACTACAGATGCGGTGGTGAAGCATGTACTGGAGGTACTTCCCTCTACAGCCATCGCTGGTGTGGCTCTTTTCCACGGAAACAGTGTGTCATTCGTGTGTTCCTTCCTTCAACAAAGGTTTATGTAGTGCTTATTAAGTACTGAGCACTGTTTCAAGGCACTGGAAACAGAATAGTAGATGAGCCATCATAAATGGGGCTTACATGCAACGTAAGGGAGAATTATGTTACTTTATAAAACCAGTGCAAAGAGGGAGAGAACTGTCTTAGGCTCCTTCACCATCCCAAAGCAGAGCCCAGTCTCTTGTAAGGGAGGACAGGGTGGTGGTGGTGTGGTGGTGGATTTGATTAGACTTATTGAGATCCAAGAATCTTGCTGAAATAAGATTTAAAAATGGAAATATAGAAAAACTTAAGCAGTTTTCCAAAGCCCATGTGTATTTAGTGAATAGATTTGAACTTGGGTCTGACTGATTCCAAAACACACGAACTTTCCACCACACTCTATCTCTCAAAAATGCTGCTATTTTGAAACTGCCTTATTTATGATTATGTCACAATTCAGAGTACAACTGTATAAATAGGATATAACATATCTTAAAATCAGCAGCACTCACCTGGCCAGCATAGCTCAGCCTATGAACCAGGAGGACACAGTTTGATTCCCTATCAGGGCATATGCCCACGTTGTGAGCTTAATTTCCAGTAGGGGCATGCAGGAGGTAGCTGATCAATGATTATCTCTCAACATTGATGTTTATATCTCTCTTTCCATCTCCCTCACTGAAATCAATAAAATATATATCTTAAAAAATAAGTAGCACTTAAATTTAGTGATCTGAAGGTATTTTTTAAATATGTTTTTATTGATTTTTTTAGAGAGAGGAAGGGTGAAGGATAGAGAGATAAAAACATCATCCATCGGCTGTCTCCTGCAAGCCCCCTACTGGGGATCAACCCTGTAACCCAGGCATACCCTTACCAGGAATTGAACCAGTGACCTGTTGGTTCATCAGTTGATGCTCAACCAGGAGCCACACCAGCTGGGCTGAAAACTTTCTTATACTCTGAAAACTTACTAACCCCAAATCGTCTTTGTTAATATAAGTTATAGATGTTAGTTTTTACCATATTTGAAATTAAAACCAAGAACTTATAAAATATGTAAGTACACATTCCATTAGCCATCAAAGCAATGGCATCATATGCATGTAGCTCTGGAAAATTACACTTAAAATAGAATACAAATGGAAAGGCAAATAATACTTTAGTTTTATTATGAAAGTAGTTTTGCTCTTGCAGATTTCCTAAAAGAATCTTGATTATTATCCAATTTTCCAACTATACTTTGAGAATTTTTTCATCTACATATATATAAAAGCCTAAGTGACTAGCCTACTGGCCAGTAGCTATGATGCATACTGACCACCAGGGGTCGGATGCTCAACGCAGGAGCTGCCAAGCTGCAGTCACTTGCAGCTGCAGTCCTCTGGTGGTGCACCCAGAAACAGAGAGGCGGGAGCCCGATTCCAGTCTACATCACCCTTTAACCACCCTTTCACGACCCGGGACCCCTCAGGGGATGTTGGAGAGCTGGTTTCAGCCTAATCCCCGCAGGCCAGGCCAAGGGACCCCATTGGTAGACAAATTCATGCACCGGGCTTCTAATTAAGTTATAAAATTATTCTTTATTCTTGAGATGCTATAGTTAGTTGAAATTTATAAATTGGTAATAAAACAGGCAGTATATCACAAATGAAGCTGAATATGGGAATAGAAAAACTCCCATTAGAATTGGGGGATAATACTGGATAGATTGACATAGTAATAGTCTCTTTACTCTTTCCATATGAAGAATAAATTCAGAGAAACTAATCCAATATGGTTCATTAGTTTGCTTTCAGTAATGGACATAAAGCTTTTTAGAAGAACCCCTCTTTCCTCATTTTTTCCACAGGGTCATGATCGTGGAGTGAACTGGGCCGCCTTCCACCCCACTATGCCCCTTATTGTGTCTGGGGCAGACGACCGTCAAGTGAAGATCTGGCGCATGAATGGTTAGTGAACAGGGATGGTATTACATGATTAAAAATCGACTGCTGGCCAGGCCAGTGTGGCCAGTGGTTGAGTTCAACCCATGAACCACAAGGTCATGGTTCAGTTCCCAGTCAGGGGACATGCCCGGGTTGTGGACTTAATACCCACTTAGGGGCGTGTGGGAGACAGCTGATTGATGTTTCTCCCTCTCAATCCCTTTACCTTCCTCTCTCTGAAATCAATAAAAATATATTTTTAAATTGATTGCTGGCCAGCAAGGTAATGTAGCCAGGTCTTCTGGACTTAGAGACCCATTTTCTTACCTTAGATGGTTATGCTAATCCCAGGAGCATAAAAATTTCCTCATTCCCTGTTTTCTTGTGATGGCATCCTGATTTTGAGGTTTATGAACATACTGAAGAGTAAGAATTCATTCATTTAACAAGTGTTTATTTTTAAATTAATTTTATTGGTCTGACACTGGTTAGTAAGATTAGGTAGGTTTCAAGTGTAGATTTCTGTGATACATGATTTGTATATTGCATTGTGTTCCTACCACCCAAAGTCACATCATCTTCCATCACCTTATATTTGGCTCCCTTTACCCTTTACTACCCCACACTCCTTTCACCTGGTAACCACCATACTGTTGCCTGTATCTATGTATTCCAGTTTTATATCCCACATTTTTCAAGGCTGTGGAGATACAATGGTGACTGAAGCAGATAAAATTCCTGCCATATAGAGCTTATATTTATTTTCTAGTGACAAGTAAAACAGGGTAAAGGAATAAATAATAATGGTGCTATAACTAATAGGAGGGTTAAAATATAAGAACAAATAAGTATGTAAAGTTTCAGCCCAGTGGGCGTGCTCAGTGGTTGAGCATCAGTCTGTGAACCAAGAGGTCATGATTCCTGGTCAGGGCACACGCCCAGGTTGCAGGCTTGATCCCCAGTAGGGGGTGTGCAGGGGCAGCCAATCAATGACTCTCATCATTGATATTTCTATCACTTTCTCCCTCTCACTTCCTCTCTAAAATCAATAAAAAAATATATTTGAAAAAAAGATTCAGAGGCTTAAATGAAGAAAATTGCTCTATTAAAAAGAAGTTGGGAGCCGAAGCCAGTTTGGCTCAGTGGATAGAGCGTCGGCCTGCGGACTGAAAGGTCCCAGGTTCGATTCCGGTCAAGGGCATGTGCCGTGGCTGCGGGCACATCCCCAGTAGTGGGCGTGCAAGAGGCAGCTGATCGATGTTTCTCTCTCATCGATGTTTCTGACTTTCTATCCCTCTCTCTTCCTCTCTGTGAAAAATCAATAAAATATATTAAAAAAAAAAAAAGAAGTTGGGAATTTTACACTTTGTAGTACCAGTATACATTAGCATTTGATTAGAGGATCTCATAATTCCAAATCCCAAATGACCTCTTTTTTTTGTCCTTCAGAATCAAAGGCATGGGAGGTTGATACCTGCCGGGGCCATTACAACAATGTATCTTGTGCTGTCTTCCATCCTCGCCAAGAACTGATCCTTAGTAATTCTGAGGACAAGAGTATCCGGGTCTGGGACATGTCTAAACGGTAAGGGGATTTTGATGTAGTGGAACCAAACCCAGGGGAAGCCCCTTTCTCTTACCGTCTCTCTTTTTAAAAAGTAAATTAGAATGCTTATGTTTGTTTCTCATTGTCTTCAGCATATATCCTATAAAGAAGTCAGATCATACACAGTCATACCTTCCAGACTGCCACAGTCAAGTAAATATGGCAATACAACAAGAAACACAAATTTTTTTGGTTTCCCAGTGCATATAAAAGTTATATTAACCATCAACTGAGCCTGTTGGTAAAATGGCATCAATAGACTTGCTGGATGCCGGGTTGCTACAAACATTCAGTTTTTTAAAAACAGTATTTGCAAAGCACAATACAGTGAAGCTGGATAAAACTAGGTATTCCTGTATTATGAAAACTTGAAGGAACCTAAAGATCAACCAACATTTAAACATTTTCTATCAAATAGAAATCTCCATGTGTATTCTTTTTCTCTTAAATTTAAGCATGTTCTTCTGTAGCTAGAAAAAATAAGAAATATGAAGTGAAAGCAGTATAGTAGAAAATTGTGACAGAGGAATTGAAACATCAAAATAATAGAGTCAGTTTGAAGTTTCCTCCTTGTTCTTTTTTCCTTTTCTTTTCTTTTTTTTTTTTTTTATAGAATTTATCAAGACTACCTTTACTTAGGATATTTAGTAAACTGTTACTATTAAAATTAGCATTTTGGCTTACCACTCAATACTCTAATATATGACTAGAGGCCCAATGCACAAAATCGTGCAAGGGGCTCAGCCCTCACAGCAGCAACCCTTTGCAACAGCCCTTTGCCTCAACCCTTTGCAGCAGCCCCAGCTGACTCATTGCCCACCCCCACCCCCACCCCCCTGCCCACTGGTCATTCCAGAAAGTTGTTCTACCCTCTGGTCTAATTACCATGTTAGCTCTTTATTATATAGGATGGGCTGAAGATTCCTCAGAAATTAATATTTTTCTTTGTGCATCTTTTATTTTCCTAGAACTGGGGTTCAGACCTTCCGTAGGGACCATGATCGTTTCTGGGTCCTAGCTGCCCACCCCAACCTTAACCTCTTTGCAGCAGGTAAGGGCACATCTTTTCTTTTATTTCCTTGTTTTAGTTCAAAGTTTATAAGACTTGAGAGTGATTCTTCACTAGCTTTGTCTCCAGTAAATGCATAGTAGGGTGATGAGGAGAAATAGAAATCTCAGAGCCATGTTGTTGAGCCTTTTTTCCTCCATAACTTCTTGGAGTAGTATTTTTACAGTGTTCTTTATTTACCAAGAGCCATTTAACAGTAAAGCCTATTAGTTCCAGGAGGCTTAGGAGTGTAATACTGGACACATGGATTTCTTAGACTGAGGAGCTAGAAGCTGAGTTTTATTCATTTAGCAAAAATATACTAGTGCCAGACCCTAGTGTTGGTGCTGGTGGTGTAGCATAAACCAATGTCCCTTACTTGATGGAACTTTTATTTGCAGTGAAAAAAAAAAGACCTTAACAATATATAGTGAAAAAAGCTTTGAGGAAAGTTAAGCAAAAGTAAGGGAGAAAGAGAGGAATGAGTGTGGGGATTTCCAAAGACCATGATGTGAGGGATGCTGAACATGTTTGAAGAACATGCCAATAGGGGCACAGTGAGTAAGGGGCCAAGTATAGAAGGTAAGACCAGCCCAGACTGTGCATGTTACTCTGAAGGGAAAGCCACTGGAAGTGACACAATCTGGCTTACTTGTGGAGAGTAGACTGTAGGGCAAAAGTTGAAGGTTTCTCTAAGAGATGGATAATGCCAGTAGAGAAAAAGGAAAATATTTGCCTAGCACAAAACCACAAAGGCTTTCAAAACTAGCATCTATTTGTTCAGCAAATATGTTGATGTTCTTACTAGAGGCCCAGTGCACAAAATTCATATATGGGTAGGGTCCCTAGGCCTGGCCAGAGATCAGAGCCAATCTGTGGGTGACTGGCATGGTGATGGGGGATTGGTGGGGCCTGCTGGCACCTGCCTTGGCTGGCCTAGGGCCTGTGGGCTGGGGGTAACTCCTGTGCTAAGCATCTGTCCCCTGGTGTTAAGTGAGTGTCATAGTGACCAGTCAGTCCCCTTTATGGTTGGTTTGCATATTAGGCTTTTATTATATACTAGAGGCCCGGTGCATGAAATTTGTGCCCGGGGGTGGAGGGGGCAGTGTCCCTCAGCCCAGCCTGCACTCTCTCCAATCTGGGACCCCTCAAGGGATGTCTGATTAACCACTGGGATCAGGCCTAAACGGGCAGTCAAACATCCCTCTCATAATCCAGGACTGCTGGCTCCCAATTGCTCACATGCCTGCTTTCCTAATTGCTCCTAATCGCTTCTGCCTGCCAGCCTGATCTCCCCCTAACCACTCCCCTGCCAGCCTGATTGATGTCTAACTGCTCCTCTGCCAGCCTGTTTGCCCCCTGCTTCCCTCCTCTGCTGGCCTGGTCACCCCTAACTGCCCTCCCCTGCAGGCTTGATCACCCCCAACTGTCCTCCCTTGCAGGCCTGGTTCCTCCCAACTGCCCTCCCCTGCTGGCCATCTTATGTCCACATGGGAGCAGGATCTTTGACTACATGGGGGCAGCCCTCTTGTGTGTTGGAGTGATGGTTAATCTGTATATTACTCTTTTATTAGATAGGAGAGAGGCCTGGTACATGGGTGGAGGCCAGCTGGTTTGCCCTGAAGGGTGTCCCGGATCAGGGTGGGGATTCCCTTGGAGTGTGGGGCAGCCTGGGTGAGGGGCCTGTGGTGGTTTGCAGGCCGGCCATGCTCTCCAGTGACCCAAGCAGAGGCCCTAGTATCTTGGATTAATTTATGTTCTACAATTTAAACTTTGTAGCCTGGAGCAGAGCCAAGCCTTCTGCTCGATCCATGACTGCTGCCATTTCTGTTGGGGGTCTGTAATTGAAACTTTGTTGCATTAAGCAGAGGCCTTAATCGGCAAGGGCAGGTGGAAAGTTTGGCTTCCTCCATTGCCGGAGAAACTCAAGCCTGCCTTCTGCTCTCTGTGGTTGGCAGCCATCTGGGATGGGTTTATTTGCATATTCGATCCTGATTGGCTGGTGTGTAGTGGAGGTGCAATCAATTTGCATTTTTTAAAATTTAATATATCTTTAGTGTTTAGATTATTACAGTATTCTTCTTTCTCCCCCCTCCATAGCTCCCCTCCACCTGGCACCCATCCCACCTTCTGCTCCTACCTCCCCCCGCTGTCCTCATCCATAGGTGTATGATTTTTATCTAGTCTCTTCCTGCACCTCCCACACCCTTTCCCCCCCAAGAATTGTCAGTCCATTCCCTTTCTATGCCACTGATTTTATTATATTCACCAGTTTATATATTAGAAGCCCATTGCATAAAGAGATTCATGCAATGGGCCTTTTTCCCCTGGCTGCTGGCACCGGTTTCCCTCTGGCACCCAGGACCCAGGCCTTCACACTGGCTGTGGCCTTCAGTCTTCGCTCCGGGGGCGGAGCTCCACTCCTGCAGCTCCCTCCGCTCCCGTCCTCCCCCTCATAGCAGATGTCCTGCCCCGCCTGGCTGCTCTGCACCTGCATGTGTGCTTCCCAGAGGCCCAGGGTGGCTGGGGGTCAGGGCTGTTGCCATCTTTGTCTGGTTAATTTGCATACTCACTCCCAATTGACTGGTGGGTGTTGTGAAGGTAAAGTCAATTTGCATGTTTCTCTTTTATTAGTATAGACTAGAGGCCTGGTACATGAAATTCGTGCATGGAGGGGTCTGTGTTCCTCAGTCCAGCCTGTACCATCTCCAATCTGAGACCCCTCAAGGGCTGTCTGCCCATGTAGGCCCAATCTACATGGGCAGTTAGACATCCCTCTCACAATCCAGGGCTGCCCCTAACTGCCCTCCTATGCCAGCCTGGTTGCCCCTAACTGTCCTCCCCTGCAGGCCTGGTAGCCCCCAACTGCCCTTCCCTCCAGGCCCGGTCACCTCTAACTGCCTTCCCCTGCTGGCTTGATTGCCCACAAATGCCCCTGCGGGCCATCTTGTGGAGGCCATCTTGTGTCCACATGGGGGCAGCCATCTTGTGTGTTGGAGTAATGGTCAATTTGCATATTGTTCTTTTATTAGATAGGAAGATTATAAACTAAGACTGGGGAGGATGGAAGTTATTGTAATTTCTCCCTTCAGGAAGCTCTATGCATCATGGGGGTGGTAGACATACACAATTACAGTATAGGGTGAGTGCTATATGGAGGTTTTCACAAAGTGTTAAGAGAACACAAGAAAGCATGTCTAAATGTAGCAGTGTGAGAAAGTACTGCAGGTCCTCAAATAAAAATAATATTTTGTTCAGCATTTTTTATAATGTTAAGATGCCATATGAATTTAACTTTGGTTTTTAGCAATTTCCTTATTATAAAGTTGGTTTCACTATACATCGTTTTGCTTAAAGTTGCAAAACCTATCAACCATGTTAGGTAAAGACTTATGTATCAGGAAAGGATTCACAGAAATTTGTTTGAATAAAAAATCCAAGAATCGCCGAAACACATTTGGCTCAGTGGATAGAGTGTGGGCCTGCGGACTGAGAGGTCCTGGGTTCGATTCCGAGCAAGGGCATGTACCTTGGTTGCGGGCACATCCCCAGTTGGGGGTGTGCAAGAGGCAGCTGATTGATGTTTCTCTCTCATCAATGTTTCTAACTCTCTATCCCTCTCCCTTCCTCTCTGTAAAAAAAAACACAATAAAATGTATTTAAAAAAAAAAGGTCCAAGAATCATGATAATTTAGGCAAATAAAGGATGCATTTAGATGTCTTTGTTTTTAGCATACACATATAATCCTTATCCTCGTGTTTTTCTGTTTTCAGCTTTCTTTCTTGCCTTCGGCTAATTATTTCTCTCCTCTCTCTGTGCCCCAGGCCATGATGGCGGCATGATTGTGTTTAAACTGGAACGGGAAAGGCCAGCCTATGCTGTGCACGGCAATGTGCTGCATTATGTCAAGGACCGGTTCTTACGACAGTTGGATTTCAACAGCTCTAAAGATGTAGCTGTGATGCAGTTGCGGAGGTAAATCAGACTTGTTTCTTCACTTCAAACCGAACTCAGTCCTTTTAACAACGTTTTGAATCTCATCTCCTGTCACACATTGAACCCCCATTGGCTGAGACTGTTCAGTTTAAGCCCCACGACATGGTGGACAAGAAGATCGCCATTTGGGGAATGGGAGTTCCCCTGTTGAGGATGCTAGTGACCCTGTGGGCAGGAAATCATACTGCCACACTTTGCCAGCTCTCTTGCAAACCAGAGAAAGCTTCCTGGTAGAGAGTAGCCCAACTTGATGACAGATCTTGTTGCCTTTATTTGGCATATCTATAACTCTTCTTTGCTTTCTAGCAAAATACGTGGAACTCTAAACCAGATATATGTCTCTGGAAACTCTTTAACTCAGAAGATACGATAACTTCTGGGATGCTGGCAGAAGGAACAGTCCTCTGAAAGCCAGCTGCATCATCACACTGAAACATTCATGGTGGCAAACTGGCATGAGGGGTTGAGCATGACTACAATAAAGAGATGGGTTTATATGAACAGGAGAAATTAACCAGAGACAAATCACATGTTACGCTGATGTCCACTGCAATTATGTGTTGGAATTTGTATCCAAGGAAAACCAATCCTATTTATTACAGTAGTGCCAGCCCTGCCTTCTGTTGAATAATTTGACTTGTAGTGGGGTTTGCTTTTTAAAATACTGTTTGCTCAAAACAGAGATAGGGAAGTCCCCAAACCTTAAAGGAGGAAGAGAATTGATACACTATTTATTAACTTTTATTCCTGATTATAAAAGTGGCAAGTATATGTGTAAAGATTAGATAAGTTAGAGGTGTGGGAATCATTCTTCCTTCTACCCTTATGCCTCTTTCCTATTTTCTCTATATATTTCTAGTGGTTCCAAGTTTCCAGTGTTCAATATGTCATACAATCCAGCAGAAAATGCCGTCCTGCTGTGTACCGTAAGTAACCATCGAGTGCTCCTAGGGCCTCCCCATTTCCCATAGGTCTCTTGTGCCATAGGAGTCTCTAATGTATTCTTAGAAGTTATTTAATGGTCTATTTTCAGAGAACTAACACAAAACAGAGGCTTAAATCAAGTAGGTTTCAATTGTTATAAACACGTTAAGGTTTTGTGAACTTATATCTTTCATCAAAATGAATGACTCAAACCATTAAAAGTAATTTGAGAGAATATTTAAGGTTATACCTTAGGAAAAAGAGATGCTTCTTTTGATCCTTCCATTTGCATGAAAATAATAGAGCTGACTGTGAGAGGAGTTCCTCTCAGTGCGGCTGTCTTCAGGGTCATCAGGTAGAATCATCCTGTTTCTTGCCATACAATTCAAAAAAGAAATAACATCTAATTTTAGAGCCCTGGTTGCCACGTTAAAAAAATGAGACCCGTCTTTCCCAGTATGACTTCTAGTGTCTAATCCAGTCCTTTTTCTCCTTTTTTTAAAAAATATTTTTTTAATGATTTCAGAGAGGAAGGAAAAGGGGGAGAGAGAGAGAGAGAGAAACGTCAGTGATGAGAGAGAATCATTGCTTGGCTGCCTCCCGCACACCCACACTGGGGATTGCGCCCAAGCCCATAACCCGGGCCTGTGCCCTGACCAGGAATCAAACTGTGGCCTCCTGGTTCATAGGTCGACACTCCACCAGCTGAGCCCTGCCTGCCAGGCCCAGTCCTTCACTATTGAACAGTCCCGTGTTTTCCTCCTGACAGTTTTCTCTAATGTCTTTTCTTTTATGTCTTTCTTCCCCTTTAAACACACTTTGAAGTTGATGAGTATACTTAGTTGGGGCACTGACCTATCGGGGTCTTAGCCTGTTAATTTGTGGAATAGAGAGCAGTCCTTGTTTTTATTCAAGTAATAGCTGCGTCTCTGGAGGATAAAAGAAAAATGAAGTGACAGGAATGCTGAGTTATTTGGCAACAAGCCCTGTAAGTTTTAGCTGTGGAGACATTCAAATACCATCGTGGTGAAGGGTGAGGAGAGTGCAGTTTCATGTTGTTGTCTATGTAGTCATACTGTTTTCTCTATCAGAATAAACTAATATCTTGGTTTACTAATAGTTTAATTTTCCCCTTCTACAGAGAGCCAGCAATTTAGAGAATAGTACCTATGACCTATACACCATCCCCAAGGATGCTGACTCTCAGAACCCTGATGGTATGTGTTCTTTTTTATTCCCCCCTCTACTTCCAGCTCTCCCCTCCCACATCATGCCTCCCCTTTGAATTTTTCACATTCCATCCTCGGGCTGTGGCCACATCACTCATGGCTGTGGCAGGTGGCACTGACAATTGCATCACAGGCGACTATGGTGTGAAATATTCATGTTCCGCTTCCATTTTATTACTCCAGCTAGATATATATATTTTATAATTTGGTTATTAGAAACTCTCCATATTCTCTTTCAGCACAGCATGTTATCCTAGTTTATTGTCAGCTGATATGACTTTCACCCTGGTAATTTCATTTATTTAAAATGTGGTTCCAATCTTGCAATGTCTCATTCTGGGACTAGGGATTTATGCTCCCCGTCCACGTCCAGATCCGCTTTGCTTCCTTTTGCTTATCAAAACAATGAGCCTGCTAACAGCCCCGCGTTCCACCAGGGATCCCAGGATCCAGCTGAGACCCCTGCCTACCTCTTCCATCACCGCCATATCTTGTTCGTTTCCTTACTATTAGAACTTGCTGACAAAACATTGTCAGAGTAGATTTGAGTCTTTCTAATGCTCCTGTCAGTGCACTTCCTCCAGTTGTTTCATAGGCCAGGTTTATTCCTCAGGTCCCCACTCTTACTAGCATACTTTCATGATAGTTTCGACCCCATCAACAAATTCTGAGAAATATCTTTCTAGCTCTGTTCTCATTGAGGGTGCCACTGTGTCGTTATCTCTTTAAGTGTGGTTATGGCAAGAAAAGGGAAAGCCTCTATGTCTTGGATATTCATAAAGCAAAGTCTCTTCTATAAACTAATCAGTTAAGCCATTTTTGACTGAGTTTTGTGATTTGGTCCCTCCCTACTCACCCCTTACTTCCCCTCCATCCCCCCCCCCCCCCCAAGTGTTTACAATGAATTGAGTTTAGTTTTGTCTTGCCACTTTTATTTTCTCCATCTTTTGAGGGAGATGGTAATTAGTAAAGAAGTAAAGATGCATTCTCGTGGTTAGCAGAGAGGAAGAAGAGCAAAAGCCTGGATAGTGAGGTTCCCCAGCTCCTGGAAAGGGAGAGCATTGGCTGTCCTAAGAATTGGTTTTGTAAAGAGCCTGTTCGCCTCCCCAACTTGCTACTCCACACCCCACCCTACCCCCGCCCCCAGGTGCCAGAGATTTACAAAGCAAGGTTGGCCAGCACATTCCGTCCAGTTTTCTGCTGATACTAACAGATCCAAGAATATTGCTGTACTCTCTCTGGTCTATCTTTCTTGAAGTTTTCCAGAGAGTGGAGTGCCTGCAGAATTCTAATTAGCCAGTGAAATGTTTGGGAACTGAGGAACATTTTGTAACTTTTTCAGAGTAATGAGAGTGATTGATTGATGGCTTTGGAGCAGCAACTTGGTGCTAAATGCTGCCCAGCATCGATTTCGTTGGAGTGCTCTGCCCCACCCTGCTCTATTAGGGGGTCTACATTTGCATGTTAAAAGCAGCAGAGCAGCTGCATCCTGGGGAGGAGGCTCAGTCTCTACTGAGACAGGAGGGCCTGTGACACTGGCAGGCTGCTTGCAGTGTGCCAGTAGCTTGGCCAGCGAGGCCCTGCTCATTAGCTTGATGGAGTGTGCTGTCTCCCAAGATGGGCAGTCCTTGTGCCAGTATATGGTGTTGGCTGAAATGCAGACACTTGGCCTAGAGAAGAGAGGCTTGGCAGGGGTAGAGGTTGGAGTTTGAAGGGGACTGGTGGGAGAAAGTCACTGACAACAGCCCCCGGTTATGGCTGAATTAGTTATGAAGCAGCTGAACTGGCAAAGCCAACATGGCAGCCAGACTGGCAGCTCCATGGCACCTGACTCTGTCACCTGCCAGTGGCTCACCACATGCTCCCGCCCTTTGGTTTTGTTTCTCTCAGCTCCTGAAGGGAAACGATCCTCGGGCCTGACAGCTGTTTGGGTTGCTCGAAATCGGTTTGCTGTCCTAGATCGGATGCACTCAGTGAGTCAAGCCTAAAAGGGGAACCTAATTTGGGGAGTAGAATAGCAGTGGCCTCTGTATTACAGAATAAAGAGCATCCCCCGCCCCCCTACTCACCCCTGAGCAGCTGTAATCCTTATGTATCAGCTCTACCTCTATTCTTAGCCCTATCCCAATTCCCCTGTGGAAAAAAATGGCCTTAAAATTGATTTGATTGGGTTACTGTGGCCCTGGGCTTAAGAACCAAGCTAAAGTCACTCTTGGTGACATCAAATTTGAAAAAGGTGGTCTAGATGAGGAGTTGACCTATCCTCCTACCTCCTTTGGTACTTAAAATATAATGGGCCCTAAACAAAATAAACAACACTCTCTCAAGAGAATATTTAACAAATTTAAGCCCAGAAGTACTGTTCTCTTTCTTCAGTTGATTGAGGAATCAAGACTTTATTGGATTTCTCAGGATCTTTCTGTTGAAAAAAACAAAATAAAAGCAAAACAAAATAAAAAAGTTATCAGTGCCCTTGGAGATAGTCTTGGTTGGGAAGTCTGCCGATTGGCCTGGACAGGAATAAACACACAAAGCCTCGTTTATTGAAGCTAAGAAACAATGGCTGAGGGACATGGTCAGCTGTTGTCGTTTTATATACACACACTTCTCTTTAAGCCCCCTCTAACTGTCATTTCAGCTTCTGATCAAGAATCTGAAGAATGAAATCACCAAAAAAGTTCAGGTGCCCAACTGTGAGGAGATCTTTTACGCTGGCACAGGCAACCTCCTGCTTCGAGACGCAGATTCCATCACACTCTTTGACGTGCAGCAGAAGCGGTAACGTGTCAGGTGTCCTAAGCAGACAGGCGTGTAGTGGGGGAGAGTAGACATTTTTAGTGGGAGCTTTTCTCCCCCAAGTGAGTTTGCCTCTTGGCTTAATCACTTCTTGTGCTATGATTCCAAACTGTGTTTCTCCTCCGTGACTCTCCAGTCCGTACATAAGCATAACCTTATAACAAGGGGCTTATTTATTTTTAGGACACCAACCTGAACAAAGAATGCTCTTGGGATTTAGAATGCTAGGGACTCAGAGATGAAAAATGCAGTTTCTGTACTTGAAGCAGCTTATAGTCAATTGGTGAAAAACAGGCATATACAAATCCTTAATAATGGAAATAAGGCCATGTATTATTACATTAATGAGGGAGTTGAAGAAGGAGGAAGTTATGATGTGAGCTAAAATGTTTAAGTCACTAAGCTACAATACAGAGAATGTTTCTTTGGTACTCTTTAAGAAATTGCAGTTTACATTATTTTGGAGATGGAAGAAGGTAGGTCTTCACCTGGGATAAAAGAATCGTGTATTCATGTTTGCCCTTCTCTTTCGGTTCCAGAACTCTGGCATCTGTGAAGATTTCCAAGGTGAAGTATGTTATCTGGTCAGCAGACATGTCCCATGTAGCTCTACTGGCCAAACATGGTAAGTCTTCATTATATCCACCCTGATGTGGAAACCAGTCCTTCCCTCCCTATCCCTGCAAGCCCACTCACCCTATCTAGCAGAGCACTCATCCCCTTTGCCTCTTACAGCCATTGTGATCTGTAACCGCAAACTGGAGGCTCTGTGTAATATTCATGAGAACATTCGTGTCAAGAGTGGGGCCTGGGATGAGAGTGGGGTATTTATCTATACCACAAGCAACCACATCAAATATGCTGTCACCACTGGGTAAGTCACATATCTAAGATACAGATTGGGAGAAGGTGGCTTCTTGAAATCACTGTCCTGTCTCAAAAGATGTGACTGAACTCCTCCCTGAATTTTCTTCATGGAGAAGCTTTGCCTACATATTAGACATACATGTGCTAGGGACATCTGAACATTCTTTGTTCAACTCTTTTAGGATTGTGAAATACGACACAAATATAGGAAGTTATAAGATGTTATAGAGAGAGAATAGCAAATAGTTATGTAAACATCTGTACAACTGCTGCCCAAGTCAAGAAATAGAACAGTTCTGACACCCCAGAAGCCCTTTGCCACATGGTCATTATTGATGACAACCCCCTTCATTCTCCACTCAAAGACAACATTAGTCTGACTTTTATAGTAATTTCTTCTTTGCTTTTCTTTGTGATTTTACCACTCAGTTTGTGTCTTAAAATAATATGACTTAATTTTTTCTGGTTTTGAACACCCTGTAAATAAAATCATACTGAATGTATTATTTCGTGTTTTGCTTTGGCCAATATTTTAAGATTCATTCATCCATGATATAGCTCCATGTTATTTATTTTCATTGTTGTATAATATTCTATTATATAAATACTAGTGGCCCAGTGCACGAAATTCATGCACATTAAAAGGGTGACCCATGCTGAAACTGGTTTGGCTCAGTGGATAGAGCGTCAGCTTGCGGACTGAAAGGTCCCAGGTTCGATCTCGGTCAAGGGCATGTACCTTAGTTGCAGGTACATCCCCAGTAGGGGTCATGCAGGAGGCAGCTGATCAATGTTTCCCTCTCATTGATGTTTCTGACTTTCTATCCCTCTCCCTTCCTCTCTATAAAAAATTTGATAAAATATATTTTAAAAATAAAATAAAAGGAGGATCCAGAGTCAAGCCCCCGCCCACCCACATGTGCCTCTAAATCACGTGAGACCCAGACCTTCCGCTCCCCTCCACATTGGGCTAGATCCAGACCTGGCCAGTCCCACCCTTGTCAAGCCCTGCCGGGCAGGGGGGCACAGCCTCAGGTCCCCCATCAAGCCCCACTGGGCAGGGGTGTGGCCTGAATTCCCCCAAACCCGCACTGGGGGTGCACCTTGAGGTCCCCCATCAAACCCTGCTGGGGGGGGGGGGGGAGCACGGCCTGAGGTCCCCTCTCAAGCCCCAGCAGGCAGGGGGGCGCAGCCTCAGGTCCCCTGGCCCAGTGCTGGGCTGGGGGTTGTGGCCTGAAGTCCCTTGGTATGGTGCCAGGGTGGTGGGTACAGCCTGAAGTCCTCTATCAACCCCCACCTGGTGAGGGGCATGGCCTGAGGTTCGCCAGCCTGGCACTGGGGTGGGGAGAGCAGCCTGAGGTCCCCTAGCCCAGCACCAGGAGGGGAGGCAAACCTTGCGGTTCCCCATCAAGCTCCGCCAGGCAGGGGTCACAGCTTGAGGTCCCCCAGCCTGGCGCTAGGTCAGGGGGCAAGGCCTGAGGTCCCCTGTCAAATCCTGCTAGGTGGGGGGTTCAGCCTGAGGTCCCCTGTCCAGCTCCTTGGGGGCGGGGGAGGGTCCCTGCTGATTGCTCCTTAAGACTCCTTAAGGGAACTTGGCCTCAGCTGTGTGTGCAACCATCTTATGTGGCGGAGTGATGGTCAATTAGCATTTCCCCTCTTTATTATATAGGATACCACATTTTATCAGTTCTAAAGGAATATTTGAGTGATTTCTAGTTTTGGGTTATTATGGGACAATGTTCTTTCAAATATTCTTTTACATGTTTCTGGTTCATATGCACATATATTTCTCTTAGGTATCTACCCAGAACAAACACTGCTGGGTCATAGAGTATGCATATCTTTACATTTGCTAGGTAATGTGAAATTGCTTTCCAAAGTGGTTGTACTATAGAAGCTTCCTTGCTTGTCAGCTTGGTCAACACCTTCCTTTGTCAGACTTGCACCTCCCACACCCCTTTTCTCCCCAAGAATTGTCAGTCCATTCCCTCTCTATGCCCATGATTCTGTTACATTCACCAGTTTATCCTGTTCATCAGATTTTTAATTCACTTGATTTTTAGATTCATTTGTTGATAGATGTGTATTTGGTGTTCATAATTTTTATTTTTACCTTTTTCTTCTTTCCCTTCTTAAAGAATATCTTTTGGCGTTTCATATAATATTGGTTTGGCGGTGATGAACTCCTTTAGCTTTTTCTTATCTGCGAAGCACTTTATCTGACCTTCAATTCTGAATGATAGCTTTGCTGGGTAATCTTGGTTGTAGATTCTTGCTATTCATCACTTTGAATATTTCTTGCCACTCCCATCTGGCCTGCATAGTTTCTGTTGAGAAATTTGCTGACAATCGTATGGGTGCTCCCTTATAGGTAACTAACTGTTTTTCTCTTGCTGCATTTAATATTCTCTCTTTCTCTTTTGCTCTTGGCATTTTAATTATGATATGTCTTGGTGTGGTCCTCTTTGGATTCCTATAGTTTGAGGTTCTGTGCGCTTCTTGGACTTTTAAGTCAATTTCTTTCACCAGGTGGGGGAAGTTTTCGGTCACTATTTCTTCAAATAGGTTTTCATTATCTTGCTCTCTCTCTTACTGACACCCCTATAATTCGGATGTTGGTATGCTTGAGGTTGTCCCAGAGGCTCCTTACGCTATCTTCAATTTTTTGGACTCTTTGCTTCTTGCTTTTCCAGCTGAGTGAGTTTTGCTTCTTTGTATTTCAAATCTTTGATTTGGTTCTTGCGGTCCTCTAGACTGCTTTTAGGTCTTTGTATAATATTTTTATTTCAGTCAGTGTATGCTTGATTTCTAGTTGGTCCTTTTTCATATCCTTGAGGGTCTCGTTCATACCCTGGAGGGTCCCCGAGGGTCTCGTTCATTTCCTCAAAGGTATCATTAAGTTCATCGGCCTTTTGTAGGAACCTCTTAAAAAGCCTTATAACCGTGGTTTTGAACTCTGTCCAGTCGTTTTTTTCCCTCCATTTCTTTCACATCTGATTTCTTTCCATGTCTCTGCATTGTGGCTGCTTCCCTGAGTTGGTCCATTAGCTTTGTGTGGTAGATGTCCTCTAAGGGACAGTGGCTAAGCCTCCCCAGTTACCTGAGGTGCATCATCTTGCTGTAGCCCTTTATGGGTTGCAATGTCTTGTTGAAGTTAAGCCTACATTATTGTTGTTAGCATGAGGAGGGTTTGACCTCCAGGTCAATTGGCTGTGAGGGTCAGCTGTGCTCGGGTTGGATGGGCGGAATCTCCAGGCTGAGCAGGCAGCCTTGATTTCCCATCAGCTCTGCCCTATGCAGCACGTGGGTCTCTGTGCTTGGTGGTAATGGCTGCACGCACCTCTGAGAGAAAGCTGCTGGACATTTCAGCCTCTCCCCACATGAGTCTGCACACCCAAAGTCTCACCCAGGGTTATGCAGTCCATTGGTTTCCCTTCTTTCTTTCTTTTTTTTTTCTCCCAAAGGAGAGAGCACGACACAAGTCCTCTCTGCGTGCTCGTGCGCCCTCTCCACAAGCTCACGGACCTCTGTAGTGTGCTTCCTCCTTACTGTCCAGTTTCACCCCGTATGAGTGTGGGTTCCCTGGACTTCATCCGGAACTGGGGAATCAGTGCAGTGGGATGCCTTTGTCTCCCTCCCCATGCGAGAAAACCAGCCAGGTATCCAGTCGCCCACCCTATCCGCTCATGCACGCACGGCTCCGAACCTCTGACTCCGCACATACCCTCAACTCTGCCCTCCGCTGCTCCTCTGAGTCACAGTGCCCTATCTTTACTTTTATTTGTGGAATTTCCACTCTGCCAGCTTTCCAGTGATTCTGGATGATGTTCGTTCTGTTGTTAAGTTGTAGTTTTGAAATTGTTGTGTGGGGCAGCAAGATAGGTGTTTACCTATGCTGCCATCTTGGTTCCTCTCCCCTTACTTAACTTTTGACTTGCCAAAAACTTAACTATTACCAGTAATAGCCTACTGTTGACAAGAAGCCTTATTGATCATGTAAATAAGTTGATTAACACATACTTTGTATGTTATGTGTATTATATACTGCAGTATTTAATAAAGTAAATTAGAAAAAAATTTACTTAAAAAGATCAAAGAGGAGGAAAATACATATACAGTATTTATTGTAAATATCTTTGTAACTACATCTGCGTAATTCAAACCCATGTTGTTCAAAGGTCAACTGTATTTGAGTATCAGTCTTTTGCCAGGGCTCTGTATTACAGATATTAGTACCTCCTCCCATTCTGTGGCATGTCTTTTGACTCTCAAAAGAGCATAAGTTCCTAATATAGTTGAATCTGTGAATCTTATCTTTTATGGCTATTGAATTTTTTGTCCTATTTAAAAATCTCTTTATTGACTCCAAGATCATAAAGGTATTCTTTATGTTTTCTTGTAGAATTTTTATAGTTTTGCCTGTTATATCTAGATCCATGTACCTGAAGTTTATTTTTGTGTATGGTTTGAGGCATAGGGGACTCAGAATATGCATTTAACACTATAAATTATCCATCAAATATTATACCTGTAAGTTTTAATTTTATAAACTTTTTCTTTTCATTCAGTTTAAAATATTTTATGCTATTATCATTTCTTTGTCAGAACTCTTTTTTTCTTAATTGGTCTCACAAGAAGTTTTTTTTATCAGTTTTATTCACCTTTGCCTTTATTAAACTTCTCTATTGTATTTTTGTTTTCAATTTCTTTTTTTTTTATTTTATTGATTTTTTACAGAGAGGAAGAGAGAGAGAGACAGAGAGCTAGAAACATCAATGAGAGAGAAACACCGATCAGTTGCCTCCTGCACACCCCCCACTGGGGACGTGCCCGAAACCAAGGCACATGCCCCGACCAGAATCAAACCTGGAACCCTTCAGTCCGCAGGCAGGCAGACGCTCTATCCACTGAGCCGAACCAGTTTCGGCTGTTTTCAATTTCTTAATTTCTACTATTGACTTTATTATTTTCTTCTAAGTACATTATTTGGTTTAACTTAAATTTTTTTTGAGATGGGTACTTATTAATTTTTAGTTTTTCTCCTAATATATGCATTAGGGCTCATTAATTTTTAGTTTTTTCTCCTAATACATGCATTTAGTATTTCTTTTAATACATTATATGCATTTAACACTATAAATTATCCATCAAATTATTGTGTATGTTAAGTTTTAATTTTATAAACTTTTTATTTTCATTAAGTTTAAAATATGTTATGCTTTTTATCATTTCTGTGTGTGTCAGAACTCTTCACATCTATCTCCTCCTTTCTCATATACCTTGTAAGGAAGGAATTAATTATCCATAGTGGCCTAGTGATTATATATCAGAACTTCAGTTAGGTCGGATTGCTATTGCCATGTCTGTTAACTCCTAAATTAATAGTTTATGAAGAAAGATTACACTATTTGCTCTATCTTTCCCACTTCATAATAAAGAATAAAGTAAATAAGCATGGCATTTAATTCTGCTCTATTTTGAATCACTTCTCATCTATACCATTGTGCAAATAGCACTGGCAAAAGGATAACGAGAAGATAAAAGATTATGTCTAGGCTTGTTCCAATTCTTTAGAGGCCGGATTTTCCCCCTCACTCACTGAAAGTTGTGCTCTCTAACTCCTCTTAGGGACTACGGGATCATTCGAACTCTGGATTTACCCATCTATGTCACAAGGGTGAAGGGCAACAACGTATATTGCCTAGATAGGGAGTGTCGTCCTCGTGTGCTCACCATTGATCCTACCGAGTTCAAGTTCAAGCTGGCCCTGATTAACAGAAAATATGATGAGGTATGAAAGAAGAAAACATGCTAGGAGTATTAAGATGGGAAGCATTCCTTTTTTCCTATAAGTAATTTCTACTTCCTGCCCTACCCCACCCCAAATGTCTAGGTACTGCACATGGTAAGAAATGCCAAACTAGTAGGCCAGTCTATTATTGCTTATCTCCAGAAGAAGGGCTATCCTGAAGTGGCACTGCATTTTGTCAAGGACGAGAAAACTCGCTTTAGTCTGGCGCTGGAGTGCGGAAACATTGAGGTGAGAACAATGCGGTTTTAAGCTCCATCTCAATGTGGAGAAGGTAAGGGTTAGGGTGGCATTGGGAAGGCATTATTCAGGGCTTGCTTCTTTAGCAAATAAATATAATAGAATTTTTGGGGGGGGGGAGTAGTTGTTAGATATAACCATTTTTCTGTTGCTATTTGTCCATCTCTCTACTTTTTCCTATCTGCTTCTGCCACAGCACTTCTATTGATTTCATGCTCAGTCTGAATTCAGTAAATTTAGAATAGGGGCAAGATAGTATGGGATTAGAAAATCTACTTTCTTGACGTCTGACTTGCTGATTGGCTGCTTAGTGAAAGAGTACTTATTAAATGTTGGGCCCTAGAGTCTGTAGGCATTATTTTTAAATGGGGAGATGGCTTAGGAATGTAGATCCTTCTTTTATTATTTCTTCTGTCTTTCCTAAAGCCTCTGTGGATCTTCAGACTTGGCAAGTAGGAAATAACATAATGAAGAAAGATTTGGCTTTATAGAATCAACAACTGCTAAGAAGTAATTTTGTAAAAATTAAATTTCTGATGACAATGTGCCGTAATTCTTCTATCCATGGCTCCATAGGGGTTACATTTGTTGATAGGATTTCCAATACAATTAGACTGCAAGTTAGGCGTGATTGAAAGTTCCTTGGGAGACTTATTTAGAGGCAAACACTGACTATAGTCCCTGGCTTGGAGCCATGTGCCCATCCTGTTGACTCTAACCTGAGGATTCTGTAGATCGCTCTAGAAGCAGCCAAAGCTCTGGATGACAAGAACTGCTGGGAGAAACTGGGAGAAGTGGCCTTGCTGCAAGGGAACCACCAGATTGTGGAAATGTGCTACCAGCGCACCAAAAACTTTGACAAACTTTCCTTCCTGTATCTGATCACTGGCAACTTAGAGAAACTTCGCAAGATGATGAAGATTGGTGAGGCCCCAGAAACTACGATGGAAAGAGAGGTCCTTGGGGGAAGGAGGAAGCTAGAGAGGAGAGAGAATTTAAGGGAGAAGACCTAACGTGGTATCTCTTTCTGACTTGGTGCAGCTGAGATCCGAAAGGACATGAGTGGCCATTATCAGAATGCCCTGTACCTGGGTGACGTGTCAGAACGGGTGCGGATCCTAAAGAACTGTGGGCAGAGTAAGTGTCTATCCAGACTCACCTGTTCCTTTGGGGCCTTACGAAGTGTTTTCTCTTTATGGTGAGTTGTTCAGGTGTAATAGAGAGGGATTTGCCTTCATTGTGCAGGTTTTCAGAACAGACAGTCTGCTCCTACCGTGCTCAGAGACCTTCTTCAAAGCCAAATGGAGGCACAGCCAGAATATTCAGCACTCTTAGGAAAATATCTAATAGTCATGGAGGAGGTAGAAGTTGTAAAAGGTCCTGGAGCAGGCACCCTAGTTAATGCGGTTGGTTAGATGCCATTGGAATTTTATTCTTTTAATTCAGTTCCGGAAGTTTTGCTTATTTAGCTATTTTTTGTTTACATATTCAAGGGATATTTTTTAAATGTTTCTACATACCAAGCAATATACTAGCATGTGAGATACATCAGGGAACAAGAAATGTATAGATGTGGTTTGGACCAAGGTGCTAGCAGTGAAGGGGTGAGCAATGGTCAGATTTAGTGTATAAAGGTAGAATCAACATGGTTTATTGAAGGACTGGATGTGGGTTGTTTAACAGAGGAGTCAGCAGTGATTCCCAGGTTCTCATCAACATTAATGATAGATCTTAAAGGTAGGCAACTGTATTAGCTATCTGTTGCTGTGTAACAAATTGCTCCCAAACTTAGTAGTTTGGAACGACGAACATTGACTGTTTTCATATTCAACATGGCTTTGCTGGGTGCCTTTCTCAGTGTCTCATGAGGCTGCAGCCACGGTGTTGGCCAAGGCTGCAGACATTTCAAGGCTCACTTCAGGGAGGGTCTCCCACGCTCACTACATGGCTGTGGGCAGCCCTCAGGTCCCCACTGGCTGTTGGCTGGGAGATGGCATTGTTCTGCTTCTCCATAGTGCAACTCACCACAGCTGGCTTCCCTCAGAACAAGTGAACAAGAGAAAGCACCCGAGATGGAAGTCAGAGTATTTGTATCCTAATCTCAGGATTGATGTCTCATTACTTCTGCCATGATGGTCTGTTCATTAGAAGCAAGACAATAAGTCCAGCCCACACTTAAGGGGTTGGGATTATGCAAAGACTTGAATACCTGGAGGCAGGGATCACTGGTGAGGCATCTTTCAGTCTGCCCACCCACAGCAGCATTCACTTGGGAATGTACCGAAACCAAAAAGTCTGATTTCTCTACAGAGTCACTGGCTTATCTCACAGCTGCTACTCATGGCTTAGATGAAGAAGCTGAGAGCCTGAAGGAGACATTTGACCCAGAGAAGGAGACAGTGAGTCTTTACATGAGTGTCTTTGATTAACTCTGAAATCTTGGGACATTTGTGTTCTTTTTTAATCCTCACCCAGGGAATGAGACTATTTTTCCCATTGGTTTTCAGAGAGTAGAGGGAGGGGAAAGAAAGAAACATCAATGTGAGAGAGACACCGATTAGTTGCCTCCCA
The DNA here is from genome assembly GCA_027563665.1 of Antrozous pallidus. Classification (NCBI taxonomy): domain Eukaryota; kingdom Metazoa; phylum Chordata; class Mammalia; order Chiroptera; family Vespertilionidae; genus Antrozous; species Antrozous pallidus. The sequence goes on from CM050527.1 coordinate 38,211,553, forward strand.
CACATACCCCAACCAGAGGCTGGGATCAGGTCTGAAACCCAGAGACGTGTCCTTGACCGGAAATCAAACTTCTGACCCTCCAGTGCGTAAGCTGACACTCTAACCACTGAGAAACGCAGGCAAGGTTTGAGGCATTTAAAATAAGTTTTTATTGACTTCTTTTCTTTTCTTTTTTTTGGTTTGTTTTTTGAGAGGGGGGGGGGGGGGAGAGGAAGGGAGAGGGATAAAGAAATAAAAACACTGATTGGCTGCCTCCTGCACGTGCCCTGACCAAGAATCAGACGCATGAACTCTTGGTTACTCTTGGGTCGACACACAGCCACCGTCCTACCTGAGGGCCTATAGCCACCCCCTACACGATTCCCGAGAGTCATTTGCTTTTAACCTTCTTCTGCCTTCAGATTCCAGATATTGACCCTAATGCCAAGTTGCTCCAGCCACCTGCACCTGTCATGCCATTGGATACCAATTGGCCCTTATTGACGGTGTCCAAAGGGTTCTTTGAAGGCTCCATTGCCAGCAAGGGTAAGTACTCACTGCTCCCATTTCATGTTTGTGGTTTGGTTTGTGGGGAACTGTCCTGGGGAGTACCATCAGCTCTCCTCTCCTTTTCATCTGTCCTTTTTTTCTCTCTGAAGCCTCATGGAGCACTGAGATGCCTGAGTTACGGTATACGGTGTTTTAAAATCTAAAAAACATTATGAGATTCTTAACATTTGGAAAATAGATGGCAAAAGAGAGATGTCTTAGTCTATGCTTCTAACAACTACTACTAACATTTTGTTGTATTTCCTTATGTTTTACCATATATATAGTATTCTTTCCGTTCAGTATTTTATCACTCATGATGTACAATGTTAAAGGTAGAAATTTAGCTACCTCAAATTCTGTCATGTGGGTATGTGCAGATGTGTGCCACCATACCCACCCTTAACTCTCCTCCTGTCTTCTTGGATATGTCTACTAAGTCATTTCTCTTGACTTAGAGCTTAAATAGACCCTTAGGCATTTTGCTCCCAGCTCTGCTCTTTGCTCCATCTCCTTTAACCAACCCTACCTATGTCCTTGATTAAGAGGCAGTTTTTGGTAGCTGGAAGGCCAATTGTTTCCCTCTCTTCTATTCTCTCTGTGAAACCTACTACTGAAAGCATAATTTATATATCCTATCTAATAAAAGAGAAACATGCAAATGGACCATACCTTCGCTTCACTACCAGCCAATAGGAGCAATATGCAAATTAACCCCCAACCAAGATGGTGGGCGGGCCCCCTCCACTCCAGCAGGCCAAGGTGGCCGCTGGGCTGGCGGGAGTCCAATCGCAGCCCCAGAGTCCGGACCAACGCTGCTGCCCCGAGCCCCAGCCTCGGCAAACCTGGGGTGGCAACGGGGGTCCCAATGGCCACCCCAGAGGCAGCAGGGGGTCTGGACCTGTGCCACCGCCCTGAGGCCCAGCCACACCACATTAAAGCTTCTTTTATTAGCATCTTAAATTAATGTGGTACAGTTATTACAATTGGTGAGCCTTTACCGACACATTATTAACAAAAGTAAAATCTGCAGTTTACATTAGGGTTCATTCTTTGTGTTGAACATCTTATGGACTTAACAAATGTACCATTAATGTGGTATCAGAGCAGTTTCATTGCCCTGAAGATCACCTGTGGCCCACCTATTCATCCCTCCCTGCTCTGAACCCCTGGCAGCCAGGGAGTGATCAGGCTGGCAGGCAGAAGGGGTTAGGAGCAATCAGGAAGGCAGGCAGGCAAGTAGTTGGGAGCCAGCAGTCCTGGATTGTGAGAAAGATGTCTGACTGCTGGGATCGGGCCTAAATGGGCAGTCAGACATCCCTCAAGAGGTCCCATATTGGAGAAGGTGCAGGCTGGGCCGAGGGACACACCTGTGCATGAATTTCCTGCACCGGGCCTCTAGTTATAAATAATGAACAAAAACAATAAGGAGACAGAACCTTATTACCTGCTTTTGTAAGGATTTAGCTTGTCTGCAGAGGAGGCCACATCTCACACTTGCCTGACTATAACCAACTTCTTTTTGACCTTTGCCTTTGCAGGGAAGGGAGGAGCATTGGCTGCTGACATTGACATTGACACTGTTGGTACCGAGGGCTGGGGAGAGGATGCAGAGCTGCAGCTGGATGAAGGTAATACTATTCTAGGACTGGTCTGAGCAGATGTGCTCCCTGGAGTGGGCTGTGGGCAGTTCTGCAGGGTTCCAAACCATGGGACTAATAAGGATCTCAATATTTTGCTTTTCTTTGGCTAAGATTTTGTCACTACAAGGATCTATTTTGAGCTTGGGCTTTTCTTACAGATGGGTTTGTGGAGGCTACAGACAGTTTGGGAGATGACGCTCTTGGAAAGGGACAGGAAGAAGGAGGTGGCTGGGAGGTAGAAGAAGATCTGGAGCTTCCTCCTGAGCTGGTATGTGGAATTCTTACCCTTATAAAGTTCTCACTTTTGTCCCTGTGGAAGCCAGTGGCCTTATTGCCCTCCCACCATCACCACCCCTGTTCTGAGGTCCCCGAAAGGAAGGTGGTCTATAAGCTCCTAAAATGATGCTTTATCTCCCATTCTATATAATAAAGAAGTAATATACAAATTGACTGTCATGCCTTCACACAAGATGGACACCCCCATGTAATCACAAGATGGCTGCCACCAGATGGCCAGCAAGGGAGGGCAGTTGTGGGGGACTGGGCCAGCAGGGAAGGGCAGGTAGGGGCGATCGGGTTGACGGGAGCAGTTAGGTGTGGATCAGGCTGGCAGGGTAGTGGTTAGGGGGTGATCAGGCTGGCAGGCAGAAACGGTTACGGGCAATCAAGCAGCCAGGCAAGCAGGCCAGTCCCAGATTGTAAGAGGGATATCCCAGATTGGGGAGGGTACAGGCTGGGCTGAGGGGTCCCCCCCCCCCCCACACACACACCCTGTGCACAGATTTTGTGCACGGGCCTCTGGTTTGAAAGAAAGAAGCAGATAACCAGGGTTATGCCAGTAGCAGCTTATGAAAAGGCAGCAGGCTTTTTGTCAACAAGCTTTTGGGATATAATTTTGCTGCTTGTGAAGCTGCTCCTATTTTGAGTACCTTTTCCCACAACCACAGCCCTTCCTCTCCAATAGAGACTGGGAACAAGGTACCAAGCTCTGTTAAGATTTATCAGGACAGAATGCTTGAATGGCTTAAAAAGTCGCTCACCTACTGTTTTTCCCGTAGGACATACCCCCTGCAGCTGGTGGGGCTGAGGATGGGTTCTTTGTGCCTCCCACCAAGGGAACCAGTCCAACTCAGGTAAGCAGGGAAACAGCCTGTGGGGATGGGTGTTTCTGAGCTGGCCATCACTGATTGATGTGTAAGGAATATCGGTGCAGAGTAGGATAGTTTGGGAAGAGTAAGAACAAGATTTCACTTGGCTTGGGTTTCCTGTTTTTTGATAGATCTGGTGCAATAACTCTCAGCTTCCAGTTGATCACATCCTGGCAGGCTCTTTTGAAACCGCCATGAGGGTAAGTCTTAAAGTAACTTTGGCTTGCCGAGACTGGTTTGGCTAAGTGGATAGAGCGTCGTACTGCGGGCTGAAGGGTCCCGGGTTCGATTCTGGCAAGGACATGTACGTTGGCTGCGGGCACATCCCCAGTAGGGGGCGTGCAAGAGGCAGTTGATTGATGTCTCTCTCTCATCGATGTTTCTGACTTTCTATCCCTCTCCCTTCCGCTCTATAAAAAAATCAATAAAATATATTTTAAATAAATAAATAAATAAATAATAAAGTAACTTTGGCTTTTGTTGAGTGTGTCTCAACCAGAGTCCCAGGGAGATGGCTGACTCACCTTAACCAAATGGAAATTATCCCATCCACAAGGGCAGAAGCATGTATTTACCATGGAAACCCTTGGTCTTGACTCAGGAAATTTGTCTGATAAGGCCTTCCTCTTACCTGGTTTCCATTTGGCTTAGTGATCTGGGTGAATCCTTCCAGCCATCCTCCACTCATTCTGCAGCCTGCTTTCTGGCTCTCGTCAGTGAAGTAAGCGTCCCTTCGTGCACAGGTGTATGTTTGGAACACTAAGCATGTGTTCAGTAGCAGTGATAACAGCCACCACAATGGCAACAAATAACATTTATTCACTGTGTGCCAGGCACTAGCCTAAGTGCTTTAATAGGTGTTATTAAATGAGGTAGGTCCTATATAAGCAAGTGTCATTTACTGATGAGGAAACGAGTACAGAGAAGTTAAGTACCTTGCCCATGACACTTGGTTTTTAGGTGGTAGGTAGGACAAAAATCCTTAGTTTCTTGCTTCCTGTATTTCAGCTCCTTCATGACCAGGTAGGGGTAACCCAGTTTGGCCCCTACAAGCAACTGTTCCTGCAGACCTACGCCCGAGGCCGTACCACCTATCAGGCTCTGCCCTGCCTGCCCTCCATGTATGGCTACCCGAATCGCAATTGGTAAGGCCCCTTGTTCCTGACTTATCTGTTCCAACATGGTTCAGATATTTCAGGTGGTAGCCTCAGGTACAGTCACAATTTTCTAAAGCTGGGGTTTCCTAATAGGAAACGATTTTTGGCGTGGCACTCCACGAGGTTTGGTTACTGCTTTCACAGTAATTGTGTTGCCAGAAAAAGTAGTTGAGTCCCAATGGTCTCCTAATTATTATCTATCTTTTTCCTACTTTTCCGTGTGTAGGAAGGATGCAGGGCTGAAGAATGGTGTACCAGCTGTGGGCCTGAAACTTAATGACCTCATCCAACGGTTGCAACTGTGCTACCAGCTCACCACCGTTGGCAAGTTTGAGGAGGCCGTGGAAAAATTCCGTTCCATTTTACTCAGTGTGCCACTCCTTGTTGTGGACAATAAACAGGAGATTGCAGAGGTTAGATTGCAGATTGTCCTAGTCATGGGCACCCCCACATTCCTGTCTCTCTACCATGATCTTCCTTTGCTCCTTCCTTCAGGCCCAACAGCTCATCACCATTTGCCGTGAGTACATTGTGGGTTTGTCCATGGAGATAGAGAGGAAGAAGCTGCCTAAAGAGAGTCTGGAACAGCAGAAACGCACCTGTGAGGTAAGACCTGTGGCTCTCTGAGCAATAAAGCTGTTTTCTTCCCTTCTTCCTCCATTATGTCTGAATTTTTAATTCCAAACCCAGATCTCAATCTGGGGAGGAAGAGAAATTTGGTCCCATTTCTGTCCCATGGCGGTTTCAAAAGATCCTGCCAGGATATGATTAACTGGAAGCTGAGAGTTATTGCACCAGATCTATCAAAAAACAGAAAACCCAAGCTGAGTGAAATCTTGTTCTTACTCTTCCCAAGAGAAGAGAATATATTTCTGCACCTTTCTTCCTCATCTCATCTGTCTTCCACACCCAGGAAGCAGAAGACTTTCCTGCTTTATAACTAGTCCTGTTTTCATTTGTGTGGTTTTTTTAAATGCATGTGTACCAGCTATGCATGACCGACCCATCTCAACAGTAGCATCAGCCTCTCATGTGTTCCTCTTTCTGTCCACCAGATGGCAGCCTATTTCACCCACTCAAACCTGCAGCCTGTGCACATGATCCTGGTGCTGCGGACAGCCCTCAACCTCTTCTTCAAGCTCAAGAACTTTAAGACAGCTGCCACCTTTGCTCGGCGCCTGTTGGAACTTGGGCCCAAGCCAGAGGTGGCGCAACAGGTAGATAGGAACTCTGACAGTGAGCATGAAAGAGCCAGGTCTGCTCTTACGTGGAGGGAGTAGTAGGCCGAGGCCCTTGCTGCTGAAATAAAGCACAGAATGATATTCAGCAAAAAGAGCCACAAAATTTGACTCTTTTTACTTATTGGCATGGGTACCTTCTCTTGTTCCTGGAAACTGAACTAATAACTTATTCAGACACGGTGCCAGTGTGAGAGCTGACTGGCAACCTAGAATAGCTCCACTGCATCTGAAAGTAACCCTATGCCTGACCCTGGGCTCCAGATCTCCCGCTACCACCATCACTAGCCACATGTATGTCCCATGTGTTCTTGGGCAGTGGAAGCCAGTTCTATCTCAGGCCTGACCCTAATAGTTCTCAGGTAGAGGAGTATGGGTCTAGATCCAGGGAACTTCTTTGGTGATGAGAAGGGAAAAACCTGATACCATAGAAATGGTAATTGTTATCCCTTCATATGTGTCCTGCACAGAGGGTGTATTCCGAATTCAGTGCAATTTCAACCTGCACCAAAGAAACTATTAAACCAGAAAGATGAGATAATTTGAGTTGTGTGAAGCTTTTAGTACTCTTAAGTAAAATATTCCTTCCTTCTCTTCAGACCCGGAAAATTCTGGCAGCCTGCGAGAAGAACCCCACAGATGCCTACCAGCTTAATTATGACATGCACAACCCTTTTGACATCTGTGCTGCATCTTACCGGCCCATCTACCGTGGAAAACCAGTGGAAAAATGTCCACTCAGTGGGGCCTGCTATTCCCCTGAATTCAAGGGTCAAATCTGCAAGGTCACAACAGTAAGTACTGTCCTCAAGAAATGCATCTAGGATATTGAGGGAAGGGGGATGAGAATAAGCACAGTGGTCCTTTCTCGCCTGTATTTTCCCCTACCTCCTTGAGGCAGTGTCCTGGGTAAAGCTAGAGCTTCTCCCACTGCTCTTTGTCAGTCACTAACAAATAATAAAGAAGCACTTGACTGTGCTCATGGAAGAGTGGAGCAAGTAAGCTTTTTAGGCATCTCAAACTCCTAACTTTTTTCTGTTTCCTCTTCCACAGGTGACAGAGATTGGCAAAGATGTGATTGGTTTAAGGATCAGCCCTCTGCAGTTTCGCTAAAGCCCCCTTGTGTATAGTCAGTCATCATATTCCCCTCAGCCTCCACCCCAACCCCAAGAATTAGTCTTTATGTCCTAACCTGTTCCTTAACTACCTTTCAAACTGACATTTACCTCTCCCTGCCCTAAGATCAAGTGTTCTTTTCTCTTGCTCTGTGGCTAATAAATGTCTAAGCTTAACTTCTCTTATTTTTGTCTCTGAGGACCATTCTCCCAATCTTACAGCTGTGGTCACAGTTGAACTTGCCTTCCCAGCTTAGCTCTTTCAAGAAACAAATGAAAGTGCAGTGGTGAACATTTGTTTAGTAATTCCTTCGGTATTAATCTTTTTCTTCCCTCTATGTTTATATCCTTTTTGTTAGAAAGCAGTGGGATGTAATAAATAAGATTGCATCTTTTACTCCATCCCAGCAAACCAGGCCATCCTGCATTTTAAACTTCCAGGCAGGCACCTGCTGCCCAGAAATTTAAAGTCTGAAAAGAAACTGTCTGGTTTTCACTTTTTATTGATTTGTTTTTATAATCATTGTCCTTATTTGTGGTTTTTCACACTAAATAAAGTAAATTACTGTGAGAGTTTTATGGCTTCTTTCATGTTCTTACTCCATGCAGCTGCCCCAAAGCATATCTTTCCTTATATAATGACTTTATATAGGAAAAGAGAACTAGGGGAGAACTAGGTTAATTACAGAAGTAGTAAATACCCATTGTTTAAAACAAAGCACACATTTTTCATAAGATAAATTAAACTACTGTGGGAATGGTGGAAAGCAAATAGCTCCCCTGTTCCATTACTGACTGCAGCGTGTTGTCTGTTATTAATTACAGCCAGTGTTTACTGAGCACCCATCATGTCTGTCTCTGTTCTAGATGTTTGATATGTAATGTACATATGTAAGATTAATTAGAAGTAAATACATTAAATTAGGATGATTACAGTGCTGATGAAATACATTGCTTGCTATGTGCTAAGACTGAGTAGAATAACATGCTTTGTCTTTGATTAAAATATGTATCTTTTTGCCCAGCCGGTGTGGCTCAGTGGATTGTCATCCTGTGCACCAGGAGACCACAGGCTCGATTCCTGATCAGGGCACATGCCTAGGTTGGAGGCTCAATTCCCACTGGGGGGCATGCTGGAGGCAGCCAATCAATGTTTCTCTCTCATCAGTGATGCTATTTCTCTCTCTCCCTGACCCTCTCTCTAAAATCAATAAAAACATATCTTTTAAGAATTTCTCTTTTAAAAAAAAGAGTTTTTTAGCTTTTCAGAGTTGCTTCCTTAAACAAAGTATCCCCAAACTAAGCCTGCCTTATTTTGGTAACACTTTCTCAAATTATAAACATGCTTTCTGTAAAAATAAGCAAGTTGGTAATAAATTTTGGCCAAAAAAACCTTCTGTAACTTTAAAAATTAAACTACAAAATTAACTTTGCATATAAACATAAACATTATTCTGAACTCAGGGACATAAAAAAGGTAAGTTATCCACATTTCTTAAAGCTTATAGAACCAGGGAAACAAAATGGATATATGTGAAATTATTATATCAGGCAAGAACTTGAAATTGGTCTAAAAACAGTGGAGAGCCATTATATCCTTAATCTAGAGTGCTTAAAAAAATGCTGTGAGTTACTGTTTCACAGCATTGTTCACTGTACATTAGAAAGGCAAGAGGTGAGTAAATACTGAGATGAGGTGTTAGGAGTATCAGTAGTAAAACACAGAAAAGCAGAAGCAAGTTTAAGAATGCAAAAGAAGATAGATCCCTGCTTGTTTTCAACTCCATCATAATTTTCTCAATTACCATCTAGTATTTTCCTTATTAACATGCTTATTTACCACAATAATGAAAAGCTAATAGAAATGCCTATTATTTTTTAATGATGTGCTTGATATAATTCTAGTCATATTAGGGATATACGTGTAAGCAGTTTGGAATTGAATGAGAAAGTCTAATTGTTTCAGGTGTTGGAAAGAACTAGGTTAATCAGAGGACTCAAATTATAGAAGATTATAATTGAAAAGGAACTTAACACCCCAACTTCATTGTTACATATTTGTAATCTGAGGTCTAAAGTGGCAAGGTTTTTAAACCAAATAATTTAGTGGGAGTTAGCACTAGAATCTATTTAAGAATGTCTTCCACTTGTGCTTGGAAGAACATAGTAAGTTTTGCACTGGTGTGATTTTATAAGTCTGTGCCCTGTTTGTAAAGGAAAAAGGATGTACCAAATCTGGTGCTTTGAAACAGTATTCAGGCATGTTTGGGAAGCCAAGGATGAAAACCATGAAATGACTTTTAATTTTAATGTGATTTTTCCTTTTTTAAACTATAGCGCTCTATCCTGACCTCTTATAAGACATTTTTAAGATCTTGTGCCATTCTTTTTTTTTTTCTTTCTTTCTTAACACATTAAGTGCCACGCCTATTTTGTCTTCCTTCCCGTTTAGCCCGAGATATCTGATTTCACGGATATGCTGGCCGCACCAGTGACTGATGAGGTCCAGGTGGAAAGTATAGTGTCAGTCACTGGTGATGTGTTAAATATATTTTTATTGGTTTTAGAGAGAAAGGACAGAAAGAAGATAGAAACATCAATGATGAGAGGGAATCATGGATCGGCTGCCTCCTGCACATCCCCTAACATGCCCTTGACTGGAGTTGAACCTTGGACCCTTCAGTCTGCAGGCCTGGCCTCTATCCACTGAGCCAAACCAGCTAGGGCTGTTGTGCCATTCTTACTGTGTGTATGTCTGGTATTACCTGCAGCCTAATCCCTAGTCAGCTACTTTACAGCTGTCCTGATTTATCTATCTTCCACTGTTCGGGGTCTTAAACAGTAGCTACCCTCTAAGTACTAAAATAGATTTGTATCTCGGGCAGTTTATGTATTCTGATAGGTCTGAATAGAGCAATCCAGAGGAGGAAGGGTTGTCTAAAGTTGTCTCTGTGTGAGTCTCCCCAGTTCACTCCATTGGAGGTTGGGTTCTTTACACAGAAAAGGAGATGGATCAGGGAAGGCAGGTCTTTTTTAAAAATATATATATTTTATTGTTTTTTTACAGAGCAGAAGGAAGAGGGATAGAGAGTTAGAAACATTGATGAGAAACATCGAACAGCTGCCTCTTGCACGCCCCCCACTGGGGATGTGCCCGCAGCCAAGGTACATGCCCTTGCCAGAATCGAACCCGGGACCCTTCAGTCCGACGCTCTATCCACTGAGCCAAACCGGTCTCGGCGGGAAGGCAGGTCTTACTGCTACATTCAAATTGCTCTCTTGCTCAGTTCAAGGCCCCAGAGTAATTTTTTTCCTGCCTCAATTGATTCAACCAACATTGAGTTCTAAGTCCCAGGCCTTAGTGTAACAGTTCTAATGGGGACTAGGGAAAAGGAGATGCCCATTTGATTCTACAGAAAAATGTTCTTTATATAAGGGTCTGGGAGAGCCAGGTAAGTGTTTCGCCCTCACCTAGGAGTGAGAAGACAGCAGGAAGACGGGAGTAAAATCCTTGCCAGTCATGGCGCTAAACGTCAGAGGGAGAGGCATAGGCGAAAGGGAAGGGAGGACAATATAAACAATATAAACAGGTAGAATATATAGTACGTCCGAAAGTGTGCCGGCCACTAAGAACCCTAGCAAAAGGTCCCAGTAAGTTGCCCTCCGTTACAAGCTCCTGACGAAAAGAAAACAAACCCCACACCTCCCTGTCCCTTTAAAAATGACAACGCTGCCCTGGCCGCCTCACCATTGGTCGCAGAGGCGGAAGGGGTGGGGCGCGAGGGCCGGAGTCCGCCCCCTGCGGCGCAGCGGCGGCAGCAAGATGGCCGCAGCGGAGGGGGCCTGTGAGGTCGGCGCCGACGCGGACCGGGAACTGGAGGAGCTGCTGGAAAGTGAGCCGGTGACGGGAAGGCCCGAGGAGGGCGGGTGTGCGGGCCCCTTCAGGGCGTCAGTGGATCTGAGATGCTTGGGGCGGGCGGGGGGGGCCCCCGAGATTGGACGGGGGCGAGGGTCTGGCTGCGCCTGGAAGAGCATCTCCTGGCCCCCTTCCCCGGCGGCGGGGCTGGGAGCCCTGAGGAGCCCGGCCGTTGATCTCCCTGCCGGAGCGGAAACGGTGACCCGCGGACGGCGTTCCCGGACCCCCAGCCCCTGGCTTTGCTTTAGGAGGCTGCCTAGGTCCTCGCGGGCCGCTGGCAGGCGCTCACGGCTGGCTCCCCGCCTACCAGCCCGGCGGTCTCCCCTCCTCCCGGTCCTCCACCTCTCTCTCACCAGGCCCCGTCCAGGTCTGGAGCCGACTCCTTTCCTGTTATTTTGAAAAACTGAGGGAAAGACAGTTCACTCTCCTGAACGAGGCAGATGTCTTCTTCCTTAACCTTGTCCTCCATTCTCTTGGTGACTTGCCCAGAGCGGGGCCAGTGCTCTCCCCCAAGGCCTGGTAGCCAGACTGGTAGCGAGGACACAGGCTTTGCGGGACAGAGGTGAATTTTTCGTCTTGCCAAGTCACAGAGATGTGGGCAGGCGGAAGGGTGAACAGAAACGGTGGAGAGTGCCAAGTGACTCTGTGTGACTTGGCGCACAGCCCTCTGCAGAGACGGGCCCGAGGGAGTCTAGGAGCTTTGCCCAGGGAGGGCCAAATGGGAGGATAAGAGAGTTGAATGCCCTTCCTTGGAGTTCAGTGTGTACTAGTACCAAGACCCATGGGAAGGTGGGTGGGACAGAGTGTGGCTTCTGCTTTCTTGCCAAAGATTATTTCCTTTAGGGCCCCAGAGTGAGGGCAGGGGGACTGAGGATATTGTGTTCTCTGCTCCTGTTGGATGCATTAGTGTAGGGTTTGCAGGGAATCACACAGAGTGTGGCAGGGAAGACACTGTAGATAGAGGTGTTCCTGCAGAATTTTTTTTTAACACTCCTCCTGGTTCTGAAAGAGATGCCTGTTCTGCTTTAAGCTGTTTTCCCTTCTCTGATTGCAATAAGTTAGGTAATGGGGAGGGAATTGGGAGGCTTGCTTAGGAGTGGGCCAGAATAAGGAGACTAAGAAAAAAAGAAAAATTTAGGGAAGTCGGCAGTTTGAAAGATTGTTCTCTCAGTGCTTTGCCCAGAAACACCCTGGCCTTCTATTCTCATACACCCCCAACACATATACCATGTCGCTTGTCTCTGAAGGTGCTCTGGATGATTTCGATAAGGCCAGACCCTCCCCAGCACCCCCTCCTGCCACCGCGGCCCCTGATGCATCAGGACCCCAGAAGAGATCGCCAGGAGACACTGCCAAAGTATAAATTCCACCTGCTTGAGGGGATGGGGGCTGGGGGGATAGTCTACAGCTCTGGGCAGTGGTGGGGCAGGTCCCTGTGGGCCAGGGGGGAGTGGGAGGAGGATGCCTTGACCTCACATTGCTGAGGGCCCTTGCAGGCCTCAGTCCTTGTGAAACAGGGACTTGAGGTGGAGTAGATCTCAAGGAAATTCTTTGAGAAAAGAGGACATTTAAATGATTGATTTGGGAGTGGCACTCCACACCTTTCCCTCTGAGGCCAGATACCTTCCTTGCTGTCCTCCTTAAGAGAGGTAGTTAGAATGTCCAGTAGAGATGGGTAGGAGGGAGGCACTGTTTCCCAGAGCCTCTGCCTGTGACTTGTCAGAGGTCAGGTGCAGTGCAGTGCCAAGAGGTTCATTTTGGCCACTCTTCCCATGCAGGATGCCCTCTTCGCCTCCCAAGAGAAGTTTTTCCAGGAACTATTCGACAGTGAGCTGGCTTCCCAAGCCACTGCAGAGTTCGAGAAGGCGATGAAGGAGCTGGCTGAGGAAGAGCCCCACCTGGTGGAGCAGTTCCAGAAGCTCTCAGAGGCTGCTGGAAGAGTGGGTGAGGCGGGGCCCAGACACCTGGAAATTTCTGAGCAAACCTCTTAAGTCCTCCTGGCTGGAGACCACCAGAATTCTTAATAAAGTTGGTAGCAGTCATGATACCACTGCCATGGGGTGGCGAAGGAGATGGGAGGAGGGATGGGAATCCTGCTGCTGAAAGGGGTAAGATAGGTGGAACATAATAGAAGGTTTATTGGAAACTGATCGATTCAGAGGGGCAGTGTTATCCTGAGTGTCATCATGGAGCACAAATTAATACTCAGTCCATGTAGATTTGTGAAAATGACTATGAAGGTAACCATAGAGCATTCTGAAATTTGGAGTGCTAGTGACTCACTACTAAGTGCTCCATATCCAAGCTGGTAAGCAGGTCAGTCTAGGTAAACAAATAGTTAAAATCGTAAATGACCTTGGCGTTTTTTTCTCTCTCCTAGGTAGTGATGTAACTTCCCAACAAGAATTCACTTCTTGCCTAAAGGAGACACTAAGTGGACTAGCCAAAAATGCCACAGATCTGCAGGTGAGCGGGGAGGCAGAGAACCACAGGGGGCCATTTTCAGACACTTCCTCAGCAGAGTCTCAAAGACAGTCTCTTGAGTATCGTCTCAAGTCTGTCCCTGCTCATTGTTGCACTACAGGCAAGTTTAAATAGTTCTTTCCCTCTTGAAAGAGTAGTAAGCATCCCAAGAAGACAGTGTACTTGCTCACCTCTGTCCTGTCCTTTCTAGAACTCAAGCATGTCAGAAGAGGAGCTGACCAAGGCCATGGAAGGACTGGGCATGGATGAAGGGGATGGAGAAGGAAACATCCTCCCCATCATGCAGAGCATCATGCAGAACCTACTGTCCAAGGATGTGCTGTACCCGTCACTGAAGGAGATCACAGAAAAGGTCTGTGAACTACCTCTGCCTGTCATCCTTGTTCTCCATTGTGTCAACTCCTATGGCTGCTTAGTCTGCTTAGAGCCTGCAAAGATAGAGAAACTCTGGTATATGACTCCCATCTGTTTTTTTCTCCTGTGTTCATTTATTTGGATTGGGGAGAGCTGGGGAGGAATTGTGTCTCTAAGAGAATAAAGCTTTACCACACAGGATATTTAAGGGAGAAGGGGAAATCCTTCAGCTCTAGTTTGCTATAAAATGGTTTGATATTCTTTAATTGTCTGATCAGCCCCTTGTTTCATATCTGTGTTCAGTTCTCTAATAGGGTTTCACTGAGGATTTACTGGCTTTTTACTGTGAACAACTTAAGAGCAATGTAAATGGTGGTCCCTGCCTTGAAAGAGTTTATAGTTTTATTAAAGAAATAAAATACAGGAATTACATAGAGGAGCATATGATCAAGTGTGAATGAATAGTGCAAACTAAGGTCTGGGTGGACCACATCCAACTCTTATCTCTTTTTTTTTGTTAACATAGCCCTCAAAGGGGCTCTTCCTCCTCCTCCTCCTTCTTAATAGTTTTATTGATTTCAGAGAGGGAGAGAGAGAGAGAAATATCCGTGATGAGAAAGAATCATTGATCAGGTGCATGCTGCACACCCCCTACTGGGGATCGAGCCTGCAACCTAGGCATGTGCCCTTGACCGGAATTGAACCGGGGACCCTTCAGTCCCCAAGGCCAAACAGGCTAGGGACCAACTCTCACATTTGTAAAATCAAAACAAACAGACAAAAAATATGTGACAGAGACCCTATGTGGCCCTTAGAGCCTAAAATATTTACTGTCTGTCCCTTCTTGGAAAAAGTTCACCATCCTCCAGTGACAAATGCTAGCATAGCCAGGTGATTGGTTAGAGTCATTGCTACTACTCGTGCTGAACTAGCTTATTTAACTTTTCCTTCTCTTGTCTTCTCCTCTCCTTGGTACTTTATTGTTCTTCATATTCTATTGCCCTTCCTTATCCATTGTTCACCTAATTCTTCCCCACCCATTTTCTCTTTTCTTAGTATCCAGAATGGTTGCAGAGTCACCGGGAATCTCTGCCTCCAGAACAGTTTGGAAAATATCAGGAACAGCACAGTGTCATGGGCAAGATATGTGAGCAGTTTGAAGCAGAGACCCCCACAGACAGCGAGGCCACTCAGAAGGCTCGTTTTGAGGCAGTGCTGGACCTTATGCAGCAGGTGAGGCCTCCTCCTGCTGTCTGCCCGACGGGGCTGACAGGTGGGGTGTTTGGTGGAGAACGATCTGGGAAGGAGCCCAGGCCACGTCCAAACCCAGGTGGAAGAGGGAGCACAACAAGGCCAGACAGCATGGTCCTCAGGAGAGACCACAGCTCAGATTCTTGCTTTTAGCTGCTTTTGGGGTTTTCTCTGTCTGATGTTCCTCTTTCCTTATTTTCCAGCTACAGGATTTGGGCCATCCTCCAAAAGAGCTGGCTGGGGAGATGGTGAGTATATCTTCTAGATTTTAATCTGAGCCCAGGTTTCCAGAATTCTTTAACCTCCGGTGATAACTGTGGCTCCTGGGATGGGCCTTTAGATGCTCTGACCTGAAATATGAGCAGTTATCTGAGTCCCTCCATCTCTCTCCAGCCTCCTGGCCTCAACTTTGACGTGGATGCCCTCAATCTAGCAGGCCCACCAGGTGCCAACGGCGAACAGTGTCTGATCATGTGAAACACGACACGTTTCCTCCCTGATTGCCAGCCATGGGGAATGTCTGGAGAACCACTGGGAGCTGAGGCAAGAGTGTTGTCGCGGGAATGGTCTGCCCGCCGCCCTCTGTCATCCCATCCAAGATGGTGCCATACCAACTGAGGCTTCTCCCCGGACTTCTCTAATGCCTGTTCTGCAGGCCATTTCTGTGAGCCCTTTTGTGGTTACTGCTGCTAGCAAAGGCCCAGCTGCCTACTGGTGAAGGAAGGCATCCCTTGTTTTGTTTGGCCACATTGATGTTCACCTTTGTACCCAGGGTCTTTGTGCCTTGTCTCCACTCCCCTTTGGACCTGGGGAGCAGGGACAGAATCTTGGTACTCTCAGTACTTCTCTTTGGAAATGAATGGGAGAAACTTAGCCTGGGCTGGAGCTATAGATCTGTCACCATGCCCTCTTGCCTTCAGGCAGACCTTTCTGACTTCTCTAAAGGGAAAGGAAGTGGAAGCTTTTGCCTCTATTCACAGTAGGGTGGGAAAAGAAGCCTTGGGATTCTCCTCTCTCCAGGTGCTGAGTCCTCAACTCTCTGTTCCAGCAACTCAAGTGGCTACCCTGTTTCTATAATGCTATGTGGTCAGGGTGAACCAGCTGTGACCTTCCTGGGCCTCTCCTTTTATCTCCCCTCTTTCAGAAATACCTGTTTATGTCAACCCTTCTCCGAGCCCAATCTGTGACGAAGAAGGGCCCATCCTGTTTCCCCTCATCTAGTCCACCTACCATTCTTACTAGTCCTCCTCTCTCCCTGGCAAACATATAATTGTAAAGCAGGGCTAGGGAATGAAAGACTGTCCTTCCCCAGGTACATTTTGGCTTATTTGAAACAACAACTTTGAGTCCTGTGGCTTGATTCAGGAAGTGGTCCAGGAAAGGGTGGGATGCAGCCTGGGTCCTTTTTCCAGACTAATAAATATTTTAAGTGAGGACTGTTTTTCATCCAGGTCTTTTTCTGGTCTTCCTCAGCTTCTGCACAGAGTGTGAGTAGTATTAGAGAGGAGTTCCACATAACATTGCAGGGCTGGGTCCTGCCCACCCTCCCCCGTTCCCCATTCGGCAAAGGAGATGGAATGACCTTTCCTCACTTCCTCCAAGTATTTCAATCAGAAGCCCTCTCATTTGTATTGATTTTAACATTTCACATAACTTTTGTTAATGTGTCTTGCAAGTCATTTTTCTTTGAGTTGACCTTCCCCTCCTGTGGGAGCTCTGGATTTGTGGACCTTGGCTGCCATATATTGATGGATAGTCTGGTCAGACCAGCTGGCCGTCCTGGTTCAGCACTCAGAAAATAACCACCAAAGCAGATTCACGTTCACCATCTGAGTCACTTTGAGCTCCCAACATGTCACTTCCCATGGCGGTAAGCCTTTCAACCCATAAGATCTCACATGTTCTATGGTATTGCCAAGGAAGGAAATATTAGGCTTTTGGGAAAAGTCTAATACTGTTGCTAATCAGAGTGTGGAAGAGCCCAGGTCTGAATCTGAGACCCCTGTGCTCTGCAAGAGAAGGGGAAAGTGCAGATAGACTTGTGATGATGGACCTAAATGACCAAATTCTCTTCTTATAGCTCCAGCCAAAAACTGGATGAGGATAGAAAAGAGAGAGGGAAGACCAGAGTCTGGCCCTTGAACTGTGTGCCGACTCTACTGCCAATTTTCTTTTATAAATTCTCGCTGTTTTCCGGGTCAGCCAGGGCTTACTTACTCCAGGAATCAGCATATGCCCTCATCTGCTTCAGTTTGTTCTCAAGCCATTTGTTTTCATTTTGATTTTGATTGATCATGAACAAATTGACTCTCTGTTCTAGAAACACTGCTTGAGTTATTGTAAGACTTTTGAAAGGATGAAGCAGTCCTCAAACTGTCAAGGACAGGATTTTGTTTTATAAATATCCAGTTCTTCACACCACCAGTATGTGTTCCTGTTGCCATGATAGGTGTGCAGTTCACACTCAGTCTCCCCAACCACAAAAATTTGACAACACTCAACTGATCAGACCCCGTAAGTCCACTGATCATGCACCTGAAATGCCAAGAGTTTCTAAACACCCAAAATCTAACTCATCATGTCACAGAATGGTATAAAAAAAGAAAGAAAAAAAAAGTTCGCAGACCAGTATGTCCTCGAACCACCTTTGAGTACCATTGCGCTGGACCCGCCCCAGTCTCTTACAGCTCCAGAGGGCTCTCCTAGGTGAAGGTGCCCCCAGTAAACTTTTCTTCTGCAAGAATGTGTCACGTGAGGACATCTCTAGTATTTTTCTGCCTGCCTTTTCTGTCGTGGCTCGTGATCAACCGCTGAGCCAGGAGGTCACCGTTCGCTTCTTGAGCTGGGGGTTAAGCTCTATGCGAAGTGTTTATGCTGCTCTCCAACTTCAAAGGAGGGGCCCCATTGTGTGCCCCTTTCTGGATGTTAGAAATCAGTGGTTTGGATTGTTTCAGAATTCAGAACCAAATTCATATGGAATTTATGATAATAGGGACACTTTCCTGTGACTTGAGCATCCTGGCAAGTTCCCCAAAAGGTACTTATAATAAGCTACTGAGATGGCTTTGGGGAGCTTGGGAGAAACAATGACCCACAGTAAATGAAGTCAAGATGACAGACCCTTTGAGAAATTATCAACAGGCTAAGAGGAAGTGGGCATATAGGAATGAATGTCTATTACACTGGAAAAACTACCAGCTGACTAAATTTTATAAAGGAAAGGCACTAGCCAAGTGGTAACATCTTTGAGAAGTGAAGAAGTGGTTGTCTCTGTTGGTAGAAGCTGATGGGAGGGGCATGTTATTTAAGATTTGGTTTCCCTCGAAGCAGTGGGGATGACAGGACTCTGGCGTAGCAGAGGCCAAGTGGCAACATTTAATTCTCAGAGGCAGGTTGGGTGAAGTTCCATTGGGCAGCACGGTCCAAGCGGAGTTGGGTAATGGAACATGGGTGGTCCTACAGACCAGATAGATGGGCAGCCAAGAAGGATATTGATTTTTATATAATTAAAAGAGACCAGAAGTTGATGAACAGAATGCAGAGGTCAGTAACTCAATGAAATGTCACAATATCTTCCTAGACTCTAGGCTGCATTTAACAGTGTTGATAGGTTTTATGACTTTAAGTGAAATAACCATATAATGAAACAAATTTTACCATAGGCTAATTAGTACAAACATGAGTTAGTTGCTGCAGCATCTCATCAAAAGGGATTCCTTGGTGAGATACTCTACAGGGTGGAAGATAAACCCTACAAAAAGTTTAGGACCCTGCCAAATTTGGTTTTTGAATCCAGCATTCTGAAACATCCCCAAAGTAAAGGATAAGTTACTGCATCATGTGTCTTCTTTTTTTAAAA
Source organism: Antrozous pallidus (assembly GCA_027563665.1). Taxonomy (NCBI): domain Eukaryota; kingdom Metazoa; phylum Chordata; class Mammalia; order Chiroptera; family Vespertilionidae; genus Antrozous; species Antrozous pallidus. The sequence goes on from CM050527.1 coordinate 38,230,246, forward strand.
ATACGTTTTTATCGACCTCAGAGAGGAAGTGAGAGAGAGAAACATCAGTGATGAAAGAGAAGCATTGATCAGCTGCCTCCTGCATGTCCCCCACTGGGGACCAAGCCTGCAACCCAGGCGTGTGCCCTGATCAGGAATCAGACCGGGACCTCCTGGGTTATATAGGTCAACAGCCATGCCGGCTGGGCTGCGTCTTGTGTTTCTTACCCCCAAAAAAGAAGCACAGTGTCTCAGTCAACCTCTTCCAGTTCTGGAGGCAGCATATCCACATGGGAATGCAAGAGGCCAGGCTATGCTAGCAGGACCATATGACCTGGAAAATTCTACAGAACTAGAGACATCTGGAATGAAAAGATGTGTGGGTTCTCTGGCAATCCACAATAGGAGAGCTGCAGTACAGACCTCTGGGGTTCTGGAGTGAGGTGTGTCATCTGCAGTAAAGTCTCACCATTTAAAAAGTCTACAGCCCGGCTGCTATGGCTTGGTGGTTGAGCGTCAACCTATGAACCACGAGGTCACAGTTCCGTCAGGGCACATGCCGGGGTGGTGGGCTCTGTCCACAGTGTGGGACATGTAGGAGGCAGCTGACCGATGATTCTCATCATTGATGTTTCTATCCCTCTCCCTTTCTGAAATCAATAAAAAATATGTATATACTAGGGGCCCAGTGCACAAATTCATGCACCTTGACAGGAACTGGGCCACGAGGCTGCAGAAGGCCCATGCTTCGCGCCCCCGTCTGCCAGCAACCCGACTCCGCTGTGCTCCCATGTGCTGATGGCGCCGGCCCCACTTGCACCCACTGACAGCGCAGAGCAATTGCCAACGGCAGATGCGAGCAGCAGCTGCTTCTCCGATCACCCCTCAGGAACAGGAGGAGGTAGATAAGCCCTCAGGGCTGGCAGCCTCCACTCACACCCTTTGGTGGCACTGAGTGATGGGGACCGCGCCAGGCACCGGCAGTAGGTGCAAACGGTGGTACTGGCTACAGGTACGAGCGTGGCCAGTACAGGCTGTGGGTGAAAGTGGTGGCTCTGGCCCCAGCAGCAGGTATGAGCAGTGGGACCAGTGCTGGCAGTGGGTACGAGTGCCAGGTAGGATCATGGCACGCGCGGGAGCAAGGAATTTTCAGTAACCACCAGAGGCTTGTCCTAATAACAGCAACTGGCACTCTGCCTTGGTCTGGCGCCCCCACTCCACCATCCCCAGTAGCCAAAGCCCGCCATGTTCCACACACGCCCCCTGGTGGTCAGCATACATCATAGTGATCGGTTGTTCGGTCATTCAATCTATTTGCATATTAGCCTTTTATTATATAGGATTTTAAAGTATCTCCTGGTATACTTTTAGGTTCTGATAGAGACTCAGTCCCTGACCACAAAATATCAAGTGGCTGTGGCCAGTTACCCATATAACCAACCAGCTGGTTCTTGCCAGTCCTGCCAAGCCATAAGATTGGGTGGATACAATAGCAATCCATCTTACGATGGAAATAACAGTTGGGTAAGAAGCCCAAGCAAACTTAGTGGGCACAAGTAAGTTAAATTGAAAAAGAGTTCCCAGAACTCCATATTACCTACATTTATTGCATTGATACCTTTCTCTTAGTTCCTACTTAGGGCAACATAAGAATTGTTCAACCATTTGACTAAGGAGGAAACACATCTAGGGCTGGTTCATGGATGGGTTGGCTTGATATGTTAGGGAAAACCAAATGTGGACTACTAGTTCTCAGCAGCCCCATCCACTGTAATCCTGGAAGACAGTGGTGAGGGCAAGTTTTTTCAATGAGTAGGGCTCTAGGCAATGTACCGGATCCATCATCCACATTGTCAGAAGAGAGAAGTGGCCTGGGGCAAGGATCTATTAGGAATGCATTGTCAGTGAGCTAGTTGATCAGGGACCCAGAAGGAGCAAGATGGGGAAATGGAAAACAAGATCTGGTGTGGAGCATTTGGAGTGATCTGTGAGAGTAGGACCTGTTAAAGCACTCACCAGAAAAGGCCTCAATAACCAAATGGGTAGTATGATTTCAGGACCACTCCACCTACCCCAGTCCTTGCACAGTGTTCTCAGGATAGTGGCAGAGATGAGGCTACACACTGGCTTGTTAGCATGGAATCCTCTCTCAGCTAAGGTTCACCTAACTAGTGCTATTTCTAAACTAGGGGCCAGTGCATGAAATTCGTGCACTAAGGGTGGGTAATCCCTCAGCCCAACCTGCCCCCTCACACATACTGGGAGCCCTCAGAGGATGTCCTACTGACCACTCACCCTCAGCCTGCCCAATGCCTAAAGCCTCTGGCCGAGACTTTAGGCCTTGGGCACCCAACCACCGCCCTGCATTGGGGTCGATGGCTGGCTCCGTCCCAGCCATGCCCCCCAACCCCTCCACCCCTGGCCCAGGCCTTTGCCCTAGCCAGCTTGCACCCAGCTAGCATGGGCCTTGGCCCCGCCCCCCGGGCCCAGGTCTTCTCCCTGGCCAGTACATGCTGGCCACCTCGTCTTCATCCCCTCCCCATAGCCCAGGCCACCTCAGCCCTACTTCCTGGTGGCCCAGGCCGCCTTGGCCTTGCCCCAGCTCCTAATTGGCTGGTGAATGTGGCTGGTGGGTGTGGCTTCTGGGTGTAGCAACTTTGCATATTATTCTTTTATTAAATAGGATGTCCAATCTGTCCGCAACAAAGAGAAATGCTAGGCCATCCAGGTTGGCTTGAGCGTTGACCTATGAACCAGAAGGTCATGGTTTGATTCCTGGTCAGGGCCCATGCCCGAGTTGTGGGCTCGATCCCCAGTATGGGGTGTGCAAGAGGCAACCCATCAATGGTTCTCTCTCGTCATTGATGTTCCTATGTCTCTCTCTCTCCTTACTCTTGGGGGGGGGGGGGGTTGCGGGGGGAGGGGAGAAAATTATATATACAGATGGCATTATTTTGTCTATAAAAAAATCCTAAGGAATCTCCTAAAAAACTAAGAACTAATGAGCTCAGCCCTGGCCAAATTTACTCATTGGTTAGAGGTCAGCTGACACACCAAAGGGTCGTGGGTTTGATTCCCAGTCAAGGGCATGTACCTGATTGCAGGTTCTCTAGGCCCAGTAGGAGTGGGTGTAGGAAGCAACCAATGCATGTGTCTCTCACATTGATGTTTCTCTCTCTCCCTCCACTCTCCTTCCTCCCTTCCACTCTCTCAAAAAAATCATTGGAAAAAATATCCTTGGGTGAGGATTTTAAAAAGACACAAAAAACAATGAGCTCAGCAGACTTGCAGGACATAAGATCAATATATAAAAATCACTCATATTTCTATACATTTGCAGTGAATAATCCAAAAATGAAATTAAGAAAACAATTCTAGGCACAATAGCATCAAAAAGAAAACAAGGAAAGAAAGAATACTTAAAAATTAATAAAAGATGTGCAGATGAGAATGTGGAAACTACAAAACTTTGTTGAAAGAGGGAAAATCTAAAATGGAAAAAAATCTCATGTTTATGGAACAGAAGACTTAACATGTTAAAATGGCAGTTTTCCCTAAACAATCTCCAGATTTGATGCAATCCCTATCAAAATCCCAGCTGACTTCTTTGTGGAAATTGAGTAGCTAATTCTAAAATTCATATGGAATCACAATAAGAAAACAATCCTGAAAAAGAAGAATAGAGAAGGAAGACTCACACTTTACGATTTCAAACCTTACTCCTGAGACATCTGTAATAGAATCAACAATGTCAGCAGTTAAAAAAAAAAAGAATAAAATAAAAATTAAAAATACAGCAATGAAATGAGGTGGTATTGCTGGTAATCAAAACAGTGTAATGCTGGTGTAAGAATAGACATAGATACCAATGGAATAGAATTAAGAGCCCAGAAATAAGCCCCATATATCTGTGATGAAATAATTTTTGACAAGGGTGTCAAAACCATCTAATGGGCAAAGAATGTCTTTTCAACAGATAGTTCTGGGACAACTGGATATAGCCACATGCAAAGGAATGAGTTCAGTCCTTATCTTGTACAATACACAAAAGTTAACTCAAAATAGATCAAAGTCCTAAAAGTAACAAAACTCTTAGAAGAAAACAGGGGTGAAACCTTCATAACTTTGGATTTGACTAAGGGTTCTTAAAAATTACACCAAAAACATGAGCAACAAAAGAAAAAATTAGACCTCATCAAAATTAACAAGTTTTGCCAAGACCGGTTTGGCTCAGTGGATAGACCGCGGACTGAAGGGTCCCGGGTTCGATTCTGGTCAAGGGCATGTACCTTGGCTGCGGGCACATCCCCAGTAGGGGGCGTGCAAGAGGCAGCTGATCGTTGTTTCTCTCTCATCGATGTTTCTGACTTTCTATCCCTCTCCCTCTGCTCTGTAAAAAATCAATTAAAAAATATATTTTTTAAAAAGTGAAAGGACAACCCACAGAATGGGAGAAAACATTTGCAAATCATATCTGAAAAGGGACTTGTATCCAGAATATATTTAAAAAAAACTTACAATGCGATAATTAAAAGAGAAGGCAGGGGAGGGTGGGTGGTTGGGAGGCAATCAACCAAAGACCTTATATGCAAAAAAAAAAAAAAAAAGACAAATAACCTGACAAAAAAGGCAAAGGATATGGTAGGCATTTCTCCAAAGAAGATAGAAATGTTCAATAAACACATGAAGAGAAGCTTGACATTGCTAGTCATCAGGGTATTGCAAATCAAAACCACAATGACATAACCACTTCAGACCCACTAGAATGTCTAGAACTAAAAAGTCAGATACCAAGTATTAGCAAGGATGGGGAGAACTGGAGCCTTCATACATTGCTGATATGAAATATATGATATGACAGCTTTGAACAACAGACTTTCAATTCCTCAAATGACTAAAAACAGTTAATCATGACTCAGCAATTCCATTCCTGGGTATATACCCAAGAGAAATGAAATGAAACATGTCCACACAGAAACTTGCACATGCATGTTTATACCAGCATTCATAAGAGCAAAAGGTAGAATCAACCAAATGTTTATCAATAGACAATTAGACAAACAAATATGGTATATCCAACCAATGGAATATCCTATATAAAAAAGCTTAATATGCAAATGGACTGAACAGCAAAATGACCAGTCGCTATGATGCACACTGGCCACCAGAGGGCAGGCGCTCAACACAGGAGCTGTCCCTATTCCGTAGGCCCCAGGCCAGCCAAGGTGGGTGATAGCAGGGGCCCCACAGGTCGCCCTGAAGAGGGAGGCGATTGGCAGGGGTTAGGGCTGGTGAGCAGGCAGTGCCAGGCCAGCCAAGGCAGGTGCCAGCAGGGTCCCCGATCGCCCAGCTGGTCGCCCCACAGATGGGCCCTGATCACCGGCCAGGCTTAGGAACCCTACCAGTGCACAAATTTTGTGCACTAAGCCTCTAGTTTGGTTATGAAAAGGAATGAGCCCTAGCTGGTTTGGCTCAGTGGCTAGAGTGTCGGCCTGTGGACTGAAGGGTCCCAGGTTCAATTCCTGTCAAGGGCACATGCCCGGGTTGTGGGCTTGATTCCAAGTAGGGGGCATGCAGGAGGCAACTGATCAATGATTCTCTCTTATCATTGATGTTTCTCTCTCTCTCCCTCTCCCTCTCTGGAATGAATAAAAATATATTTAAAAAGAATTTAGCTCTGATAGGTGTGCTCAGGGTTTAGAGCACCAACCTACACACCAAAGGGTTGCCAGTTCTAGGCTGCAGGTTCTATCTCTGGCACCTGGCCCAGGCGCATGTGGGAGGCAACCAATCAATGTGTGTGTGTGTCTCTCTCTCTTCCTTCCCTCCCTCTCTTGCACGCTCAAAAAGTCACTGGAAAAAATATCCTTTGGTGAGAATTAATAAAAACAAACAAGCAAAAAGGAGTGAAGTACTGATACATACTATAATATGAATGAACTATACTAAGTCTGCTGATGCCATTTTTGGGCTCAGCCTATCTGGTTTCCAGATGTTCTAGTAAATTTATAATTCTTCACCACTTTCGTCTTTGTGCGTGCCTCCATTGGTGACCCTGACATTTGGTGCCAAAACCTAGGGAGTTTCCAAGGGGAAGGGGAGCCATTGCTCCAGCTCCAGTCGCCCCCAGACGGTTACTTGGAGAGCGGTGGACCGCGGCAGCTCCTCCTGGGCTTACCTCGGAATCCTACTCTGGTGACAAGGTCAACCTCAGTGAGGCCTCTCTCCCTTACGGGCCCTCACAAACCAGCCGAGGAGAACGCCCGGACCGACGCCCGGACCGACTGATCGATCGGGAACCTCTCCTCCCCATTGCTGACCCTGCACTCAACACAGCTCATTTCATCTTCTGCAAGTAACCATTAGATCATCTTCAGGATTTCTGTTTGCCCTTTTCCGTCTCAAACAAAAGTCAGAAATCCTCCCTAGTCCGGGCTCAGTGCCAGGACCAGGACCACGTCTTCCTTGTCGGGACGCCTGCCACACAGACCCAGCTGTCTTCCTCTTACCTCCTCTTCCTGATTTACGCCGTGGGTAATTCTGTTTCCGTCTAGCCCCCCTCCCCTCCTCCCCCACAAGAAACACTCCTCTGGGCTCTTAACACTCGGCCTTTCCACGGAGGTCCAGCTAAGCGCCTTCTCTTCTGTTGTGATACTGCCTGGCCACAGTATAAATTAGACAGTGATTCACACTGGCCTGAGAATGGAACCATCGATTGTTCGATTGTAGTATTCTCCGGGACTTAGTTCCTTTCACCGCAATGGGAAATGGTCAGAGGTCTCCCAAACCAGGTCTTTTTTATACTCCATAATAGTCCTCTGTGTCACACCTGCTCTACTTACCGAATGCTACTTCTCCACTCAAAGCCCCCTTTTGCCAGCCTCGGACATTCACCCCCTGAGATTCCTGATCCATCCTCCCCTGATCCATCAGGTCCCACAGAGCCTCCCTTTCACCCCCCGACCTCTTGATTCTCTGTTCCCCTCCAGGTCCCCCGAACTCATCCCCTTATGTCCCTCCTCTGACTGTCCCCCTGTCTTCGGACTCCACCTCTTCACCCACCCCTCAATCTCCTCACCGAGCCCCCTCTTGTTCCCGAACAGCCCAGCCTCCAGGCCCTGTCCTTTCCCCTCCGAGAGGTGGCCAGGGCCGAGGATTGTCCGTACACATCCCATTTTCCATGTCCGACTCCACACAGATTGAGAGGCGGCTTGGGTCTTTCCCCACCAGCCTGATGACCTTTCCTAAGGAATTTGAGTACCTGACCCAGTCCTGTGACCTGACCTGGCAGGACATCTATGTCATCCTGTCCTCCTCTCTCACCCCAGAGAAGAAGCAGGTGGGCTAGTAGCTCAGGACCATGCCGATGCCCTCCACAGACAGGACACAGAGGCCAACCCGGTTGTCGTTGACGTCGTCTCCAGAACCGACCCGAGATGGGACTCAGGTTAAGTCTCCAGGCGCCAGCTCCGTAAAGTACTGGTCTCGTTGCCGGACTCAAAAAGGATGCCCATAAGGCTGTCAATTGTGACAAACTTAATGAAATCACTCAGGGCACTGGATGAAATGCAGCTCTCCTCTCCCACCTTACAGAAATGTACCACCTTAGACCCCACCTCCCCAGAGAAAACCCTTCTTCTAAACATCAATTTCATATCCCAAGCAGCCCCCGACATATGCTGAAAATTTCAAAAAATAAAAACAGGCCCACAAAGCCCTCATTAACTGGCCTTTAAGGTCTTTAATAATAGAGATGGGGAGACCCAATCCGAAAACAAAAGCGAGAGCAGGCCAAGGCTGAGGCCCAGAAGGAAGCCGATCAGCTCCTAGCCACCGTTCTTACGAACCCCAAATGAAGTGCCAGTTGTCTAACCAAAGGTAAGCCTCCCCGGGCCCATGCTCCAAATGCAACAAGGAAGGACACTGGGCCAAGTCCTTCCCAAACCCGGGACCCCCGCCTGGGCCCTGCCCCAGGTGCGGGAGGGAAGGCCACTGGAAATCAGGCTGCAGTCTGGCCCCTCCAGGTCGGATCTCTGCCTGTCCAGCAGGCCGCCCTCTGGATTTGGTTTGGAGCTCCCAGACCTCCTGGGACTGGCCACCGAAGACTGGAGCTGCCAGGCCCTGACAAGGCCCCACAGGCTTACATCACCAGGACAGAGCTTTGGGGAATTACTGTGGTGGCAGGTAAGCTGATCTCCTCTATAATTGACACTGGGGACACTTATTCTGCCCTCCCCGAATTGGCTGGGACCCTTGTCCCCTCCTCAGTCTCTATTATGGGAATTGACAGATTAGTCTCACAACCATTAGCCACCTCACCTCTATACTGCATCTTACCAGGTACCCCCTTTATCCACTCTTCTCATTCTACCTTGGTGCCTGACCCCCATCCTAGGGAGGGATATTTTCTCTAAATTTTGCACCTCTATCACCCTAAGTTCCCTTGAACATTCTTTTCAACCTTGGCCTTCCTCCTCCTGATACCCACCCGCAGCTCTAAAGCCTCCCTCTTCCTTTCCACCTCCAGGCACCTAAAACCACAAGAAACCCCTGATTTTGTCTTCTCTCCCCTACCCTCCTCTGCTGCAAGTTTCTTTACAGCAAAACTGCAAATGCTGCGCTAGCCAGTTTGGCTCAATGAATAAATCTTAGGCTGCAGACCAAAGAGTCCCGGGTTCAATTCCAGTCAAGGGCATGTACCTCAATTGCAGGCTCCTTCCTGGCCTGGACCTTGGTCAGGAATTGTGCAAGAGGCAACCAATTCATGTGTTTCTCTCACAGGCAACCAATCAACCTGTTTCTCTCACATCTACGTTTCTCTCTGTCTTTCCCTTTCTCCTCCACGCTCCCTAAAAACCAATGGAAATATATCCTCAGGTGAGAATTGAAAAAACAACTGTAAATGTTTACTTACTAGTCCTGATACTCTCTGAAGCAGAACTCATTATCACCCCTTAGCATGTTATCTCGAAGGGAAAACGTTGCAGTTTTAAATCCTGGCGGCTGGAGGCCTGGAAACTGTAGCCCTAAACAGGCTGTTCCCTGCCTCTCTTCCACCTTGTTCTCCAACCTCATATAACTGTACACAGTTTCCAGTCTTTGGTGACTTAAAGACTTTGGGCCATTGCTGGGTTAAATGATAAACATATAAATATTTCAAAACATTCTAATTAAATATAAGTTATACTGTAAATAAAAGACATAAAAAAGAAATTAATTGTTGATATACACAACAACCTGTATGAATCTCCAGAGAATTATTCTGCGTGAATAATTGCTACACACCATATGATTCCATTTATATAACATTCTTGAAATAACAAAATTACAAAAATAAACAGATGAGTGGTTGCCCTCTTTTGAGTAGTTGCACAGGACAAGGTGGTAGGTATGGTTATAAAAGGAAAAATGGAAGGATCTTTGTAGTGATGGAAATGTGTATTTTGTATCAAAGTCAATATCCGAGTGCTAATATCCCATGTAATAAAAGCCTAATATGCTAAAAAAACCAAAATTCTAAGTTCACCTAATTTTAGCTTTTGTCACAGAAAACCTATAAAGTATATTTGGAATTGTTGAAGGTGTGTTCTTTGACATTGAGAGTTTTCATAAATGTCAACCCAAGAAATGCTGATTAACTTTTTGGTTATCATTGGAAAATTAAGGTTTCTAATTAAATTGTTAAGAATTCTAATTAAAGAGTTAAGAATTCTAATTAAATTGGAAAAATTGTATGGTTTTAGTAATAGAAGACATCAGGCATGGAGATGCATTTTGAAGAAAAGCGTGGCTCAGTGGTTGAGTGTCGACCTGTTAACCAGGAGGTCAAGTTCAATTCCTAGTCAGGGCATGTACCCGGGTTGTGGGCTTGATCCTGGTGTGAGGTGTACAAGAGGCAGCTGATCAATTATTCTATCTCATCATTTATGTTTTTATCTCTTTCTTCCTCTCCCTTCCTCTCTGAAATCAATAAAAATATAATTAAAAAAAAAAGAAAAAGGTTTGTGAAAGTTGTAAGAAAGTTTGTGAAAGTTGTAGGCCAGGACAAGCAAAATAGGGAGACTGAGTTAAACAGCATTTTGCAACTAGAAAATCTAGTTGCTGAGTAGTCTGAAGCCATCTGGTAAGTCCTATTTTCCCTAAACCAAGGACACTTAAAAGTAAATGATTTGCACTATTCCTCCCCAGCCAGAGGGTAAATAGCTTAAATCAATTTATCCAGTAAGACAGATAGCAGAATCCAATTATCCCATTTGTCGACCACACCCAAGGACAAATGAAGTTAAGAGAATTAACCTCATTTTGGGACAATTTGGTAAATTATACCTTATAAACAATAGGGAAGCTTTTATATCTTTCTTCCTACCTCAGTGATCAGCAAATTGTGACTTGAGAGCCCCAGGTGACTCTTTGGCCCCTGAGTGTGGCTCTTCCACCAAATACCACTTACAGTGCGATTGAAACTTCGTGGCCCATGCGCAGAAGTCAGTTTTCGGCCTGGGTGAGTATATTTGAAGCAGTGGTTCTAATGCTGAGCCACACTCAAAGAGCCAAAGAGCCGCATGTGGCTCTCGAGCAGAGGTTTGCCAACTACTGCCCTACCTGATCCCTCCAGAATTTGGCAATTCTGACTATGTCAGGTCTGAAAAAGATGTGCCTGGACTGGGTGCCATCAAAAGCATTCTCAAATGTTGTGGATGTTAAACTCTAGTTCAGTTCATTATCTTCAAAGTTTTCTTTTTCACCCATGAACTAAACTAAACTAAATTCTAAATTTTGTTGTTGTCAATCCTCACCCAAATATATATTTTTTCATTGAATTTTAGAGAGTGGGAGAAAGATGTTAATGTGAGAGAGCCACCTTGATTGGTTGCCTCTCACACACGTCCTGACCTGGGGCCAGAAACTGAGACTCTAACCCAGGTGAGGAACATGCCCTAAACTGGAATTGAACCTGGGACCCTTCAGTCCATGGGCTGACTAGGACCTGAATGTTTTCCTAGTTTTCTTATGTATTTGGCTATACCCTTCCAAACTGATGTCTCTTTCCTTCCACCAGACCATTTGTCATAATTCTCATTGTTCTAGCTTTTGCCCCAATAATACTAAAATTTATAAAGTTTTCTTTTTTTTTTTTTTGCTATTAGGTTACAAGCCCTACTTGTATTCAGGAAATACCAACCCTAGTCACTATCACAACCTCTTTGTGGTCTGACAGACAGCAAGGATTTTTGGCTTCCTGCAGGAAGCAGCTATAGAAGGACCTGATGCCCCTTTTTCTCTGAAGGAATTCAGTGCCCAAAATCCTTGAGGTGGAAAATGTTAAGCAGACCCTCAGCTTACAGGAAAATAAGAGAGGCTGGAATGTTAGGCACATTCTCTACCTCTCCCCTGAACTTGCCTGAGGCTCTTGCCCTCCCTTAGGTGTTCCTAATTCTTTCTCATTATCTGTTTCACAGAGATTACTGGCTTTCAATCTCTAGTAAACTGCCTCACCTACTTTTCAGTAGGCTGCCTACACCAGGCCTCCTGCTCACTAGGCATTCTGGCCTGCTGGTGCCATTTTGGTGCTCAGCTCATCTGACTTCTAGATGATCCGATGCATTGGTAATTCTTTACCAAAAAGAAAGAAAACTAGGCTAAGTGAAAGAAGCCAATCACAAAAGACTGCATTCTATAGGATTCCATTCCTAGAAAAGTCTAGAATAGGGAAATCTATAGAGACAAAGTAGATTAATGGTTTCTTAGGACTAGAGAGGGTGGGAAGATTAGGGGGTGACAGCTAATGTGTACTGAGTATCTTTTCAAGGAGTAAAAATGGTTGAAAATTAATTGATGGTGGTGGTTGCACATATCTGTGAATGTACTAAAAGCCCTTCAGTTGTACACTTTCAATGAGTACATTGTATGGTATGTGAATTTCATCTCAATAAAGCTATTTTTTTTTAAATGCCATTGGTTATTAAGTATGTGAGTCTATACCTTGAAGGAGAAGCCTATGTTGGAAATAAATACTTAGGAATCATTATGTGGGTAGTAGTTTATACTGTGGGAATGCATAAGATCAGTTTAGAAGAGCATATACAATGAAGCTCATTAAATAAATGGAGAGAGAAATGTTGTAGAACTATGGAATACCGTGCCACAGAAATCAGTGGGGCTAAATATTTAGAAGGGTCATCACAACCTCAAATGCAACTGGAAAGCCCAAAATCAGAAAGAGAACATCTGGTGGTAGTAGCAATGGTGTCCACCAAAACAGTGAGCACAGAAACCAGATCACAGAAGGGCAGAAGGGGAGGTTTTTATCTCCATAGCTCCACTAAAACCACTCTTGTCAAGGTCATAACCTCCATGTTTCCAATGCAGTCATCAATTTTCAGTCATTTTCTTTAAAAAAAAAGAAAAAGAAAAAAATATATAATTGATTTCAGAGAGAGGAAAGGGAGTGGGGCAAGAGAGAGAGAAACATCAATGATGAGAACCATTGATTGGCCACCTCCCGCATGCCTCACACTGAGAATCACCTGCAACCTGGGCGTCTGCCCTAACCGGGAAGCGAGTCCTGACTTTCTGGGTTACAGGTTGATGCTCAACCACTGAGCTACACTGGCCGGGCAATTTTCAGTCATTTTCAACCTTAAATGCATTAAAACATTTTAAAAGTTTATTTTATAATACCTCTTGCTCTTTTCCTATTTTCTGTTGCTCCTTTTAAATACATTTTGATGATGATTGCCGAGACCGGTTTGGCTCAGTGGATAGAGCGTCGGACTGTGGACTGAAGGGTCCCGGGTTCGATTCCGGCAAGGGCATGTAACTTGGCTGTGGGCACACCCCAGTAGGGGGCGTGCAAGAGGCAGCTGATCAATGTCTCTTTCATCGATATTTCTGACTTTCTATCCCTTTCCCTTCTGCTCTGTAAAAAATCAATAAAATATACTTAAAAAAACCCCACATTTTGATGGATTTCCTTTTTCTCTGACCGCTACTAGTTGGAGTGCCTCAGGATTAGAGAGCTCAGTTTATCATTGTTTCCCTTTTTTCCACATTAACTAACCCAGCACTTCCCATCCCATGGCTATCTATACTGTTTATACCTTAATGACTCCCCAGATAATACCACCAATTGTTCCTTCTCCTGGGAGCTTCAGATTTGTATTTCAATTGTTTACTCAGTAGTTTCATTTGTAATCTAATAGGCATCTCCAGCTTAATAGATCTAAAATAGAACTGGGTATTCCTCAAAAAACCTGCTCAGGTTCCCTCCCCACCAGGAGTTCTATTTCAGAAAATGTCATTGCTATTTACCCTGTTGCTCTGGTCTAATATAATTTACCTTGTACCCCAAATTCAATCTATTAGCAAATCACCTCTGCCACCTTCAAAGTATATCCAGAATCCAACCATTTCAACTGCAACACTAGCCTTGTAGACCTGCAATGCCTTACTAATTAGTCTTTCGGCTTCTATTTTGCCTTCCTGCAGGCAGTTCTTAATCAACCAAAGTAAATTTCTTCATTGATAAATCAGATCACGTTACTCTTTTATGCAAAACCCGCCACGGTTTCCTAGCACTTTTTTTTAAGTTTTTTTTTTTTTATTGATTTCCGAGAGGAAGGGAGAGAGATGTAAACATTATGAATGAAAAATGCAGAATAAGAGGATACAGAAGGGTGGTGGTGTAGGGTACCATTTTCGTGCATGTGTGTGTGTGTGTAAAAGGTATCATTTTAGTTGGAATGGTCAAGAGCTGCCTCAGGAAGTATTTGAGTAGAGAGATCTGTGGAGACTAAGTGGAGAACTCAAGTCTAGTAAAGATCTGTTGTAGGATTGTAAATTGGTGTAGTCACTACAGAGAACAGTACGGAGATTCCTCAAAAAATTAAAAATAGAGCCACCATATGATCCAGCAATTCCACTTCTGGGTAATTTATCCAACGAAAACAAAAAGACCAATCTGAAAAGATATATGCACCCCTGTGTTCACTGAAGCATTACTCATAATATGGAGGTAACCTAAGTGTCCATCAATAGATAAATGGATGAAGAAGATGTGGTATACAAACAGTGGACTATTACTCAGTAATAAAAAAGAACCAAATTTCGCCATTTGCTACAACATGAATGGTCCTAGAGAGTATTATTATGCTAAGTGAAAGAAGTCAGAGAAAGACAAATGCCATATTATTTCACTTATATGAGGATTCTAAAAAACAAAAATAACACAAAACAGAAAAAGACTTATAGAATACAAGTTGATGATTGCCAAAGGGGTGGGGGGTGGAGGAGATGGAGGAAAAGCTTGGTTTGGGCCCCAAAATAAAATGAATGAAATGGAACCAGTGTTCTTAACTATACTGTAATTGTGTATGTGGAAACCCAAAGGAATCTACAAATAAACTATTAGAATTAGAAAGTTTAGCAAGGTTGCTGTATACAAGAACAACATACCAAATTTATTTGCATTTCTAATATCTGAAGGGAAAAAAAATCTTAGATGAACATTTAGGAAAAAGAAAATAAGTGCAAAGGCCCTGGGCTGGAACCTGCTCGCACTGGAGTGACATTAAAGGCCAAGGCTAGAGTAGAGCTGGGCAGTGCAGGGGAGTCAGAGAAATAGGTGCCAGAGCTTATAAGCCTGTGTTGAAGACTACTGTGATCATTTTGATTTTTATTGTGTCACTAAAGGCCCGGTGCACAAAATTCATGCGCGTGTGTGTGTGTGTCCCTCAGCCCAGTCTGTACCCTCTCCATTCTGGGACCCTTCAAGGGATGTCCGACTGCCTGTATAGGCCTGATCCTGGTGGAATTGGGCCTATATAGGCAGTCAGACATCCCTCTCACAATCCAACTGCTCACCTGCCTGCCTACCTGATTGCCCCTAACTGCTTCTGCCTGCCAGCCTGATCACCCCCTAGCCACTCCCCTGCCAGCCTGATTGATGCCTAACTGCTCCCCTGCAAGCCTGTTTACCCCTAACTGCCCTCCCCTGCAGGCCTGGTACCCTCCAACTGCTCTCCTCTGTAGGCCTAGGTCCCTCCCAACTGCCCTCCCCTGCAGACTTGATTGCCCCCAACTGCCTTCCCTTTCAGGCCTAGTCTCTCCCAACTGCCATCCCCTGCTGGCCATCTTGTGGTGGTCATCTTGTTCCCTTGAGGCGTGGGGTGGCCTGAATCCCTTCTTCTTTTTTTTTTTTTTAAATATATTTTATTGATTTTTTACAGAGGGGAAGAGAGAGGGGGATAGAAAGTCAGAAACATCGATGAGAGAGAAACATCGACCAGCTGCCTCTTGCACGCCCCCTACTGGGGACATGCCCACAGCCAAGGTACATGCCCTTGACCGGAATCGAACCCGGGACCTTTCAGTCCGCAGACCAATGCTCTATCCACTGAGCCAAACCGGTTTCGGCTGAATCCCTTCTTTAAAAATGGATAAATGGAGGCTCTTGGGGTGAAGTGGGCCTCAAGATATGGGGGCAGGATCTTTGATCACATGGAAGCAGCCAACTTGTATGTTGGAGTCATGGTCAATCTGCATATTACTCTTTTATTAGATAGGATGGAGGCCTGATGCATGGGTGGGGGCCAGCTGGTTTGCCCTGAAGGGTGTCCCAGATCAGGGAAGGGGTTCCCTTGAGGCGTGGGGTGGCCTGGGTGAGAGGCCTATGCTGGTTTGTGGGCCAGCCACGCCTCTCAGTGACTGTAGTGAAGGCATCAGGGATTTGTTTATTCTCTACAATTGAGTAGCCTGGAGCAGAGCCAAGCCTTCTGTTCGCTCTGTAGAGGCAGCCATTTCTGTTGTGATTTATGTATATTCTATCATTGAAACTTTGTAGCCTTAAGCAGAGGCCTAGGCCGGCCAGGGCTGTAGAAATTTGGTTTCCTCTATGGCAGGGGTAAAACCTAGCCTCCTGCCTCTCTCCAGCTCTGTGGCTGCCATCACTTTGGGATTCTATAATTGAAACTTCATAGCCTGGTGTGGAGGCCTGAGCGGCAAGGGCAGGCAGGAAGCTTGGTTTCCTCCATTGCAGGGAAAACCCAAGCCTCCCTCCTGCTCTCTGTGGCTACAGCCATCTTGGTTGGGTTTATTTGCATATTCACTCCTCATTGGTGGATGGGTGTGGCCAATGGGCGCAGCTTGTGGGTGTAGCGGAGGTATGGTCAATTTGCATATTGCTTTTGTATTAGATAGGGTGAGACGCTTGGTAGTTTTGACCTGACTGACAGCTTAAAAGGACACTGTGGCTGCCTTATGTTTAACCAGAACAATAATTGAAGTAGACAAACCTGCTAGGTGTCTTTTGCCACAGTCTAAGTGATGACTTATTGTGAAGGGTAGCGGGACAGGTGAGGTCAGATTCTTGCACCCTGGACTTTGATAAAAAAATCCTCCATCTGAGCAGAGGGGAGTAACCCTGTCAGGGATCTTCTACATGCTCTTTTAGGAAACAGCGTACATTCCTAACATATACACCAAAATGTTCTTGGCAACACTCAATATCCCACCCCACTTCAGAGAAATAGCTACAATTCAAGGCTCTGAATCCCTTCTTTAAAAATGGATAAATGGAGGCTCTTGGGGTGAAGTGGGCCTCAAGATCTAGAAACCACTTATGGAAATGGCCTCAAAGGAAATAGGGTTTTTGGAAAAAATCTGGCGAGAGAACTGCTTGTTCCCAGTGTTCAGAAAAGGCAGAAATGGAGGTCGCCCGGCAGGTTGCCTGCCAGCCCATTAGGAATAAATTTTATTTCCACCACAACCCAGGGAGGCCGCAAATTCAGATTTGCCTGCGTGTCACAAGGTTTGCGTGACCCTCCAAGCACCAGAAAAAAGCCAACTTTGCCTCCTCGGCAATGCGCAGGCGCCCCCCGTCGAGTTTTCCGTTGGCCGTAAGCCCCGCCCTCACGCGTCTTTAGGGGAGGTGGGGAAGCCGAGAGCTCGCGCGACCACTCTTTCCTCCGACATCTCCGCGGCAGATTGTCGCAAACGGGGCCGGAAAGCGTGGCGGCGCAGGCGCAGGCGCAGAGAGCGGAGGCAGTGGTGGCGGCGGCCGCTGGCCAGTGTAAGATGGCGGCGGCGTTGGTGGCGGCAGTGGACGGGACGGCCGGGCCTGGGACAGTTGGAGCAGCTGCTAGCAGGATGACCCGAGGCGGGAAGCGGGCTGCTGAGCCCCGCCGGCTCCCGTGCTTGTAACTGCCCCGGCCGGACACCCCCCCCACCCCCGACCTACCCGGTCCGTGCCTCGTTCCGGCTTGGCCTGCCACTCTCCCTGTCTGATTCCCCTCAGGATAGTGGGGCTCGTTTCCAAGCCCGGGGCTCAGGGCTTCTTCCTCGCCCGAGCCATGTCTCGGCTGGAAGGACTGGCTGCCCTTTCCTCCCGGCAGCCGCGGAATTGTCCTCAAGGGTCTGACCCACAACCCTCCAGGGACGTCTTGCCTCGTTGGGTGACGACCCGTTTGTGGGCTCTCCCCCTCCCCCAAGAGATTGGGGACGCTGCTCGCCCTGGTCTCCCGTCCTCTCAGGGGCCCCGCGCGATACCCCCCTTAACACCCCTTCCCCCACCCCCCCGCCGCATCCCGAATTCTCGGGCCCAGCACCCCACCCGGGAGGCCGAGAACCCGAGAGGCAGTTGTTGCCGGCTGGCCCCGCACCCTTTGTAACAGAATTCTCTTAGTTTACCTCCCCTCACCCCCAGATCTTCAGGACACCGTAGAACGGTCCTCCCTGGTCCCTGTTAGCTGGAAGGCGCCCGGTGGCTTGAATTTCTGACTCATGATTGTTGCTGGAGTCCGTAAACAAACCGGCGCTGGAGCTATCACATTCTCCCCAGGACCCACCCCTCCCCCCTGCGCGGTGGTTTCTCCTCGGGGGCAGGCTCGGGTGTGGGTTCGTTAGGGTCGAAAAGATTCAGGTTTTCCTGTTAAGTGACTTTTTCATGCTATAGTGGAGCTGGGAGGGTACTTGCCCGGTTCATTTTCGTTCTGTAACTATGTTTGTAGGTTATTTACTGAGTAGTCGGAATTAAATTACTCCGGTCTTTAAATAGTTCCGAAGAGGTCTAACACATGTTAAAATGTACTTGTAAGTATGTTTACAATGTTTAGTAGGAGAGACACCTTTGCCACTTAAACTTGAATGTTTCTCAGTCCTTCAGTGAATCTACAAGACCCGTTTTCTCAGGAGCCCAGCCTGCCCCTTCCTGCCGCGGGAGAGGAGGAAAGGTGAGTAGGAGCTGGGCGTTTGGATTTCTGCCCTGACGGTCAAGTGCTGACCACTGGAGTCGTAAAATTCCCACCACCGTGGCCCAGAGTTGGGGTATTGTTTTTGACTGTGTTCCAGCTCTGGTTAAATTACTTTTATGAGTTTAATGAGCTGTGGACATCTTGATTCTCTGTCCTAAACTCTGCCTGTGTATCTTCAACACTCCGGTAAGCTTAGAAGTGAACGTGTCTGCCTCATTTGCATTGTGTTTTGCCTTCATGTGGATCGTGTTTCTTACGTTGTTAAAAGCTGTGGATTAGTTTGGGCCTTCATTTCTTGCTCTTTAGAGGAGAATATTTAGCTGCTTGTCATGAAACTGAATGCTGTCTGGGTTCAGTTCACCTCAGAATTCCAGCTCTTTCGGGAGGCAGTAAACTTTGGGTTAAAAAACACAGCGGCTGTTTTTTTATAGCTGTTCAGCAGACAGTCATCCCGTGCAGGCAGCAGCATGAGCCAGTGTGGAAGAGGGCAGTCAGAACATACTTGTCAGTGTAATTTTTGTGAGATTCTTGGGTTTCTAGAAGCAGAGGATAGTGCTATGTTGGAGTTTATGGGATGTGACTGGAGCTGAGTGTCTTTGGGAGGGAGGTCTGGCTGACTCTTAATATCTCTGATTTGCAATAGGAAAGGTCAAATGTGACACTGGTGAGCTTTATTTCCCATTGTGTTCTAATTAGAAAATACTCCTTATGAGCTGGAGTAAGATTATTATGGGTGGCACATAGGAGTATCAGTAAGATATAAAGGGGAAAGTACAGCTTTAGAGCTGGACAGTCGTGTGTTTAAATAAGGTTCTACGATTTAGACCTTGGGCACATTATTGAAGCTTCTCCCTTTGTTTTCACATCTCCAAAAGTGGGAAAAATACCACTTCCTACTGTTTGAATGGCTAGCACATGATAGACACTTTCCCCCTCTTTTCTGTACACATCATTGATATGGCTTAGTATATATAAGTTATACATTAGTTTACATCTCTTTGCATTTTGCTTTTTAAACATCGTTTCCTGGTTATTTTTTTTTCAATTCATTCTTAATTGGTCAGCTTAGATGTTACTTTGTATGTGCTCTCCCAGGGTTGTCTATTGAACATAATTCAGGTTAGAGGACAGGGGACTATTAGATGCAGGTATATGTATATCTCAAAATGCATTCTTAAACTCATTATGTTTTCTTTGTTCATTGCTTCCTTCCTCTTGGTGTCTGTCAGTACCTGACCAGAGTTGACACAAGTATTGTACAGACATACCTCAAGATATTGGTGGTTCAGTTCCAGACCCCTGCAACAGAGCTGTTGCATAAAGTGAATTGTGCTCTTTTTCCAGTGAAGGGTCTTGCATTCTTTGTAAGAAGCACCATAAAGGGAAGCACAACTACAGGAGGCAGGCCTGTAATTCTTTCCTTTCCTGCTTCAGTGTTGCTCACCACCTCTGCTCTAGCTACTACCTCTTATGCCTTTTCCTTTTGCCATGGAGGGAATATGTTGTTTTTCCTAGTTGTTCAGTTCTGCAGTGATCCTCATCGATACATTATCAAATAACTAGACCATGAAAAGGTCTCCTTTCTATTTGAAGTGAATCTGAACTAGGGAGTTAGGAATACAGAGTTTTTTATTTCACCTCCCCGGTTGGACCATCTTAATAACATGATAGCACAGATGATAAGATTTTAACCTTCTCTTGTTGGCTTTTCTTCCATTCCTTTTTGGAGTAGGTAAACCGTATGAAAATTAAGAAAATGTTTCAGTTCATTCTTAATTGGTCAGCTTAGATGTTACTTTGTATGTGCCCACCCAGGGTTGTCTTGCTATCTGGTTTGGCTCAGTTGATAGAACATCAGTCAGTCTGTGGACTGAAGGGTCCCCGGTTCCCCTGGTTATGGGCTCGATCCCCAGTAGGGGACATGTAGGAAGCAGCTGATCAATGATTCTCATCATT
This sequence comes from Antrozous pallidus, assembly GCA_027563665.1. Taxonomy (NCBI): domain Eukaryota; kingdom Metazoa; phylum Chordata; class Mammalia; order Chiroptera; family Vespertilionidae; genus Antrozous; species Antrozous pallidus. The sequence continues at coordinate 38,250,429 of CM050527.1, forward strand.
GATGTTTCTCTCCCTCTTTCTTTCTGAAATCAGTAAATATGCTATTAAAGAAAAGTGTTGATTATATTGTGATGAAAGCAATTAAATTCAAGCCAGTGATAACTTAGAGCTGCATTAACATCAAGCAGGATCTAAATTCTCTCCATTGAAAGCTAAAGACTTGGGATGGAGAGTGGTGAGATTGCATTCTTATTATTTATATTTTTAGAAGATTTTTAGATCTATGTTGGGAAAGAGTGGGAAAAGGAATTATGTTTAAAAGGAATTATATTATTATTCTATGTGCTAGATAAGAATTCTCCATCCCTGCTCCCCCCTCCCCCCCTCAAGGATTTCACATATTCTGAAGATATTTTATATTTCATGGTGTTGCATAAGAATTGTCCCATTTTATTAGGAAGAATTTCCTAGCACGGCTGAAGTGAGAGGCTAGGTATGCTTGTGACCTTAGTTCCCAATCCAACAGGGCATTTAATACAGCACTCTATTAAATCTGTAAAATTCCGTCCCTTTGCTGTGATCCTTGGTGTTGAGTAGGATCAACCGGGGACAGAAGCTTGTCTTCAGAGAGAACTGGAAAAAAGCAGCCTTTTTGCTGCTAGTTTAAAACAGGACTGGCACCCTGACCGGTTTGGCTCAGTGGACAGAGCGTTGGCCTGTGGACTGAAGGGTCCCAGGTTCGATTCTGGTCAGGGGCATGTACCTTGGTTGCGGGCACATCCCCAGTGGGAGGTGTGCAGGAGGCAGCTGATCAATGTTTCTAACTCTCTATCCCTCTCCCTTCCTCTCTGTAAAAAAAAATCAGTAAAATATATATTAGAAAATAAAAATAAAACAGACTGGCATTTCAGAAGCAAATGGGACACCGTTAGTGGGAGATATGCCATGGAAGTGTGCCCTGTTGCGGGAGCCTGAGATGATCAGTTTCACACTCTGTGGTCCTGTATTCCATCACTGAGTTGCAGTCTTTTAAAATCATGAAGTATTTTTAGTAAATATTTATTTCTGGATACTATCTACTGTAAGAAAGTTACTTTAAACATGTCTAGGAAATGTCCAGATAATAAAAGGCAGTTAGCCAAACAGAGCTTTTTATTGCATAAGTCTTAGTGTTAAGACTTAGTTTTTAAGATTGAATTAGCTTTATTTTTAAGCAGATTATCAGTGAGGCAAGATTATCTGTTATTTACTCTTACCCACTTGGAACCCAGGCAGTTGAAATCACTGAATCAGTAATAGGCATGGAGGTAGTGACTATGCATATCTTAATTTCAGATGCTTTTAGATTAAACAGGCATATTGAAAACTTTATCTTTGGTTTTTGCGAATATGCACAAGAATCTTCTCCCTGGCCTACCTTCACCCAGGTGTGCTCAGTGGTTAGAGCATCGGTCTGCCCACCGAAGGTTTGTGGGTTCATTTCCAGGTCAAGGGCATGTACTGAGTTGCAGATTGGATCCCAGCCCCAGTCAAGTCTTATGTGGGAGGCAACCAACCAATGTATCTCTACATCAGTGTTCTCTTCCACTCCCTCCCTTCTTACCTCCCTTTATTCTCCCTCCCTCCCTCCCTCCCTCCCTCCCTCCCTCCCTCCCTCCTTCCCTCCCTCCCTCCCTCTGAAAATCAATGGGGAATAATATATCTTCCAGTAAGGATTAACAACAACAAAAAAGAATCTTCATTACTTTTAAAATTGGTCGGAAAAAGGGACTACCTGTTCTTATTTACTTATTCAGCTGTTCTTCTCTTGCAGTGAGAAGAAAGTCCTTGAGCAGTTTTTGAAAATTAGTGTGATGAATTTTATGAATTGGTCACTTATTTATAGCATTTTAAAAAATATCTCTATCCCTACAGAACATAGTTTCTGAGCCAGAAGCCCAATTTATCAAGTACCACCGTAACCCCAGGAATGTGTTTGCTAGAGATAAATTAATGAATTTAGTCTGTCTCCAGTTTGCATGTAGGGTGTGGGCCATGATTAATATGACAGAGATGGCATCTTTTAATGAAATGTGGTATGTCTAATGGATTTGGTTATTGCAAAAATTTTCATCACTATATTTGAGAAGTTAGGTATTTGCTCTTATCCTGTTTAAGGAAGTCTGGCCAAATTCTAATGTGAAGTTATCTCACAAGTCATTTTTTTGTTCTTGGTTTTCCTTAGCCATCTGTAAAGCTACTGTGATTTAGTGGTGGCCAAGAGGATATAGTTCTGTAGTGTACTTTAAGCAGTGCCACATCATCAAGTATATTTTAACCTTATTTAACTCTGCCCTCTGAGTGCAGGTGGGAGGGCACTTCTTGATGTTTTTAGTCTTTCTTTATTGTTTCATTATAAATTGTTCCTTTGGAGTATCACCACTCTTAATCTCTCTAGTGTTCTTTCCAGCGATTTAAGGGGGAAAATTTTTTTTTTTTGTTACTCATCACCTGAGGCTATTTTTCCATTGATATTTTAGAGAGAGAGAGTGGAAGGGAGCTGGAGAGACAGAGCAGGAAACAGAGACACATCGATAGGTTGTTTCTCGCACATGCCCGACCAGGGCTGGGAATTGCACTGGGCCTGCAACTGGAGATAATGTGCCCTTGAGTAAAACCCAGGACCCTTCAGTCCACGGCTGATACTCTATCCACAGAGCAAAACCGGCTAGGGCTCAAGGAAGATGTGAAATGTGAATGGCAAAAACTGGTATGGTAATACTGGATTTTGATGTGAAATTAAATCATTTTATAGTGGAGCCGAAACCGGTTTGGCTCAGTGGGTAGAGCGTCGTACTGCGGACTGAAGGGTCCCTGGTTCGATTCCGGTCAAGGGCATGTACCTTGGCTGCAGGCACATCCCCAGTAGGAGGCGTGCAAGAGGCAGCTGATCAATGTTTCTCTCTCATCGATGTTTCTGACTTTCTATCCCTCTCCCTCCCTCTCTGTAAAAAAAAATCAGTAAAATATATTTTTAAAAAATCATTTTATAGTAGAAACACAATGGAATTTCCTTAGTTAATGGATTTTCCTTAGAATCATTTCTTTAAAGTTGAGAGGATAGCCAAGATGAGAACTTCAAAGCAAGCACCACAGGTGATGAGGAAGATAAGGAAGTCCTGCATCAACTATCCTTTGAACAGGAAATTTGTTTCCCCTTCAGATGGATGACTTCTCTTCCGGTTGGTAATATCAAATGTCTCATGTTTAGTTTACTGGCTTTGGTTCCAATAACAGTATTTTAGCCCTGGCCAGTTTGGCTCAGTGGATAGAGCACCGGCCTGTGGACCCAAGGGTCCCAGGTTCAATTCTGGTCAGGGCCACATGCCCAGGTTTCGGGCTTATATTGTTGGGTTCTTGAGTATATTGCTTTATCCTAGTTCATAGGATATGAATATACTCAAAAGAAGATGTTAACAGAGGTCTCTGAATTAATTAAAAGGCCAGTGAGAACAGTTAAGCAGATATGGACTTGGGACTATATCCAAAATTCCATACAGTGTTTCTAAGATCATTGCTGAGTGGCAGGCAATCCCAGGTTTCCCTAGGGAATGCAATCTGGAACCAGAGTTGGGAGGCTAGGAATAAGTAGTATAAATGCTACAAAGAAAAGGCTGGAAATATTTGTCTTTAATCCTCTTAAACTAACTACGGCAGGATGACATTGCTTTTTACAAAAAAGAAGTCTTACAAAAAACAACAATAAAAACAAGGCCCTAGCTGGTTTGGCTCAGTGGATAGAGCATTGGCCCGCAGACCAAAGGATTCCAGGTTTGATTCCAGTTAAGGGCACACCCCCGATTGTGGCTCGATCTCCAATAGGGGGCGTGTAGGAGGCAGCCGATCGTTGATTCTTTCTCATCATTGATTTTACTATCCTCCATTCCTCTCTGAAATCAATAAAAATATATCTAAAATATACACACATTTATGTGTATATATATATATTTAAAAAAATCTCTAAAGTAGATGGTAGAAGTAGAATTCAAAACCAGGTCTAACTGATACTAAAGCCCTTTTATACCATATGCTGTCCTTTCTTTTATACCATATGCTGACTATTTTATTTAACTTATTTATTTTTTATCATATGCTATCTTTTAAAAATAGGCTCTTCAATGAACTGAAAAATAGAATTTAGTATTTTTTATAAAAGTATATAAATTGTAAAAGTATATAAAAATGTCTATCCAAATGACAATCTGAATAAAAACATTTTTTAAATTATTTAAACACTAGAGACCTGGTGCACAGATTTGTGTACCAGTGGTGTCCCTCATTGTGGGGATCAGGCCGAAATCGGCAGTCCAACATCTTACGAGGGATGTGCTAGTGTGCAAAGCAGCAGGCGGCTGGGGAGGAGCCTGAGCCTGGGCCAGGCGCTGCACAGCTCCTGCTTATCCCACTTGGTAGGCTCACTGCCACTCCACTGCGGTGTCTGTATGCCCATGACCGAGAAGTGGCCGTGGGCTTGCCCCCAGTCAGTCCCAGTGCAGGTCCTAATCCAGGTCCGGATGGGGCAGGGGCACGCAGAGCGATTGTTCGCAGGAGAGGCTCTCACCCACAGCTGCACTGGTCGGGCTCAGGCTGGCATCTGGTGTTTGTTGGTCAGCTGAGCAGTGCTCCCACTGTGGGAGAACACTGACCACCAGGGGGAAGCTCCTGCATTGAGTGCCCCCTGGTGGTCAGTGTGCATCATAGTGACTTTTGGAACGGTGGTAGCTTAGGCTTTTATATATATAGATATAGATAGGTCTCAGATTATAATTAATTAGTAGGCCATTAAATTTTTTAAGGAAACAATCTTTTCTTTTAAATCTTTATTGTTGAGAGTACTACAGATGTTTCTTTTTCCCACCATAATCCCCATCCACTCTGTTCCTGCCCTGACCTAGGCCTTCACCACTTTTGCCTATGCCTATAGGATCTTCGGTTAATCTCCTCCTACCCCTTCCCACGCCCCTTCCCCCTGAGATTCGTCAGTCCCATGTTTCCATGCCTCTGATTCCTTTTTATTTCTCTGTTTCTTTTGATCATTATATTTCTTGTTCGTTTATTTTGATGTTTAGATTAAATTGTTCATATGTATTTATTGCCTTTTTATTCATATATAAAATTCATATTTAAAATTTTTTTTCTTCTTCCTCTTAAAGAACACTCTTCAACATTTCATGATTATTGGTTTGGTGGGATGAACTCCTTTAGCTTTTTCATATTTGTGAAGCTCTTTATTTGACCTTCAAGTCTAAATGATAGCTTTGCTAGGTAGAGGAATCTTGTTTGTAGGTATTTACTATCCATCACTTTGAAGATTTCTTGCCATTCCCTTCTAGTCTGTAATGTTTCTGTTGAGAAGTCAGCTGGCAGGTCTGTGGGTGCTCCCTTGTAGGAAACTAACTGCTTTTCTCTTGCTGCTTTTAAGATTCTCTCTTTGTTTTTAACCCTTGACATTTAATTATGATGTGTCTTGGTGTGGGCCTCTTTGGGTTCCTCTTGTTTGGAACTTTCTGTGCTTCCTGGACTTGTAAAAGTCTTTTTCTTTCACCAGGTAGGGTGAAGTTTTCAGTCATTTATTTCTTCAAATAGGTTTTCAGTATCTTGCTCTCTCTCTTCTTCTAGCACACCCAAATGCAAATGTTCGTATGCTTTAAGTTGTCCCAGAGGCTCCTTACACTATCTTCAACTTTTTGTATTTTTTTTTCTTTGTTCTTTTTCTTCTTTTTTAAAAAAATTACAGTGAGAGAGAATCATTGATTAGCTGCTTCCTGCATACCTCACACTGGGAATCGGTCCTGCAACCTGGGCATGTGCCCTGACCAGGAATCCAACCATGACCTCCTGATTCATAGGTCACTGCTCATCCAGTGAACCACACTGACTGGGCTCTCTGCTCTTCTGATTGGCTGTTTTTTGATTCATCATATTCCAAATCATTTATTTGATTCTCAGAATTCTGTACTCTATGTTGAATTCCAGTAAATTATTCCTTATTTCAGTTAGTGTATTCTTAATTTTTGACTGGTCCTTTTTCATGTCTTTGGCATTCTCACTAAGATCCTTGAACGTTTCATTAAATCCCTTGAAGCTCTCATTAAAATCCTATCTAATAAAGAGTAACATGCAAATGTGACCGTACCTTGGCTCCTGATTGGCTATGCTACCAGCCAATCAGAGCAAGAGGTGGGGTCGAGAGGCATGGGCGCCAGGCCCCAGAAGCGGAGATGAAGTGGTGAAGGCATCAAGCGCCCGGCCCCTGGTGTGGAGACCAAGCAGTGGCAGTGCCAGTGAACCACAGCTGCGTCTAACTGAGGCCCTGGGATGCGGAGAACGAGGCAGCAGCTGCAGCAGCAGCAGCGGCTGTGAGAAATCACCAACCACATCTGTGTCTAACTGAGGCCCCTAACATTGCTAATGTTTAACGTGTAGCTTCAGCTGTATGCTAGCAAAAATGGAAGCTAACCGCCAGAGGCAGGGCCCCTGAGTCCCAGCTTCAGTATCCCAGCTGTGGAAACTGACAACAGGTAGGAGGAAGTCCCACCCCCACAGAGTCTGTCCAAATCAGCCGTTGGTCACACTGCTGACGGCCTGACTGTCAAGACTGTGATTTTGCTCTATCTCAGAACGTGGCAATAGAGAGGTGGGACTATGTCCAAAGAAAAACTGTTGATACAACGAAGCTGTGTAGCAGAAAGGTGCCAATGTTATCGACAGAAAATGTCTGAAGAGCGACATGCGTCTGATCTTGAAAGAAGGCGATGCCTGCGACAGAATGTATCTGAAGAGCAGCTATTGGAAAAACGTCGCTCTGAAGCCGAAAAACACCGGCATCTTCAACAGGAAATGTCTAAAGAACAACGTGCCTTTGAAGTTGAAAGAAGGTGGTGGCAAAGACAGAATATGTCTAAAGAACAGTCATCAACAAGTCCTACCAATAATGGTAGGAACTGCCTTCTCAGCGAAAATGGAGTACGTGAGGATGCAATTCTCGAACATAATTGTGGTGAAATGACTGTTAGATGTGAATTTTGTCTATCACTAAATTTCTCTGATGAAAAACCATCTGATGGGAAATTTACTCAGTGTTGTAGCAAAGGGGGAAGTCTGTCCAAATGATATGCATTTTCCAGATTATCCGCCATATTTAAAAAGATTAATGACAAACGAAGATTCTGACAGTACAAATTTCATGGGAAACATTCAATCTATAAATAGTTCTTTTGCTTTTGCTTCCATGGGTGCAAATGTTGCATCGCCATCAGGGTATGGGCCATACTGTTTTAGAATACATGGACAAGTTTATCATCATACTGGAACTTTACATCCTTCTGATGGTGTTTCTCGGAAGTTTGCTCAACTCTATATTTTGGATACAGCCAAGCTACACGTAAAAGATTAGCAATCCCAGCAAACCAGGCCTGCTCAGAAAGACTCATGATCAACAACCTAATGCATGAAATAAATGAATTAACAAAATCGTACAAGATGCTGCATGAGGTAGAAAAGGAAGCCCAATCTGAAGCAGCAGCAAAAGGTATAGCTCCCATGGAAGTAACTATGGCAATTAAATATGATCGTAATAGTGACCAAGGTAGATATAATTCTCCCCGTGTAACCGAGGTTGCTGTCATATTCAGAAATGAAGATGGAGAACCTCCTTTTGAAAGGGACTTGCTCATTCATTGTAAACCAGATCCCAATAACCCAAATGGCACTAAAGTGAAACGAATCAGTATCCTGTTTCCTACATTAGATGCAATGACATATCCTATTCTTTTTCCACATGGTGAAAAAGGTTGGGGAACAGATATTGCATTAAGACTCAGAGACAACAGTGTACTCAACAATAATACTAGACAAAATATAAGAACACGAGTCACCCAAATGTGGTATTATGGATTTCATCTCTCTGTGAGGGACATGTTCAATCCTATTTTAAATGCAGGAAAATTAACTCAACAGTTTATTGTGGATTCGTATTGTTGTTACATCATTTTGTTATTTATTTATTAATGAAATTATTATTTTCATATACATTGTACTCATTACCTTTTATCTCTCACACTTTTATTGTAGAGAAAGGGCAAATAGCACTATTAAAATATTTCCTCTAATTAATACCCCTTTAATGTGCATGAATTTCGTGCACCGGGCCACTAGTCCTTGAATAACCTTATAACCATTGTTTTGAACTCTGTATGTAGTAGCTTGCTTGCTTCCATTTCTTTCATTTCTAATATGTTTCTTTGATTCCTCATTTTGGCTGCTGCTTTGTGTTTGTTTCTGTGTATTAGGTAGAGCTGTTATGTTTCCCGGATTGATATAGTGGCCTTGTCTAATAGGTGTCCTATAGTGCCCAGTGGCTCAGCTTCCCCAGTCATCTGAGCTGGGAACTCTAGGTGTGCCCCTGTGTGAGCTGTGTGCACAGTCTTGTAGTCGAGCCTTGTTGGCATCACTGGGAGAATTGGCCTCAGTGTGAGGAATTGGCCTCCAGGTCAGTTGGCTGTGAGGACCAACTGTGACTACAATGAAAGAGCTGCTGTGTAGGAGTCACCCCTATGGAGCAGGATTTGCTTCAGTGGAGCTTTGGTGCTGACTGAGTCTGCCCCTTGAGTATGTCTCTTGTGGATGTGTAGAGTTTGGTATGGTCTGAAGCTGTCCACTGGGTACACTGCCTCTGGGGCCTCTGGGGTGTGCAAAGTCAGTCACTGTCTGGGGCCATCTGGCAGGAGCTACAAAGTGGTCTGCAGATGGCTGCTATTTGTATTGGGGTAGGAAGTGCTCAGGTGAGGCCTAGCTGTGAGATAAGGCATGCTGGGACTAGGTCTTGCCTTTTATTTACTCCAGCTGCTGCTTATTTAAGATATTTTAGCAAAGTCTAAAACCTCAGCCAGGTCAGGCCATTGATATCAAGCAGCTGCAAACAGCTTGGGTGGGCCTACAAATTGGATGGGACAGGGTCTCAGGGAATCACCAGGCCAGAACCAACAGTGTGAGCCATGCTAATGGAAACTCAGATATGGCTGCCAATCAGCTTTGCAATAAGGGAGGTCCCAGCACAGGAACAATGACCCCTGAGGGCACCCCTGTCTGGGAGAAAGCCGCCTCTGAGTTCCTGCCCAATGCCAGGCAGTCCATTTCCTCCCCACATGTCCCCGGATTCTCCTAAAGGTGCCTCCGATGCTGAAGCTTAGAGGAATTGAGACCATGTAAGTTTGTGTGTAGTCCCTTGGAGGAGCACCTGGGACTCCAGCAGCCTCTGTGTCACTCAGCCATAATCCCCACTGATTTTACAGCCTGAAGTTATGGGGACTTCTCCTCCCAGCTCTGGAACTCTGGGCTGGGGGTCTGGTGTGGGACTGGGCCCCCTTGCATCTCATGGGAGACCTTGGAGATATACCTCCCGACTAAAGAAATGCCACATGTGGGTGTTGGATCAGCCTGTTCCAACCAGTCTCAATGTGCTTTCTTTTCCTCTAGCTGTAGGACTTCCATTTAGCCAGATTTCAGGTGGTTCTGATTGATAGTTGTCCTGTAATTTTGATGTGGTTTGTGGGAGGTGATGAGTACCAGTGTTTAACTATGCTGCCATCTTTTAAAAAATACATTTCAGAGAGGAAGGGAGAGAGAGAAATATCAATGATGAGAGAGAATCATGGATCGGCTGTGTCCTGTGCGCCCCCTACTGGGGATCGAGCCTAAAAACCTGGGCATGTGCCCTTGACTGGAATTGAACCCGGGACCCTCAGTTCCCAGGCTGACACTCTATCCACTGAGCCAAACCAGCTAGGGCTAAGGAAATAATCTTAATGGATTTAACTAAACTGAAGAGAGCTGAATCCTTTTATGACTCAAATCAGGAGAAAACCAGGATTCTTAGTAACAGGTAATTCCATAGAAAAGTTGTTTGACTCTTAAAGCCTTTTCTCAGTATATATGTTTCTCTACTTCTCTGTAGCATTTGAAACATGGGCCATCCCCATCGTCTTGAAACATTTTTATCTATTGACAGCCACAGCATTTATTTAACACTCTAGTCATTCTTTCCACTTCCCTACGCCTGTCTCCTTTCCTTTCTTTTTCCTAGAGGTAGGTATTCCCTCAAGATTCTTTCTTTGGACTTTATTCTCAGAGCTTTCTTGGGTACTTTGTTATTTTTACTTATTCCCCTTATTTTTAATTTATTTTTGTTAATCCTCACCCGTTTTTTTCCATTGATTTTTAGAGAGTGGAAGGGAAGGAGCGAGGGAGGGAGACACACACACAGAGGGAGAGGGAGAGAGAGATATCAATGTGAGGAATGTAAGGGAGGCACATCTATTGTTTGCCTTCTGCAGATGCCCTGTCCAAACAAATGGGCTGGATATCCAACCTGCAACCCAGGTACTTGCTCTTGACCTGGAATTGAACCCAAGACTCTGCCATGTTTGGGCAGATGTTCTAATCATTGAGCACACAGGTCAGGGTTATTTGCTTTTTTTGTTTGTTTTGTTTTGTTTTTGTTTATTGATTAAGGTATTACATATGTGTCCTTATCCCCCCATTGTCCCCTTAACCCCCCATTCATGTCCTCACTCCCTAGTGTCTGTGTCCATTGGTTAGGCTCATATGCATGCATATAAGTCCTTTGGTTGATCTCTCTCCCTTACCCTCACCTTCCCCTACCTTCTCTCTGAGGTTTGATGGTCTGACGGATGCTTCTCTGTCTCTGGATCTGTTTTTGTTAATCAGTTGATATTGTTCATTATATTCCACAAATGAGTGAGGTCATGTGATATTTATCTTTCTCTGACTGGCTTATTTCACTTTGGGTAATGCTCTCTAGTTTCATCCATGCTGTTGCAAATGGTAAGAATTCCTTTTTTTTTTTTTTTTTTTTTGACCATTGTGTAGATGTACCACAGTTTTTTAATCCACTCATCTACTGATGGGCACTTAGGCTGTTTCCAAATCTTAGCTATGGTAAATTGTGCTTATTTTTAAAGTGAGGTGTAATTTACAAGATACTTGATTTTGAAACTTCTCTATACAAATAATTTCCAAATCTATATCTCTGGCCCCAGTTTATCAAGGTTCAGACGTATATTGGTTCTCCTTTACATTGCTGACATGTCAGCTTAGATTTTAAATATAATTAAAATAAAATTCAGCCAAGACCAGTTTGGCTCAGTGGATAGAGCGTCGGACTGCGGACTGAAGGGTCCCAGGTTCGATTCCGGCAAGGGCATGTACCTTGGCTGCGGGCACATCCCCAGTAGGGGGCCTGCAAGAGGCAGCTGATCGATGTTTCTCTCTCATTGATGTTTCTGACTTTCTATCCCTCTCCCTTCCGCCCTGTAAAAAATCAATAAAATATATTAAAAAAAATAAAATAAAATTCATATCTTGCCCCACATGCAATCTTCTCATTTATGGCACTTGATTTCCTCCAGGAACCTAGGCTCAAACTTGTTTATTTTTTATTTTTTGAGCTTTATAACAGCTTATTGAGTCAAATTCTATTAATTCTATCTCTATAATGTTTTTCACATTGATCTCCTTTTAATTTCCTCTGCCATCAACATAAGGCAGGTTCTCATTGCTTCTTATCTTGGCACCTGTAATACTAGCTTTCAAACTTGTTTCTCCTTTTTCTGACCACTTCAGTCCATCTTACTATCATTGAACAAATACTCTTCCTAATGCCTAATACACATACACTTTCCATACTTTAAAAAATAATTTAGCCCTAACTGGTTTATTTCAATGGATAGAGCATCGGCTTGCGGACTGAAGGGTCCCAGGTTCGGTTCCGGTCAGGAGCATTCACCTTGGTTGTGGGCACATCCCCAATAGGGGGTATGCAGGAGATAGCTGATTGATGTTTCTCTCTCATCGATGTTTCTAACTCTATCCCTCTCCCTTCCTCTCTGTAAAAAATCAATAAATTTTTTTATTGATCTTGGAGGGAGGGGAGGGGGGAGAGAGAGAAGCATCATGTGAGAGAGAAATCTTGATTGGTTAACTCCCACATGCATCCAGACCAGGGGTCAAACCTGCAACCAGGGTGAATATGTGCCATGACCGGGAATTGAACCTACCACTCCTTGATGTATTGGACGATACTCCAACCAACTGAGCCATATGGGCTAGAGCACCTTCTATATTATCAACTCTATCCCATTATCTATCTATCCCTATAAAGGATAGGAAGAAATCCTGTCCTTTCTTCAAAGCCCAGCTTAAAATCTAATTTCTCCATGGAAGCTTTTCTTTTCTCCCAGAACTTAAATATAATCCTTTCCTCTGATCAACTGCAATTGCATTATATGCATTTTAACAGCTGATAGCTCAGTTTTGAAAATGAAATATATTTTAATAAATATTGCCTTTGTAATTATTCAAAGTGTGCATATACATTTTTGGGAACTATATTTTAAATTTATTTTTAATGATACATGTATCTTTTATAGTTGGTTGTATCTCTTATAGTTGGTTGTATGCTCATTTTTCTAATTGACGATTGGCTACAAAAGGGAGGTGACTGCCTTGTTCATATTTGTAGCTCCTATATTGCTTTGTATATTGTTGTATTACAAGCATGTCTGTGTACAGATGGGCCACTGGGTGGTGCCAGATGCTTATAATTTGGATAAACAAGGTAGGCTGGATGTACAGTTGGGTTGCCCTGTGTTGTCAAATCTTTTGCTCGCTAGAAATAGAGATTGATTTCCCCAATTCAGAAACATTCATAGTTTCTTTCTGTCCCTCTCCAGTTTACCAGAGGAGGCAGTGTAGTATATTCAGTTCCTCCAAAGACTAAATAAAAAGTGGCCCAGAACTAAAGATCTGCTTTCCCATAAACATGTATATTGTATGAGTTTCATCTTCTAGGAGTGATCCCTTTGAATTTCAGTGCCCGAAGTTCTCTGTCTGATTAATAAACACTGTATTATTTGAGTGACTGAGTGCCCAGAGTAAATCAGGTTCCATAAATGAAAAGCAAGCAAGTGGCTGGTGGGAGGAGTCAGGAAAGTTGGCTTGTATAAGTGTCTGTTGTTAAGTAGAAAAATAGTAAGGTAAGGAGAATGAATTAAAAATTAGCCATTTCACACCCTAACCGGTTTAGCTCAGTGGACAGAGTCAGCCTGCGAATTGAAAGGTGGGGGAACTTGCAGGAGGCAGCGGAGCAGTGATTCTCTCTCATCATGGATATTTCTGTCTCTCCCTCTTCCTTCCTCTCTGAAATCAATAAAAATATACTTTAAAAAATGAGCCACTTCAGCTTGAAAACAAAAATTTGGGATGAGGAAAGTAGGACTGGTTGATTCCAGATGGACTGTGTGACTTCGGACTGAAAAGCAAATTTGTACTTTGGATGGAGATCAGGCCTGAACAGCTGTTCAGTTATGAGTGGTAAGGGACATCTGTCCTCTCAAGAGGAACTAAAGACTGTGTGGCTCTCAGATATCTGTCTTTCTAATAATTGAAACATTTTTGAATATTACCTTTTAGTTTCAGAGGAAATTCTAAAACTTTGTCTCATGTAAATATGGATGTCTATCTTGGAGAGTTGGGCCACCTGAGTTGCAAAATGAAGGGCATGCACAGCAAGATTGCTGGACTGGCCTGAGAGAGTGCTGGGATTATGTAACTCATGGGAACTCACTCAGCTTAGTGAAGAGATCAAGGACTAATATTTAGATGTTGAAGTTTCCGTTGGTTATGAGGTAAGGTAGTTAATTATTTTTCAGAGATTCTAGACTCCAAAGCAGTTAAAATGAACTTGAGAGAAATTTAAAAAATAAAAACGAAAAACATAACTATACTTATTAATAGTACAACCACTATTGAAGTACTGTGATATTCTTAGCTGCCAACAACACAATAAATAGGGGTGGAGACTTTTTATGTGTTTAGAATTCATCTTGCCTCGGATGTGGTTGCACTTTCATTTTCAAACAAGAAGACCCACGTTTTGCTCTCGTTACTGTAGCATATTGACCGTTTGAGCTAACTTCTGTTAATAAGCACAGCCTTGCCCAGTTGGAGTGGCTCAGTTGGTTGAGCTCTGTTCCGTGCACTGAAAGGTTGCCGGTTTGATTCCTGGTCAAGACACATACTTGGGTTGTGGGTTTGATCCCCAAGGAAGCAATGGAAGATAACTGATAAATGTTTTTCACATTGATGTTTCTCTTTCCTCTCTTCTTCCTTCCTTTCTCTAAGCATGTCCTCGGGTGAGGATTAAAAATAATAATAATCACAGCCTTGAAAATTTAGTCTCTTTTTTTATTGTTGGGTTTAACACTTGGCATGATTTCTCTCCCTCCACTTCTCATTCTCTTTTTTCCAATCAGATTTATTGAGGTATGATTTACATGGAGTTTACCCTTTTTTTTAGTGACCTAGTATGGATTCTGACAAATGCATAGTCTCTCAATATCACCGTGATTGAAGCATAGAACATTTTCATCATTCCAAAAAGTTTTCTCTCTCCCTCTTGTAGTCATTCCCTTCTCTACCCCCACCCACAACCCTGACAATGACTGGTCTGCTTTCTGTCCTAATAATTTATCTTTTCCAGATTGCACTATAAATGGAATCATATTTAGGTAGCTGTTTGAATCTTGCTTTTTTTTACGTAGCATGGCATATTTGAGATCCACTATGTTCTGTGAGTATCAATAGTTCATTTCTTTTTATTGCTTAGTAGTATTCCATTGTGTGGATGGACCACAGTTTGTCCATGACCTAGCTGAAGGACATTTGTTTCCAGTGTTTGATGACTGAATAAATGCTCACCTACAGGCTTTTGGGTGGACATATATTTTCATTTCTCTTGAATACATACCTGAGTGTGGGATTCCTGGGTTGTGTGGTAAGTGCATGTTTAACTTTATTGTTATTTTTTAATTTTTAATTTTTATTTTTTTAATATATTTTTATTGATTTTTCACAGAGAGGAAGGGAGAGGGATAGAAAGTCAGAAACATCGATCAGCTGCCTCTTGCACACCTCCAACTGGGGATATGCCCGCAGCCAAGGTAGATAGATGCCCTTGACCGGAATCGAACCCGGGACCCTTCAGTCCGCAGGCCGATGCTCTATCCACTGAGCCAAACAAGTTTCGGCAGCCTCAGGGGTTTTAAACAGGAGACACTTGGTACCTCTTCCTCAAAATACTCTCACATACTGTATTAACTTATTCTTCTTAGTTTATACTTAATATTGTGTCACCTATTTGGTTAAAAATTTAAGACCTTTTTCTTATTAAGTCAAAAAAAATCTAGGTCATTGGAATTTTTTAGGTAGAAATTAAAATGATAGCTGAGCCTGTTTTTCTCCATCCTCCAATAGTTTACTCTTTAACCTTCAGTTTGGCCAGGGTTATGGTTATTTTTAGGGTACAGGCAGTAGAGCTAATCTAATTAAGCTTTTTCTAGCTACCTGGGGCAGTGAGCTCCTCAGCTCTTCCGAGCTCAGATTGGCTTGTTCTGGACTGGATTTTACATGGAAATCAATCCAGGTAAAACTGGGTTTGTTGGCAGTATAGTGCATTAAAGAATGAAGAAAGGCCCTGGCCGGTGTGGCTCAGTGTAGAGTGTTGGCCTACACACCAGAGTCTCGGGTTCAGTTCCCAGCCCAGGTTAGGACGTGTGTAGGAGGCAACCAGTCAATGTGTCTCTCCCTCTCCATTCTCTTTTCTCCCCTCCTTCCTTTGCTTCTTCCCTCCCTCCCCTTGCTCAATTCTGTGGCCCCTAAAATGTGACCTTTAGAATCTATCTGCCTGTATCAACTTAATGATGGGAGTTAACATAAGCATTCACAGGGTTTTCTTTGTTTCTGAATTTAGCACTAAATTCTGTCAACTTTTTTTCCTCAAAAGATGAGGTCTGTAACCTGTGGGTGTGGGTTGAACCTCATGGCTTTCCTTTGCCCGCTTCTCGGAGCTCGGTCGGCACTAGGCTTTGGTTCCTCCTGGTCATGGAGGCTGGGAAAGCCTCTAGAGCAGCGGTTCTCAGGCTTTCTGATGCCGCGGTCCGTTAATGCAGTTCCTCATGTTGTGGTGACCCCCAACCATGAAATTATTTTCATTGCTACTTCATAACTGTAATTTGCTACTGTTAATGAATTGTAATGTAAATATCTGTGTTTTCCGATGGTCTTAGGAGACCTACAGGTTGAGAACCCTTAGTAGGGTCTCCTAAGACCATCGGAAAACACAGATATTTACATTACGATTCATTAACAGTTACGAAGTAGCAACGAAAATAATTTTATGGTTGGGGGTCACCACAACATGAGGAACTGTATTAAAGGGTCGCGGCATTAGGCTGAGAACCGCTGCTCCAGAGCCATTATAAGTCTAAAGTCCAGGCAGGCTGAGGTCCTCTACAGTGGATGAGATTCAGTTTTGAGGAAGGTTCTCTGGAGCTGTTTTAGTCTTCTCTGGGAGTAATAGTGGGGTGAGAAGTATAGCGTGGTTGACAACTTTGATTCTAGAGGTGAGAAAATATCAGATCTGATCTCAGTTGGCCATAAGGTATACTTATGATTTTAGTTTTTAATCTTAACAGAGTAGTGCAGTTATTTTCCTCACTTTGTAGGACTTTTACAGTTAATGTAATTAATCAGAACCCTAGGTGGGAAAGATGATATCGTTGAGATATTAAAGAAAATAAACAGGGACTGCTATGAGGGAAAAACAAGTGTCGTGTGAAGAAGGCTGTACAAAAATATATCATTGAAGTAGGAGGAAAACAGCTTGCTCTGCAAACAGCCCTTCACTGTTTTTCCTATGTGGCTTCACAAATCTGTTTTTTATTGGCTTTGTCTTTCATCCTCACTCTTCCAGGTGTTCTTTCCTCAAATCAGCTTCAGTCCTGCTCTTGCATTATTTTCACTCCCCCTCTCTGGCCTACTGTGAGCAAGCTTTGGGCAGCTCTTGGCAGAGGACACATTTGCAGTAACTTGAATTTCTGTAGAGGGTCATAGGGGATAAGGTTAAAGATGGGGCTGCCTCTGAGATCATTGTTATGGGAATGAAAAGGCTGTTGAAAGGCCAGTGTGCTCGGGTACAGGACTGGAGTCATAATCATACTTTGTCTTTTACCAATGCCTTTTGTCCAAGGCACTGAAAGGGCTTAACAAAATTCTGGGCTGAATAATACTTTTCTTTGCTCTTTGGAATTTGCTCCAGGTGGGAGTGAGACCCTGAAAAAAATAATGTGTTACAGTGGTATAAAAGGAAAAAAGCTAGGCCGCCTGATTCCTAGTTATAGTTTTGCTAAAAAGACAAATCTGTTGAGAGTTGGTGGGATTATGAAATTATGAAATGGACTGAGATGATTTAATACAAGTGTTGCTCTTTTCTTCCCCAGCTTTGTATTTGGTGACTATCATCGGCTGTAAGAGGAGGAAAAACCCTTTTACATTCTTTCTTAGAGGTGTGGGGTAGAGGGACTCCAAGTTCTAATTCATCTCTACTTCTTATAATAGTTAATGCTGTACCTGCATCTGTCAGTGTGAAGATAGGCATCTGAGTGAACAGAATGCCCACGCTTTTACCCTACCTCATGAGCTTTATTTCTTTTATCTCTTTAAAAAAACACAAAACATGCCGAAACTGATTTGACTCAGTGGATAGAGCGTCAGCCTGCGGACTGAAAGGTCCCGGGTTCGATTCTGGTCAAGGCATGTACCTTGGCTGTGGGCACATCCCCAGTAGGGGGTGTGCAAGAGGCAGCTGATCGATGTTTCTCTCTCATTGGTGCTTCTGACTTTCTATCTCTCTCCCTTCCTCTGTATAATAAATCAATAAAATATATTTTTTAAAAAACACAACAACAACAAAACACAAAACAAAACGTTTTTATTGATTTTAGAAAGAGAGGAAGGGAGACGGAGAGAGATATAGAAACATCATCGATCAGCTGCCTCCTGTCCCCTTTCTCCCCCTTGGGATGCGAGCCTGCAACCTGGGCATATGCCCTGAGTAGGAATCGAATCAGTGACCTCTTGGGGCATGGGTTGACACTCAGCCATTGACCCACACCAGCCAGGCGCTTTTATCTCTTGGTTAGTGTCCAAAATTATATAAAGAGTCTGACCCACCTCTTCATGTTGTGAAGACAGAGTAGTATAGAGTTTGTAGATACATAAGTCTAACATAACAAGATTTTTGTGTGGAGGGCAGTGCTGAAGCTAGGTTGTATTGAATTAAGGTTCTCTGCTTATAATATACTAGAGACCTGATGCATGAAATTTGTGTAAGAGTAGGCCTTCCCCTGGCTGCCGGCACTGGGTTCCCTCCAGGACCAGCTTCCTGCTGGCACTCGGCTTCCCTTGCACAGGGAGGCCCTGCCCATCTGCTGCAGGGGCAGTCATGAGGCAACGGCCAGCCCTGACCGATTGCATTGCATCCGCCTTAGCTGGCCGGGCGCCAGAGCGTAATTCCCGATGGTCGCCCTGAGGGTCGTTCCGCTATTTGGCTGTTCAGTCAGCTGTTTAGTTGATTTGCATATTATGCTTTTATTATATAGGAAGGACTAGTGGCCCGGTACACAGAATTTATGCACATTAAAAGGGGATTAGAGGAAATCTCTAATAAAAATGAAATATGCAAATTGACCAAACAGCAGAACGACCATCCAGATGACCTTCCAATGACTATGCTATGACACTCACTGGCACCTGGCCAGCCAAGGCAGGTGCAATGCTATTGGTTGGGGGACCAGCCATGACTCTATGATCACCCTGCAGAGGGAGGCCCAGGACACTGGCCAGTGGGCTGCTTCAGGGGGCAAGGCCTCCCTCTGTTGGGGCAATACATTGCAGATCCCTGGCCAGATGGGCAGGGCCTACCTCTTTGGGGTGGTCAATCATGGGGCTCCCAGACTATGAGAGGGCACAATCTGGACTGAGGGACTCCCCTTCAAGTGCACGAATTTTGTGCACTGGGCCTCTAATATTTCTATATTGCTCTTTGCCCTTTCTCTATAACAGAAGTGTCAGATGAAAGAAAATTAGTAAATGTGTATGAAAATCTTTCTCCTGTCAGAGTCTGGGGTGTACCATGGGACCCAGAGTCAAGTCCGCATCCACCTATGTGTGCCTCAAAATCGTGCAGGACCCAGACCCAGCCAGCACCCCCCTCCCATGGGCTAGATCCAGACTTGGCCAGTCCCACCCTTATCAAACCCTGCTGGGCAGGGGGCACAGCCTCAGGTCCCCTGGCCTGGTGCTGGGGCAGGGGGCGTGGCCTGAGGTCCCCTGACAAGCCCTGCTAGGTGAGGTGTGTGGCCTGAGGTCTCCCGTCAAGCCCACTGGGAGGGTGGGGAAGGGGCGAGGCACAGCCTCAGGTCCCTCCTGATTGCTCGTTAAGACTCCTTACCGGAACTCACCTCTGCTATAGGTGCAGCTATCTTTTTTTTTTATCTTTGTTGTTCAGTCTATTAATTACATTGTTTCCCCTTTTTTATCCCCCTATATCTCCCCTCCACCCTGTACCTATCCCACCCTCCACCCTCACCTCCCCCTCCCCACTGTCCTCTCCCATTGTTGCAAGATTTTTGTCCAATCTCTTGCTGTACTTCCCACAACCCTTTTCTCCCCAAGAATTGTCAGTCCATTCCCTCTCTATGTCCATGTTTCTGTTATATTCACCAGTTTATCCTGTTCATCAGCCTATCAGTTCACTTGATTTTTATGTTCATTTGTTGATAGATGTGTATTTGTTGTTCATAATTTATGTTTTTACCTTTTTCTTCTTCCTCTTCTTAAAGAATATCTTTCAGCATTTCATATAATATTGGTTTGGTGGTGATGAACTCCTTTAGCTTTTTCTTATCTGCAAAGCACTTCATCTGATCTTAAATTCTGAATGATAGCTTCGCTGGATAGAGTAATCTTGGTTGTAGATTCTTGCTATTCATTATTTTGATTATTTCTTGCCACTCGCATCTGGCCTGCATCATTTCTGTTGAGAAATCTCCTCACAATCGTATGCGTGCTCCCCTGTAGGTAACCAACTGTTTTTCTCTTGCTGCTTTTAATATTCTCTCTTTATCTTTTGCTCTTGGCATTTTAATTATGATATGTCTTGGTGTGGTCCTCTTTAGATTCCTATATTTTGGGGTTCTGTGTACTTCTTGGGCTTTTAAGTCAGTTTCTTTCACCAGGTGGGGGAAGTTTTCAGTCACTATTTCTTCAAGTAGGTTTTCATTAACTTGCTCTCTCTCTTTTTCTGGCACCCCAATAATTCGGATGTTGGCATGCTTGAGGTTGTCCCAGAGGCCCCTTACACTATCTTCAATTATCTGAATTCTTTTTGTTTCTTGTTTTTCCAGCCAAGTGGATTTTGCTTCTTTGTATTTCAAATCTTTGACTTGGTTCTTATGGCCCTCTGGACTGCTTTTAGGACTTTGTGTAATATTTTTTATTTCAGTCTGTGTATGCTTGATTTCTAGTTGGTCCTTTTTCATATCTGTGAGGGTCTGGTTCATATCCTCAGAGGTCTTGTTCATTTCCCTGAGGGTCTCATTCATTTCCTTGTAAGTCTCATTCATTTCCTGGTTGGTCTTGTTTATTTGCTCGTAATTCTCATTAAGTTCATTGGCCTTTTCTAGGAGCCTCTTGAAAAGCCTTATAACCGTGGTTTTGAACTCTGTCTTATCGTCTTTTCTTCTCCATTTCTTTCACCCCTGATTTCTTTCCATATCTCTGCATAGTGGCTGCTTTATGTGGTAGATATCCTCTAAGGGTCAGTGGCACAGCCTCCCCAGTTATTTGATATGGGTACTCTTACTGCAATCCTTTATGGGTTGTACAGTATTTTTGAGTTTAAACCCAGCTTGTTGTTGTTAGCCCTAAGAGGGTTTGACCTCCAGGCCAATTGGCTGTGAAGGGAGACTGTGTTCAGGTTGGATGGGCGGAGTCTCTGAGCTGCACAGGCAGCCTCAGTGTTAGCTTTGTCCTATGCGGCGCGCGCGGGTCTCTGTTGGATGGGGATGGCTGCAGACACCTCCAAGAGAAAGCCACTAGTCTCTTCCCCTTGCCAGACAACTCTGCCTCTCCCCAAATGAGTCTGCACCCCCAAAGTCTAGCCCAGGGTTGTAAAATAGATGATTTCCGGGACCTGGAGACAAGTTTCCAGGAGGCAAGTCGCGGGTTTGTGCGACACTTGTGCCCAAACTTCTTTTCCCCGCCTCCTAGCAGACTAGGAGACCTCTGCTGCGCCCCGCTTCCAGGGTGCGTCCCCCGGACCTCGGACCTTGCCTGGCACTGGGGAATCTGTGCAGTGGGACGTCTCCGCCCTCCCCGTTGGCGAAATCCAGCCGGGGTTGCTGCTCCAACCCCAGCCTGCGCGCGCGACCAGGACGGCTCCTAACCTGTTTCCATCTTCAAGGCTGCGCTCCCGCCGCTCCTCTGAGTCTCAGTGTCCCACCTTTACTCTTATTTGTTCAGTTTTCACTCAGCCAGCTTTCTGGCGATTCTGGGTGATTTTTGTTTTGTTGTTATGTTGTAGTTCGTAAATTGTTGCGCGGGGCAGAACAAGAGGTGTTTACCTATGCCGCCATCTTAGTTCCTCCCCTATAGGTGCAGCTATCTTGTGTGTACGGAAACCCAGCCTCCGCTGGGGTTTGTGGTGGAGTGGTGGTCTATTTGCATATTCCCTCTTTATTATATAGGTTATCACTTTATATATGCCTGCAGTTTCAAGTTTATTTCAGTTCCCTCTTTCCCATCTGGAAAAAAACACTGCCAGTTACTCAGTAAGGTAAAGAGATTGCAGTTGACTTCCCAAAGATATGTCTCTTTAATGCAATTTAAGCATGGGGGGAAATCTGGTGTGATTTCAGTAGCTGAGACGCCCTATTGAGCAACACCAAAAATCATTTTTATAAAAATGACAAAGGCGTCCATTGTTAAATTACCTTGTTCCTTTTATCATATTTCCTAAATTGTTTTCTAATTGTTATTTTTCCCCCCTTCCAAATCCAGGCTGGCTACAATAAACATCAATCAAGATGTCCAGAAAAGGGAGCAGCACAGATGGCAAAACAGACTTAGCTAATGGTAAGGAGCCAAAATGGAGGTGAAGCAATTTTTATTATATCACCTTAGGTTCTCCTCCCCCAAAGAGAGTGGAGACATGGATTTTAGTGCAGGGAAGGAAATCTTTCCTAAGAGTGAACCCTTCTTAAGTTGTTTTGGGTACAGGAAACTACAGGGTTGAAATACCTTGGACTGTCTGACACTTTTTGCTCCTTCAACTTTTATCTGATTGTTTTCAGAAGATCAATAATAAATAGAGTTGTGCCTCTAAGAGGTCAGATTGTTTGGAATTCTGAAAGGTTGTAAAGGTGGATAAAACAGGAGATGCTCTTAATAAAGGAGAAAAAGAACATCTAGTTGGTGGTGGGAACGAGAGTTGTTTGGGAAGGTGAGGCTGTATAGTCGTAATGAAAAGTCTCTTTTCGTGGTAGGTCATAGTTTAATAGAAGACATTAGATAAGAGATGAAGATGTAACCTAAACCGAGTGGAATTGGGGGTTTTCTTCCTGCCTTTTTCCATTCCTCCATCTATGCTTCCTTTTTTTTTCGCCAGTGCAGCCAAGTGCCTCTAGTGCAGGTGTGAAGGCAGGATATGAAAATTCTGATAGAGTCAGCTACTACCTGGCTTATTCAACCAATGCTTTAACCTTGAGCCAACTTCTAAACTAGGGAAATGTCCATCAGATGGGTATAAACGTAGTAGTTGGGCCCCACAGTGTCCAGAGTTTCTCAGCACCTTGCAGGTCAGGATTATAGGCTGAAATCTATTTGATGTGATTGGCAGAGTAATGAGTGGATGAGGGGAAAAGAAAGATTTTTTTCAACATGTTGTTTTATTGCTCCTTTTTTCTTTTCTTACTGCTGTGGTTCATACTTACTGGGCTTAGTTGTAAGACACTAGAAGGGTTTGAGGTATGTAATTGATTTGGAGTTTTGTCATTAGCTAGATCAGGGATTGACAAACTACAGCCTGTAGGCCAAGTCTAGCTTGCCACTCACTGTTCTTATAAAGTTTATTGGAACACAGTCATGTCCATCCATTTACATGGTATTTATGATTGCTTTTGTGCTACAGCAGTGGGATTAGTTGTGACAGAGACCCATATGGCCTATGAAGCCTCAGATTTTTACTATCTAGCCCTTGGCAGAAAAAAATTTGCTAGCCCATGACGTAGATCTTGGTCATTGACTGTTAGGGTCCTCTTTCTGAGCTTGTGGTATGGTGTGGCCTTTAATTAATGTGATAGAATAGCCCCCAAATTGTCTTAATTTTTTAATCATGATTTTAGCAATAAACGCTAGGGGTTTGGCCTTTTATTTTTCCTTCTCCACAGAAGTGATAGGTGTGATGTTTTATGCTTCTCACCACTCCAAATCTTAAACCAATTGCATTTGTATGTAGCAGTTCTGGCCATTGTAGTTTGTAGGAGCAAATTGCTACACTGTTCTCCTTTATCGACAAGTTCCTACTAGCCTAGTTGTTTTCACACTGTGTTCTTAGTTGAGATGCTTTTTGAAAAGAGCTGTTTTTTTTGTCTCTCAACTTTCAGTTACTACTTGAACCAAAGCAGTTGTCAGTTTTCTGTATTGGGTTTTGTCTAAGAGTTCATTGGAAAGGGGGTTCCATTGCTACGATGATTTTTAGAAATTACTGCTCTAATCTAGATGAATAAACAGTAAAGTGCTCCAATCCTTTGAATTCATTAGAGTGGTATTAGAGTTGAAAAGCTCATACCAGAATCACCCATAGTTGGTCTCCCTTTCCTAACAGCCTTTACTTTTGGCAAGATAAAATTTCTATTTAAAAAAGAAGGCTGTGAGCAGTGTTTAAAATCCTCAGTCCCTCTTCCTTCATACATTCACCTTAGGTTGGAAGTTGTGGCTGTAGAACATTGCCAAATGCTTATTGGAATACAATTGGCTGTTTTTTGATAAAATACAGTATCTAATTGTAAGAGATTATATTATTTAATATGACACAGTTGTTTTGTAACTACCAACCGAGAGGGTCTAGAAGATGGTGAACTTGCTTTTCAGGTATTATTGTAGTACTTCTTATAATTTTTATGTATGCTTCCTGATAGAACTTGGTCTCAAACAGTTTGTATGACCAAAAATAGTATTAAAATTCATTAAATTAATGGAAATAAGTCAGAATATGTCTATTAACAAAAAGTGAGCAAGAACTCATTCATTCAGATGATCACAATTTCCACTTTTCTACTTCCTTCTGGATTCTTAGTAGACCTTTCAGTTTAGAATTTGGGAGGTGAGAAGTAGTGGGAAATAAATAGTCCAACTCCTTACCTATTATCATAGTGATTTTATTCAGTTATTTCTCCATCTTCTTCTTTTTTTTTTTTTTTTTAAATATATTTTATTGATTTTTTACAGAGCGGGGAGAGGGATAGAAAGTCAGAAACATCGATGAGAGAGAGACATCGATCAGCTGCCTCTTGCACGCCCCCTATTGGGGATGTGCCCGCAGCCAAGGTACATGCCCTTGCCGGAATCGAACCCGGGACCCCGCAGTCCGCAGTCCGACGCTCTATCCACTGAGCCAAACCGGTCTCGGCGTCTCCATCTTCTTCTAAGAGATAGCTATGCCAGCTCTTACAGGGATGGCTATTCTTTTTCTTATATTTAGTTTAATTATTTACTGTAACTAATGGATGCTCATCCAGCAGAACTGAGAGCCTAAGGTATCAAGCATACTTTCCATACAGTTTGCCAATGTTTTGCCTCTTGAGAATTTATTATACTCTTAGGTTCCCCATTTCTTCAGATCTGTTGAAATAAGTACTTTTATTTGTGTGTGACTTTGATCTTAGTCGATTTTCAACTTCTTATCCAAGATTCCCTCTCAGAAAAAACTTTGACCAAAGTTGGTTTCTGGGTCTTTTGATGTGATGATTTCTTAGACTAAGGCAGGAAAATGCTTCTAATCACTATCCTATTTCCTCCTTTGTCCCCCCCCCCCCCTACCCATTTTTCATTTACATGCAGGAAGCATGTCTAGCAGTCCAGAGGAGATGTCTGGCGCTGAAGAGGGGAGGGAGACATCCTCAGGCATTGAAGTAGAGGCCTCAGACCTGAGCTTGAGCTTGACCGGGGATGATGGTGGCCCCAATCGCACCAGCACAGAAAGTCGAGACACAGATACAGAGAGCTCAGGTGAAGACAAGGACTCTGACAGCATGGAGGACACTGGCCATTACTCCATCAATGATGAAAACCAAGTCCATGATCGCTCAGAGGAAGAGGACGAGGAAGAAGAGGAGGAGGAAGAGCATCCTCGGCGTCGTGTACAGCGCAAGCGGGCCAACCGTGACCAGGACTCGTCAGATGATGAGCGGGCCTTGGAGGACTGGGTGTCCTCGGAGACATCAGCCCTCCCCCGACCTCGCTGGCAAGCCCTTCCTGCCCTTCGGGAGCGGGAACTGGGTTCAAGTTCCCGCTTTGTATATGAGGCTTGTGGGGCAAGAGTCTTTGTGCAGCGTTTCCGCCTGCAGCATGGGCTTGAGGGCCATACTGGTTGTGTCAATACCCTGCACTTTAACCAGCGTGGAACTTGGCTGGCCAGTGGCAGTGATGACCTGAAAGTGGTGGTTTGGGACTGGGTGCGGCGGCAGCCGGTGCTGGACTTTGAGAGTGGCCACAAAAGCAATGTCTTCCAGGTGAGGCAGGGGAGCAGAATAGCAATTGAGGAAATCTGGCATGAGTTAGACAAATCTGAGCTATTCCCTCTAGTGATAGCTGCTAGAAAGTTGTAGGAATTAGCCATTAAACTCGGTCCTACCTTGGCTCTCAATGCCTTAGAGGAGTTAATACACTGAAAGACGTATGGCAAGCTTTTCTTTCCTTGAGCATAAAGACTGTTGGAAGTCTCATTATAGAGAGAGTGCTTAGAAATTATCAGGAAGGGACCAGATGTGCCTGGTAGGAGGCCTGCAGTGTAAGAGCAGAGACTATTGAGCCAGACTGCTTGGGTTCAAATCCTAGCCCTATCCTTCACTAGCTGTGTGATTTTTGGCAAGTTATTTAATCTCTGTCTTAAGTTTATTTATCATATAGGTCTAATAACCTAGAGGGTTATGAGGATTAAATAATAGAAGCTAAACAGTTAGGACTGTGTCAATAACTAACATTTGATGTTAGTTAATATTATTATTCTCTGAAGATTTTACTCATCAGTGAAATACATCATATTGGTACTGACCATTTATCCCTAAGCTGTTCTCTCCTTTCCCAACCTCCCTTTAATTTACTTTGTAGCAAATTTTCCTTACTCTTCTCCCCTGGTAGGTAGACTCCTAGTTCACCTGAGTACTTACCCTGTACCAGTTCAGTTCAACCTTCCAGAGTTAAATGAAATGCTCTTTTATATCAGAGAATTTTTTTCCCTTTCACTCTCCTTTAACTCATGGAAGATATTAGACTTGAGCCAATTTTGTTAAAGCTGACGAGCTAAATTTTCATCTGTTGTGAAACAAAAGGGGGTGAGTTGGAGTTCTCTTTTTTTTTTTTTTTCTTCTCACATTTACCTCCTGAATTTCTTTTGTGTGTCCCTTTTTTCATAACACCCCAGGCAAAGTTCCTTCCTAACAGTGGTGATTCTACCCTGGCCATGTGTGCCCGTGATGGGCAGGTGCGGGTAGCAGAGTTGTCTGCCACACAGTGCTGCAAGAATACGAAGCGTGTGGCCCAGCATAAGGGAGCGTCCCACAAGGTAAGTAAATGTTTGCCCTGAAGGATGTGCAATTTAGCTACTCGATCTCACCAAGGTCTTCTTGTATCTGTATTTAATGTAGTTACCTTCCTCCCTTCTTTTAGTCCTAAGATTTGTACATAAGAAGGGAGAGAAAGCAGCCACTATCCTAAGCTTCTTGGAAGGCAAGTATTTGAGAGATCTGTAAATCTTGCGCATGCAGCATTAATTGATTATACTTAATCCCTAAGCTGAACAATAGTGAGTTGGAGATCCTTGAGGTCTCCTATGCCTTCCAAACCTTTCAACTCTACTCTCATCACTATTGCTGGGAGCTCTATTTAGACCTGGGAATATAGACCAAATAGTCATGGTGGCAGCCAGTGAGGAGCTGCCTAGTCTCAGAGTAGGTAACATGTTCTATGTCATGGAAAGATGATGGTCTGCTCTTAAAAGCCTAACAAATATATAGGTAGACCTGGAGTATCCATTTCTAGATGGCTTAGGCAATGTGAAAATTACGTATTTCTTTGAATCTTAAGTGTACTTCCAACACACTAGATAACTCATTTTTAGAACTAAAAATAGGGAAATGAAACTTGGGCATCCTTTCTCTCCCCACCTAAGGGTGGGGAATTGATTTTATTTGAGAATGAGCCCATATCTTTGATGTTTTGGTATCACTGTTAAAATCCCTTGGGGACTTAGTTTAAATAGCAAATCACCTGTCGTTTTGACTTGTATAGCATAAACAAGTTGTAAGTAATTTACACAGAACAAGAGAGGATGGGCTTATTAAATTATCTCCTTTCCTGCTGAGACATTTTAAACACAGCCCTTCTAAAGATAAAGGGATGTACTAAATAACCTCTATTTCTAATCTTTAGAAACCTCATCCTTTCCCTTTTTTCTCTTACAGTTGGCCCTAGAACCAGACTCTCCTTGCACGTTTCTGTCTGCAGGTGAAGACGCAGTTGTCTTCACCATTGACCTCAGACAAGACCGGCCAGCTTCGTAAGTATGCTAGTAGTGCTTTTACAGAACTGGCTCTCTTGGCCTTGAGAACATTCCATGTGGCGCAGGTAACGCTCAATTCTCTGGCCCATCAGAACGGTCCCTTTGTTCCTATGAGAGGCAGATTAGGGTTTAGGAATTCCTTACTTTGTTGCTATTTGTTCCTCAGAAGTGAAGTGCCATTCAGTCTTTTTGTTTCTAAAGCAGAGTTCAGTTATCTTATTATATGTGGGCTTTAATAACTGTCGATTCTCTTGTGTACCACTTAACTTACAAGAAGCATATTACTCTACAAAGCAGTTTAGAGATATGGTCCTGTGTAGTTCCAATTCAGTTACATATCAAAACATGTAAACAAATAATAATTTTTGAATAAAAATATTGGTATATATAGAACTCCCATCATATCATAGCACCTTTTTACATCAGTTTGAGACTCATGGGTAAATTATATCCTTTTTCAGCTGTGTGATATCATAGCATCATAGCATCATAGCATCTTTTTTGGATTCAGGCAGTCTGGGTGTGTGTGTGTGTGTTTCTCTCACATGCGCACACACACAGGAAATTCAAAATAAAGAATATACAGACAAAATGCTCCCTCATGCACACCGCCCTGGCCCTATTGGTAATCATTGTTGACAATTTTAAATATCTTTCCAATCCTTTTTGTTGTATACTTTTGTGTCTTAATATGTATACTTTTATGCAATCCTTTTGTATACTTTCTCCCATAAATAGGATAGTTAATATAGAAACATGTCTGCAGTTTGCTTTTTTTATAATATACTATATTTTGGAAATCTTCCTCTCTCAGACCATAAAGGTCTACCACATATTTTAACCATGACATATACATTATAACATGGCATATCACAGTTTATTTAACCATGACCTTGTTGATGAGTTATCTAGGTTAATATTACATTGTTAGTCTTAAAAATCATTATAACAGATCTTGTATGTCAATAGCAAAATTAAGGAATGTATGTCACTGATTTATATAGTATACAAATAAAATAGTATAAATTAATTTAGGCAATATACACTTAAGGCTGATTATTATTGGACACTAGAGGCCCAGTGCACGAAATTCTTACATGGGGATGGGGTGTCCCTCAGTCCAGCCTGCACCCTCTCCAATCTGGGACCCCTTGAGGGATGTCCGACTGCCCATTTAGGCCCAATCCCACCAGACATCCCTCTCACAATCCAGGACTGCTGGCTCCCAACTGCTCCACCTCCCTGCCTTCCTGATTGCCCCTAACCACTTCTGCCTGCTAGCTTGATCACCCTCTAACCACACCCCTGCCAGCCTGATTGATGTCTGACTGCTCCCCTGCCAGCCTGTTTGCCCCCAACTTCCCTCTTTTGCTGGCCTGGTCATCTCTAACTGCCCTCTCTGCAGGCTTGATCTCCTGCAAGTACCCTCCCTTACAGGCTTGGTCCCTCCCAACTGTCCTCCCCTGCTGGCCATCTTGTGTCCACATGGGGACAGGATCTTTGACCACATGAGGGCAGCCATCTTGTGTGTTGGAGTGATGGTCAATCTGCATATTACTCTTTTATTAGATAGGATAGAGGTCTGGTGCATGGGTGGGGGCCAGCTGGTTTGCCCTGAAGGGTGTCCTAGATCAGGGTGGGGGTTCCCTTGGGGCGTGGGGCGGCCTGGCTGAGGGGCCTGTGTTGGTTTGCAGGCTGGCCAGGCCCTCTCCCCTGCAACCCAAGTGGAGGCCCTGGTATCTGGAATTTATTTATGTTCTGCAATTGAGACTTTGTAGCCTAGAATGGAGCCAAGCCTTCTGTTCCCTCTGTGGTGGCAGCCATTTCTGTTGGGGTTTATTTATCTCCTATAATTGAAACTTTGTAGCCTTAAGCGGAGGCCTGGGCTGGCCAGAATGTGTGGAAAGCTTGGCTTCCTCCATCGCCAGGAGCAACCCTGGCCTCCTGTTCTCTCCAGCTCCATGGCTGCCGCCATTTTATTTGAAACTTTGTAGCCTTGAAAGGAGGCCTAAGCCAGCCAGGGTGTGCAGAAAGCTTGGCTTTCTCCATTGCCGGGGAAACCCAAGCTTCCCTCCTACTCTCTCCATGTTTGCAGCCATCTTGGTTGGGGTTAATTTGCATGCTTGTTTCTGATTGGCTAGTGGGTGTAGCAGAGTGGTGGTTAATTTGCATACCACTCTTTTATTAGATAGGACTAGGGGCCCGGTGCACAAAATTTGTGCACTGGGGGGTGGGTGATCCCTCAGCCCAACCTGCCTCCTCACATGTACTGGGAGCCCTCAGGGGATGCCCTACTGACTGCTCACCCCCTGGCCTGGCCAAGGCTTTAGGCCTTGAGCACCCAGCCGTTGCCCTGCTTGCCTCGGCCCCTGCCTTAGCCCCGGCCCCTGGTGACCCCCGGCTCTGGGGGCTGCACACTTGCCACTGGCCGCCTCAGCTCTGCTTCTCCCCTCCCCCGCCCTGGCCTTAGCCCCAGTTGGCTCCGTCCCAGCTTCTGATTGGATGGTGGGTGTGGCTAGTGGGCATGGCTTTGATCAGAGGTATGGTCAATTTGCATAATACTCTTATTAGATAGGATAAGTATAGAAAAAGTTGTCTAGATTCTGGCAGAGTCTCAAAAACTACTTAAATGATAGAAATATTTTAGGCTTACAGAAGAGATATACTGGTTATTTATATAAACCTTTAAGAGCATGAGGGTTGGGAGCTATTTGGCTTATACTGGAAAAGGAACAGGACTGGGTGACAAGGGATCTGCTTTCCAGTGCTAGCCTGCAGTTACTCAGCATTGAGAAAATAATTCAGTCTCTTTGAGCTGAATGATTTTTGTTATTTTCAGTTCAGAAGTTCTGTGGTTCTGTGATAATGGAACATTAGCAAGTTTTCAAGAATGGCGGGCAGGGCAAAAATGCAAAAAATAATATGAATATGTTTGGTCTGCTCTGGTGAAGAGTTGTGAAACAGCATGAGATCTTATCCTGTGGATCAAGGTCAGAGGAAAAATATTGTTAGGCCACAGGGGATTGGGAATCTGGTTCTAGTAATGGTAGAGCACTCAGCTTTGGCAACTCATTGAATTTGGATTGAAATGATAGCAGAAAATCTGGCTGAGAGATGACCAATGGATCTGGATGACAGATGGGATAGAAACTAAGAGGGGAACGTAGGAGAGACTTCACGGAGGAGGATACCGAAATTCTGGATTTGGGGAATAAAATACATGAGCCTTCAAAAAGGTTTTGCTTTAGGGATTGAAGAAGTAGTAAAAGCCTGGAATGAGGTGGGGGGCTGAATGTGAAGGTCATGGCCAGGCATTGTTGTGTGAAGTTGGCATAGGGCAGTGGTAGGCAAACAGCTCTGTTGACTAATGAGTTTGCCAACCACTGGCATAGGGGAATTTTTTGTGTGTGTATATACAGGGTGGGGCGAAAGTAGGTATACAGTTGTTTGTATTGAAAGTAATACAATAATCTATAATAATAAAAGCATAATATGCTAATTAGACCAGATAGCCAGATGACCTGGATGAAGCCGGGGCTGCCAGGGCCAAGGCAAGCCGCTGTGGCGGCCAAGCTCCTTGCATGAATTTCATGCATCGGGCCTCTAGTTAATAAATAATAATACAAGAATAAATTTTGTTTTGGGTACTCACAACTGTAAACTTACTTTTGCCCCATGCTGTATGATAGTTGAGCCTCTGGAAGCTGGTGAAGTTAGCTAACATCTTAGGAAAAGAGTTGCATTTGGAGCTGTGGGTAAATATTCCTTTAGCCAGTGGAAGCCAGTTTGAGGTAGTCCTCAAAGGAATTTTTTGGTCTGATCTATAATTATTTTTCCATTTTTGCTAGAACATGCCTGCTCTTTAAAAAAATCCAAATTTTAAGACAAAACTTGGTGGATTTGTTTTATATGGTTTATTTTGTATGCTGCTTTTCTCTGCCATAATTAATCTTTTTCCTCACCTAAGGATATATTTTTTATTGATTTTGAGAAAGAGAGAGAGAGAGAGAGAGAGAAACATTGATCTGTTGCTTCCCATATGTGTTCTGACTTGGACTGGAACCCACATCCTTTTGGTGTACCGAATGATGCTCCAGCCAACTGAGCCACCTGGCCAGGGCTGATCAATCATTTTAATAGCACCATTACATGTTCTCCAGAAAACTCAAGGTACTCTGCTTTTTTCTATTGGGAGAGAGAATGTTTAAGTAAATAAATTGCAAGATGGAAAGATTAAGTTCTGTCAGGATTACATGACAGTAGAGTTCTTTAATCCTCACAGTTTCTTCATTTTGCTTCCACATGGCAACCTTTATATTTGTCTGATCCTTTTGAAAATCCAAATTGCTGAGGCAATAAGATAATCCTGTGAAAAGGAGCAGGTACTTTTCCCTGTCAGAAATCCAATTAAAACCATCTCTTCTCATTGCTAGTGTGTTCCTGTAAGCCTTTCTTGATATGTTTTCTGCCTAGTGTTTTTGAGGGTATGTGTGTTTTCCCTAATGACATTCTTTTGTAATGACCTCTGTACACTGTGCTTTTAATGGACGGCTGCAGAGATTTTCCAGAGCAAGTGAAGTCTCTCCACTTTGCCTAGAGCAGGTCTTGGCTGAGGGGATGCTAAAAATCATTTTTTTACAAAAAGCTTGTTGTCAGGATTATATTTCAGTTTCCATAGCAACAGAAATGAGCAAAAGCTTAGATTAAAAACAAAAGCTAAAGCTCAGTTCTTTCCTTTCATGTCTTTCCTTTTCTGTAAATTTACTAATCTTTATGATGCCATATTTGACTGGTTGGATACTGAGATCTGGGAAGAGGATTCATAGTGCTACCCTTAAGGTAAGACAGACTATGACTAAAAGGCAGAATCTTCTGGGTAAAACTGAAATTTCATAGCATTTCCTCAGAGCCCGAAGCCATGGTAAGGATCTCCTTTTTGGGGGGCTACAACCAGACGAATAATTTAGATATTATTTCCCAGATTTAAAAACTGCTATCTTGCCCTACTTGGTTTGGCTCAGTGGATAGAGCGTCAGCCTGCAGACTGAGGGGCCCTGGGTTTGATTCTGGTCAAGGGCACATGCCCAGGTTGTGAGCTTGATTCCCAATAGGGGGTGTGGAGGAGGCAGCCGATCAATGATTTTCTCTCATCATTGATGTTTCTCTCTTTCCCTCTCCCTTCCTCTCTGAAATAAAAAATATATATATATTTTTAAAAAAACCACACCACTATCTTCAGTGTGATCACTTTGTAAGTTATATAAATATCTAATAATGGGGTTGTACATCTGAAACTAACATAATATTATATGCCAACTCTAAAGAAAAAAAAAATATAACAGTTATATCTTCATCTGATTCTCTCCTAATTTATTTTAGATAAGGGAAGAAGAATGCTGTTTTCTTTGGATTGCCCTGTGCTAGAAAACTGTGGCTTGTCATTCTGTGTGCATTTTATTTATTTATTTTTGGTTAATCCTCACAAGAGGATATTTTTCCTTTGGATTTTAGAGAGAGTGGAAGGGAGGGGGAGAGGCAGAGACAGAAACATTGACATAAGAGAGACATATCAATTTGTTGCCTCCCACATGCACTCTGACCAGGGCCTGGGATCATGCCTGCAACCGAGGAATTGCCCTTGACCAAATCAAACCCGGGACCCTTCTGTCTGAGGGGCAGTGCTTGATCCACTGAGCCAAACTGGTCAGGGCTGCTGTGTGCATTTTAAACACTAGATTTTAAGTGACACTTTCCTGGAATGTAGGAGATAGACTCTGATCTTAAGGTCTTTTCTGTCCACTGTTTTGTGATTCATCTTCCCCTCATTCCCTGCTCCCAGGTGATATGTATGGAACATGTATTTATGAATGAAGGATGTGAAGATGTGGATAGTATTGTCTATTTAATGTTAGGTTTTTATACTGGATTCCAGTTAACTTGAGAACTGCCTGAGGAACAATATTTTCATATACCTTTAACTTATACTTCTTGAGGAACACCAGAAAAATTACTTCACTAATTTTTTTTTTTTACATCCTCAAAGTAGCATTTAGTAAATATATGGGAAGGGGGTTTTCACCTTATGTTCAAAACAAACATTACCATCTCTGCTGTCACTTGCCATGACCATCTGTATTTTTGGAAGAATATAACTTTTATGCTCTTCTACTCTTAAAGGAAGCTGGTGGTGACGAAAGAGAAAGAGAAGAAAGTGGGGCTGTATACAATCTATGTAAATCCTGCCAATACTCACCAGTTTGCAGTGGGTGGACGAGATCAGTTTGTAAGGTGAGTCTGTGGCTTTTCTGTGTCCTTCAAAAGGGTTTGAGACTCAGATGCATTTTGTACTATCAGATGTCCCTTTGGAAAGGTATGAATTACCTAGGAATCCATTAACCACCGTCTTGAGGTTTTTACTCTCTTCCAAAAGAGTTTGGCTCCTGGTGGGGTATTCTCCCTAATGTAACAGTCTCTGAGGGATGACTTAACATAGGAATAATCAAATTTTAAAGAACTTTGATGAATTGACCAAGGTCCCCACATAGCAGTTAAGGCATCATCCTAAGTGTCGTATTAGTAAGTAACTCCCACCATTTTCATGTATAAATTAACATGCACTAGAAGTTTTGAATGCTGGTTTATGATATGGAAATGATTTGATTTCGGAGTATTTGGTGTGAACTCAGCACTTTTGGCTCCGATTGTCTCGAACTACTTTTCTTTGTAGTGATATTTTTGTTACTGTGAATATCTGTTATAATACTGGCTTTTAAGGTATATATCCTAAGGAAAATGGACTTCATGGATTCAATTCCCAGGTACATCAATTACCTTCTGGCCCTTAGCCATAAACTGTATTCCATACCTATCCAATTGGCTTATTTTAACTATATATTTCTTTTGTTGCTGAGGAATAATCAGTTTGAAAAGGAGGGGGAGAAGGGATTACTAGAGAATTGAATGACTTTTTGTTTTCCTTTCCTGATGGTGGGTGAAAAGCATTATCTTCCTTTAAATGAGAGCACATTTTTTAAACTATATTCTGAAATTAATTTTATTTATAAGAAAGGGGAAGAAAGGTAGTAAGGCTTTCCCCATAAAGAAGGACAAAGAATGTCAGATATTAAGGAACACAGAATAGTCCATACACCCAAATATTACATTTTTTAAAAATGTATTTTGTTGATTTTTTACAAAGAGGAAGGGAGAAGGATAGAGAATTAGAAACATCAATGAGAGAGAAATATCGATCAGCAGCCTCCTGTACACCCCCTATTGGGGATGTGCCCACAACCAAGGTACACACCCTTGACTGGAATTGAACCTGGGACCCTTCAGTCTGCAAGCTGAAGCTCTATCCACTGAGCCAAACCGGTTAGGCCCAAATATTAAATATTTTTTGCTAGTTTACTGACTTGCTGAAGTTTATGATGGCTTAGTGACATTTGAGAGCTGTGATTTAGACTTAATGTAGAAAGAAAACAATTTAATTAGCAGGTAATATATATTTGCTAAAGAGTAATAATTGGTAATACAACAGTCTTCTATTCCTCTTTTACTTTAATTAAAAAATATATTTTTATTGACTTTTTACAGAGATGAAGGGAGAGGGATAGAGAGTTAGAAACATTGATGAGAGAGAAACATCGATCAGCTGCCTCCTACTGGGGATCAAGCCTGTAACTAAGGTACATGCCCTCAATTGGAATCGAACCCTGAGACCTTTCAGTCCATGGCTTGATGCTCTATCCACTGAGCCAAACTGGTCAGGACTATTTTAATTTTTGTATTTATTGACTTGAAAGAGAGGGAGGGAGGGAGAGAGGGACAGTATGTTTAGAGATATAAAAAGATGTGACATGTATGTTCAAGGAAGCATCGTTTTTATTTGTTGTTTTGTATAATGTATAGGATCTTTGAGAAGTAGTAGGCAGCCATATTAAAGAGTTTAGATTTTTTTTTTTAGTAGAAAGTACAAAATTACAAAGAGATTTAAGCAGGAAATTTATATAAAATTTTGCATTTTAGACATAATCCTAAACTGGAGATAGTATAAGCAAGGAAATTGGTTTAGGAGGATACTACACATCACGTAGACAAAATTTGATTAAGGGTGGTGAAAATAGATGTAGTCAAGAAATACACTCAGTGAATCTAATTGACAGGAAGGAAATTAGTTCTATAGGAGAGAAAGTACTTATATCTAGCTTGGTCACTTAAATTTAGTATAATGCCATTAACAGATTTAGGAGAAAGGTAAGTTTAGAATGAGTTTAATTTTAGAAGAAAGAAAATGAGTTTACTTTTGGGCATGTCATTATAACTTCAGTTTGCACATAGATATTCTGGAGCTCAGTAAGTTTGGGCTGGAGATTCAGGTTTATGAGACATGTTTGTTAAAGCATTGATAATGGAATTTGATCACTAATGGGAAGAATTGATCAGACTTCTCTCCCCCATCTCCCTTTGAATCTCTGGCTCTTCCCTTCTCCCTGGAAAATACACTTAAGTACAGTTTCTGGACGTTCACATACTACTTAGGTGCTGGGTTAAAATTTCCTTATATAAAGTCAGGAGAATTTAAGACTGAACCTCTGTGGAAGGTCAATATTTAAGGGATAGGCAGAAAGACAGGCCCATGAACAACATAGAGGAGTGGTTGGACATCGAGGAAAGAAAGTGTTTTAGGTGAAGGAGTAATGAACATGTCAGGACAAGAGAGAAAGGTCTGAAAAGTATCTTGTTGGCATTGGCAATTTGGTTACTCATGACTTTAGCCAGAGAAGCTCAGTAGTGAGTTGAGGCCAAAGCAAGGTGGGAATAGTTTGAGAAGTGAATAGGAAATAAGGAAGTGAAAATATTGAATGTAGATTGCTCTTTTCATAATTTGACTCCAAGGAAAGGACAATCTGTAGAAGGAGAATTTAAAAAAATGGACAGACAGTGATGAGGAAGAGGTTAAGAATGGACTAATCACCAAAGTTAGTGAAGGAATGAAATTAAGAGCAGCTGTGGAGGCTCTGAGATTGAAGAATGATGGGTGAGGACAGAGATTGGAGCTGTCTTTTTTTGTGTGTGTGTGTGTTTTTAAAGTATATTTTTATTGATTTCAGAGAGGAAGGGAGGGGAGAGAGACAGAAATATCAATGATGAGAGAGAATCATCATCCCTTCCCTCCCAATGGGACCAAATCCCTCAACCCAGGCATGTGCCCCTGACCCAAATCAAACCTGGACCCTTTAGTCCGCAGGCCAACGCTCTGTCCACGGATCAAACCTGGACCCTTTAGTCCGCAGGCCAACGCTCTGTCCACGGATCAAACCTGGACCCTTTAGTCTGCAGGCCAACGCTCTGTCCACGGAGCCGAACCGGCGAGGGCTGGCTTGTTCTCACGGTGCTTTCAGCACCTAGCACAGCACTTGGGACATGATGTGTGTCATAAGCATTTGATCGAATGATTAAAGTTTGGATTGGAGAGATTAGGGAAGGTGAAGATAGTTTGGTGCTTGATGGGAATGAAGGAAGGAGAGTAAATTTTTTACATTTCATTTATTTTAAAAAATATTTTAAAATTTATTTCAGAGAGGAAGGGAGAGATAGAAACATCAGTGATGAGAGAGAATCATTGATAGGCTGCCTCCTGCATGTCCCCTACTGGGAATCGAGCCCACAATCCAGGCATGTGCCCTTGACCGGAATTGAACCCGGAACCTTTCAGCCCCCAGGCCAATGATCTAACCACTAAGCCAAACCAGCTAGGGCAGTTTTTGACATTTTAATTGCTTCTCCCACCACAGGATTTATGACCAGAGGAAAATTGATGAGAATGAAAACAATGGAGTACTCAAGAAATTCTGTCCTCATCACCTGGTAAGAGTCATGAAGGCCAGTGGCTCTAGGCTTCCCTGACTCGGCCCCAAGGCTAATCCCACACTTTTTGGTATAGTGGGAAGAGCTTGGACTTCTGGATCAGATACCTGAATTTGAGTCCTGGCTCCACTACTTACCAGCTTGTGATCTTGGGCAGTCGCCTCACTTTTGTTGGTCAGTTAGTTTTCCTACTGACTACATAGAAGTAAATGCCTTGTACCATGACAGTAAGGCTTAATGAGACAATGAATATATAAAGTGGCTAGCACACAGAAGATAGCCAACAGAAAGCCCTCTCCCCCAGAGATGGTTATGTCTCATTGGTTGTATTCCTCTCTCTGTCTCTCTCTCAATCGCTGGGAGAACATTAGGGAAGTGTGAAAGAAAACCTTTTTCCTGAAGATGGTATAACAAATGGGGGGTGGGGGTGGGGCATCAGTCAGTATCTGCTCCTTATTGCAGGTGAACAGTGAGTCCAAAGCAAACATCACCTGTCTTGTGTACAGCCACGACGGCACAGGTACGTGAGCAGGGCCCAGCTCCTAGGCTGGCATGCCCCCTCTGTCTAGGAAGCTGCTGAACAGCGAGGCATGTGCCCGGTAGTGCTCACCATTGTGCTAGAGCTCCAGGTGGAGAGGCTGGGGAGTGGTTACTGATGGTGAGCACACAGGGGAGGATGCAGCAGAGGACCCTGGGAGATGCCAGGACCACTTGGGGAATGTTGCAGATGAGAGGTGACAGGTCTGTCCTTAAGTCCAGACCACATGCCTGAGCAGATGCTTAAGCCTTGACTTGTTCCTAAGGTAATGGATATGATCTTGAGCATTCTGCTACCACTTTGTGGCAGCGTGTTCCTAGTCTGCTTGAGACATCTGACTTGCCTGCTGTTCCAACTGAGTAAGATGGGTGTTAATATACATGGGCATTAGGAGGGGGCACTACTGGCAAGAAGCCCCACCCTCACCCCAGCTCCCGATCCCAGCTTTTTTTTCAGCCTTCGCCTTCACTGCTGTGTGCTTGTTCTTGGCAGAGCTCCTGGCCAGTTACAACGATGAAGACATTTATCTCTTCAACTCCTCTCACAGTGATGGAGCCCAGTATGTTAAGAGATATAAGGGCCACAGAAATAACGCCACAGGTGAGACTGTCTTTCTAGGTTTTTGTAGCCAAGTCTGCTAGCTTAGAGAACCAGTCTCTCATTCGGGTTATGCAAATAGGAACTACCTAAAGGAGTAGACTTGCCTGTCACTGAGAACTGTGGGAGGGGATCCCTAATCGGGCTGGAGTTGTGGGCCTACTTTGCTAGAGGAGAGAGGGTTTGGGGGAATCTCTCATCTCTGCAATTACTTGGTTTGAGCATAAGAGACTGGACTGTTTTTCTTATGGTTTCAGTTAACTTCAGGATTAAAAGGCTTGTTAAGGAAGTCCAGGAAAGCCCTCCTCAGTCAGTGGTACTGAATTGCCTAAAAGGGGATGACTCTGTACTTCTAGAGAGAAGGAGGAGGAAATGATTCTTTTGAATGAGGCAGAGGAGGAGAAATGGTGTAGTACCTCACCAAGTTTGCAATGAAGTTTGTCCTTTTTTGTTCTTATTCTTTGCTACACAGTGGAGTCATGTGATATTCTTTTTTTTTTTAAAGGAACACTTTCTAAAAAATATATATTTAATTGATTTTTTACAGAGGGGAAGGGAGAGGGGGAGAGAGAGAGAGTTAGAAACATCAATGAGAGAGAAACATCAATCAGCTGCCTCCTGCACACCTTCCACTGGGGATGTGCCTGCAACCAACATGCCCTTGACTGGAATGGAACCTGGGACTTTTCAGGCCACAGGCCGTTACACAATCCACTGAGCTAAACCGGTTAGGACCATGTGATCTTTTAAAAATACCGGTGCCTGGCTCCCATCCCCAGACATTCTGATACAATTGGTATGGGATGTGACCTGATTGGGATGTTAAAAGCCCTTTACGTCATTCTAATGTGCAGAAAAACCGGGGAATCGCTGCTCTTTGTTATTGTTACCATGGCTAACATATCTGTCATAGTTTTGATTTGGAGAGAGCAGTCAGTTTTCCTTTTTCTCTTGAGCTGGTGAGAAGAGAGGGAAAAACCTGTACTTGGATCAAAGGAGGAGTGCCAGTCCCATTTCTGGTAAAGACTGGCGTCAGAGTTGGGACTCCTGGCTTCTTTCACTAACTTGAGAGTGGAGCCCTATTGTCCTAGTAACAAGCACAGTTTAGATGCTGCTTTAGCTTTAAGCAGTTGTGACGTGTTACCTCCATCAGTTTCAGGTCAGCTAATGATCCAGGAAGTGTTAAAAAGATACTGTGAAGTACCCATCCCAAGAAAATCCTAGGGCATAGGTCAGAGTGTCTAAGAGTAGGCAGAGCTGAGGTGATTCAGATTGGGACAGTAAGGCATTAGTGTCCTGTGGTTGCCCAAAAGGGTGTGGAATGATGAGACTTAAGCTATTGCTAGGGACTGCCAACTCCTCAGTCCTTGGGTCTCTGGGAGAAATAGTCTCAGGGACTGGTATGATTCTTGTTATGACTATTATACATATGCATTCCCCTGATTGCTCTATGAAAATGAAAGGCACTCTTTGGCTCTTAGCCATTTTGGAGTTTATGACTGACTAAATCCCCTCTGAAGTAAATATGTATAGGCCTGATGCCAACCGTCATGTGGTTTATTCCCTCATTTATCATTTCAGTAAAAGGCGTCAATTTCTATGGCCCCAAGAGTGAGTTTGTGGTGAGCGGTAGTGACTGCGGGCATATCTTCCTCTGGGAGAAATCATCCTGCCAGATCATTCAGTTCATGGAAGGGGACAAGGGAGGCGTGGTGAGTATGGTGTACTGGGTGGGCTGGCTCCCTACTCTTTCCAGTCATTAAGGTAGGTTTTGGCAGGGCCTCTGAATTCTCACTGACAACATGATACTGTGTCTTAGAGGGCTGTCCAGCTAAAAGGCAGTGTGGTCTGGGAGCACTGAGATTTCGATAGGATATTTTCTTCCTTCTCCTATCTTTTGCCCCTCTAAGACATGGCTTATTGAAAAGAAAAATGGGTCTTAGGGAAGAACCTCTGGCTGGAGTGAGGTATCTCTGGGCATGGACCTTTTGCAAAAGGAAAGCATGAAAGTTGAGTGGATACCATCCTATATAATGCCAAAGACATCTCTATGTCTCATCCCTTACCAGGAGCTAAGTAGTGATCTTAGCTAGATTCTGGATCAGTGGATATAAGTTAAAGGAGCATTTTTCAGATTATTGGGAAAATCAGAAAAAAAGTCTGTATATTAGAAATGTGGCATTCAATGTTAAATTTATGTGATGTGGTATTAGCATTCTATTTATATAAGGAGAATATACTTGTACTTAGAAGATACAGATGAAGTATTTAAGTGTGAAGTGTCATGCTTATATTCAAACTAGAGGCCTGGTGCATGAAATTCGTGCAGGGGGGGGGGTGTCCCTCAGCCCAGCCTGCACCCTTTCCAATCTAGGACCCCTTGAGGGATGTCCGACTGCCAGTTTAGGCCCAACATCCCTCTCACAATCCAGGACTGCTGGCTCCTAACTGCTCACCTGCCTGTCTGCCTGATTGCCCCTAACCGCTTTTGCCTGCCAGCCTGATCACCCCCTAACCACTCCCCTGCCAGCCTCATTGATGCCTAATTGCTTGCCTGCCAGCCTGTTTGCCCCTAACCGCCCTCCCCTGCAGACCTGGGTCCCCCCACAACTGCCCTTCCCTGTAGGCTGGGTCACCCCCAACTTCCCTCCTCAGCCGGCCTGGTCACCCCTAACTGCCTTCCCCTGCAGGCTTGAACGCCCCCAGCTGCTCTCCCTTATAGGCTTGGTCCCTCCCAACTTCCTTCCCCTGCTGCCCATCTTGTGGTGGCCATCTTATGTCCACATGGAGGCAGGATCTTTGACCACAAGGGGACAGCCATCTTGTAGGATAAAGGCCTGGTGCATGGCTGGGGGCCAGCTGGTTTGCCCTGAAGGGTGTCCCAGATCAGGGTGGGGGTTCCCTTGGAGTGTGAGGCGGCCTGGGCGAGGGGCCTGTGGTAGTTTGCAGGCTGGCCACACCCCCAGGTGACCCAAGCGGAGGCCCTGGGATCTGGGATTTATTTATGTTCTACAATTGAAACTTTGTAGCTTGGAGCGGAGCCAAGCTTTCTGCTCACTCCATGGCGGCAGCCATTTCTGTTGGGATTTATGTATCTTCTGTAATTGAAACTTTGTAGCCTTAAGCGGAGGCCTGGGCCAGCCAGGGCAAGTGGAAAGCTTGGCTTCCTTGATCTCTGGGTGCAACTCAAGCTTCCTGCTCTCTTCAGCTCTGAGGCTGCCATCATTATCTTCTGTAATTGAAACTTTTTAGCATTAAGTGGAGGCCTGAGCTGGCAAGGGCAGTTGGAAAGCTTGGCTTCCTCCATTGCCGGGGAAATCCAAGCCTCCCTCCTGTTCTCTGTGGCCTGCAGCCATCTTGGTTGGGTTTATTTGCATATTCACTCTTGATTGGCTGGTGGGCATGGCTTGGTGAATCGTAGGTATGGTCAGTTTGCATATTACCTTTTTATTAGATAGGATGGCCACAAACACATAATTTATGTGAGAGAGCAAATATGCCAAAAATTTTGTTTTAAAGAATGACTGGGCAGCCTGCTTTACAAACCATAATCACATCAGTCTGCTTGTCCTTTGAATTCTCCAACCTCCATAGAGATAGGGCACAAAGGAAGCATGAGGATCCTGAGTTGGGAGTGAAGCATGGTCAGCTCTTAAGATGTATCTGGCTAATCATATACACTGAATGGCCAGATTATCATGATCTCTGAACACATAATAATTTGGCCACTCAGTGTATTTGTATCTAGAATACTTT
This sequence comes from Antrozous pallidus, assembly GCA_027563665.1. Lineage (NCBI taxonomy): Eukaryota > Metazoa > Chordata > Mammalia > Chiroptera > Vespertilionidae > Antrozous > Antrozous pallidus. Next base: position 38,292,926 of record CM050527.1, read on the forward strand.
TGGTGTTCTAGACTGGAGATCAACCACCTATTTGCCGAACTTTCTATCAGCCAGTGCAAAGGGGAAAGCTGACCAGGTGCACAATTTATAGTATCTTTGATTTTAAATAAATGAGGTACTCAAGAGAAGTACACTGAGTGGCCAGAATATTATGCGTTCAGAGATAATAATCTGGCCACTCAGTGTATATATTTTTTTAAGACCCAGAATCACAAGGAAGTTGAGTAGCTTTTTATTGTAAGGTTTTTGGACTGCAGAAGACACGAGCGAGACTGGGAGACTACTTTATACTGGTTACCCAAGATAGTCTGGTTTAGAGCCTCTAAGGAATGGCTGAGTCAGCTCACTCTCTCTTCCTGTTCATCCTTCTGAGCTGCGGAGAGCTGCAGGAGCCCAGCCATCCCTTGATGAGGTTTACCCAGAGAGTGGTGTTAGAATTTAGAATAGTTTCTTGCAGTTGGGACCCCATTCCTTCTGTGTGTTTCTTGCCCTGGTGTGAGGCTATTTGAGATTTTCTTCTGGCTTCTCCTAATTTTTTTTTGACCTGGAACCAGTAGATATTCAAGACTTCTATGGCCTGAATATAAGTGAAGAGGAATCTAGAACTTGAAGGTGTGTCTTTTGCTTGCTTCATTTTCTTTATTTAAAACAAGACAAAACAAAACATTTTTTTAAAATTGATTTCAGAGAGAAAGGGACAGGGAGAGAGATAGAAACATCAGTGATGAGAGAATCATCTATTGGCTGCTTCCTGCACGCCCCCCACTGGGAATTAAGCTCACAACCCAGGCATGTGCCCTTGATCAGAATTGAACCTGGGACCCTTCATTCGGCAGGTCGGTGCCCCATTCACTGAGCCACACCTGTTAAGCCGCCTGCTTCATTTTCTACTCTTGAGTCCTCATCTATCATCTGCAATGAATAAACCCAAAATAATGGAGTCTTAATGAGAATTCTATAACAGGCATATCGTCAGAAGGAAGTCACAAGGGGCCAGTGAATTCTTTCTTGATTATAAATTGTCTTGAATTCTATTCCAGAGATGCAGTACTGCACTTGTCCTCCAAAATCACTTTCCTAGGCTAGTTTGCTTTCAGCTCAGCCACTGTTAAGGTTTGATTAATCTAGGTGTCCAGATGGAGAGGGTACTTGTTTGAGTTTGGGTGGTCATGTGAGTGAGGGACTGCACCTACAATGCATTTCCTGGCTTATTCTCACCTCTGTAAGCTGAATGATTCATGTGGTCCTCACTTGGCTTCCTCTGTTGTTCTTTTTGTTTTTTTTGCTTAAATCTCCCAGCAGTGGGGTCACCAGGCACCAGCCTCAATGCAGACTGATAGCAGGTCTGTATCATCAAGTATAATATTAGAACCAGAAGGGATCTTAGAAATGATCATCCACATTTGCCTAGGTCTCTTGACCCTGTTTTTGCCTCAAACTGTAGTCTTCTTTGTTTGTTTTTTTTAAATAGATACATTTTATTGATTTTTTTACAGAGAGGAAGGGAGAGGGACAGAAAGTCAGAAACATCAATGAGGGAGAAACATCGATCAGCCGCCTCCCGCACACTGCCCACTGGGGATGTGCCCGCAACCAAGGCACATGCCCTTGACCAGAATCGAACCTGGGACCCTTCAGTCCACAGACCAGCGCTCTATCCACTGAACCAAACCGGTTTTGGCTGTAGTCTTTTCTTTGTTCCCATTCAGGGACAAGGGTTGGGGGTGATGACAAAGGACAGCTAAGACCCCAGCTCCTTTCTCTGCTCAGGCATTATTGACCAGATAAGTCTTGGCATTCAGGCAAGGTCTGGTGAAGTGCTCAGGTATCCTGATCCAGAAACGATTGGCTCCTTCCACAGGCTCCACTTAAGTACTGTAGTGTAATTTATTCGGTGGTTTCTTTTGCCATTGGCTTTGTCCTTAGTCCTAAGTTCCAAGGAATTTCTCCCCCCTGCTTTTTAAATTTACTTTTTCAAGCAGAGCTAGGTCAGAGTAGAGGGACTTACAAGGTAAGATTAATGAATTCAAGGTTTGTATATATAAGCAGTCAAATGGCTTTTGGTAATGTTCTGGGCATTGGAGTTTCTATCTAGTGCCTCTTCATGTTCTAGATGCTGGAACCTCTTACACACTAGCTGAAGGAGACCAAATATAAAGTGCAGTGTGCTGATACACAGAGTGCAAAGAAGGGAAATGGGGTTTCTACTTTATTCTTAGGCTCTTTTCTGAGCATTTTGTTTATTTGTAAATGGAAAACAAAAGAAGATTAGAAGTCTGTAGGTCAGTTTTATTTTCCATGTTGGCCCCAGCTTACCCTCATCTGCTCTGCAAGGTCAGAAGAGGCAGAGGAGGTTGGTCCAGAGAGAACAGAGAGAGACTGCCAGGGACTGTCTTCTTGGACTGTAGGATGGCTGCATGGCCGGGGGTGGGGTGGGGGGGTGAGAGGAGGGATGGCTAGGACCACACCTCTTCATTCTTGGTGCCTTTCCTGTCTATTCTTCCTTCACCTGACTGAAAGGCGAAAATGTTTTAGCAGCTATATCTGGACCAGCACTTCTAGTGGGCATGGAAGCTGCTCTGCCCTTGTTAGGAAGGCTAAAGTTTCCAAGTCAGACAGCAGGGGGCAAGGGGCCTTGGACAGGAGGAAGCTGCCTAAGCCAGAGGCCTCTCTGCCTGTCCTAGTTTATTTCTCCTGCTCAGTGAGTACAGCTAAAGGACGGTTAAGATTGAGGCTATGGCTGCCCTAGGAAGCTGCTCTGATACACTCTGCCACCCGAGAGCTAGGCCTACTGTGTTTTTAGGGCAGGTATCAGGATGCTGTCCCCTTAAATGTGCAGGGTTCCCAAGCAGACATGAATGTACCTCCATTACTCCACCACTCCCCACCTCAGCCTCTTCCTAGCCTGTGCCCTCCTCCAGTTCGAGTAAATGGTGCCAAATGAAGGTAATTGTTCTTTGACTGTTCTCTGCTGCTTTCTTCATTTTAAAAAATTTGTTTGCCACTTGGTGAAAGCCCCTGAGCTGGTTTATTCCAGGCTTGGGTAAGTTGGAGCTGTGGACTCTGTAGTGAATGAGGTTATCTGGACCTCTTTGTCTTTTTCTGAAGCCAGCAGTGAGCTTGGCCAGTCACTTGCCCATCTCTAGGGCCATTTCTGGGGAGGAGGCCACCCCTGCCCATACACAGGAAACGAGAAGTGGGCATGGTCTTCCACCCAGTCTGTGTTCAGAGTTTCTTCCACCTCCAGGGCTCTGGCTCAGCCTCAAAATGAGTGAGCCTGCCTTTCCAGTAGCTGCTCAGCCCTGCTCAGGGAGAGTTGTTTGCTCACGGTGAGTAGTGGTTTTTAAAACATCCCCCCCTACCCCTGAGCCTGAGCTTTCTCCTCCTCCTGACTAGGTGAACTGTCTTGAGCCCCACCCTCACCTGCCTGTGCTGGCAACCAGCGGCCTGGACCATGACGTCAAGATCTGGGCACCCACAGCTGAAGCTTCTACTGAGCTTACAGGGCTAAAGGAGGTAAGTAGCTGACTGCAGAAGTTCTTTCTACTCATCTGCACGGAGTTTTCGTTATCATAAGAAGGAATATTTGCTGCCCAGTTACTCAGAAGCACTGATCTGATCCCTCTCCCCCGCATGCCTGTCCCTGCCGCTCTAGGAATAGTCCCAGGCTGGCTCCTGCCAGAGTCGGGGCAGAGACATTTTTTAGGAAGAATTATTCTATTTCAAGTCTCCGCCTTCTCAGTGGATGGACCTGGGCACCCTTTCGTAACCTAATCTAGCTCCACTTCAGCTTGAGAGTTCTAGGGAAGTCTTTATTGGATAGAAGACCAGCCTTTTCTGACCGGGTCCAGGGTCCCCATTCATTACATACCCCCATGGCCCTAATCCTTTTTTGGCTCCAGGTGATTAAGAAGAACAAGCGGGAGCGGGATGAAGATAGCTTGCACCACACTGACCTGTTTGATAGCCACATGCTCTGGTTCCTCATGCATCACCTGAGACAGAGACGCCATCACAGGGTAAGCGGCAGTGGGAAGAGAGCGCCCAGGTTCCAGTGCACACTTCCTCACTGCTTTAAAGAGGACCCGGGTGGTCTTGGTGGGCTTCCTATTCATTGTCCCGCATTCCCATCAGAGCCCCGAGATAGCCTTGGAAGAGCCATTGGCAAAAATGAGTGGCATCTGCTTTTTCTCCATCGCCATTCATGCACAGCGATGTCTCCAAAAATATAAGGTCATGAGGGTGGGGAAGGATTTGAGAAGAAGGAATAAGTCTCCGGGAGACCCTTTTGTTTTTCTTCTCTTGCCAGAAGAGGCCTAGGGTAAGGTAAACTATGGCATTTGGCTTGTTGCCTGCTTTTGTAAATAAAGTTTTATTGGAACACAGATATACCCATTCATTTACGTATTGTCTGTGGCTACAACAGCAGAGTTGCATAGTTAAAACAGCTATAAGGCCCAAGAGTCTAAAATATTTACTGTCTGGCCCTTTAAGAAAATTTCTGCTGATCCCTGGCCTAGAGTATCTGGATTATATAGCTAAGATCTAACAGGTTCTTTGTTCAGGGAAGTTACTGACAAGCCTTTCCCATTCTACAGCGCTGGCGAGATCCTGGGGTCGGGGCCACAGATGCAGACTCTGATGAGTCCCCCAGTTCCTCAGACACATCGGACGAGGAGGAGGGCCCTGACCGGGTGCAGTGCATGCCGTCCTGAGGCCTCTCGGACCCAGGAGGGGCGGGCTGGGCTGCCAACCTGATCCTGCCTGGGAGCCCTTTCCTGTCCTTACATTCAACCGAAACGCACTTTGGACTTTTTGCTTTAGATGAAAGAAAAATCCCAGGAGGACAAACCAGAGAGGAGTGAACCTACAAAGTACCTAGGAGTTGGGTGGAGACCTGGAAGGGGTTCCATGGAAAGATGCAGAGAACTCAGTAGAAATGGCCTCTCCCCAAAGCCTTTTGGGGGAGCAGGAAAGGGAGCCTATTTTGTTACATGGTTTGGGTTAAGGAGTAGGGTTTCCTTTTCTTTAATCTCCCTTGTTTCTTGGGTGGGGTTTTGGGGATATAACTGGCTGTTCAGTACCAAGGAGCCAGAGTGGCGGTGATAGAAGTTCCACTCTCTCTTTGGTTTAGGTTTTTGACCTTTTTTCCCCTTTATTGTTAAAAAATCTATGACAGTTATATTATTCCCCACCCTTCCCTCTGCCCTCCCCACCCCAAGATCCTGTTTTTCTGGGAAGTCCTTAGAGCCCCTTACCATCCACACTCTTCACTTTCCTTTCCACCCATTCATCCTCTGTACTTGTCACAGTGTTTTGCACTTGATTATGTATCCTTTACTCTCTTCTCTTCATCCCATCACCCCCTAATATCTGCTGAGGGAGGTTGGTGGGAAGTGGGAAGAGGGGCAGAAGTGGAGGACGAATAGGAAGGATGTTACCTCTTCTGTTACTTTAAAAAAAAGTTGTTTGGTGGCAGCAATCTCCCTGTCCCTATCACTGTTAGAAGCCTAATTTTATATCTATTATAAATATATTAAAAAGCAAGTCAAATCTGGATGCATCATGTTAAAATTATTGTTAAAGTTTAAATACCTACCTATTCTCTCATTATTGCAATAAAGGGGCTTACAGGAGAGAGTGATGGAGAGTGATGATGTGGAGGGGATAGCCTACTCTGTAGATGGCCATTAGAGATCGGCACTAACCAACTCTTTGGGTTGTGAGAGGCTCAAGAATGGAAGGATTCTCATTCCCTGCTTTCGTTGTTTCGGGGTTGGGAAACAGGAGCTTTCAGCTCTTTGCCTCAGATCTCCCTCTCTTGTTGGGGGTTCCCAGGATGGCTCTTCTAATCACAGACTGGCTCATCCTTAAAACTTGACTGAACTTTGATTTCAGAAAAGGTCCTGCCACTGCAGACTGTCTGTCCGAGGACCGTGTGTGACAGAAGACATGCTTAGCTTTAGCTGCTTGATCCTCTATACCATCAATCCCAACAGCAGAATATATATAGGATAAGACCATCTGGGATTTACTTTATACCTTATCCACATCTTATCTTGGGAGTGAGGGGCAGGGATTGCATTGATCTAAGGATTGATTAAGGTGGCTGGGCCTGGGACACCTTGCTTCTCACTGGTCACTGAACATGAAAGTCCCAGTTGAATTCTTGCCCTTAAATGCTTTTGCTGCTATGTCTTTGCACCCTCGGCCAGGAATTCTGCATCCTGCAGCAGCCAAAGGGACGGGGAGAAGGGTGGAATTCCCAGACACTCCTCCTCCTGCCCCTTTCCTAGCAGTCCTGCTGCCTGCACTTCTTTGGGAGGGAGGGAATCTGGTGACAGAGTGATCTGTGCTCCTGTTGCTCATGGCTTAGGTGATGGAGTGGGCACAAAACCATGTACTCGGAATTGGTTGTATATTTTCTCTTATTAAAGGCCCCTACCCTGATTGCTGCTCTCTGTGGTTGTGGGCCATTCACTTGTGATGGGCTATTTTTGCTCCTTCCAATATAGGTATCTGGTCCTGCCCTTATTACATTTTTAGGAAATCTAATCTGGGATATCCATGTTTCCAGTGCTTGGGCTCCAACTGGAGACTGTTGTAAGTGGAATAGGCCCCATAACTCAGTGATACTTAGGAGATGGGGGAGGGGAGAGGTACTGTTAAGGGTGTTTTCCTGGCCTCTGTTCCAGGCTGCAGTGAGGGATTTGGGGTAGATACTGCTTTCCCTCCCTTTTCAGCCATTCAGACTCCAAAATCCTGATTATTCACATCAATTCTAGAATCAGATGCAGTTACAGTCAATCACCTTTATTCCAGGGTTAGAACAGGCCGTGCACACTACACAGGAGCACAGGAAGGAGCAGGCTCACAGCAATGGGGAGGGGGGGAGGGGGGGAGGGGGCAGGTTAGTCTTCTTAGATTATTTTGCCTTACAGAGAAATTACTAGACTGATGAAACTGACCCTGTCTTCCTTCTCCCCTTCTCATCCTCTCCTCTCTTCAAAGGAAGGCTCCTACTTTCTCATTCATCCTCATTCTCGGTCTCTTGCTCTCATATAACATACACTTACTGGAAAGACAATTACCTCATGCTCATTTCCCTTTCCCAATTCTACAAGTCTCTCTCTCTCCCTCAGGGAGAAGCCAGACAGGGCTGGGGGAACTTGGAAAGGTCCTTTAAGGCAGAACTGGAATACTCGAGGTGTATGTGTTAAGGCAGGCGTTGCAGCAGTGGCCAGAGGGGACGGACAGGCAGGCTGGGCTGGGCTAGGAGTGGAAGGTGCTCTCCAACCAGTCTGGCTTCTTCCCTCTAACAGCAGTCGCCCCTCCCATTCAAGTTTTGCTCCCACATCCTAAAAGCTCCTAACTTAAACTTTCTCTAAATAGTCTCTTGAGATTACATGTAAATTTAAAGTTAAAAAATAAGTTTTGTTCTGACTATGTAGCGATTTGACAATGCCACTCACTTCACTGTGGCATACTCCTCCCACCCCCGCTCTGGCCCAGATAATAAATTAATGCTAGACACCACGAGAAAGGGCAGACATGGCAGTGTGTGTTTAATATACATATATGTAGAATATATATGTCCACACAGTTAGCACGGTCAGGGTGGGTAGGGGCATCTTGGGCAGGCAGGAGGCTGGGGGTCGTGTACTTGTAGTGATTTGGATAGGCGTTCACAAGCCCAAGGTGCCAGGATGAGGGAAAGGGGTTACCAGATCCCTTCCTGGGTTGAATTGGGGGTCAGTGCAAAGGAAAACACTGTAGTTAACTTCTTCCCTTATTTTGAGCTTGGGGTGTTCTAGACCAGGGAAGGAGGGAAAGTTTCCTGCATAACCACCTGGGACTCTGTAGGTGGGGGCAAGATGTGGAGTGAAAACATAAGAATCTCATTCCCCAACCTCTCAGGCTTGGGGTCAGTATGTGCAACAGTCTGAGTAGGAATAAAGGAGGGGGAAAGGAGCCCCTCAGCCCCTCTCGGGCTCAGTGGGGCATTCTCCAGCACAGTCTCTCCAGAGCGATGGGTGGGGGCCTAATGCTGGGTGCTCTGTTGGGTTAGAGCTTTGGGGCTAGGAAAGGATCCATGGTCCTGTCATTAGGTCCTGACTCGTACCCATCCGCGGGGAGCACAAAAGGACCTGTTGGTACGTAGGCCCTTCAACCTGAGGAACAGCTGCGAACAACTCCACAGCCAGTCCAGCGTGGGGTCAAACAGCAAACTGAGCTCTGGCTTTCTGCCCCTCCCAGGTGGGGCTGGTAACCTCTTCACCTTCCCTTCTACCTGCCTCTCCTGTGTCATTTTGGCTCCTCAATGTGGGAACATGCAGGTCCCTTTTGCTCTCACACTTGAGAGAGGTGGTGGGAAAGTGGAGAAAGGGAAATAGGAGGAATGTGCCCATATCTATACGCAGTTTCCCTAGAGTGGGAAAACTCACCCCCACCCCAGCCTCTGACCCCCAGCCCCTCACAAGGAAGAGGAGCTAGATGAGCTAGACATGTAGACAGACAGCCAGGGCGTGTGAACACACAAACACACGCACATAGTAAGGGGGTTAGGACCAGGTTAGTAAGTGGGTAGATTTGTGGGGGTGGGAGGTGCCTTTGCCCCCTCCCCTGGAGACTGGGGGAAGGGAGTGGTCCTGTGAAGGTCCAACCTTCCTCCTCTTCCTCCCCCTTGCTCAGGCTTTCTTCGGTGGAGGAGCCAATTTGATGATCTCTTCCTCAGAGGGCTGCCGGATAATGTCTGGCGGCAACAAGGGACATGTCCAGGGCTGGGATACGGCAGGCACCAGGCAGGCCCACTGAACACCAGCTTTCATGCTCCCAGAGTGCAAGCAACTCCAAGGACCACCCACAGCAGAGGGCAGGGTGCACAGTGAAGGCATGGCCTCTTACCTTTGTACTTCTTGGCACTGGGGATACGGGTTAGCTTGGTGTCCAGCTCATCCTCCTCAGAGATCTTCAGAACACGGGTTCTGTAGTCGACCACCATGGTGAGCAGGTCAGGACGGCGAGAGATCTCAAAGATGTGCTCAATGTAGGAGAGGTTGTCTGGAGCAAGGCAGAAAACGGGGGTTAGGGCTAAGCTGTGTGTGTGTGTGTGTGTGTGTGTGTGTGTGTGCGTGCGCGTGCGGGGGGGGGGGGGGAGTCTACCTCCCCCATTCTACCAGATCAGGCCTCTGGAACCAAGACGAGTTGCTCGCAGTGGGTATCAGAGGGGGCAACAGAAGAGGAGCCACTAAGCCGAGAAAAGAAAGCTAAGGCGCCAAAGAGCAGTACAGATGACTTCCCAAGGAGAGCAGAGCATCGACCAGTGATGGTTCTCGATTATGGATGTAGAATGAGGGATTAAGTTAAATACATCTGATGGGGCGGGGCGGGGGGGGGGGGGGCAAAATAGAAACATTAACTGGTTTCCAAACTCCTCGCCCACTCTGAGCTGCTTCCACTTTCCTTCCAAGCAAGCTTCAGAAAACATTTCCTGATAGCACAGGTGGGACTGGAGGGTGGGATCTGGACAACCCAGGGCTATTTTGGGCCCAGGAAAAAGTAGTTCTCGATGAGAGAGGGCACAGCCACGACCAGAGGAGGTTTCCCTGACCTGGCCAGTTCTAAGACTCCCTGGTTTCCCTGCCTACCACTGCGGTAGCAGCTGCAAACTCGGCCTCCCTCCGCTACAGACTCCGGTCCCTCCCCTCCCCTATCAAATACCCTGTCACGCAAGGCCCTTCTCAGCACTGCCTTAATTTACCCTCCAGCCACTTCCGCACATACTCTACACTCAGCAAGCCAAGCAGGGCTTCTTGCTTTCCCAAACACATCGGGTACTCTCCCACCTCTAGCACTAAGGTCCTGGCCTAGCATCCCTCCTCTGGATTCTGCCTTTGAAATCACACTTGCCCTTCAGGGTTATTTTTATACGCCAGTTTCTCCCCCAACCCTCCACAGGTGTGGACTCGAAAGGTGGTTAAAATGGCTCAATGGAGAGAGCGTTGGTCTGGGGCTCAAGGGCACATGCCTGTAGGGGGTGTGCAGGAGGCAGCCCATCAGTGATTCTCATTATTAATGTTTCTATCTCCCTCCCTTCCTCTCTGAAATCAATAAAAATATATTTTTTTAAAAGTGGATAAAATCTTAGAACTTGTGGTTTTAATTTTATTACTTTTAACTTGTGTTAATACTGTATTATATAGAATAGCATTCTCTGAATAATGTTACTTTTACCGACAAGGACATACTGAAGACCGTAAAGGCTGCGGCCCTAGAGCCCCTCCACTCCCAGAGCATTTTAACTCTGTCCTGCCTCGCCGGAGGCTGTGCATAGAGCTCGGAGCTCATTTCCACATGCTGAATGAACGGAGCCCCAGAAAAGCTGCTGGCGGGATGCCTGGGAGCCTCCCCACCTTTGTCCAGCTTGCTGTGGCTCTCCAGGTAGCTGAACCAGGCGCTGCCCGAGGTGATCTCCTCACTCTCCCCACTGGGGATGTCCTCCTTGCAGGCCGACTTGAGCTGCTCCAGGTCTTCCAGAGTGATGTTGTTGGCCAGGTCCTGGAGGAGGGTCCCGTACTCCGCCATGGCTGCGGTCGGAGGAACAGAGAGGAGGCTGAGCCTGAGTGTGGAATCTGGTTTACTCACTGGCACTTCCCACTCCCTGCCCCACCCCACCAGCCAAGCGCCTAGAACATGGAGGCTGGGGAGGGCCACGACTGGAAGGAGAAAAGAGAGGGAGGGGGAGCAGACAGGAAGACATTTGGAAGCTAGGGAGCAGGCTGGAGCCTGGAGAGAGAAGTTACACTGCCTTTCCCCATCATCTTTTCTCTTCGGTGTACTCTTCTAACAGTAACCCTGGCAACAGCTCCCCAGACTGAGGAGGCGGTTACCATGGCAACCTGTTCTGGAGCTTCTCACCAGCTGCCTCCAAGTCCCCCCAGATCACCTCACCCACCTGCAACCCATAAAAAACAAACAAACAAACAAAAACCAGCACAACAAAACAACTCCAAAACAATGACCACAAGTGAGAAGGGGCTGGAGTTGGCTGGTCTCGTGTTCCAGCTTCCATTTTCCCCCAGAAGCACGGGTCTCTCACTCAACTCCCACCACCCCACAAATGACTCATTTTGGAGGGATGTTTAGTTGCTCGGTCTAATGGCCCCCTGGCCCCTCTGCTCAGCCTTGTATTCAGTCATTAGGGTTCAAGGTGTGGGGGAGGGGAGGGAGAGCAATGGGCCACCCCCACCTTTTGTGGAGCCAGCTTTCTCCCTTGATTGCTGCTGTCCTCATACAGCCATCTCCTAGCCTCTGTGCTGGGCCTTCAGCCCCAGCGTCCAAGAATACCAAGCGGCTGGCTCTGGCCCCCTGCCAGTTCCCAGGCTGGCTGGGTGGCGGGGAAGGGGTTTAGATGCATCGCAGGGCGAGTATGGCAGGAAGGGGGCTGCCACTGCTGTTTGCATCAGCATCCCACTGGCACTACCTTAGCAAGAACTCACACAGGGGCTGGGCAAGGCTAGATGTCACCTAGGCCTTTACCCTCAGGCAACATTCAAGGCCCTCCTTCCATGCACTAAGACAGGAACTGTGGCTGAGGCAGGAAGATGGGTCAGACAGTAGCATGAACTTTCTGGATTTGATAAAATATGGATCTCTAGTGAGTTTTAAAAGTGCCCCCCCCACACACACACACAATGACTATATATTTTATCAGGAAAAGTAAAGCATTTTTAAAATTATGTCAAACACTCTGTGGCTAGATCAGAGTGGGACAAGGAGTGAACTGACCTTGTACTTGACAAGACTACCCACAAATCACACCAATAATGGGCTGGGAGTATGGCAGATAAAAGAGGGTTGGTTGACACCCCCTATTTTCCTTAGTTCTGGCCTAAATGCAGGGAAACTGAGGCAGAGAGGCGTGGTATAGTAAGAATGGAACCAGAAGTCTCCACTCCCAGCCCCCTGCTTGTACCAGAACAAGCCTCCCTTGGTGGCAGGCAGTGTGACACCAATACACAATGAGCCAGGCAGCAGGGCCAGCACAACCCCCACAAGAAACAGGCACTCGCAGGCACTCACACACCCAGGTCCAGCCAGACAGAAGGACCCAGCAGTGGCCCCGCCAGGCTGGGCCAGGAACAATGCTCTCTGACTGTCAGCACCAGGAACCGTCTCTGCCTTGAAATCTAGGTCACAGCAGCAGAGAGCCCAGCTGCCCCTCCACTGATAATCCGAGGGCAGAAAAAAAGGGGGTGGTGGTGGTTAGGGCCAAAGGGATGGTGGGGAAGGAGTCCAGGGATGAGAACAATGATGGAGGAGGGGTGTGAGGACTGAAAAGGAACGGGCCTGGGAAGGAGGCAGGATGCCCCAAGAAGACCCTGACTCAGCGACACAGTGAGACAGGATTTGGGGTCAGCTGCCTTGCTTTCACATGGAAGAAGTCTGTAAATAGAGCTGGTGGGAGTATGTGTGTGTGTGTGTGCATGTGAGTGTGCGTATGTGCCTGTGTGTATCTCCTGGGAGGAGGTAAGATTTGGGGCTTTGAATCTAAAACAGATTTATAGGGAGGTGGGAGGGAAGGGATTAATGTGTGTGAGATACTCACCCACACTGGTGGGGAGAGCTTTTAAAGAGTTGAAACAGATACAAAGAGAAGTGGGGTGGGCATGTTGAGTGGAGGGGGAAGTGTGTGCGCCGGTTCCACTGCGGATGCCCACCCCTGGGTAAGGGCACGGGCTTGGGAGCAGGCAGCGGGTGCGTGGATGTGGTCTGTTTGTATGTGTCTGAAGCAGCTAGAGCATATGTAAGAGGAAGATAACCACAGGCTCACATCCAGAGGAAAGAGGAAGGGGTGAGGGGGCCCTAAGAATGGAGGAAGAGCTGGGGCTGGGAGAAAGAACAGGCTGCAAGCGAGGAATCCTGGGGGAGGGGGACAGGGAGCACAGTCCAGAAGGTTGCTGCCTTAGCTCAGCAGTTACCATGACAACCTCTGCTCTGGGTGCCCCCCCTCAGTTGTCAGGACAATGACACCACTGGATGGGAGGGTGTGTGGGAAGTTGTAAGAACAGACTGACAAAGCAGGAGTAAGGCTCCTTGAGGGGCAGGGAGAGGCAGCTGAGTCGCCTCCCTTCCCGGGGAGATCCCAGTTGAGGCAAGAGCAGGATGGTTTGGGGGTGCAAGGTGGAGTCCCCTTACATGGCTCTCACATTTCGCTGAAAATTATCCCTGGGGTGGTCTGGCCATGCTGGGGCTTTGCAGAAGTTTGGCTCCTTCACTCTCCAAGTCACTTTCCTCACCCAGTCCCAGAATCCCTGAGGGGCTACGGGGCCTGAGGGGCATCCTCTCCCAGCTCTGAGGAGCCTCCAGGTCCGAGCAGTGCAGAGGCTGCCCGGGAGCACCAGGCAGCCTGGGCAAGGCCATTCGTGGGACAGGATACCAGGGCAGGAACCGGGAACCCGGGCCAGGCTGCCAGGAAGTCAGCCCCTCCCCTCCCTGATCATTCTGTGCTCTGCTCACACCTTCCTTCCTTCCTTCCTTCCTTCCTCCCCGCCCCCCCCCCCCCTTCCAGGCTGGCCCCAGGTGGAGCCCTGTCAAAGCTCCGTCCAATTTAGAACACTGAACCCGAGGGGAAGGGCAAGAATAGTTTACACTGACCTTACCTTTTAGGGACCAAGTTGGAAGCATGACAGGTAGGTGCTCCATGGACAGTGGGAAGGAAGGAGCAGCCTGGGGCCCCTTGAGAAGCCTAGCAAAATGGGGTCATGGGATGACCACCTGTGGAGGTGGCGGCAGCACCAGAACTGCTGTGCATTCTGCCGGTAGCTCACGATTCTCCTCTCCCCCGAGCATTTGCCTCCAAATCCTCAACCAACGGAAGCCCGAGGATTGGGAATGAGAGCTGCCGCCTCTCCCTCACATCTGGGGCAGCTGAGGCTGAGGAGAGGGGCTGCCCCCAGGGTTGAGAGGGCTGGGAGGTCCTGCAGTGGCGGGGGGCGGGGGGGGGGGCTGCGCTGTAGATATCCCTCTGTCAGTCTTGGAGTGGGTTGGGGGAAGAGGAAGGTGGGTCACCCAGAAGGGGAGAGATGGAGAGTGTGCAGGGTTCCTATTTTACATTTTACCTGGCCCCCAAATTCCAGCACTTCTATAGTTCATTAATATCATACTGTTACTCAACTGATTTCTCACCTTAGCCTCTATTCAGCCTGTGTGTGTGTGTGTGAGTGTGTGTGTGTGTGAGTGTGAGTGTGAGTGTGAGTGTGAGTGTGGTGGAGGGTGGGTATCTTTATTCCCGCAATGGAAAATAGGGCGCGAAGACTCCAGAGCCAGCCTGGGAGTGACAGGGGCAGGACACCTGGTCGGTCTGTGTCCAGTTCAAACAGCAAAATGGGTTGCCCCTGGGCACGGGGACAGTGTCAAGCCCTTGGCCCTTCGCCTAGGAGGAGAAAGACCAGATGGAGATGAGGAGCTACTTGGCCTTGGACCAGGCAGGGCAGAGTGACACCTGACAGTGAGGAGGGGTGAGGCCTGTGCCACACTCCCCCCGTCTGGCTGTCTCTTCCTTGTCCATCCTCTCTCCCTGATCTCTCTTCCCCTTTCCTTCCAATGGGCTTCCACCCTATCCCACTTGGCGGTGGCCATGCATGCGCAGGTCTCCTGGCTTCTGTGGCTCAGCGTCTCCATCTGCATACCCAGAGCTGCTCCTGTTAGGAAGGAGTAGCTTCCCTGCTCTAGAGGCAGAGGCTGGTGGGAGGAGCCTGGGTCGGCTGGCTGAGTACACATTGATGATGCCCCAGTGGCGCTGTGTGGCAGAGAGAGAGGGGGGTGGGGGGGGAGAGGATGGCAGAGCAGGCAGGGCTGTGGCTCTCTTCTCCATGCCGGACCTGACAGTCCACGCACACGTGATGGGCACAGGTGTCAGGGAGCGGGAAGCAGGCAACCAGGGCTGTCAGCAGCCTAGGCAAATCTGGCAATTTCCCCAACACAATGTTTAACCACAAAGGGAAGAGCAATTAAAGCTAATTGCCCTGACAGCCTGGGGGCCTGGCAGCGCCTGGGGTACCAAAACACAGATTCAGCCTGTTTCCCCAACTCCCATACCCGCCATCCTGCTTTCCTCCTCCCCCTTCAGAGCCCCTCTCGCTGCCACCCCGGCACTCGTCCCTCCATCAGGAGACCAGGACCGGCTCTGTGCTCACTTCCTCCCTGCCGGGCCCTGGCTGTGTCTGTCCCTCGCACACGCATTCCCTTCATTCTCGCTCTCTGACTTGGGCTCCATCCTAGGCTGACTCACTCATTCTTTCATTTTGTCCCTCTCTGGCTTCCACCCCTCCTCCATCCCTTGGCCATTCTGGGGCCCCCAAACGCGCCATTCCCAGAACCCTGGGTTCTAAGGATAACCAGCAGAAGTGGCCACAGCACCCCAACTCCCCTAATCACCAGCTTCAGAGCACCAGGCTCGCTCCCCTCTGTTCCTGTCTCCCTGTCCTGGGGTCAAAATGTCCCCATCTTCTCCCAGCTTTAAACAGGGGCAGTCTGCGGCCCCGGGGGAAGATGCCCACAAAACGAGGGTGGACTTGGGGGCACACCCCCCCCCCCGCTGTGCTCCGGGAGCCTGGAGAGGGTGAGGGGGGTGTGCGCGCGGGGACGTGTGTGATCCCCGCGGGGTGTGGGAGTCACATGGGTGTGTGTCACCGGTGCCGGCTGTCTCCGGGAGGTGTGTGGGTCCCTGTCGGGTTGACACGGAGTATGTGAAATTAATGAGGAGTTTACGCTAGCTCCTTCACTCCTCTGCACCCCCCAGATCCTCCCCTCCCTCTGGACAGGCTGTCGCCAGGCCCGCCTCCTCCCCGGGTGCAGAGGGCGGGGGGCGCAGGCGCCTTCGGGGGCAGCGGGACCGGCCGGGCCGGGAGCCGCACCCCCGGGCAGGTCTGCAGCCGAGGGGTGGGGGGCGCCCGCCGCGGGGCGGGAAGCAGGCCGGTCGCACCGGCCGGGGGCCGGGGCCGGGGCACCGGGCGGAGCCGCCGCCTGGGCACATGGTCGCGGCGCCCCGCCGGGACGGAGCGGGGGTCAGACCCGCGGACCCGGGCCCACGCTCCCGCCCGCCGGGCTCGGCCTTACATCCCTCCAAGCCCGGCCCCCCCGCCCTCCCGCCGTCCTCCCCGGGGCATCTCACCGCTGGGCTGAGGCGCGGGGCGCGGGCGCGGGCACTCCCTCCGGGTCCGCTTCCCGAGCCGCGTCCGGAGCCGCCGCCTGGCTCCCGCCCGCCGCTTCCGCCGCGGAGCCGACCGAGCCCAGCGCCGCGCCCGCCCGCCGCGTGACGTCAGAGCCGGGGAGGAGCGGCGGGGCTGGCGAGGGGGGCTCCGGGAGGGGCCGCTGCCCGACCTCAAACCCAGGTCTCAGACTCGGCCCTTCCCCGGGACGCGCTTCTCCCCCGATGACCTCGCGTGACTGCGACGGCGGGGACCCTTGGCGGATGGGGGGCTCGGAGGCCTTGCCCTCGACCCTCTTAGCGGCCTGAGTTGGTTTTGGAAGAATCTGTTACCACCCCCCCCCCCCAAGGGTCCTGGGTAATGACGGCTCCCGGAGGCTGGGGGTGGAGGTGGGTGGGGGACCAGAGCCATCCCGGCCTCCTGCCCTGGCCCTGGGGCCATGGCTCCCCCTCTAAGAGGAGCCAGCCCGCCCCTGTGTGTGTGTTTGTTGTTTTACCTTTCCCAAATGTGCACCCCACGGCCTTCCCTCGCCATGATGTCATTTTATTTTCGAAGGAGGCGGAGCAGCCCTGAGCTCAGCATGCAAATAGAGACAACTTGCAAAGCCTCTGCCAGGCCCGCAGGGCGCTCTCACTTCCCTTCACCCGGGACTTTCCTCCCGGACTCAGCCAGACCCAGAGGAGGAAGGAAGGAGTGGGGACGCATCTGTTTCACCCCATCTCCAGCCTGAGGACTGGGCTCAGCCTGGAGGCCCCTGGCCCTGGGGAGAGGTCTGGCCGGCCTCCCCTCAGTTTCCATCTGGCAGAGACCCCTCCGGAGACGCAGGGAGACCTTTCTGGAGCCCACACTCCCCCTGGATGAGGCTCAGGCTCGGGAGGGGGGCGCTTCCCAGCCCTTCTCTTGGCTCTGCACCATGTCCCCCTGCGTGCCCTGTGCTACCCTCTTCATTCGCCTTTGTGTCTCCCTTTTCTGTGTGGTGGGCCCAAAACGATTTCGTTGAGCGTGTTTGAGACCCAAAGAAGCTAAGTGACTGAGCTGCACTGGTGGAGGTTCCAGGCCTCCAGTCACAGCAGGTGGAGAGGCTCCGGCTTCGCTGCCTCCACTCCTGCCTCGGGCAGGTTGTGCTCCTGAGCCTCACTGGCCTCCCTGCTGGCGGATGGGGACGCTGTGCCTGTCTCACAGGGTTCTCATGAGACTCAGAAATGTCTGTCTCTAGGGACAGGCACAGATGGGGCTTAACATGGAGCTACTGTTAGTCCAGGCCTCCACGGACCTAACGCTAAGCAGTAAGCTCCACAATATTAATGTATTGGCCCCGTACCCATACTCTGTATTAAAGTTATTAAATGGGCACAAGTTGGATGAATACGTGGTTTTTACTCTCTACTTCTGCCACTTTCCCCAGGAACACTTTCTGGATTAGTCTGTGGAGGGGAAAACTTCTCATTTCAGTCTCATTCTTCCATACTCAGAAGTCTGTCTCCCAGCAACACCCTTATACCTGATCCAGGAAAACTGTTAGATCTGGACTTGTTTAGTTACAGCAGGCGCCCCAGCCTGGGCTGTGCTGCGGAGAACGTGAATCCTTCCTCCGGGATCTAGCTGGCCCAGATCTCGGGGATCCTCCGTGTACAAAACTCCACCTCTCCTCTCCATTCTCATCACCACCACTCCGGGCCATGTTCTCCCAACGTCACCCCAGTTATGACAACAGTCTCTGGTCCTCAGAGTTGGGCTCCCAGCCTCTGGTATTGTCCCTCATCTCCCCTTCCTATTTCCACGTGAAATGTTGCCCTTCCTCCCCAGCTCACAGGATTAAACCCAAACACCCCTGCAGTCCAGGACCTCGTGCGACTCCAGGTCACCGCCACCGCCTAAGCTTCTCTTTTTGTCTTTCTAGTCTCCGCGTCTCCAAAAGGACACGCACGTTCTCCTGGTGCTTCTGACGTGCCCACAGGCTGAAATGTCCCCTCCCCAACTCCCTGGCCCCTAATCAAATCCCATTCTTTATTTAAGGCCTAGAGAATTATTCCCTTCCTTTATAAGCCAGCGAAGCCCACTCTGATCTCTCTTTCGAGCCCATCCTATTCGTTGGCTCCTTCTTTTAACCAATATTTATTAGGGACGACTTTTTGCATGCCAGGCCCAGACGCAGAAATGCCCTGGCTCCCTGCCTTCCGGGGCACACGGTCTAGTGGGGACAGACAGACATGTGAATGGAGAGCCGGGCTACCACGTGCTGAGTGCTGGAATAGAGGTGCCCACAAGGTTCAGGGAGCCGGAGGAGGGGCCTGCGGAAGGGCCATCTCTGGAAAGGCCTCACCAGGGAAGGGTCATGGGCTCTCAGTCTTGACGTTCAAAGAAGAGCTGCAGGGAGGGTGCCATCGAGCAAAACAGAATCACTGGATTACATGTTGCTTTGTGTTTTCCTTCACCTGTTGTTCGCATGCTTGTTTTGACTTCCCAGTGAGATTAACCAGCTTGAGCTGGGGACAGGCTGGCACTCTGTTCTCCCAGCGCCCAACAGTGTGCCGGACAAACACCCTGTACTCAGAGAAGGCTTGTTGACTTGCAGCAGGTAAACAATCCAAACCCTCTGGGATAACTGCCTGAAGGGTCCCCCCCTCCAACCACTCCTCACCACCACCTCTAAAAAGGCACTCACACCTAAAGCACCCCGTCTGGCTGGCTCGCTCCTGCCTTAGGGGTGAGACCTCACCCGCAGACACTTGTTCAGCTGCCCCAGATCCTTTATTGAGGCCTCTTGTTTGACCCAAACACATTAACAAAAGATCGCTGAGATACAGCTCCAATCTCAGTGCCCTCCCTTCCTCTTGGCCAAGGACATAGGATTTGGGAAAGTAGGGGAACAGTGTGCACAGGTGGGGGGAACAGAGGAGAGATGGGGGCCCAGAGACATGACAAGAGGAAAATCACAAGGAAGAATTTAGGGAGTAATGGAAGGAATATAATAGACGTAGGAGATTGTGGGACAGGACAAGAAGTCAGATGAGATAGCTGGACTGCTGTGTAGGGAAAAGTAGTTCCTTTTCTCATCAAGTGAGGGGTCCAGGGACTCAGCACACAGCATAGGCCTCGGGGGCCCTATGGCAGAAAATGATCTAGTATCCCTGGAGGACTTCCGGGAAGGCAAGAGGGAGCCTGAGGAGAGTAGGTGGGGCACGGAGATGGTTGCCATAGCAACTAGTCATCATCATCGTCATCATCATCATCGTCGTCGTCATCATCCTCTGTGTTGATCTCACCCTCCAGCACATCCTCCAGCCAGTCCTCCAGCTCCTCAGCGGAAGGCAGGTCCTCCTCATCATCCATCTCCATCCATATGCTGTCAGCCTAGGACACAGCACAGACGAGGAGCGAGCTAAGCCGGACTCAGTTCTCTGGACCTGTCCTCCCACTCGGTGGGCTCTGCTCATCCTTCCCTACTCCTCTCTCCCCTCCCCTCATCTGTCAGTGGCCAAGGGAGAAGGCCTAGGTTAGAACAGTGGCCGAAGGAGTAGAAAGAACGGCTGGATGGCAAACAGGTTTTCTCCCTCAGTCTTTCTGCCATGCTGCTGTCGTGCCGAGCTCCCAAAACAGACCTCTCTGTCATGCCCTGGTGCAGAGCCACTGGTGGCTCTCCACGGCCTAAAGAGTAAAGTCAGAAACTTCAGCTTTTAAGGCTTTTTATAAACTGCTTTTCCGGCACCAGCCTCAGAGATCTCTAGACTCTCAAGCCACAAAGAACTACTTCCCTTTTCCTGATTCTAACATTCATTTTCCTACTTTTGACCTTTTATACTAACTTTTCCGTAAGTTTGGAAGTGATTTCTCATAATTTTCACTTGTAGAACTCTTACTACATTGTGCAGTCTCCACTTTGAATGCCACACTCCTTCTAAACCCTTCTCTGCCTGACCAGTGTGGCTCAGTGGTCGAGCATCAACCTATGAACCAGAAAGTCACAAGTTCACTTCCTGGTCAGGGCACATGCCCTGATTGCGGACTCAGTCCCGAGTGTGGGGCGGGCAGGAGGCAGGTGATCAGTGATTCACTGTCATCGTTAATGTTTCTGTTCCCCTCTCCTTTCCTCTCTGAAATCCTATAAAATAAAGAGGGAATATGCAAATTGGCCACCACTCAGTCACAGAGATGGCAGGGGAGGTGGGATTTCCATAACACAAGATGGCTGTACCCACAGTGAAAGCCGAGTTCCCGTAATGAGCCTTAATGAGCAATCAACAGGGATCTGAGGCTGTGCCCCCACACCCACATAGGGCTTGACAGGGTCCTGAGGCTGTGCCCCCTACCTGGTAGGGCTGGACAGGGGACCTCAAGATGTGCCCTCCCACCACAGTGCTGGGCCAGGGGACCTCAGGCTGCTCTCCTCATCCTGTACTGGGGGACCTCAGGCTGCACCCTCCACCCAGCGGGACTTGATGGGGGACCTGCGGTTGCAAGCCCTCCTGGTGGGACTTGATGGGGGACCTGAGGCTGCGCACCCCCACCTGGCAGGGCTGGACAGGGGACCTCAAGGTGCACCCCCTCTCGCCCCAGTGCTGGGCCGGGGGAACTCAGAGTGCTCCCCTCACCCTGGTGCCAGGCCGGGGGACCTGAGGCTCTGCCTCCCGCCTGGTGAGGCTAAATGGGGACCTTAGGTGCACCCCCTGCCCAGTGGGGTTTGATGAGGGGGACCTCAGGCCATGCCCCTCACCCAGTGGGGCTTAACAGGGGATCTCAGGCCATGTCCTCCACCTGACGGGGATTGATGGGGGACCTCAAGATGCGCGCCCCGCCCCCCGGCCTGGGCTGGGGGACCTCAGGCTGTGCCCCCGGTGCTGGGCCAGGGAACCTGAGGCTGCACCTCCATCTGGTGGGCTGCACCCCCAAGGGTGAGTCTGGCCAGGTCTGGATCTAGCCCAATGGGGGAGGGCCGGCCAGGTAGTTTTGAGGTGCACGTGGGTGGGCGGGAACTTGACTCTGGGTCCTGTGGTGCATGCCAGACTCTGACAGGAGGAAGGTTTTCATATACATTTTACTAATTTTCTTTCATTTCTGACACTTCAATTAGAAAGGGCAAATAGCAATATTAAAATATGTCCTCTAATTAACCCCCTTTTAATGTGCATGAATTTCATGCACCGGGCCACTAGTAAAAATATAAAAAATGCTTCTTTGATTTTCTCAGGCAGAAATAACTGATTTTTGTGCCTTCCTACTTTTTCATTTGTGTCTTTATTATAAAGTTTGTCAGATCTGACCTGGTAGTGAATGGAATACCTGCCTCCCTAATTAGACTGAGAATTATATGAAAGCAAAGACTGGCTTAAGTTCAACTCAACAAACATTATCAAAGCACCTGTCATGCTAATGAGATTTCTGCCCTCAAAAAGCTCAAAGTCTCCTGGAAGGGACACGTATGGTACATAAATAGCCACATGGAAGTCATGTTTTTAGTACCAATGGGCTCTGAGAGTGCTAAGGAAGAAATGATTCCAAGTGAGAGATCTGGAAAGGCTTCATGGAGAAGAGGATGTTTGAACTAGGCCTTAAAGGATGAGCAGCTGATTCTAACAGTGGAGACGGCTGTGGTCAGGGATAGGGTTAGGCTGCGCATGTCTACGTCTTTTGGGAAGACTCAGCTCCTCCTTAGCAGAGCAGAGGGGAGTCAGCTATTCTGGGAAGCAGAGCTGAGGGTCAACCAGGGATGAATGAAGGAAACTTACATCAGTAACATTGACGACTCCTATTTGTGGGGCTGACAGGTCGATATCAAACGTCTTCTCCCAGTACGGAACCAGCTGTGGAGAGACCACATGGGGCAACTTAATGGGGTCGAGGAGCACATGAGTCCAGGAGGGTGTGAGGGTCAGCACAGGGATAAAGAACACTATGAACCCAGGGCAGAGCAGGAGGGGCCCAGCTGCAGGGCCTGAGGGAGTAGGTAGAGCTGAGCAATTACAGGGTAGAAATCCGAAGGGAAAGTATGAGGAGGACCAGCCCGGGATCTGGACTCCGCCCTGTTTTGATCCTGGATCTGCTGCCGAGTGACACTGTGATTCTGGGCTAGTCACTTCTTCCCTGCCCTGTGTCCACATCTCTAAACTCAGGGAGTTATGCCTGGTAACTGCCCATTTCCTCACATTTCTGTGTTCATTCGGTTAGTTTTCAACAACGAATGCTGGGTGTCGGGGATTAAGCTGGGAACAAAAGTGTCTCCTGAAACAGGGAATCTCTGTGCTTTGATTCTATTGTGTACATCTACATGCAGGGGTCATGTGTCCATCTGCTCCCCCAAATTCTGGTTTTCTCCAGAAGGAGTCAACCTCTGCCCAGCTGCTGCTCTCGGAGTCATGTGGGTGATGTCCCTGGAGGTTTCTTCTGATCCCGCTCCCCTTCTCAGGCTCTCTCCGCCTACCGTGCCCTTGGGCATGCAGCCGGCATACTCTCCCAGGGCCTCCCATGAGGAGATGGGGTAGGAGCTCAGAAACAAGCTCCCTTCAGAACGTGCCATAGTCTAGGCCCTAACTTAGGACAGCCAGGCCTGAGCAGTGCCTCTTACCAGGGGAAAGTCGTCAGGGTCAATCCAGATGATGCTAAGATCAGGGTTTTCAGTGTTATCTTGGGCCACAGCCTTGAGAGTCTCTAAGAACTCATAGCCATCTTGGAGGGAACACAAAGGAGACGTATGGGGTGGATGGAGAGAAAAGGGACAAACAGAAGACAGAATCCAGATCTCTTTCCTCACTTCCCACATCTCCACATGTCTAGTCCGGGCCACTTGCACTCTCCCAGGAATGCCCCCCTGCCTCCCCTTTTCACCAGTCCTCCCAGTTCATCCCGTGCTCCGCCCTCACCGGGATCAGCTTCCTCTGCAAAGGCCACAATGTGGATTCCATCCATGTCGTCCTCCTGCAGTGGGGGAAGGAGGAGGGCCTTAGCTTTATCCCCCGAAGTCAGAGACCCCAGAACAGAACCTACATCTTCCTTGAACCTGAATTTTATGGAAACTCAGCTTCCAGATTAGGTGACTTCTTATGGCGGCGATCCTTTCCCAAGTGACACCTCCATTCAGCTCTAGGCCTCCTACCTCCTCTGGCAAACCCTTCAGTCCCAGAACTGTGGCTCTACCTTGTCATCTTTTTCCCCCTTAATATACTTTTATTGATTTCAGAGAGGAAGGGAGAGGGAGAGAGAGATAGAAACATCAATGATGAGAGAGAATCATTGACTGTCTGCCTCCTGCATGCTCCCTACTAGGGAACAAGCTCGCATCCTTGGCATGTGCCCTTGACCAGAACTGAATCCGGGACCCTTCAGTCCGCAGGTTGATGCTCTATCCACTGCACCAGACCTAGCTAGGGCTACCTTGTCATCTTCATCAACTTACACGTGACACGTTCTTCAGGACAGAACCCCCCGACCTTTGCTGGTGCCATTGTCTTTCCTACAAGCGAGGCATGAGGGACAGTAGGGCGGGAAGTTTCTAGGTCTTGACTCTGCACCCACCTATGTCCCCCCAGGGCCTGACCCTGTCTAGGGCTACTCACCCAGGTCTCATACATACTCTCAGGCTTCAGTTTCCTCAGGGTCGACCTAGAACAGACAGAGGACACCCCCAGAGTCTCCATAGCAGAGGCTGCCTGTGGGTCTTGCCTAGAGCACGGGCAGCTTGTAGCCCAGGACAAAGACATCTGGCAAAGAAAGTCTAAGCTCTGGGCACCAGGCTCAGATCACTGCATGGTGTAAACAGGTGGGAGAATGAAGGGCGGACAAGGGGACTGACTGCAAGAGAGCCTTTTAGTAAGAAGGTAAGAACTGAGCATCTGAATATTCATTTTTTCATTCATTCATTCACTCATTCGTTTAATAAAATTGATGTCTGAGATGTTCTGAGCCCTGTGCTAGTTGCTGTGTAGATAAGAGTTAAACAAAGCAAACACACTTCTGCCCTGCTAAAGGGGACGATAATGTAGAGGGACAGAGTGAGTATGGTTTGCACCGATGAAAGGCTATCTCCAGCTGAGTTCTGTGACAGAAGAGAGCTATGTGTGAGTTTAGGGCAGGGTTTCTATTATTGACTTTTGGGGCCAGGTAGCTCTTTGTTGTGGGGGCTGTTCTGTTAACAACATCCCTGGCCTCTACCCACTAAATACCAGCAGCATTGCCCCCAACTAAAAACTCCCTCCAGACATTGCCAAATATCCCCTGCAGAGCAAATCCTCCCTCCACCTTGCCAGTCCCTCCAGCCTGTTGAGTGCCACTGGTGTAGGGTAATGTATGAGAAAGATCACCGGCCAGATCTGGACTGGAATTCAGTTCTGACCCTTGTTGCCTGTGGAACCTGTTTACTTGGGGTTGCTAAAAGGATTAGATAGAAGAATACAGATAGCAAGCACCTCTCAGATCCTGGAAGACCCCGGCACTCAACACTCGTCACAACCCACAGTACACATTTATGGAGAACTTTCTACGTGTAAGGGCTTAGGGCTGGTTCGGGTGCAAAATATTGGGGAAGAGTGTCAGCAAATCTTGAGCACTGGCATCCAGAAGTGGATTGCCTCAAGAGAAGCCCCCTGGTCAGCTGAGACTCCCCCAGCACACGTCAGACAGGTGCTCTGGCCGCCCAGAGCTCTGCCCCTGCCCTACCTCCTGTGCTCCTCCACGAAGCTGACAATCTCCTCTTTGCTGTTGGGCTTGTCTGGGATCGTCACAGGCTCGTCCATGAAAGCTTCATAGAAGTCAACCTCGTTCAGCTTCAGGGTCAGCTTCTTTGCCACCTTTGGGGGCGGGGGTGGAGCAGGGGATGCAGGGTGATGGCGAGAAGCAGGATGATGGGGGAGCAGGGAAGAGGAAGGGAGTCAGACTGCCATTGTGACATTGGACAAGTGTCTTCACTTTTCTGGGCTTTGATTGGACATGAGAGGACTGGGTTAGGTCATCTAAAATCTTTGGGGTGGGGGAGGCCTGAGGTAGGAGGGAGTGTGTGTGTGTGGGGGGGGGGGTAGAAGGGAGTAGGTCCCTATATATTCTGGGAGAGGGATTGGAGGGCTCCTGAGGTGGGTGAGGGAGACCCACTGTGTTCTGGGGGGAATACCTTGCTGTCAAAGGTGGCGAAGAAGGGGATGTACGGATGAAACTCCTCTGCGGCGTCCTCAAAAGCCTTGTAATCTGAAGGGGGATTCAGAGTCTGTCTCGGGGAGAGCAGGCTGTGCCAAGGAGCCCTCTCTCATCTGTCTCCCCTAGTTCTGAGACCACCCTCTCTAACCCTCTGAGAGTGAGTAAAATATATAATGGAAGAGGTAGCATGCTGGAGATACCCCTCTGGGAACCACCAGGGCGCAGGAGATCAGAGCAGGTGATGGAGCTGACTAAGGCGAGGAGTTAGAAGGTAGAGGGGCCATTTAGTGGGTTAAATGTAGGGGAGGAGGAAGTCCAGGGAGGAGACCCATGGAGTCTGAGGGTTACCCACGCTCTGAGTCTTTGTTCTTGAAGTAGCCAATGAGTTTGTTGTCATCCTCAATGTTCTCAAATGCCTGCAGCTCTCGTTCACCCTCAATCAACTCCACAGGGTCCTCTAGGACCTGGAAGAGCAGGACATTGAAGGAAGAGAGTGAGCTTCTATCCTCACTGGTAGGAGAGGAATGAGGATGAGGAGAAGAGGGCTGGGAACAGGAGGAAGGTGCTCACTGGGGTGTGTGTGCACGCGCATGCAGATATAAGATTGGGTTTGGTTAAGTGTGCATGCATGTAAAAGGTTGAGTTTGGTTAAGGATAGGCATAAAGTTTTAAAGCAAGGACACGAGGTCCAGGATAATGAATCCTCACATCGAGGAGAAACTCCACCAGGGTGTCAGCAGAGAGTTCGCCGTCATACTCAATGACTTCATCTCCCTTGAACACATAGATACTGTCCTCTTCAGTTAGTCCTAGGGAGTAGGCCAGAGACGAAGGTGACCCCAACCTTCCCACAGACCCCAGAGTCCAAATTCAGGGCCAGAGCCCATTCTATAATCCCACTGGACCCCGCCATCTCCCCTCTCCTTCTCCAGCCTCACTCACCTCTCTGCCCCTTAGCCCTACACTCCTGGTCTATGCCCTGGTTCAAGAGTCCCTCCTGGGAGAAACTGAGATCAGGTGGGGGTGTTAGGGGAGGATGTAGAAAGATTTCTCCTCTGTTTGTCACACTAGAGAGATTTCATGTTACCTCCCTGAGGACTCCAGTGGCCAGTTGCCAGTTCAGCCCTTTAACCTCTGCTGTTACTGACTCACTGACTTCCCCACCCCCATCCATGTCTGATGGCCAGTCTCAGGCCTGTGTCGCCCCCTGGTGGCGGGTGTTGTAACACCCATCCAGGGCTCTGGAGGGGGAGAGGTGGGGAGAGGTGTTTCCTGAGGCCTCTCCAGCCCCACTTGAGTTCCCTGACTCCCCTTTTCTCCAGCACCTAGTCCTGTGTTTCAGTGATCTGAAAAAACATATGAAGAAGGCTGTGTCCACCTCTTTCTGGGACCTGAGCATGGGTCTCTATAAGGAATAAAAGAGGCCAGGACCCTTAGCCATAACCCTTCTCATGTCAGTACATTCTCCCCTTCAGAATAGCAGGGTGGCGTTCCTGGCCCATACCGGGGGTGCCCTCCAGTCTCCAGGCCCCGGTCCCCTCACGCTCCCACCCCGCACTTACCTAGTTTCTTGGCTACAGCTGTGTCCTTCTCAGAGTCCACCATCCCGAAGCCAACACCCTTGTCTTCTAGGACTTGGGCTGCTAACTGCAGGGAGGGTGAGGTTCAAGTCAGCCCCTGGGATTCATAGCATCCACTCTTCCCCATCGCATGCCTCCAAGCGGGCCATTTGGGATGCAGGCAGTTGAAGAGTTGACCTTGACCCTGTGTAAGATCCAAATACCTCCACCTTTCCTACAACCCCACCCTTATGTTCCTTAGCTCAGGAAATGCCTGGGCATCTACTGCTCACTTGCAATGTGCTTATTACATTGAACTCTGGAGTGTTGAAGGGCAATACACCTGCTTCCTCAGGAATGCCGAGGGATCTGGCTTTAGAGAGACGGAGGCCCTGCCCTCGCTCGGGGCTGAGCTCATGCATCCATCCTCATCGAAGGCCATGCCCAATATGGGGTGACATCCTGGGATTCCCAAGTGACCCACAATGGGAAGAATTTGGAGAGCAGGAGGGTAAAGGGGTGGAGTGGGCAGTGCTTGAAAGCAGAGGTCACTGTGGCCAGCACTTGTTACCCTCAGAGGGAGAGAGCCAGAGTCAGAGGCGACACGGCTGGGCCCCCCTCATCCTGGTGGACATTCCCCTTCACTCCCCAGGTGGCTGCCCCTCAGCCTGCTGGCCACTCTCAGCCTGGTGTGCTCTGCCTCGGGTGTGGCTTTCGGCTCAGCCCCACCTCACACAGCCTCAGCCCCCCGGAGAACAGAGAACGGGAAGGGAGGCAGCTGGCAGGTGGATGGCCGTGGATGCTGAGCCCTCAGGATAAAAATACTCAGCTCATTAATCAGATGGCCGTTCCAGCCTGGCAGGGGCACACAGAAACGCGCGCCCATGGTCCTGGTCCCTTGCCCTGAAATACTCCAAGCCCTGGGTAAGCGGGGCCTTTCTGTACCGACAGGCCAGAGAAGGGGCTGCTGACGCCGGGACGGGGACGCTAGCACTCGCCGGCTCTCTCGAGGGATGTGTGACTGCATCGCCCCATCATGTTCGAACGCAGGTGTTTTCTTGTACGAAGAGCCCCTCTCTCCTCTGAGCCCGGGGCCAGCTTGGGGGTGAGGAGAATCTTCCCACAGAGAGAAGCTGGGGAAGGCACTGCCACCTCTCCCAGCCACAAGAATGCTCTAACCGGAATGGCCCGCTTGACCCCACAGGGGCCGGTGGGGAGCAAGGGAGTCGAGGGAGAGCGAGGGCTGGAGACACGTGGAGGTGTTGGGCTCTAGTAAGCCCTTAGCCACGGCATAAATGACTTGCAAGATGCTAGTGGCAGTTACATTTATATTCAGTTCAGATCTCTTTGGGGTGCTGCTCCTAAGTGCATAGAGAGGGGCATGTTCCCCTTCCCCTGAAAAACCTCCCTTTTCCTTTTTTGCCCCCCTTCTGAGGACACCCCGGTCCTAGCCGAACCTGGTACTACCGGCTCCTGTAGCATGGGGGAGACATTCCTCACAGTCTCCCCCTCACCCCCACTCCCACCCCCACATTGCCTGACTCCAGTGGTACTTTTGGGTCCCCAAGTCTGTCTTTCTCATGCGGCTGAGGCCACATGCCACTTGGGTCCTATTGGTCAAGACAGGGGTCCTGCACACTGTCCCCGGCCCCAGACCCCACCCTCAAAGGCCTGCATGGGGTGGTAGGAGGGGAAGGGGGCAGCAGACAGGGGCTGGGTGCGCCCCGCAGGCCTGCAGCCCCACAGCACCCCCTCCCCCGCCCCGCACTAACCTCCAGGATCAGCTCCTCCATCTCAAACTGTCTTTGTGAGGCCTTGTCGTCCTCGGGGGGCTCGTGGTAGAGCAGCGCGAGCACCTCGTACTTCTTGAACACGTTCTTGTAGTTCTTTGCGTTGACATTGACCACACGGTCCACGCCGTCGTACTCGGGGAAGTCCAGCCCGTCCTGCCCGCGCACCCCTGACTGGGGGATCCCCAGCACCAGCAGGAATAGCAGTGCCAGCCGCAGGCCAAGCACAGGCACAGCTCTGGCCCCCATCCTGACTGCAGCGCGCATGGAGGTAGTGAGATCTGGGGGCGACTCTCCTGGTCCAGAAGAGGTTCGCTGGGGAGGGAGGGGCCCCGGGTCCTGAGTCCTGAGCTGGGGGCGCACGGTGAGGGTGGGGTGGGGAAGGGCCTAGGGCAGTGGACAGAGGACACTGCTGGGTCCTGGAGACACTGTCGACAGAGCCAAGAGAAAAAGGGTCAGGAGGAGGGATAGGAGAGGGGGCGGGGAGGCAACCCGAGCTGCCCTGAGATTGGCACCCCCCAGCCCCACCTGGTCCAGTCTAAATATGTTTGCCGAATTGGCAGGGGAGACTAACCTTCTGAGGCCAGGACAGCGCCATGAGCGTGGCATCTCCCACCTCCTGCACCTCTCCTGGCTCCCAGAGCCGCCTCCTCTCCCCTCCCCACAATGTCCGGCTCCTCAGCCCCGGCCCCACACCAGCCTAGCTCATCGCCATATTAAGAAAGGAGCTGGAGCTAAAAATAAGAGCAGATGAGTCCAGAGGTAAATGAAGCTGGGGCTGCTGAAGGCGGAGTTGGGGTGAGTGGGGGAAGTGAGGACCAGGGGACTCAGAGAGGAGGAAGTGGGGGGAGGGGGGGAGATATTCTGCATCAGAAGTTAAATCTGCGAACGGAGGGAAGGGACAGGGGCAGGATGAACTCTAAGTCCTAGAACCTGGAATCCCTTGCAGGTGGAGGCTGTCTCTCTGATCCCGGCGCGAAGAGGGGCAGCACAGATGCCACCCAGGCTGCACAATGAGACCCCTGCACGTCCCTTAAAGAGCCAGGACCAGGATGAGGTCATCCTCTGAATAAGAGACGGGGCCTCGTCCAGGACTGGAGACCTGGCTCAGGTCCAGCCTTCGCTTTGCTTCCCTCAGCACTCCCAGCTGGGAGGCCCGGGCGTGGGGCGGGCGGTGCTGCGCTGGGCCTTGGGGCGCCTGTGCCCATGGGGAGTGGAGGGAGCCCTTGGCTCTGCCCACGGGGAGTGGAGGGAGCCCTTGGCTCTGCCCACGGGGAGTGGAGGGAGCCCTTGGCTCTGCCCACGGGGAGTGGAGGGAGCCCTTGGCTCTGCCCACGGGGAGTAAAGGGAGCCCTTGGCTCTGCCCACGGGGAGTGGAGGGAGCCCTTGGCTCTGCCCGTGGGGAGTGGAGGGAGCCCCTGGGCCCCTCCTGCTGCTGCTCTGGACTCGGATCCCACGGGACTCGGCTTTCTGCGCACAGTGCGGAGGGAGGGTCCCCGGGCGCTGATGCCAAGGAAGCAGCGAATAGCAGTCATTCGTTCCTGTCTTTGACAAGGAGCGTCATGCATACACACTGGCGGTGGTGGTAGTGGTGGTGGTGGGGATTATCCCGGGAAATCCCGAGCCAAGGATGTAGGTTAATTCTGTGCACTTAGAGCCAGCCTGAGTTGGGAAAGACTCTACCTTCCTCGAGCCCATGTTGGGGGCGAGGGCCACATGGATGAGTTGAGCTCCGTGTGCCTAGGAAGGAAGGACAGTCTCCAGGGCGCTCCCCACTCGCTGGTAAATGGAGCACCCCGATGGCGGGGCGGGGTCGAAGTCAGAACCCCCGTACCCACCCCGAGATAGCCCTGATTTTGGAGCGACAGAGTTTGGTTTGCACCCAGGCGGTGGCATGGAATTGGGTCAGAGGAATGAACTCTCCCACGCCCCGGGCAGGCCTTGCAGGGCTAGGGCAGGCGGCCTCGGGATCGGCCAGAGTGAGTCCAGGAGGGACAGCGGTCCCTGGTGCGGAGAGGCCAGAGGCAGCTGAGGAGGGGTAGGCTGGGCCGGAGAGCCCTCGAGAGCCCTGGAGAGCCCTCGGAGCCCCTCTCCTGGCTCACAGGAGTGGGACTCACGTGCGCACAGCCCTGTAGCCAGAGCGACGGAGGGGCAGACCCGCAGCACAGGTGATCAAGGTGGCGTCCCTCCCCGT
Organism: Antrozous pallidus; assembly: GCA_027563665.1. NCBI lineage: Eukaryota > Metazoa > Chordata > Mammalia > Chiroptera > Vespertilionidae > Antrozous > Antrozous pallidus. Next base: position 38,323,800 of record CM050527.1, read on the forward strand.
TTCTCATGTCTGCTGCATGCGGGGGGAGGGGAGCATGTGGACAGAGACCCTGGGACATCAGACTTGTCCACGATGACTCTGACCTGCGTGTACCCGTGAGGGTATGCAATGGACTGAATGGTGGCCCAGGCTCGCTCACTTCCTCAGCTTCGCCTGCAGCTGCCAGTCTGCTCATGCCTGCCCACTGTCTCTCCTTGCCCTTGGCTCTGCAGTTCTACCCTGTGCTTTCCAGTCGCTGCACCCCCCCACCCCCCCACCTCATCCTCTGCGCTCCGATGCTTTGCTCTCTGCTTTCTGCTCAGCCCTTCCCTCCGAGCCCCTGCTTTAGGCCCTTGGGCTCAGCAGGCTCAGCCACTGGTGTCAAATGACCCTGAGTTGGGGCCTCTGTATTTTTAACCCACCAGACACCCGAAGCTCTCGCTCCTGAAACCTGAGGAGCTGGCCCCTCCATACCTTATTCACACACACCCTGGCCCCTCCATCTCCCAGGGTTCTGGTTCAGCTGCGTCAGCAACAGGGCGGTGGGGGGGGTGGCGACCCCGACTGATATAGCTCTGTCCCTAGGGGACCTTGCATTGGAAGAGTGAGGGGAGCATGGGTGGGGAGACCTCTGAGACGGGTGTAGGGGAACAGTGGCTAACTGTACCTTACAATGCCCTTCTCTTTGACCTCCCACCCAGACTTGCCCATGACCCTTCTCCCACCACTATCCTATTCTCTTGCTTGTTGATTGTTGTGTCTATTTCTGTCCCAGCCCTCATTGTTAGACTAGTCTGAAAAGTGATGAAGGGCACAAGTTCTGGAACCAGAACGACTTGGTGTCCTCATCTATAACATGAACAGGGTGGGGAGACTATATTGGTTGTGTGTGTTAATGGGTGGTTTAAGGCCCTTGGCCCACTGCAGGCATAGCATGCAGCCACTAAACACATCTACTTTGTTTTGGTGACAGTCTAAGACCCCCCCCCCCCCCAGCTTTCCTTAGCCTTTCTCTCTGGCTCTGTACGCTTTGGGGCACAGCCAATCCTCTCCCTAAAAGAAGCCAGAAGCCTGAAAATGAACTGACGCACAGGCCAAAGCAGACCCATTCACAAGCACAGCCGTGAACGGTGGCGAGGAAGGAAAGCCAGGCAGGAGGGAGAGGCTCCCTCGGACTCCTCATCACCAGGCACTCAGCAGCGTGTGTGGGCCCAGGCTCAGCGACCAGGGTTTGGGGAACGCCATCACCCCTGTGGAGTCTGGGGCATGGGGGAGAAGGGGGTGTGGTGGTGGTGGTGGGGCTTTGCCTAATGTAAAGGCTATGGGGATATAGAAAGCGTTGTTTCAGACTCTATTTCAAGGCCACAGCAGAGAGAAAGGGCTGAGGGTGGGATGGGGCGGAGATGACGGGACCAGCACAGGGGCAGGGCAGCGATCGCCAGTGCCTTCCTAGGCCCCACATCCACCACTCACCACACGACCCTTCCCAAGTCATTTAAACTCTGCAACCTCAGGTTCCCCACTGATGAAGCAAGCTCTCTTCCAGCACGAACACTCTGATTCTATAAGCTGCACTGAGGAACAGAAATGGGGGCTGGATGAGCCTCCCAACAGACTGCATGTGGTGTGTGGTCCCTGTTGTGTGGTCTGCTGCTCTTCTGTCCCCTCTCCCATTTCTCTGCTTCTTCTGGACTTGTCCTGCCCTTGCTCCATCAGCTAGGAGAGTGACTTGAAGACTGGAATAGCCCTCAAAGGGCAATGGTGCTTGACTCTGTTCCCCTCCCAGCTCAGCTGTGGTCCCTGACTGTCCCGCCTGCCTGGCTGCCATGGAGATCTAGAATGAGCGCGTCACAGTCACCTCCATTCTCCCCAAATCTGATGCGACACGTCCAGCAATGTGAGAGATGTTGTAAACGTTTACTGTCTAGACTGGCTACTTGATTCAACAGGACAATCCCTCTCTGCTGGGTCCAGTCAGGCGCAGACTGGGCTTCATTACCCTCCACCCACTCCATCTCCTCCCTATGGTGTGAGCAGCCCAGCCCCAAAATTGTCTCTCTCATCCAAGGTGATTCATCCCAGCATTTCTCTGTCCCAACTCAGATGTCGTGCCAAACTCATGCTCTCTAACCCCCCACCAGCCCATGTCACATGATGCTCTTCCTTTTCTGAGTTTAGTAGTAGGTCTCCTTCTCCAACCAGCCTGTGGGAGAGAAGAGACCAGATTAACCCAGGAAAGGCAATGGGAAGCAGCAAGGAGAGATGAGCAGAAGGGTAAGCGAGGACCAGCTGGGAGGCCCGAGGGTGGGCCACAGAGCACCGAGGAATGGAAGGAGCAGGATGGTGGAATCAAGGACTGAAGGACTGGGGTCCATGCACAGCCCAGGCGGGGGTGGGGGGGGGGGGAGAGAAGAGCAATGGGTCTGACAGAACCAGGTGGGATGGGAGAGCTAGTTAGGAGGCTGGTGACCACTCAGTCAGAGTGGGGTGTAGGGAGCCTCACATCCAGGATGAGTACGAAGAATGAGCTTCCTTATTTCATCATAGACGAAGATCAGAAGGCTGTAGGGAGCGGCGCAGAACCACCAGAGTAACCTGAGGAGACAAGAGTTGGTCAGTGTGACTGGAGACAGGGGCCAGAGAAGGGCAGACACAGAGAACAGCACACAGGCATTGGGTGGAGAGCTGGCCCCACCTCTGCGGGGATCAGGTCTGGGGATGAGAGAAGAGAGAGTAATGCCACAGCAGGGGTCCAGGCAGTGTGCTGGGAATTATTTACCAACTTGGTGGCATTGCTGAGGGAGGCCCCCTTGGCTTTCCGAGTCCTCGAGGCCTTCTACCCACCAAGGGGAGGTTGTCCAGCAGGAGAGGTCTATCTGAGACTAGGCGTGTGGGAATGTTTTCCCAGGAACATGCACACTCCGAGTTGTAGTGATGGGGAAACTTTTCTTCCTGAACCTCTTCTGTGATTAGAGCCCAGGGAAATGGAGTCGGGGCAGGGGCTGAAGCGGAACCACATGTGTTGTCTTGGATGACAAAGAGATGGCCTAGACCAGTGGTCGGCAAACTGCGGCTCATGAGCCACATGTGGCTCGCGAGCCACATGTGGCTCGCGAGCAATGGTTTGTGGCTCTGTTGACTAATGAGTTTGCCGACCACTGCATAAAGCATTACCCTTACCCAGAAGTTTTGACTTCAGGTTAAAGACATTAGTACATTATTAACATGTTTTTTAAGTGTTTTTCCCTAAGGCAGTGGTTGGTAAACTCATTAGTCAACAGAGCGGCAAACCGAGACTCTTGAGCCACAGTTTGCTGACCACTGGCCTAGACCAGTGCTGTCGGAATGGAATGTGTTAAGAGCCACATGTGAAATGTAATATTTGCGAGTGGCCACGTTAAAATAAGAGAAACAATTAATTTTAATAGTATGTGTAACTTAACCCAATAAAGCCAACATATTGTCATTTCAAAATGTCATTGATGTCGCTGGTATTAATGAGAGTCTTCTTTTAATACTAAATCTTTGGAATTCAGTGAGTATTTTACACTCATAGCACATTGCAAATCAGACACTAACTTTTCAGTGGCTAAATGAAAATGATTGTAGTCCACCCCAAACAGTATAGATTTGTTCAATAGAAAATATTTGACAATGCTTTAGTTTTTAACTTTAAGTTTACTGAAACTGGCCCGGCCAGTGTGGCTAGGTGGTTGAGTGTCGACCCATGAACCTCAGAGTCACAATCCGAGTCCCGGTCAGGGCGCACGCCCGGGTTGTGGGCTCCATCACCAGTGGGGGGCATGCAGGAGGCAGCCGAGCAATGATTTTTTTTCACCCATGTTGTTTCTATCTCTCTCTTCCTCTCTCTGAAATCAACAAAAACATATTTTAAAAAATTTACTAAAGCTAAATAAAATTACGAATTCAGTTTTTCCATCTCATTAGCCATGTTTCAAGAACTCAGGTGACTACCATAGTGGATAGCACACTAGGCCAAGGTTATTTACACTCACTCACCCACACACTTACACACACACAAATACACACACACAGTTATGGACATACTGCCACCCATTCATTCATTCAACAACCATCGTCATGCGTCTACTTTGTGTTTGTGTCAGGTTCTGGGGAAATAACAATGATGACATGTGGTCTTTGAGCTCAAGGAGCTCAGGCAATCCAGGAAAAGAGGATAAAGAAACACACAAAATAAATAATCTCAATATGAGGTGACGAGTCTTATGGTCCAGGTACATACAGAGTGTTTGGGAGGACAGGCAATGTTCAGGTGCACTTACTATTACTTATACTTTGGCATTAATAGCAACAATAACAGAGTTACTTTTAACGAAGCACCGACCCTCACCCAAGCCCTGGGCTTGGTGCATTATATGCATTTCTGCATTTAATTCTTACAACAGACTGCCTCGTTTGTATCATTGAGACTTTGCAGATGAAGCTGGGGCTTACAATGGCTAAGCAGTTGTCCAAGGCACCAGAATAGTCTGCTGTAGAGCTGAAATTCAAACCTGGGTGACCATGCACAGGGACAGATGGTTACTGGACTTACTCTGGTGACTACTTTGTAAGGTATATAAATGTTGAATCACAAAGTTGTGCACCTGAAACCAGTATGTAATATTGTATGCCAACTATCATTATAAAATTTAAAAAAGAAAGAAATTCGAACCTGGGATTGCTAGTATCTAAGAATAATGACAATCTCTGTTATTAAACATTAATTGAGTGCCTATACTAGTCAAAGCATTGTGCACAAAAACTACTGCAAGGGACAGAAAGGTGAGCAAAATAGGTAAGTGCAGAGAAAATGAGTTGGAAGAATACACACCAAGTCATTAACAGAATTACTTCTATGCAGGTGGGGAGGTGAGTGGGGGTGGAGTGGAATAGGAGTTTTGCTTTATTCTCTGTAAAATTTTTAAATATAATTTTTTCACAAGCATATACTAAAGTGAGAAACAAAAACACAGGAATGAACAAACAAGGAAACAAACAAGACTTTCAGTAAGCCAATTCACATAGAGGCACATTAAAACGTATTTGCATACATACGACAGAATTAACCATGCATATTGAGTTAATTTTATGATTACTTCAGCTCTGAGCACAGGTATCCTTGGACAATGAACCACACATCATCATCACAAAAAGACGCCACTCTGGCGGTTCTGGTAAGTCTGCCAATTTGCACGTCTAGGGCGTTGCCATCATTGTCACAGTTCCTAATCTCTCTCTAAATAAGAAGCATTTGTCAGGGCACAGATAATTCTTTTTACAACACTGAGTGTACCCCATTTTCCCAGGCAGCCCCAGCTGGGCCTTGCCTGCTCAGGCACATAGTCCTTGGGCACTGAGACCCCTCTACTTGCATCCCTCCCTTACTCACTTGAGTGGGTACATTCGCAGGGCCACTTCCATGCCTGGAGTATAGGACAGAAAAGCAGCCAGCAACGTCTCCTCCAGGAGGCCAAATAATAAGATCTTGTTTCTGGGGGAAAATGCTTCATTGTATGTTGGAGTCAGGGTGGAAGGGAGGGGAAGGGACAATGGTGCGGCACTGTGTGCAGGTTTGGGGGCGCCCTGGGTCCCTCGGAAGCGCTCACTTCATGCCCTGCTGGAAGACCGAGAGGCGGCGGGTCTTGCAGATGATGAGGTCGGCCCACTGCACGATCACGATGCTGACGAAGAAGGCCGTGTGGCAGGTGAACTCCACCACCTTCCGCTGCTCATAGGTCTGCAGGGAGGGTGGGCAGTGCCAGAAGGCCTTCAGACAACCTCAAAGGCTTATGCCCTCTGCCACCTTCCCACACCCCAAGGCTGAGTTAGGTCCTTAGATCTCCAGCAGCACTTCGCTCCTCTCTCCTAGCACTTCTGCCATCTGACGAGTTGTTTTCCTTGCCTGCCGGGGAATCCTACGTCATATCTTACTTATCTTCGTGTCCCTCTCCCAGGCTTAGGTCAGTGACTGGCACAGAGTTTGGCTCAGGACTAAGTTAATCAGGAGGGCGGTGTAGGAGAAGAAGGTGGGCTTCCAGAGAAAAGCAGAGTCAGAGAAGAGAGGCCAGTAAGGAAGGTTGGGCCAGCGGGCAATCTGAGTGCAGACGGGAGAGGATGTCTGAGGGTGGTATCAGAAGGGAGGCAGCATTCTTCCATCTCTTCATTCACACTTTCCATGTAAGGAACTTAGAGTCTGGTGGGGAAGAGAGATGTGTTATGTGAACACAATAGGGAAGCTGTCAGAGCGATCACACAGGGCCATGGGAACACAGAAGAGGGGCATCTGAGTGAGACTGGAAACAGCATGTTTATAAAGGACTTGTAGATGGACTAAAGAATTTGAAGCTACATAGGACTGAACAATACTAAGATACTGGGGATGGTGGAATGTGGTCAAAGTTGTACTTGAAAGGAGATAAAGAGCCTTAATCGTTAAGGTATTAGATGTGTCCTTGTCAACAACAACAACAACAAAAAAGAGCCTTAAACGATCAGAAAACAAAGGCTGAAAATTGGAGCCAAGTATCGAACTTGGAAAGTTCAATCGGCTCCTTGTGTGCATCCGATCTCACCACCCTCCTCCTTCACTGCACTCGGCCCCAGACCAGCGTGCCCCCAGTCACTGCGTGAAGATTTCAGCGCTCTCCACCTGGGCTGCTTGTTCCCCAGGTGAAACTCCAGGGTGTCCTTCTCAATAGCTACAGTTTCTTTGTAGTTTCAATGCCAAGCGTTCTTTCTTCTTTGACTATTATCTTTACCTTTCCATCTCACTGACTCTACTATCTCAACCCCAACCCCACCACTTACTATGCTCTAATTTGCATATTATCTGTTTCCTCCTCTGCCCCTAAATAGACTATATGCTCCACAAGAGCACATAATCTACATATGTCCTATACATTTTTGTTCACTACCATATCTCTAGGGCCAAAATCATAACTGGTACATAGAAGATGCTCAAGAAATATTTGCTAAATGAGTGAATGAATGATAATCAGTGGAATGACTGGTGAGAGGTATTTAGAAGCTAAGGATGCCAAAATCGGTTTGATTCAGTGGATGGAGCGTTGGCCTGCAGACTGAAAGGTCCTGGGTTCGATTCCGGTCAAGGGCATGTACCTTGGCTGCAGGCACATCCCCAGTAGGGGGTGTGCAAGAGGCAGCTGATCTATGTTTCTGACTTTCTATCCCTCTCCCTTCCTCTCTGTAAAAAATCAATAAAATATATATTTTTTACAAAAAAGAAGCTAAGGAGCTATCCTTGCTTCTAGTAATATGTGGAGTACTTCCAGGGCGCACATCTCTGTACTCAATTATCTGAAAGTCACAGCTGTGGAAGAGACACAGACCCTGCCTTTATGGAGCTTATGACTCAGGACAATTATTCTCAATCCATTTTGCATTTCCTCAGGATGTCTTTGATGTGATTTGATGTTATTTCAAATTAATTTTAATTACCTTTAATGTACTATAAATGAATACATGTCAAGCTGCATCTTGGCAGCAGGGAGATGGTATCAAGATATAAAACTTGCCCAGTCGGTGTGGTTCGGTGCTTGTGCATCAGCCTGTGAACCAGGAGATTCTAGTTCCATTCCTGGTCAGGGCACATGCCCTGACTGTGGGCTCCACTCCCAGTAAGAGTGTGTGTGAGAGGCAGTCGATCAATGATTCTCTCTCACCATTGATGTTTCTATCTCTCTCTTCCTTTCCTTTTCTCTCTTAATCAATACAAAATATTTTAAAAATTTTTAAATTTTAAATCAGCTTGAGCTGAGGATTGAGGTGATATGGACAAAGGGGACTCGGGCAGTTTTGGCAGCTGGAAACACAGACATCTGAAGACCTCATGAAGCTCCATGTGTGTGAGGGGCATCTTTTCAACACCCCAAAATTTTAAAAAATTATATTTTTATTGATTTCAGAGAGGAAGGGAGAGGGAGAGAGAGATAGAAATATTAATGATGAGAGAGCATCACTGATTGGCTGCCTACTGCATGCCCCACAGTGGGATCAAGCCCACAACCAGGGCATGTGCCCTTAGCCAGAATCAAACTGGGACCCTTCAGTCCACAGACTGACACTAAGCCAAACTGTCTAGAGCAACAACCCAGATTTTAACATACTTTTGAGAAACTTGCAATTCACTTGGTTGGAGGTACTATGGTGAAGTAGGAAAGTATCAGGCAGAAAATCAATCCGGAATTCTAGTCCAACTCTTCTAGGATTCATAGTAGGACTTTGAGAAAGTCACTAAGTCTTTCCAAACTCAGTGTCCTCATTTATAGCACGATGATAGTAGCCTCTGTGTTCTCTATGGTACTAAGGTTCTAGCAATAACTAGTGTCACTTTTCCCACTGCCTTAGAACTTGGGACAGAAGTATCCAATCTAATCCTCCTATCTAATAAAAGAATAATATGCAAATTGACCATACCTCCTATCAAGTCACGCCCACAAGCCAATCAGGAGCAAATAAACCACAACCAAGATGTCTGTGGCCTCTGAGAGCAGGAGGGAGGCTTGGGTTTCCCCGGCAATGGAGGAAGCCAAGCTTTCTGCCTGCCCTTGCCGGCCTTGGCCAGAGCAGAGCCCTGTGATCAGAGCAAGTTGGGGGTCCCCTGCCCAGGGCTTGAGCCTCAGCCAGAGGCTTGTAGCCAAGGGGGCAGAGCAGGGTGATCTCGGCACTGAGGGTTCCCCGCCTAGGACCCAAGCCTCCGAGCCTTGGCCAGAGGCTTGCAGACTTGGCCGGGGGTGGAGCAGGGCAATCCCTGCTAACTGGGGTCCCCTGCCCAGGGCCAGAGGCTTTAGGCCTTGGCAGGGGTGGAGCCGGAGATCAGAGGAGATAGGTGTGAACTGCAGAGGAAACACCTTTTCTTTTTTCTTTTTTAAAAATATATTTTATTGATTTTTTACAAGAGGAAGGGAGAGGGATAGAAAGTCAGAAATATCAATGAGAGCGAAACATCAATCAGCTGCCTCTTGCACACCCCCTACTGGGGATTCACCCACAACCAAAGTACATGCCCCTGACCGGAATCGAACCTGGGACCTTTCAGTCCGCAGTCCGACGCTCTATCCACTGAGCCAAACCGGTCTCGGCTCTTTTTTCTTTTAAAAAAATATATTTTATTGATTTTTTACAAAGAGGAAGGGAGAGGGATAGAAAGTCAGAAATATCAATGAGAGCGAAACATCAATCATCTGCCTCTTGCACACCCCCTACTGGGGATTCACCCACAACCAAAGTACATGCCTCTGACCAGAATCGAACCTGGGACCTTTCAGTCTGCAGGCCGATGCTCTATCCACTGAGCCAAACCGGTTTCAGTGGAAACATCTTTTCTGACTGCTCATTGGCTAAGCTCCCTGTATGCCACTGGTAGTATTCTTAGTAAATTGGGTATAAGAATCCAAAAAAGTAATCTAGGGTTTTTCCACCACACTTCTGGAGAAAAAAATGAAGGTCCACTGCTGGAGGGCTAAGAAATGTCATATCCTGCCCTAGGCAGTTTGGCTCAGTGGATAATGCCTAGGTTTGCCAACCCCAGGGTCCGGGTTAGATTCTGATCAAGGGCATGTACCTAGGTTGCAGGCTCCTCCCTGGCTAGGGCCCAGGTCAGTGCTCATGCCGGAGGTAACCAATCAAAGTGTTCCTCTCACTTTGATGTTTCTCTCTGTCTTTCCCTTTCTCTTCCACACTCTAAAAATCAATGGAAACATATCCTCAGGTGAGGCTAAAAAAAGAAAAATAAATAAATGTCATATCCTATGAAAGAAACATCTTGAAAATGCCTAAAGAAAGTTGTCATTTTTTCATGGTGAAGGGACCGGAGTTCGGGTTGATGAAAACACGTTGGTGGCTGTGGTGACTGGCAGTGGCTGTAGCAGTGGGGTGCTGGGGCTGGTGCCTTTCCCTGATCAGCCCAGTCTCCTCCCACAAAGGGAGGCCAGACTTCGGCTTAGGCCTTCTCCCCATGGGGAATGAGTCTAAGCTGTCAGTAGGACATCCCCTGAAGGCTCCCAGTATGTGAGAGGGGGCAGCCTGGGCTGAGGAGACCCCTCCTCCCCCATGCACAAATTTTGTGCACTGGACCCCCTATTAATAAAGAGGGAATATGTAAATTGACCCTCACACAAGATGGCTGCTCCCATGTAGTCAAAGATGGCCACTACAAGATGGCTGGCAGAAGAGGGTAGTTGTGGACAATTGGACCAGCAGGGAAGGTAGTTGTGGGTGATCAGGTCTGCAGGGGAGGGCAATTAAGGGGAGCAGGCCTGCTGGGGAGGGCAGTTGGGGGGACCAGGCCTGCAGGGGAGGATAGTTAGGGGTGACCCGGCTGGCAAGAGAGGACAGTTGGGGGTTACTGGGCCGCAGGGAAGGGCAATTGGGGGCAGGATGATTGGGCTGGCAGGGGAGCAGTTAGGCATCGATCAGGCTGGCAGGGGAGTGGTTAGGGGGTGATCAGGCTGGCAAGCAGGTGAGCCAGCAGTCCCGGATTGTGAGAGGGATGTCCAACTGCCAGTTTAGGCTGATCACTGTGGGATTGGGCCTAAACTGGCAGTCAGACATCCCCTGAGGGTTCCCAGATTGGAGAGGATGCAAGCTGGGCTGAGGGAGACCCCTCTCCCCAGTGCACAAATTTCATGCACCGGGCCGCTAGTTCACAGATAAAAGAAAAATCATGCTTACTAAAATTCTTAAACATATAGTGTTGGTTTAGAGGGCTTCAGTTTGGGTCTCATCCATGTTGAGTGTTAGGAAAGACTACTACAGAGAGGAATCCTCTAAGTTTAAAAAGTTTAGAGTGAGTCCTGGCCAGAGAGCTCAGTTGCTTAGAGTCATACTGATCTGCCAAGGTTGTGAGTTCAACTCCTGTCAGGGTACATGCAAGAATCAACCAATAAATGCATAAATAAGTAGAGCAAAAAATTAATGTTTCCCTCTCTCTCTCTCTCTCTCTCTTTCTCTCTCTCTCCCTCTCTCTCAAATTAAAAAAAAAAAGTTTAGAATGACAAAGAAGGGATATACAAAGAAAATAGGTTTTGGGGTTTGAAATTATATTATTTGAGCTCCCATTGAGGGAGAGTGTAACAGGAAACAGAGGACCCAGCACTCATTTCTGGGTAATGATGGTTAGAAGAGACAAAAACAGAAATCAGAACTCAAAAGCTGACAAGACAAAGACGATGTCCAGGAAGCCAAAAGATACAGGAAGCTAAGGACAGACAACAGACAGTGGGAATGATCACAAATGAAGTCATGTAAACAAAGAGAAGAATATTTGCTGACATGATTAGAGAATGAGGTTGAAAGTTACAATACTCATAGAGGACTAGAGATAAGTCATCAACTCTCTCTGCTTCCTCCATTTTCCCACTCTTTAAAAATTTGATAAACCCACTCTTCCCTGTCACTTCTTTGTTTTGAAAAAGAGTTTTATTGATTTTTAGAGAGAGAGGAAGGGAGATGGAGAGAAAGAGAGAGAAAGAGAGACATTGATGTGAGAGCGGAAACTTCAATCAGCTGCCTCCTGTATGCATAGGCATGTGCCCTGACTAGGAATTGAACTGGCAATCTTTTGGTGCATGGGAGAATGCCCAACCAACTGAGCCACACCAGCCAGAAGGGCCCGTCACTTCTTCACTCTTACTAGTCACTGTCTGCTACCCTACCCCTGACTCACCCACTGCTGTCCGTAGCTGTCCTCCAGATCATTGAAGTATCGATTTTCCCAGTTGATGCGGATGCCTAGCAGATCATTAGGCCTAAAACCATTTTCGGCCAGAATCACAAAGTACGTAAAGAATCCAGCCACAGCCTGAATCATCCCTGTGAGTGGTAGAATCACAGAACAGGGGAACCTGGCTCAGAGATAGACTTCAAAAGGCAGATCTTGGAAGGGGTGGTGGCTGGGACTTGCTTCTAGCTGGGTTGGTGTGTGTTGAGCTATAATGCTGAAGATGCTTCCAGCAATGATCCGATCCCATCATTTCTGTTGGACTGGCCTCCAAGGCCTGATGTGTATTTTTATTCTCTAACCTAGAGTCATCTTTCAATCATATAATCTTAAAATCTGAAAGGACCTTCAAGGAAATTTCTTCCCTCTCCCCAATGAGTAAGTCCTGGACTCCTTCCTCTCCATTTACTCTCTCTCCTCAGGCCCTTGCCCACAACCTCTATTCCCCATACCTGGACCACAGCAATAGTCTACTCACTACAGAGCTCTGCACTGTGCAGATGCCCGTGGACATTGGTCTTCACAAGTCTGAAGTATTATTTATGTCTCTTAAGTGGAAGACAAAAGCACATAAACGATTCATTATCCAGGGTCATGCAGGAAGTGGTAAAATGGGGATTCAAACATAGATCTGGCTCCTGCATCTCTACTTTTTCTATGTGTTTCCTCCTTTAGATGTTGGGATGGACCCCTTCCAAGGTCTGCCTTTTGAAGTCTTTCTCTGAGCCAGGTTCCCCTGTCCTCAATCTCTTTCTTCCCTGTCCACCCCTCATTCAACTCCTGAAACACCCTACTGCACCTGGCAAGTCAAGAACAAAGACATCTAATGGTTTTCAAATGCACTTCAAACCTGGACCAATGGCCTATAGCCTTATTTTTCACTACCCCTTTACCAGGAATAAACTGGTTTATTCACCCTTCAATAACCAGACTGTGTGAATTTCTCCTCTCTTCTCCCCCTAACCCCACACTTAACCACACTTAATCTAAGCCCTCTCTTTCAGCATCAAGTTTAAGCCCTATTTCCTTCATAAAACATTCTGACAATCCTCATGATTGGTGAGCCTGCTTGTTTTTGTATTCCTGTCTATACTCACTTTTTTGGCATTTGGAAAGATACTATCATCCTATATATATTTGTTCCTTCCTAACCGGGATTTAAGTCAAGAGCAGACCACAGATCAATGGTCCCTTGTATTCCCAGGGCCTAACACAGTTTGTTGTTAAGAACAAACTGACTTCCCAACTGAGATGGATCCAATGACTAGACAGGTGCAACCATTCCCCACTCCCTTCCCCCTCATTCTGGCCGCACCAATTTGTCCATAGGCCATGCCGATTAGACGACTGTTCACCAGTTTGTCAGTCTTTGGATTCCGTGGAACCCTCTTCATGATGTCACTTTCAGCTCTCTCATAAGCCAAAGAGATAGCAGGGACCTGGAGAATGAAGAGTGGGAGTAACGGGGGGACACAAAATTCAGAAAGAGATACAGAAGTAATTCCAGCTCAGTCCCTGTCCCTGGACACAGATTCATCCTCCTACTCAGTCCATCTCACAGGAATTCCGCACCGGGCCCCGGTTTAGTCCTCACCAAGTCAGTGCCCAGGTCGATGCAGAGGATGGTTATGGTACCCAGAGGCAGGGGGATGCTGAGGATGATGAAGATCAGGAAGGGGGAGATCTCAGGGATGTTGCTGGTCAGGGTGTATGCGATGGATTTCTTCAGGTTGTCAAAGATCAGGCGGCCTGGGGAGAATGGTCAGCCTTCTATGAGAATAGAGAGGACACACCTCCACAGACCAGCTCCTGGACCACCATAAAGCAGTATCATGATCCATGAAAGTGTCTGGAGGCCTAGGCCTCAGTGGTTCAAATTTTATTTCTAAATTGTGTGACTATTAATTAGAGCCAGGGTTTATTTTATTTTGTTTTTTTTTTAAATATATTTTATTGATTTTTTACAGAGCGGAAGGGAGAGGGATAGAAAGTCAGAAACATCGATGAGAGAGAAACATCAATCAGCTGCCTCTTGTACGCCCCCTACTGGGGATGTGCCCGCAGCCAAAGTACATGCCCTTGACCGGAATTGAACCCGGGACCCTTCAGTCCGCAGTCCGACGTTCTATCCACTGAGCCAGACCGGTCTCGGCAGAGCCAGGGTTTATTAACATGCCATATTTTTGCACTTTTCGTTCTTGGATTCAACATGGCTTATTAAGCATGGTTGGGCCTGGTTAATACTTAGAGGTGCTTGTGAACCCCAATATAAAAGTGGTTAATTAAGGCTGAAATTGAAAGAACCTGGGCTTGGGTTCTGATATCATTTTCTGCATGTGACTTTGGTTACCCCTCACCTTCTGCCTTGTAAGATGGCTTGATATCTTCCCTGATGACCCTTTCAAAAACTGTAATCTCTCCTTGGACTCCTGCTTTATTTTTTTTATTGCAGTTAGCGTCCTTTACTATACTAAACAATTTATTGTCTGATTGTTCTGCTAGAAATGAAATGACATGAGAACAGAAATATGTATCTTTTTATCCCTCACTGTTCCATACCCAGCATCTAGCAGAGTACCTGATACAACTATGGCTGGTGCTCAAAACATGTATTTAACTGAATGTAAAATACTGAAAAATGTCTGGATCAGCTGAGGTCTCAATGAAATGATAGCTACTCCTGTTATGTGGATTGTCCTATAATGTAAGATTTAGTAAGATAGCTCCCGGCAGAAGGCAGGAAGCCTGAGATGCAGAGCTCTGGAGTTCTCGTTTAACAAGGGGTACTGTCTTCAGAATTCTCTGGGAAAGAGGTAATAATTTTGGCTCATGCAATCAATTTGTAGGTCAGGCTCCAATGGATCTTAATATGTCAACATCATTCACGGAATAGGTCCTTACGAGGCCCTCCTGACATTATGGAGCATGAAGTAGTCCAGGGAGATGGCTATGTCTTGAAATGTATTGTGGACCTGCTTAAATCTCCATGAGAGAAGAAAGAAGATACTATAGCCCGGCTGGCATGGCTCAGGGGTTGAGTGTTGACCTATGAACCAGGAGATCATGGTTCACTTCCTGGTCAGGGCACATGCTTGATCCCCAGTGTAGGGCGTGTAGGAGGCAGCCAATCAATGATTCTCTCTCATCATCATTGATATTTCTATCTCTCTCTCCCTCTCCTTTCCTCTTTGAAATCAAATATATGTAAAAATATAAGTTAAATATATATAAAATATATAAATCAAATATATAAAATATATAAATTAAAAAATATATGTTTATATTTATAATATATCTATATAAATCCAATATATATATATTCCCTCAGTGGATAGAGTGTCAGCCTGCGGACTAAAAGGTCCCAGGTTTGATTCCAGTCAAGGGCATGTACTTTGGTTGTGGACACATCTCCAGTAGGAGGTGTGCAGGAGGCAGCTGATCAATATTTCTAACTCTCTATCCCTTTCCCTTTCTCTCTGTAAAAAATCAATAAAATATATTAAAAATAAAATTATATATATATATATATATATATATATATATATATGAAAGAAGATACTATAGTACAGTCCTAGTCTTCCTAAATAATCTGGCCTTTCCTCCAATCTAATAAAAAAAAAGGGCTCCTGATTGTAATGATCTAAGTACCAAATGAATCTAGTTTGCAAAATTTTGTCTTACAGTGATTTTCCCGTCTTTTTTTTTTTTTACAATATACAAATGAAATCAATTACCAGATTGTAGATACAAAATAATCAGCCATTTACATGGCATAAACACAAATATTTCAAGAAAAATGATTTTAAATATAATGGATTTCCCCAGTCTTTACAGCATCATCCAAGTTGGATGATGGGCGATGGGAATGAGCACTGCACACCAGCTCCCACATGAGTCTGAGGGTCAAGTCCCAACTCTGCTTCCTCACCCTCCTCCACGCCCGTGACGATGGAGGCGAAGTTGTCGTCCAGCAGGATCATGTCGGCTGCCTGCTTAGAGACGTCGGAGCCCGAGATGCCCATGGCTATGCCGATGTCCGCCTTCTTCAGCGCCGGGGAGTCGTTCACCCCGTCGCCCGTCACTGCCACGATGGCTCCCTGGGAGAAGCACAGAAGGAGCAAAGTAATTACTACCAGATTCAAGACCCGTTCTCCAAATCAGTTTGATTTCATCATCCCTCGTTTCTTTTTCTTTTTAAAATATATTTTATTGATTTTTTTACAGGGAGGAAGAGAGAGGGATAGAGTTAGAAACATCAATGAGAGAGAAACATTGATCAGCTGCCTCCTGCACACCTCCTACTAGGGATGTGCCCGCAACCAAGGTACATGCCCTTGCCCGGAATCGAACCTGGGACCTTTCAGTCCACAGGCCCATGCTCTATCCACTGAGCCAAACCAGTCAGGGCCATCCTCATTTCTTGATTATCATCATGCTTAATGTAGGCCTCTTAGCTATTCCTTCTCCTGTTCCTCCTAATATATTAAAACTCTCTGGAGAGGCGGGGACCCTCTCAGGGTGCCCACAAACTGCTGCTCATCTCTGAGGTTCAAGATGGGATACTCTGGAGTCTCCTCTGACCCAGCACGCACTCCTCTGCTTGTTGGAGGCCTGGGCTATACCACATGATTTCTGCAGCTTCCCCGGCTCCTCTGCCTCCTTACCAGCTTCTGACATCCCTCTACAATGATGAGCTTCTGCTGAGGGGAGGTCCGAGCAAACACAATCTCCTTGTGGTTTTTGAAGATATTGTCAAGCTCTTCTGGGCTCATATCCTTTATTTTTAAGCCATGCACCACAATGGCTGTGACATCCCTGAGCAAAAAGAATTTTATTTTTAAATTATGTTTTATTTTTAATCCTCACTGGAGGATATGGGTTTGTTTGTGGGGTTATTTATTTATTTATTACTGATTTTAGAGAGAGGGGAAGGGAGAGAGAGAGAGAGAGAGAGAGAGAGAGAGAGAGAGAGAGAGAGAGAGAGGCATCTATGTATGAGAGAAACATGGATTGGTTCCCATACATGGCCCCACCCGGAATTGAAACCACAGCCTTTCCGTGCTTGGGATGATGCTCTAACCAACTGAGGCACACCTGCCAGGGTGCAAAAAGAATTTTAAAAGGTTAGTTCAGAGTGTTGAGAATTCATTGTTTGCCCCTTAACCAACTTTTACTCTAGCACATCCGACCTGCAGCAGGCTCCTTCAGGAACTTTAGTGAGTGGGATCTGGGTGGGCAGGCTGATGATAGAGGAAAACATGGCAGATCTGAGTGCTTTAGGGGTCTCACCTGCTACTGACCTCGGAGACAGGGATGTGGAGCCGGGCAGCAACGTCCTCTTTTGTCTCATTACCTTCTGAGATGATGCCCACACCCTTGGCAATGGCCTTGGCTGTGATGGGATGATCCCCTGTCACCATAATCACCTGTGTTGGGAAGGGAGAGCAGAGGAGGAGAATCATCTTCCGGGAGGTCCTGGTCCCTCACCTTTCTCTCTGAGAACTCACAGACCACTGCTTTCAGAAGCTCATTCCCAAGAACTCTTGCTTCAACCCTTGGGATTATCAGATTCAAGCCAAGGTCATCAGATAATAAAATGTCAGACAATTGGGTACTAGGTTTTCCAGGAATAAGACAGAGACTTAGGTGTATCGCTATATTCAGGATTTCACTTAATTGCTTCAGAAGCTATTCTGCTTCTTTAAGCTCAAAGACAGAATCACCTACACATAGAACAAACGGTAATAAAGGAACCTTTGGAATAACCCCTCTGCGTGTGAAATTCCATCAAGGCCCAGGTGCATTCTAAGTCTCACTCTCTCTTTTCCCCACGGCCTCCCTGTGACCCCAAATTTCAGTTCTTTTTGCATAGCTGCTACCAGCCCGAGCCCCATTCCTTCCCAAAGGTCAGGTGTCGGCGCTCTGTGCTTTGCCGGCATTCTCTGCTTACTGGGACCATTGCTTATAGCCTCTCCCCCACGCTGGTGAGAGCTGGGGGCGGGGATCATAGCTGTGCCATCTTGTGAATTTCCTGCCTTAGCACACTGCCTAACACATGGTAACCCAGCAACAAACAATGACCCAATCAAGGGATGAAGGAAGAGCTGCTTCCTGGCACCAATGCCCATCGTTCCCAAGGACTGGTTTTTTCAGGCTCCACGGGAGGAAGAGGGACACTATCTGACTGTGACTAAATTATCCGACTGTGGCAGGACAGAGTCCTGGGAAAGCCGTCTGTCTACTTCCAGAGCGCCGAGTAAGCCTTCTGGTTTTCCTCTGAGCCCCCATCGCTCCACACTGGCACCCCAGGCTGGCTGGAGAAGGGGATGTGGCTAAGCTGGGGGGCCAGTGCTGAAGGAAGGTCATGTTGCACCCCGGCTCCGTTGAGGACTGGGGGAGGGATAAGGTGAGAGTCTGGGAGGAAACTGCACAGATTAGAAGATTCCAGATGTGGCTCAGACAGCCCTCAGCGATGCCTTTTGGGCTCACAGTACCCTGCACTTCCCAGTGGCTCATCAATAGTGACCTGAGACCCGTAGGCCAGGCGTGGTATCTTCCGTGTATGTCCCTCGCCCCTAGCCCAGATTGACCATTCAAATGCACGGTTCTGTGGCAGCTCCCGTACCACCTCCGTGCCAGGCACCCCGAGAGCGAGCTCCTAGGACGCAGTCTCACGGGAAGCCGAGATGCGTGCAGACAATGGAAGCGCAGTCTGCAGAGAATGGCTCCCTGTGAGGCAAAGGGCATCTGGCAGTCTCTGGGGTTTGTCAAGTATTAAATGATTTTCATGTCTAACTTCTTCCGGCTGACTGTACCTCTGATGTCCCCACGCAGCTGTAAGCTGCCCTCTTGTTCCTTTGTACCCTGCTCCCCACCCACCCCCCACCCCCATGCATCTGAGAGGCGCTCCAGGGTTGGCAGCGTTGCTCCTAGCTCAACTGCAGTTCCTAGAGGAGGCCAGGCTCACCGCATGGGTAGAGTCGCTCCATGCTCCCAAGAGCCTCAGGCAGTGGCAAATAGATTATATATAAATATAAATATAAATATAAATATAAATATAAATATAAATATGAATATGAATATAAATATAAATATAAATACACACACACACACACACACACACACACACACTAATAAAAGAGAAATATGCAAATTTCTGTCAAACTCCACTCCGGGCCTGTGGGGGTGGGAGAAGTCGGGCGCCAGCGCCTGAGGCTGGCTGCAGCCAGGGAGACAAAGAAGCTTGCCTACCCCCTGACCCCAGGCCACGGCCAGCCGGAGGAGTCACCCACACTGCATCCCAGGGAAGATGGAGAAGCCGTCCACCCTGCAGTCCCAGACACCAGCACTTGTGGCTGCAGCCCAGGCGAGGCCACCTGCCCACCATCCCCTGTGGCTGCAGGAGGCCTGGGCGCCTATGGCTGACCAGAGGAGGGAAGCCCAGATCCCAGGAGCCTGTGGTTGGCTGGAGGAGGGAATCCTGGGTCCTGGATGTGGGGCCGAGGCAGAGGTGGTTAGAGGCAATCAAGCCAGCAGGGGAGCAGTTAGGGACAATCAGGCTGGCAGGCAGAAGTAGTTAGGGGCAATCAGGCAGGCAGGCGAGAGCTTAGGAGCCAGCAGTTCTGGATTGTGAGAGGGATGTTCGACTGCTGGTGATCCCCTATGGGGTCCCAGACTGGAGAGGGTGCAGGCTGGGCTGAGGCACACCCTCCCCACCCTCTGCATGAATTTTGTGCACTGGGACACACACACACACACACACACACACACACACACACACACACATAATAAATCACAGTTATTCCAAAGACCCAGGTACATGGCTCTACCTGGGAAATGCCAGTTCCACAGTCACTTCTTGTAAACATGTCGCTGCCCTGCAGATGTTACCCGACCTCTCCCAGCAGCCAAGTGCTGTCCATCAGTTCAGCATTGACCTCATTATGGAGTGGATCCTGAAAAGCTCTTCCCTGTGGGACAACCCCCTATGTGTCCACTACGTGTGGTCACGGCAAGTCTTTCCCTTCCCTGTAAGGAAAGGGAGGATTCAAAGTTCCTCACCAAGGCTGCCAAATTCCTGTCGGCGTCAGGTCCAGAGAAGCAAGAAATTACAAGACCTGTGAGCCCGTGTGCAGAGCAAGCCATGGCTCAGGAAACACAGGCCTCTGCCTGCTCTAAGTCAGCCTGGGACGTCTCCTCAGACTTTCCCCGCTCATTCTGCCTCGGGCTGTGAGGCCATCCTGGCTAAAATCACCCTTTTGTCTCCTGTTGGGGCCTCCCGACCCATGGGCACAATGGTTACTCCTTGCTGCAGAGATCCACGAATTCCCAGATGAGATGACGTTTAGGCACATCCACAGTGTCATCCCTCACTCTAGCAGTCCACGTCAAGGCTTGGAAATGCAAATGAGGCCCTTCTCCGCCTGGCTCCCACAATATACTGTGGCCGCGTACAGAGCCATTGGGGAATATCAGGATAACCTGGTCAGCCTGTGCGGATGTGCTATAATGATGCTGTCTCTGCAGAGAACTCGGTCACCCCCAATCTTGTAGAAATTAGAGAATTCACTCAACGTGATTTCCACATCCATTCCTTGGCTCTCCCTCCTCTATGGCCAATCATTGAACTTAGCATGGACCAGGCTGCCTCCAAATGGCCAAGGTCTAAGGTCTAAGGTAAGCCAGTTCTAACAGATAGCAGCTAGCTCTCCTTAAATACCTTTACTGTGCTCCCTCCCCCAACTGAAACCTGCCCTCTTCCAAGTCTGGGATCCAGGACATCAGGTAGGAACAGGGAAGGTGTCAATGTCACGTGCACAGGAGTTGGAGAAGCACTTTCCCAGGACGCTGGTTCTCAAACTTCTCGGCACATTGGATTCTCTGGGCAAGTTTACAAAATGCAGGTGCTTGGATCTCACCCTGAGAGTTCCTAATGTAATGGGTCTGGGATGTGACCTGGGCATCAGATTTTTAAAGTTCCCACGATGATTCTAAAGTTCCATGAAAGACAGGAGTCTACCAATAGAGGATATTTACTGTTAGGCTCTTAAGACGAAAATATTCTAAGCGGAAGGAAACAGAAATCAATGAAAGCAGTGTTATTAAGAACCAACTCTATGCAAGGCTTTCTACTGCTGCCCCGACCTGGGACAGGTGCGGCTTCTGGGGTGCTCAAGCTTTACCTTAATCCCTGCGCTGCGACACTTGCTCACTGCATCGGGCACAGCAGCACGGGGAGGGTCGATCATGGCTATGAGCCCCACGAAGCAGAGGTTCGTCATGGGGAAGTTGACTTCATCCATATTAAACTTGAATCCCCTGGAGAAAGTGTTAGGCAGGTTCAGGTAGCAGAACCCTGAAGAGAGACAGAGGGGACCAATAGTCATTAGAGATGTATGTCCCCATCCCACTCACCTCAACATCCTTGATTTTTTTCACCCCACGAATCAGAATCACTTCGATCCCATTCTTGGAAGGGTTTTCTCCCACAGCCCCTCACCTAGCACGCGTTCCCCCAGGCCTCCCAGTTCCAAGAAGGCACTCGTGAAGGCTTCTTTGATGTCGTTGTCCACGGGGTACTCCTGCCCATACAGAATGTAAGTAGAGCAAAGGTCAAAGATCCTCTCAGGAGCCCCCTTCATCACCAGCACATGGGCCTGGGGATTGTCTTCCCGAAGATGGATGGACAACTAGGGAGAGAAGAGGAAGCACCGGTGGAACAGGAGAGCAGGGTTGGGGCAAGGGAAAGGTTTTTGAGGGTAAAACAGGCAACCAGTTTTATACCCTCCATTTCCTTTGTGCCAGAACAACGCAGCCCTTCCTCCACACAGGGCCAGCCCACCCCGCCCCCTGTCCGGAGCCTCCAGCTGGTATTGTTTGCTCACAAATCTCTGTCTTCTCAGCCCCACTGGAGGTGAGGGCAGAAGCTGGTGCCTCACTTTCCCTGCTTCTGCTCTGCCTGGAGGGCTGGAGAGAAGTGTTGGGCTGGCAAGCACCGCAGAGCGGGCAGGAGAGAAAGCTTAGAGCCCAAAAACCTGTGTCCTGAGGCGCTGGAATGCCTCATGGCCTCAGGTCAACCCATTTGACTTCTCAAAAAAACCTTCGTGTTTTTTGATGAAACGCAAAAGGATCGGCAGTGTCTACTTCATTGAGTTTGCATGATGTTTAATATTTGCAAAAAAACACAACAAAACACCCTTAAAAAACTGTGAAACACAATTCAAAAATAGGTTATCCATTCTAGTCGCCTCTCCACTCTCTCCTAAAATCATGAGAGTGTCCCCTGAGAGAGCCTGGATGGTGTGGGTGGGCCGTGGGGGGTGTCAAGTGCGAGGGTCAGGGTCAGTGTGGCTAGTGGAGGGAGAGAAGGGCATATTCATGAAGGAAACCTGAGAAATAATACACCAGGAGAGAGAGAAATTAGGTCAACTTTGGTTTTGCATTTTCCCTCCATCTCTGGTCTGTGAAAAGGAATTCTCCTTGGGGCTCCTCTTAGGATCCACAGGAAATTCCTGTTACACAGCCTGTTGGTAGGGAAATTAGCACGCGGAGAGACATGAGCTGGTGCAGAGGCCAGACGGCTCTGCCCAGAGGGTAAGCAAGGGGGAAGCCTGTGTGTGCAACCTGGTCAAAGTCAGTCCATTGCAACTTCCAAAAACACAGTTCAGTGATACTGAGAATACACTTGAGCAGTTGAGAGGAAACACCTTGACTTATTTAAGCAGATGGTGCGAAAGTTTAAGAAGCTTAACTTTCTGAGTGCTGAAATCATCTGTGTAGACTATTTATTGGAGATTATTGGGGATGACAGCAAGGCCTACATTAGCGGTTAACTTGGTCAGAGAAAAATCACATCTTGATAGAAACTGCAGATGAAGATATGGGGAAAATTATCTGGAAATATGAGAACAGAGAACCTTTTTTCTTTCATTCCCATCTCAGGGAGGTAAAGCGACCGCAGGCTAAGAAACACCTTGCAAACTGGAGCCTCTAACTACCCTCAAAGCAAGCTAGTGGAGGCAGTGGTCTGCAGGGAGTGAACGTAGCAGAGGGCTTTCCTGGGGCCTCGGGCAAGCAGGCCCCTGCAAAGCCGCCAGAGCTGGGTGCCAGCTGCTGGTTGAGCACAGGGGCACCACAGAGGAAGATTTTGCTGTTTGATATTCCACAGCTCAGAGACTGCATGAACGTAGTCATTTCGGGTAGTGCTGCTATTTTGTTGGACAGTCTAACAAATGTGGCTGTGTTTTGCTTTTATTCTGAATCATATAGACGGAGAGACACCTAATTCTTTCCGGTCAAAGGCTTTAATCAGGCCTGTCTAGCACAAAATTCCTGTCTGGTTAGTGAGGCCACTAAATGTAAGGGAAAAAAATGGGAATAAAGCCAGTTGAGACAACAAAACGATGGATCTAGTTCTTTTAACTCTTACTTGTTCAGCGTTCAATATGAAAATATTGGGAACTGGGCTTTTAGAAATCAACCTAGCTTTTGTTATTTTATTATTTTCGGTTTTTAATATTTTTATGAATATTTTTTTGTGATGAAACCTTTAAGATCTACCCTCTTAAGCGACTTTCAAATATAAAAATATGGAACAATGAACAAATCTGCATATTATCGGGGGGCATGTTAATCTTCTCTGTATTGTTCCAATTTTAGTATATGTTCTGTGGGCGCCAGCACTATTCCATGTGTTTTGTTTTTTTTTTTTTTAGAAAATATTTTCTTATGATTTAAAAATGTTTATACATGAGTTTCTGCTCTTAGTTTTATCATTTAAAAATATTATTTGGTATTAGTTTCAGGTATACAGCATAGTAGTTAGACGATCCTATACTCTTGTTTAAAAAATATTTTTATTGATTTCAGAGAGGAGGGGAGAGGGAGAGAGAGGTAGAAACATCAATGATGAGAGAGAATCACTGACTGGCTGCCTCTTCCATATCCCACACTGGGGACTGAGTCCACAACCTGGGCATGCGCCCTGACTGGGAATCAAACCATGACTGCCTGGTTCATAGGTTGACGCTCAGCCACTGAGCCACATCGGCCGGGCAATCCTATCCTTAACACAGTATTCTCCTCAATAAGTCTGTACCTGTACCTACCTGGCATCATTGATTATATTTCCTATGCTTTGAGTATTTTGTAACATCAATGTACTCTTAATCCTTCACCTTTTCACTCAGCCCCCTAAATCCCCTCCCGTCTGGTAACCATCAGTCTGTTTCAATCTTATTTTATTAGTTAGATTCGAAATGTAAGTGAAATCATATGGTATTTGTTTTTCTCTGACTGACTTATTTCACTTAGCATAATATCCTCTAGGTCCATCCATGCTGTCACAAGTGGTAAGACTTCAATATATACTAGAGGCCCAGAGCACAAAACTCGTGCACAGTGGAGGCCTCAGCCCAGCCTGCACCCTCTCCAATCTGGGATCCCTCTCACAATCTAGGACTGCTGGCTCCCAACTGCTTGCCTGCCTTCCTTCCTGATTGCCCTAACCATTTCTGCCTGCCAGCCCGATCACCCCTAACCACTCCCTTGCCAGCCTTTATTGCCCCTAATTGCCCCTAACTGCCCTCCTGCAGGCCTGGTCATCCCCAACTTCTCTCCCCGTCAGGCCTGGGTCCCCCCATCTGCCCTTCCCTGAAGGCTTAATTGCCCCCAACTGCCCTCCCTTACAGGCCTGGTCCCTCCCAACTACCCTTCCCTGCTGGCCATCTTGTGTATTGTAGTGATGGTCAATTTGCATATTATTCTTTTATTAGATAGGTATAGAGGCCTGGTACATGGGTGGGGGCCGGCTGGTTTGCCCTGAAGGGTGTCCTGGATAAGGGTGGGGGTTACCTTGGGGCATGGGGTGGCATGGGTGAGGGGCCTGTGATGGTTTGCATGCTTGCCATGTCCCCTGGCAACCCAAGTGGAGGCCCTGGTATCAGGGATTTATTTATCTTCTATAATTGAAACTTTGTAGCCTTGAGTGGAGCCAAGCCTCCTGCTTGCTCTGTGGCTGCAGCCATTTTTGTTGGGATTTATTTATCTTCTATAATTGAAACTTTGTAGTGGAAGCCAAGGCAGCCATGGCTGCAGGAGCTTGACTTTCTCTGTCACTGGGAACAACCCAAGTCCCCTACTCTCTCCAGCTCTGTGGCTGCTTCCATTTTTGTTGGCATTTATTTTTCTTCTATAATTGAAACTTTGTAGCCTTGAGTGGAGGCCTGGGCTGGCCAGGATGTGCAGAAAGCTTGGCTTCCTCCATTGCTGGGGAAACCCAAGTCTCCTGCTTGCTTCGTGGCTGTGGCCATCTTGGTTGGGGTTAATTTGCATACTCACTCCTGATTGGCTGGTGGTATGGCTTGTGTGTATAGTGGAGGTATGTTCAATTTACATATTACTCTTTTATTAGGTAAGATATATATATATATATAACTTTTATTAGGTAAGATAGATATACATATATGTAAAGAGTAATATGTAGATTGACCATCACTCCAACACACAAGATAGCTGTCCCCAGGTAGTCAAAGATCCTGCCCCCATGTGGACACAAGATGGCCACTACAAGATGGACAGCAGGAGAGGGCAGTTGGGAGGAACCAGACCTGCAAGGGAGGGCAGTGGGGGTCAATCAAGCCAGCAGGGGAGGGCAGTTAGGAGTGGCCAGGCCTGCAGGGGAGGGCAGTTAGGAGTGACCAGGCCTGCAGGGGAGGGCAGTTAGGGGCAAACAGGCTGGCAAGGGAGCAGTTAAGCATCAAGGTGATCAGGCTGGCAGGCAGAAGCAGTTAGGGGCAATCAGGAAGGCAGGCAGGTAAGCAGTTGTGAGCCAGCAGTCCTGGATTGAGAGAGGGATGTCCCAGATTGGAGAGGATGCAGGCTGGGTGGAGGGACACCCCCTGCTCCAGTGCACAGATTTCATGCTCTGGGCCTCTAGTGTGTGTGTGTGTGTGTGTGTGTGTGTGTATAGCCACATTTTTTTAAACCCCAATGTTTTTATCCAGTCATCCATTAATGGGCACTTGGGTTGCTTTCATATCTTGGCTATTGACAATTATATGCATTTTAAGAAACAAATACAGCACTGACTTTTGGGAGTCTCCTTTCTGCTCTGTTACCACACCTGAATGTCTGACCTCTACAGTCTGCATGAACTTTGAGAGCCCCACTCACCTGAGCAAATCCCGATTGTCCTACAGAACTCAAACCTTAGCTGGTGGAGTTCCCGCCATGGCAGTGCCACCACTCCCAACCTCCCAACTTCAAAGTGTGCCAGGATTCCAGCGTGGGCAAGAAATACTGGTTTTCCGCAGTACATTGAGTTCCATGGAGCGCGCCGGGGCAAGTGCGAGCCGGCCGGGCTCTGGGTGACTGTGTGCTCGCTGAGGGAAAGTAATTAAACACGAGCAAAGGAGATCCTAAGAAGCCGAGAGGCAAAGTGCCATCGTACGCTTTCTTTGTGCAAACTTGCCGGGAGGAACACAAGAAGAAGCACCCAGATGCTTCCGTCAACTTCTCGGAGTTTTCTAAGAAGTGCTCAGAGAGGTGGAAGACCACGTCTGCTGAGGAGAAGGGACAATTTGAAGACATGGCAAAGGCAGACGAGGCTCGTTATGAGAGATAAATGAAAACTTATATTCCTCCTAAAGGGGAAACAAAAAGAAATTCAAGGATCCCAATGCACCCAAGAGGCCTCCTTCGGCTTTTTTCTTGTTTTGTTCTGAGTATCGCCCCCAAATCAAAGGAGAGCGTCCTGGCCTATCCATTGGTGACGTTGCAAAGATGCCGGGAGAGAAGTGGAGTAACACCGCTGCAGATGACAGGCAGCCTTACGAAAAGGAGGCTGCTAAGCAGAAGGAGAAATAGGAAAAGGATATTGCTGCCTACCGAGCTAAAGGAAAGCCTGGTGCTGCCAAACAGGGAGTTGTCAAGGCTGAAAAAAGCAAGAAAAAGAAGGAAGAGGAAGAAGACAAGGAAGATGAGGAGGAGGAAGATGAAGAAGATGATGATGATGAATAAGTTGGTTCTAGCACAGCTTTTTTTCTTGTCTGCAAAGCATTTAACCCCCCTATACACAACTCACTTCTCTTAAAGAAAACAATTGAAATGTAAGGCTGTGTAAGGTTTGTTTTTAAACTGTACAGTGTCTTTCTTTTGTATAGTTAACACACTATCGCTGTGTCTTTGGATAGCTCTGTCCTGGTGGTATTTTCAATAGCCACTACCCTTGCCTGGCACAGTATGGGGGATGTAAATTGGCATGGAAATTTAAAGCAGGTTCCTGTTGGTGCACAGCACAAATTAGGTATATATGGGGATGGTAGTTTTTTCATCTTCAGTTGTCTCTGATGCAGCTTATACGAAATAATTGTTGTTCTGTTAACTGAATACCACTCTAATTGCAAAAAAAGTTGCAGCTGTTTTGTTGACAGTTTGAATGCTTCTAAGTAAATACAATTTTTTTTATTAAAAAAAAAAGAAATACTGGGTTTCCCTTTCCTCCCCTGAGTTTGTTGTTACCAGAGTCCCTCACTGGCACTTCTCCTCCCCCATGGATAGCGGACAAAATGCTCCTGAGAAGTGAAACTCACAAACACGCCGGACAGCCCTGATTGCTTACCCACGTACCGGATGGCAGCCGCGAGAACTGCAGGCATGGAATGAAAACAGAAAAGATGACTAATGAAATCCGGCGCCTCTGGGGAGTGTCTGGCAAACCCAGGCTGTTCTGCTGGCCAGCCCGGCAGCAGTCACAGAGATGCCTCCTGACAGCTGCAGAGGCTGCCACGTGACTCCCACTGCCCAGCCTTAAGAGAGCCTTTGATGACTCGCTCTTTCCACAGGTAGTGGGGTCTCCAACTCTGCTTAGGACTCAGCCCCTCTCCCTTTATCAGCGGCGGCTTCCTTCACCCGCTTGTTACTTTTCCTTGAGGTGAGCCTTCTTCCTAGTTGAGAGGCTGGGTGTCCGCCCTCTCTAGCCTACTGCTCAGAGGTGAGGCGGAGGACAAAACTCCTGCTTTCCCAAAAGATACCCAGCCCCCTCCCCGTCAATCATTCTCCTACCTTCGTCGGTTCTGTACCTGGTACTTGTTGGTAGAATTAAAGGGGATCTCTGCCACCTTGGGGCTTCTCTCTCGCATCTCCTTCACGGAGCCGGGGCCCTCGGCCAGCTCGACGAACTTGAGGAGGGCCGACTCAGAAGCGTCCCCAGCTGTTACCCGCTGCCAGAGGGGGTTTTGTATATAAGCGCCGGGACAAGGAGAGGGACCCATGGAGCGAGGGTGCCTGGGAGAAATCGCTGAGAGCCAGGAAAGAGATCTTTTGGTGGGGAGAGGGTAGGTTATACCCTGGACATTAAGGAATCCTCCACCCCCTTGGGCCTGACACCTTAGCTATTGGAATGTCTTCCTGATTAGCCTTAAAGACAGCCCGGTTGCAGAGGCCGGCGATTTGGGCCAGGATTGGCCAGGTAGCAGAGCTCTTGTCAAATACATGCTCTAGGGAGAAAGAACAGACTGTGAGCAAGGGAGAGGGGGTTTAAAGCAGGGCGTTGTTTCCATGCTGTCTGTACCCCACAACTTCACAGAGACGCTTTCCTCCACACCTTACGCCTCTCACTCGCCCTCCCGCTGTCTTTTCTCTGTCTGAACCCACCGTTCCCTCTCAGCCCACTCATCACTTGCCCCCAAATCCTTTCACTCTTGGCCCACCCATGCCGCTAGTCACCAAGTCGTTCTTCACTCGTGTCAGCCTCAAAGGTGGACTTATCGAACCATAGGTGGGCGACAGTCATACGGTTCTGTGTGAGGGTGCCCGTCTTGTCAGAGCAGATGGTGGAGGTGGAGCCCAGCGTCTCCACCGCCTCCAGGTTCTTCACCAGGCAGTTCTTCTTCGCCATGCGCTGGGCTGTCAGCGTCAGACACACCTAAGGCCGTGGAAAGTCAAGAGAACAAGTGGAGAGAAGATATTGGCTGCTCACACCACATTGTATTTTGGAAATCTGATTTGTTTTTGTGTTTTGCTATTTTTTTTTTTGTGCTAACATCTCTTATGTCCCTATCTAGTTAAAAAAAAAAAACCCTTCCATTTATGGCTACAGGAAAGGAAATTAGGAACGTGATTTTGGCTGTGCTTGAAGGCAGAGTTTTAAAACCAGAGTGTATTCCTTTACCAGGCATTCTAGAGAATGATGATCTTATTTTCCTTGATATAGTCCACTCCCCTGCGATCTTTTCATCTTTTCTATCCAGCAGCTTCTTTTTCATTCACACCTCTTTCTCAAGTTCAGTCTTTCCAAGGCCCACATTAGCTAATCTTTTATTGTGGAATAAGATGCTATGTATGGAGTGTGTATGTGTGTGGAGTATACCAATTTATTTAAAAAAAAACAATGGAAAGAATGATGAAAGTGAGAAGAAATATTGCAACACTAAAATTAAAAAAAAAACTTCTTTTTTAATCTTCACCTGATGCTATTTTTCCCATTGATTTTTAGAGTGAGTAAAAAGGAGGGTGGGAGGCAGAGAGAGAGGACCAGAAAGAAAGAGAGAAAGAAACATTGATTGGTTGACTCCACATGTGCCCCAACACGGGGTTGGGGTCGACCCTGCAACCAGGTATATGCCTTTGATCAGGAATTGAACCCAAGACCCTCTGGGGCACGGGCTGATACGGAGCAACATGGCCAGGGCTAAAAAGGGAGATTTTTGTTGGCCTTAAATTACGTTGATCATATATCATACATTCAATAAAAGCCAGGTGCATGACAGGATTGTTTTAAAAGCTAATGAATTCTTAGGATGTGGTTATGTAAGTGCAGAATTCTAATTATGGGATTATGTTTCATTTACATAATATCACTAGTCCTGATGTTTTTGTACTAGTCCAACCACACCCCGAGTAGTATACTCATTTTATTTCAGTTAAGCTAAAGCATACCCTAAACAAGTGATCAGCAAGACAAGGGGCCCAAAGACCATGTCACATGGTTAAGGGAAACAGGATTATTATTTCACCTCCTACCCGGAGAGTTCGAGGAAACACAAAGGTTACTGTCAAAAATCTAAAGGGTGGTTTGTGGGAGAAAGAGAATTGACTTATTTTGTATTTCTTCAGCTGGGAAAACTGAGACCAAACACAGAATTATATTTCTGTTCAACACAATGCAATCAAACTAGAGCAGCTCAACAATGAGATGAAGAGAGACTAAAAAGGGGTGGGCTTCCCAGGACTAGAAACGCTCATCATCTCCCATGGACTTTGTGCAAGATAGTCAGCATTGACCGGAAAGTTGAATTTATATGGGCTTTGGAATCCGTTCCAGTAAGATTCCATGATTCTAAATTAATCTCCCTTTATAAACTGAGCAATAAATTGAGGCCTGGAAGTGAGTGATTCGGACAAGTTCACCTGCCAGGACTGGCATTCACTCCCCAAGATGTAGAGTCTAAAGCTTTCTGCAATGCAACTCACTTCCTTTCTCACTGAGAAGAAAAGAAGGCACCAGATAACATGGCTGGGGCAAATAAAAGTAATTTGGAAGCTAAACGATTTGACACCAGGGGTGCGCTGTACTTGAGAGGTCAGACAGTGAAAGAGATACTAGCAGTTTGTCTGCCCTGAGGCCACCCTCTACCCTGGCCACTCACAGTGACGGTGGCCAGCAGCCCCTCAGGTACGTTGGCCACGATGATGCCGATGAGGAAGATGACAGCTTCCAGCCAGCCGTAGCCCAAGATAAGGGAGAGCCCGAAGAAAACGACCCCGAGGAAGACGGCCAGTGAGGTGATCAGATGAATAAAGTGTTCAATCTCTATGGCAATGGGAGTCTTGCCAACCCCCAGGCTTGAGGCCAGGGTGGCGATGCGGCCCATCACTGTGGTGTCTCCTGTAGAAATCACGATGCCCTGGGCTGCTCCTGTGGATAAAGCGGGGAGTCTCAATAGGGAAGGATATTGGATTTAGTTCATACAAAAGCTGTCAGCGGTCAAACACAAGGTGGAAACTCAAGGACCTCTGAAAGGTCATCATGTTCTATTCTTCTCAGATTTAGCTTCTGCAAATAAGGGTCTCTTAATCTAAAAAAAAAAAAAAATCTCTGAAGAGATTTCACAGTTCCAGGGATACCCAATTTTATTGCCACCTGATTGTCTTCACTGTCAAGAAGGTCTACATTACACTTAATTTAAATGTCTTCTATTGTCTATATGTTTCTTACTGTGCCCTCAGTAACTGAAAGTTTCCAGATCCCCAGAAATAGAGGTTACTTATCTGCTAGAGTCTTATTTTTTAAAAAATATATATTTTATTGATTTTTTTTACAGAAAGGAAGGACGACGGAGAGAGAATTAGAAACACCGATGAGAGAGAAACATCAATCAGCTGCCTCTGTCACACCCCCTACTGGGGATGTGCCCACAACCAAGGTACATGCCCTTGACCGGAATTGAACCTGGGACCCTTGAATCCAAAGGTCGATGCTCTATCCACTGAGCCAAACTGGTTAGGGCTAGAGTCCTATCTTTGTTCCAATATTTTCTTATCCTCTAACTCATTGGTTCTCAATCAGGGGCCATTTGCCCCTTAGAAAACATTCAACAATATCTAAAGATAATATCACAACTGGGTGGGAGGGTGTTGCTACTGGCATCTCGTGAGAAGAAGGCAAGGACTCTGCTAACCATCCTCTTCTCTCCATACAGGGATTATTCTGCCCAAATGTCAATAGTGTTGAGGTGAGGAACCTGCTTTGACCCAAGCCCCCTCCCTGCTTTGCTGGCTGGAGCCAGTCTGACCTCTGCTGGTTAGGATAGGCCATCACAGCTAGGCTTCTGTGCTCTTCCCTCCGCCAGCACTGCCTGAATCAGAAGGGGATCTGGGATGTTATGTTTGGCTTCACACACACCTGCTGCAGACCACTCGCCTGCATGGCTTCACGTGAGGGGCCGGGCAATATTCTTTACTCAAAACAATTATTCTTGCTTTATCACAATTGCTGAAATTCCTACCATTAAAGTCATAGCGAGAACTGCCCAGAAAAGCAACATATTATAGAAATAGTACTTGTTCTAGAATCAGAAAGACTCAAGGCTGAAAGTTCAACTTTCTAATGTTCCAGCTATGTGCCCTGGGGCAAGTTACTTCTATGCTGCGAGATGCAGTTTTCCTCATCTTTAAAATGGGATGGAAGCACCTACAAACATGTGAGGAATAAATGTTTTTATTTTTATTTATTTTAAAATATATTTTATTAATTTTTTACAGAGAGGAAGGGAGAGGAACAGAAAGTCAGAAACATTGATGAGAGAGAAACATCGATCAGCTGACTCTTGCACACCCCCTACTGGGGATATGCCTGCAACCAAGGTACATGCCCTTGACCAGAATTGAACCTGGGACCCTTGATTCTGCAGGCCAACACTCTATCCACTGAGGCAAACCGGTTTCAGCTGGAATAAATGTTTTAAAGGAGCCTAGAATAGGGTTGAGTACATACTGTCCATAATACACTCAAATGTTAGTTTAATTTTTTTCTTCATCTAGATGAATTCGGGGTCTCCAGGAGGGCAGACATAAAGTCACACATGTAATTAGTAGGGGCAGCTCTAATCCAGCAGCTCCCACAACATCAGCTGGATGAGTCTCAGAACAGGGTTCTGTGCAGACAGCAGATGGGTCAGGTCAGTGTTAGGTGGAGGTTCTGGAAAGTTCCCAGTCTGAGCTACTCTTCACATGAGTTTCAGACTGGTTACCAGAGGCATTCATTGAGCTTTGTGAAAGGAAAACACTGAAATAAGTGAGAGGTTCTCAAAGGTTTATATTGTTGGGGGGAATAGAGTATGGTGTCATCTATATCTATTTCACCTATATCTATAGGCTAGTTCAGAGTTTAGTTCTTCATTTTCATTCCTTGTGCTATGGTTTCTCCATGCTTGGCTGAGAAGGGGTTTAATAGCTAATCTCAATGTGTCTAGAGACAGGGTGGGTTGATGGCAACCAAGGGAGGGTAAACAAGGCCACGCCTCCTATATCCCATTATAGCCTTCTGCATAATGCCAGAGATAGAGCTTGGGCCCCCTATGAAGATGCATGAGAACCCAAAGAGAGATGTCTGTACAAGCAGCCCTGTCAGAGTCCACAGAATTGAAAGCAGAGAGGCAAAGTCTGGGACAAAGGTTAAAGTTATGCTACTAGTGAGCAGATTGCACAGAAACCCCTCAATTGAACAGCCAAGAGCTCCTTCAACCTAGCTCTATCCTCTTGTCCAGCTCTTGGATCCCTCTGGTCTCCTCCTAAAGGTCCTCCATTCTAGCCAGATTCTTGTTTCTCAGGTGGAATGCCACCACCCACTTTCCCTCTTATCTGATGCATATACTTTTCTGATGAAAAATTTACTTTGGAAGGAGAAATGTGACGAAATTTCTTCCTAAAATTTGTGGGGAAAGCTTGCTAACTTTCATCTTTGTGGCCTATCAAGTTTTTTAAAAACTTATTTTGATCTATATTTTACTTTCTAGTTGGATTTTTTTGTCTTAATGTTATTTTATCTTATTAGGTAATTCCAAATAAATTAACTTTATTACCAGTAGATCATTAGCAAGCTTTATTCCCAAGGAGGATCTGTGGAAGGAGTATGGTCTTTGGAAACAAATTTGCTTTAGAATCCCTGGCCCTCTCTTTTCTCTTGGATACTACATTTACTTTCTTAAAACCTTAGTCTTTCCTGTGTAAAATAAGGATAATGTCTATTATATAGTGTTCTGAGAATCAGAGTTATCTGTAGCACTTGACACATACTAAGCATTCAATTTATAAAACAGCTATTTTTCTTGTATACCCAAACATTGATTCTTAAGTATGAATAATGACTTTAAAGTGTGTCCAGAGAGTCATGCAGACCTGCTTAAGGGGAAAAGATGAAGTTGACATCATGGTATTGAGTCCATTTTTACCACTTTGGCCAGAGATACTAGGAGCTGAAGTGTGAATGGCACCTTTGGGAACTCAAATTTCCAATGCCCATATCTTCTTTCAGAATAGTAAGAAGATAGGCTTTACCTCAGGAGAAGAATGACTTAGCAAGGCTGAGTTATTTTCTTCCCTTCTGTGCTATTTTCAGTTTATAGAGCATAGTCCATTCACTATCCAGAATAATAATAGGCCACTTACAATGTGTTAGGCCTTGTACTAAGCATTTTATGTGTTATTCCTTTAATCCACACAAACATCTACAGAATAGCAACTTTTAGTATCATCATTGTACAAATGTAAATGTGATGGCTTTGACCTTTTACCAAAGGTCACACAGCTCATGAATAATGGAGAGCCTAGACTACTTGCCAGCTGTTACCCACCCTGCTACCTTTAGAAGAGAGAGACTTCCTGAATTCTTTCAATCTCTGCTTTTGAATGCAGGATATTTATCATGCAATATTCACCTTCCACACAGTTGGTGGAGAAGAAGCATATGTTTCTGGTCTCCAGAGGGTTCTCATGGGTGAATTCAACGGTGCGGGTTTGGGGATTTGACTCTCCTGTCAAGGATGAGTTGTCCACCTGAGATGGGAAGGAGTCATAAGGTGAGCACGAGGAAAAAAGGTTTATTTATAAAGATGACACAGCTATATCTGCCACCAACTCATCATTATTGATGTGCAGAGAGAAACCCAAATTTACACATCAGCACCTTCTTGTCTCTAACCTTAAATCTGCACTT
This sequence comes from Antrozous pallidus, assembly GCA_027563665.1. Classification (NCBI taxonomy): domain Eukaryota; kingdom Metazoa; phylum Chordata; class Mammalia; order Chiroptera; family Vespertilionidae; genus Antrozous; species Antrozous pallidus. The sequence continues at coordinate 38,358,257 of CM050527.1, forward strand.
TGTAACTTCTCAAGGTTCTGAATAATAAGATTGTGCTTTCTCTGCTGAGCTCAGGTTACCGCAGTACCTCGAGGCCATGCTTGGCTCTCCCTCCCCCAGCTTACCACATCCCCTCACCTTACATCCCTGTGAAGAGATGAGCCGGATGTCAGCGGGGATTCGGTCTCCACCCTTCACTTCTACCAGGTCTCCCACCACCACATATTCTACATTGATCTGCATCTTTTCTCCATCTCGAATTACTAGAGCTTTCTGTGGGAAGATAGTACAGGGTAGTAAAGCTTTCTGCTCCCGAAATCCTGCTCCTGGCCTACAACCTTCTGCTCCTGGTCTCCTTCCCTCTGGCTCCCCTTTCTCATACTGTCACTCATCACATCATCTTTAAATTTCTATCACTGAATGTATTGGTGTAACATTGGGCCCTGAGCAGGTAGTTCAGCTGCTTAGAGTGTTGTCCCACTGTGCCAGGGTTGTGACCAATATAAGAACCAACCAATGAACAAATAAACAGGGGGAGCAACAAACCGATGTCTGTTTCCTCTCTCTCTCTCTCTCTCTCTCTCTCTCTCTCTCTCTCTCTCTCTCTCTCTCCCTCTCTCTCTCTCTCTCTCTCTCTCCCTCTCTCTCTCTCTCTCTCTCTCTCTCTCTCTCTCTCTCCCTCCCTCCGTCTCTTTCTCAATTAGTCAGTAAAAAATTTTTTCAAAGAAAAAAATAACTGTTTTGGGGTAGCATTGATTAATAGGTGTACAAGAATATAATTCCTGAAGAGCTCTTGGTAGACTGCAAATTCTTTCCATTGCTGTTTGCAGGGCTCCTTGCAGTAAGACTTTGATGCTTCTCCCACTAAGAGATGGGGTCTATCTCTACCTACACTGGGGCTTGACTATAGTTTGCTTTGGCCCATTGGACATTGGCAATTACAATGCAAGGATAGGCTTAAAAGTGCTTGCACACTGGGGCTTGCCCTGATGTCACTGGGAATCACTCTGCTGCCATACTAAGCAAGCCCAAGCTAGCCTCCTGGAGGAAGAGAGATCATAAGGGAATGGCCCTAACTGGCTGGCCCTGGTAATCACAGCTGAGCGCTCAAACATGTGAGTCAGGTCACCTGATAGCATCCAGTATCAGCTAAATTCGACTCAGAACAGCCAAGCCATAGAACTGTGAGAAATAATATGTTTGCTGTTTTGAGCCATTGAGTCTTGGAGTGGTTTGTTAGGTAGCAAAAGCTAACTGGTAGTTTCCCAACTCCTAGCTCATTCTACTGAAACATTTACCCAGAATTCTTACTGAAGGAAGGAATTACCTTATGCTCACACCAAAGAGAGAGAGTGACCCTGGACTATAGTGCTAGAACACTATCATGCTGTTGGAAATTTGGGAGCCTGTTCCTTTCCAACTTCCCAGTCCTATGCCTAGGAACCTCTTTCTACTGTCAGATATTTCCAGGTACTTAAAAAACATGTTTTATCTGAAAATAATCTAAACCTTTAGAAAAATTGCAAGAATAAAAATTATACCAAAGATGCCAGTATAACCTTTACCCAGATTCACCTATTAACATCCATTTTCTTTGTCATTTGTTCTTTGTTCTACATATGGATGTATGTGAATCCTCCCCCCACCCCGAACTATTTGAGGGTAAGTTACACACATCATGATCTTTTATTCTACATTGTTTAGTGTTCATTTACCAAATATTGGGATATCAAATAACCATGATACAGTTATCAGTTTCAGTGGATTTCGTGCTGGCACATTTTAATCTGTCTGCATTCCAGTTTTGTCCATGGACCCAATTTATCTTTTACAGCATCTCTTCTCCTCAGCACAGGAGTCAGCCTAGAGCCAGGCATCCCATTGAGTTATCATGTCTCTTTAGCCTCCTTTAACCTGAACCACTTCCACAGTTATACTTTGTCTTTAAGGTCATTGACATTTAAAAATATATATATATTTATTGATTTTTTACAGAGAGGAAGGGAGAGGAATAGAGAGTTAGAAACATCAATGAGAGAGAAACATCGATCAGCTGCCTCCTGCACACCCCCCACTGGGGATGTGCCCGCAATCAAGGTACATGCCCTTGACCGGAATCGAACCTGGGACCCTTCAGTCTGCAGGCTGACGCTCTATCCACTGAGCCAAACCGGTCAGGGCTAAGGTCATTGACATCTGAAGAATTTAGCCTCCTCAATTTCCTTTGTCCCCCTCCCCCTCCTTTTTTTCCCGAAAAAAAAAAAAAAACCCCCAAAACAGAATTTTCTTATTTGGGGCTTCATATTATGCTCATTAGAGTCAAATTATGCATCTAGAACAGACCGCTTCATAGGCAATGCTGTGCTTTTCTCAGGCTACTTTAAAGGTCAGATAGAGGAAAATCAAAATAAGTGTCTCTCTCATCACTAGCCTCACTCATTGTAGGACATAATCCTCTCGGGACTTAATCACTGTGCATTTGGCCATATTCTGTATGTCCTTTCACTCGATCCTCTCACACCAGTCCTACCTGAGGCACCAAGTTCTTAAAAGACTCCATAATCCTGGAACTCTTGGCCTCCTGGAAGTAGGAGAAGCAGCCAGTGATGAGGACCACAACGGCTAACACAATGCCCAGGAACAGCTGGGAGTGGGGAGGAAAGAGCTTATTAGTAGATACTTTTTGTCCCCTTTTACCCTCAGAAAATTGCAAGGAGAAGAATCATTTCTCCAAGTGCAAGAAACCATAGTACTCAGTTGGAGAGTACAGGGGCTGAGAAGAATCTGAGACAGGGTTAGCTTCCTTGGCTTCCTGGTGAAGGAACCCTGGTAAGGGGCCAACAAAATCCCAGAGCCATGAAGGCCTACATTCTCCTCTCAAAGAAGGATATTTATGGGGCGGGGGACAGTGAGTGAGGGAGATGGGGAGGAAAGAGATGAAGAGATTGAAGTTCTGGCAAAGAGAGAGGGACTGCAAAGGGCTCTGATGATCAATTGGGAAGATCATCGAGAGAGAGCAACATTCTAGAGGGGACCATGTAGCTCAGTGAGCTGAAGCAGTAGCTTTCCAGAGAAAAGACCAGGGAAGTCAGCAGGCATGGAGAGCTCCTTTACAAAGTCCTGGGAGTACCAGGGATTTGGGCCAGAGGGCTTCAGGAGTGCTGGGCTGCTGGGCAGAAGTGTGTCAGAGATAAGCAGAGATGGGGCTGGGCAGTAGTAGTTGAACAGACTCACGTTATCTTTGGTAGCCTGCTCATGAAAATATAACTGGATGCCATAGGCCAGGAAGCAGAGAATGGCACCAATCCACAGGAGGATGGAGAAGCCACCAAATAGTTGTTTACAGAATTTGACCCATTCTGGAGTGGTGGGGGGTGGGGTAAGTATATTGGGTCCGTTTTGAGCCAGGATTTCCTGTGCCTTTTTGGAGCTAAGGCCCTATATGAAGAAATAAGAATGGGTAGAAAATCATGAAAAAGGAAAAAAAAAAAAAGAAAAAGAAAAACAACTATAGCAAAGGGGAGTCTGGCTCCATAACTCCAATCTATCATTATAGCCCCAGGATGGGTCTAGAGGCCAACAAGTTTCTCTGAAGGTCAGACTATAAGTTCTTCCTAGATAAGTGGAATTTTAAAACTTATGCTATAGGACAGATACGGATTGATTCATAAACTTTTTTTCTTTATTAAGGTATTACATATGTGTCCTTATCCCCCCATTTCCCCTCCCCCACTAATGCCCTCACACCCTTGTGTCTGTGTCCATTGGTTAGGCTTACATGCATGCATACAAGTCTTTTGATTGATCTCTCCCCCTTACCCTCACCCTTCCCTACCTTCCCTCTGAGGTTTGACAATCTGATCAATGCTTCTCTGTCTCTGGATCTGTTTTTGTTCATCAGTTTATGTTGTTCATTATATTTCATAAATGAGTGAGATCATGTGGTATTTATCTTTCTCTGACTGGCTTATGTTGCTTAACATAATGCTCTCCAGTTCCATCCATGTGTTGCAAATGGTAAGAATTCCTTCTCTCTCTCTCTTTTTTTACAGCAGCATAGTATTCCATTGTGAAGATGTACCACAGTTTTTAATCCATTCTTTTGCTGATGGGCACTTAGGCTGTTTCCAAATCTTAGCTATGGTAAATTGTGCTGCTGTGAACATAGGGATGCATATATCCTTTCTGATTGGTGTTTCTGGTTTCTTGGGATATATTCCTAGAAGTGGGATCACTGGGTGAAATGGGAGTTCCATTTTTAGTTTTTTGAGGACACTCCATACTGTTCTCCACAGTGGCTGCACCAGTCTGCATTCCCACCAGCAGTGCATGAGGGTTCCTTTTCTCCACATCCTCCCCAGCACTTGTTATTGGTTTCTGATAGGCATTCTGACAGGTGTGAGATGGTACCATATTGTTGTTTTGATTTGCGTCTCTCAGGTGATTAGTGACTTTAAGCATATCTCTTGGCCTTCCTTATGTCCTCTTTTGAAAAGTATCTATTTAGGCCCGTTGCCCATTTTTTGATTGGGTTGTTTATCTTCCTTTTGTTAAGTTGTATAAGTGATTCACAAACTTTTGGAATACCCATCTTGAGCCTAGTACTCTGGTAAGATACCAAAGTGAGTACAAATGGTCCCTATGCATATGGAGCTCTAACTTTAGTGGGGATACTTTATAATATAACAATAATGCACAAGGCTCATGTAATAATGGGATACAATATGGAGTGTTGATAACATATGGACTGTTCCCACTTTGCCTCTTTGGCTAAGAAATAGGAGGGAAAAAAACAGTGACATACTTGAATGCATAGATTCTCATGTTAGCCCTGTGTAAGCTTGCATACTTTTCCTTGGGAAGAAAGTAACAGCAGAACCTACCAGAGGGTTGTAAAACAAACTCTCATCCCCATCAGCTGCTCCCCATCCTCCCACTGAAAAATACACAGTTTCCAAGACGAATATACAAGACAAGCCGCCTGTGCTCCTCCTTGATTCCCAGATGAAGTCTCTCCCTGAAGAAGTTCTAGACCCAAGAGGAGCCTACATTGTGGGGGCTTGTATTCAAGGTTTCTACCTGTGGTCGTGTAATCATGGTGACCGGAGCAGCAGCGGTAGCAATAGTCACAGTAGTAATACATAATTTTACTGTCACACCAGTGGTCCTCAGGGTCGTCTATGGACCCACAGGGTGCCAAGACTCTTTCATGGAGGCCCACATGCACATACAACTTTCATAATAACTCCAAAGTGGAACTTCCCAAAAGCTATATGATATTGCAACAGATTGAATTCTGAAAATCTTCAACCTTGCTGTCTTTTATTAAAAAGCTAAACATCAAAGGGGCTTGCAGTGATGTAAAATGCCACTAAATTTTAATTTAGAAAGACAGTTATTTGTCATAAAATTATTATTTATTCTAATACATATATGATGGGCCTACTCTCCTTTAAAAAATGAATTAGAAAATAGTTTTAAGTTTCTCGACTTTAATTTCTAATATGATAGTTATAGATGATGTGACCTGCAGAAGCAGAGCTCTCTGGGTGCTTTGATAATGGAGTGTAAAAGGGTCCTAGGGACAAAGGTGTGAGAAGTGCTGCTCTAAACCAGGCTTTCATCCCCTCATCGGATGATGAGCTCTTTTGGGGGGAGAGAGGGCTATTATCATTATCATCCTTTGCCAAGTGGGTGGCCTGTGAAACCTGTCTTCCTGGAGGTTAAGGGTAAGAGCATTGGTTTTGGGTTTTGTCCTAGTTGCCTCCCCGGGGGGTATGCCTTCACCCACCTTTGTCAGGTCCACGGAATACTTGGCACTCAGCTGTTCCAAGGTTAATTTGTGGTCGTTCTGGGAAGACAGCAGAGTTACTGAGGGAGCGGTGGTGACACTTGGGCATTTGCAGGGGAGGGGGAGAAACTCTTGGGGGAAGAATGGCTGAGCCTTTTAAGATGTGAAAAGGCTGAGGGTTGAGACAATTTTCAGAAGCCATTTGGTCAGCATCTATTCTGGGTTTGCTCACCATGTCCAGTTCCTTCTTCAGTTCCTCTAGATCTAACTTCTTTTGTTTCTTCGACATCCTTCTTGGAGCCAGCTTTGGCTCCATTTTAGGTGTTGGGCTGGGATTCTGCTCCTGAGGAGCCACTGGTCCCTTTTCCTCCTCAAGTGCCATAGTTGTCCCTGGATACAGCTGACTCAGTTCACCTGATGGGAAGGAAGCAGAGACAAGGAGTAGGGGAGCAGAGAGGGAGGAGGGGGTGAGGGGCAAGAGTGACAGGAATGATGGCGTGAGGAAGTGGAGAAGGGAGGAGACTGGCAGTGAGAAGAACAAACTGGTGGGGAGAAAAGGAGGGAGCAGAGAGAAAACAGAATGGAGAAGGCAGGCAGGGAAGATGTGAAGGGAAAGGGGAGTGAGGAGGAGAGGATTCAAGAGAAGACTAAGAGAGGAGGGCCAAGGCCAGAGGGGGAGACTAGAGAAAGAGGGTGAGAGGAGTGGAGAGTGAAGCAGGCGGAGATGGGAGGAGGAAATGTAGGAACAGGGAGGGAGAGGTGAGACGAGCCCGGGGCCCAGGAGAGTTACCTAGAGGCAAAGGGTGAGGAGATGGAGTTGAGGAAATGAAGGTAAGGGCCTGGGAGAAGCAAAGGTGGATGGTAGCTACAGCCAAAATGATGAAAATGCTACAGGGGCCTGAGCAGGTGGGAAATGCAGCGGCAGTGAGGGGCCAGCTGGAATTCAGGGCGTGCTGGGAGCCCCTCATCTAGGCTCTGCGGTTGCCGTGGCAGCAGCCTAGGTTTGCCATCACAAAGGCTTCATGAAAGTTCTAATGGAGACTGTCAGTCTCAGTCTCTGTGTGAGCACATCTTTACTGAGTGAGGCACCGTCTCTAGCGGCATTATCTCAGCTCTAAGAGATCAGATAGCAGAATAGGTCAGACTTCGCTTGAGCTTTTGTTGTTGTTGTTAATTCTCACTCAAGGATATTTTCCCATTGATTTTTAGGGAGAGTGGAAGGGGGAGAGACAGAGTTGGGGGAGAGACAGGGGGGGGGGGGGGGCGGGGAGACAGAACCAGAGAGAAACAACAATGTGAGGGAGACACATTGCTTGGTCGCCTTCCACACCTGCCTGACCAGGGGCTGGGGATGGAGCCTGCAACAGAAGTATGTGCCCTCGACCGGAATCGAACCCAGGAATTTTCAGTCCATGGGCCAATGCTCTATCCACTGAACCAAAATGGCTAGGGACTTGCTTGAGCTTTTAAATCCTTTCTGAGCCTGAATCCTGGCTTGTTTGCTTGCTGGCTGTGTGGCTTTGAAAATCATTTGGATCTGCTATGTTTGAAGATCTATTAGGGCAAAAATGGTAGCATCTACCCATTTGCTTCATAATTACTTTTAAAAACTCTGATATTCTTGCCCAGTCATTCTTGCAGCTGAATGTCACAACCAACATGTCATGTTTTATAAAAGTACAGTGAGAATTTTAATATTGGATTGCTTCTTAAAATTTTTTTCAATTAGTTGACATTCAATATTATATTCGTTTCAGGTGTACAGCACAGTGGTTATATATATATAACTTTGTAAAAAATATATATATATACATATATATATAACAAAGTGACACCTCATAAGTCTTACACCCACCTGATACCACACATAGTTATTATAATACTAGACACCTGGTGCACAAATTCATGCATCGGTGCGGGGAGGGGGATCCCTCAGGCTGGCCGGCAATTGAGGCTTATCAGGGGGCCAGCCAGAGGAAGGGAGCCCAGGAGGTTGACCAGCTGGTTGGGGGGCTGGGCCAGGGGGAGGGGCTGTGGGAGATTGGCTGTGGGAGTGCACTGACCACCAAGGGGACAGCTCCTGCTTTGAGCGTCTGCCCCCTGGTGGTCAGTACGTGTCATAGCGACGGGTCAACCGTTGGTTGGTCTTAATGGTTGCTTAGGCTTTTATATATATGGATTATTAACTATATTCCTGAGCTACACTTTACATCCCATGACTATTTTGTAACTGCCAATTTGTACTTCTTAATCCCTCCACCTTTTCATCCAGCTCCTCAACCCCACTCCCTTCTGGCAACCCTCAGTTTGTTCTCTATGTTGATCTAAGAGTTTGTTTTTGTTTTGTTTGTTCATTTATTTTGTTTTTAGATTCCACATATAAGTAAAATCATCCGGCATTTGTCTTCTTCTGTTTGATTTATTTCACCGACCTTAATACCCTCCTGGCCCATCTATGTTGTCACAGATATAAGGTTTCACTCTGTTTCGTGGTTGAGACTACAATGTTCCATTGTGTATATATAACCACATCTTCTTTATCCATTTGTCTTGTGATTGGGACGTTTAATCAATTTACATTTACATTCATTATTAATAGGTATGCAGCTATTTTAGTCTCTGCTCGCTTGTGTGTTGATGACTTTCTGTAGTGTTATGTTTGCATTCCTTTCCCTAGACTTTTTGTATATTGCTTGTAGATTTTTGGTTTGTGGTTACCAGGTGCTTCATATATGCCAAGTATGCTTATAGCAGTCTATTTTATTTTTTTTAGCAGTCTATTTTAAGTTGATGGTTGATTAAGTCCGAACACATTCTAAAATCACTACCATTTTTGTTTGTTTGTTATATTTTATTGATTTTTTACAGAGAGGAAGGAAGAGGGATAGAAAGTCAGAAACATCAATGAGAGAGAAACATCGATCGGTTGCCTCTTGCACGCCCCCCACCGGGGATGTGCCCGCAGCCAAGGTACATGCCCTTGACCGGAATCAAACCCGGGACCTTTCAGTCTGCAGTCCGACGCTCTATCCACTGAGCCAAACTGGTCTCGTCAAATCACTACCATTTTTACTGCCCTCTCTGTGTTGATGCTTTTGCCATTAATTTTTACTTTGTGTGTGTGTGTGTGTTGATACGCATTCCTGAATTTACTGTTGCAATTAAACATAATCTTCCTACTTTTGCCTTTTAAATTTTGTACTAACTTTAGTGGTGGTTGGTCCACTGCTTTATGATGTATTTTCCTTTGTCAGTGAGTATTTTTTTTCTTTGTGATATTTATTAATTTTTTAGAGAGAGGGGGGAGAGAGGGAGACTGGTTGTCTCCCATAGGCTCCCCAACCACCCGCAAGCGGTTATGCTGTGAAGGAAGCCTGCTTTTCACGAGTTAGCGAGACGTGCAGGCCACGCTGAGGCCAGCCCTGCTTGTTTGGGGTTTGTGGACCTTTAGGGGTTTTAGGAAAGTCTGCAGCAGGGGCCGGGCTGGCAGCTGGAGCGGATCAGCCTCTGACAGAGGCTGGGCCTGAACTGGGTGGGGCAGGCCTGAGGGCTAGCAGAGTTAGCTGTGTAGGTGGAAACTCAGATTTGACACTCACCTGTGCCTGCAAGGGGGCAGGCTCAACAAAGGAACAACAGTGCCTGCTGGCACTTAGGTCCCAGAGAGAGGGAGAGGGAGCGGTCCTTCACCTTCACTCTGAAGCCACAATTCATTCCTCCCATATTCATGGCACTTTCAAAGTGATGGATTTTAGTGCAAGTGTTTGTGAGTGAGTCTAAGACACATGACATCTGGGTCTACAGCAGCCCTGTGTCTCCCCCACAGATTCGATTGGTTCTTTGTAGTAACTTATTTTTATCTCGACTACATCCCGTATTCCCAAACAGCAGTTGAATTTAGCCCAGATAACAACGTATTCGTGTTTTTATTACTCTGACTGTGGTTTTCTTTAAAAAGTGAAAACTCTATATCCAAGTCACCATTGAAAGCAGGATTCTTGTTCATTAATTATGTGTCGTGCCCACTTTCTGCAACAAACCTGGTGTCCACAATGAGGCTCCGTTCACACCAGCTCTGACTGTTGCCAAGGAGACTCCACGGCCACTCTGGATAAGCTCATGTTTCCCTCTCCCTTTCCTGGGCTCAGGGCAAGATGTTAGGGAAAGAGAGGCTATAAGTCCAGCCTAATAATGGAGAACTGAAGGGAACAATATGTTCCCTCTCTATCCCATCTATCAGCAGGAAATGTACTTGAGTTCAAAAGATAAGACGTGAAGTTTTACACATGAAGGAATACCAGCATCCAAAACAGTCGGAATATCCTCCCTTGCAAAAACCCGAGGGGAACTGGCATCTATCTGCCAGGCCCAGTGTCTTCTATCCCTGGCTTCACTGGAGTCAGATTTCCCAAATAAGAGAAACTCTGCTGTTCTGGAAAAAAAAAATTGTTCTTTATAGTCAGCCCTGTCAGACGTAAGGGTAGTTCCTTCACAGCGTTCCAAATGTTTGGACTTCTGGAGATGATTTATTGTTTCTCTCCCAGGACTGGGCCATTAATTCTTGCATAAAACTGCCATGCTGGCTCTTCATGGCTTTCCTCTGCAACTCTGTGGTCCATCCCATCAGTGTCACTGTCTGCTTCCTCAACCTCTTCACCTGAGGTTCTCTGAGCCAGGATCGAGTCAGAGGGTCCCGCACAGGCGAAAAGCAATCTGTAGCAGTTCCTGTGTCCCAGGCCACAGAGCCCACGTCTTTCTGAAGGTGGTCCTGTTGTTCTTTCTGCTGCTGGCTCTGTGCACTGGCCAGCGGTTTCCTCAGACGTTCATATTCAGGATGATTCTCCCTTTCCTATTCCTCTGCAGCACTGGTGACTTGCACAGAGTTCACCTAAGCCTGACCCAAGAACAGCAGGCACATCTACCATCCTGAGTGAGCTGTCCAACTCATCCAAAACCAAGCTCATTGAATAAATCAGGTTACTGACGTCTGTAGCATCTCAGAAAGCTTCAAAATCTTGCATCCATCCCTCTGCAAAGCTGTGACCAACGATGTAAATTCTGTTCATGGTCACCATGGAAGGAAGCGTGGTTTTGTCCAAGATGCTGCAGGCGTAGGGCATGTTGGACGTGAAGGTCGCTGGGTTGGTACTTTTTGATGTGTCCATTACGTAAATGACATTTGTTGGAAATGAAGGTGTCAGGGGCGCAGTGATGACTGTCCCAGAGGCTGACCAAGTGAGTGCTTCAATCTGCTCATGTGTGACAATTAAGATATATTTAGACATGGTCTTGGCCTTCTCAAATTTCATCATCTGGTCAAATCTGGTGGCAAAGAGATTGGGTGAGCTCTCTATGCCACTGTTGGGCTCAGGTCCATACTGTTTCATGACTTCTTTAGACTTCACAGTGCCATGGATATCAATATTGGCAGGAAAGGGAACTTCATGCACAGCGGGGTCCAGATGGAGGAGAGCCTTGGCTATGCAGGTGTCCTGTGCGCCTCTGGACAAAGATCCCACCATTCCCAGCACCAACAGAGCCCGGGAAGCCTGGCGCTCAGCTGCAGCTGTGGGCGCTGCCATCTTCCTCCTCTTTTTTTCAAAAAATATATTTTATTAATTTTTTACAGAGAAGAAGGGAGAGGGATAGAGAGTTAGAAACATTGATGAGAGAGAAACATCAATCAGCTGCCTCCTGCACACCCCCTATTGGAGATGTGCCCACAACCAAGGTACATGCCCTTGACCGAAATGGAACCTGGGACCCTTGAGTCTGCAGGCCGACGCTCTATCCACTGAGCCACACTGGTCAGGGCCATCTTTCTCCTCTTTGATTGCACTTTTAAATTTTCTTTCATTGCTTGGCTGGCGTGACTCAGTGGCTGAGCATCAACCCATGAGCCAGAAGGTCTCCATTTGATTCCTGCTCAGGGCACATGCCTGGGTTGCAGGCTCAATCCCTAGTGGGGGGCATGCAGGAGGCAGCCGATCGATGTATCACTTTCATTGATATTTCTATCTCTCTATCCCTCTCCCTTCCCATCTCTGCAATCAATAAAATATATATTTAAAATTTTTGTTTTCTTTAATAAATACTATGTGTCACATATGCTAAATCTGGAATGTAATTTGCCTTGCTACTGCTGTAAATAGAAGCTCTTTGTACTGTATTTTCCATCTCACTAATATTTAGAGATTCATTTGATTTTTTAAAAATTGATAAAATGTGAAGTTTCACACATGAAGTTTTATATCTTGTATCCTGTAACTTTGAACTCTTTGCTTCTAGGATGTTTTTGTTGTTGTCACTATTGCTTTTCTTTGACTGACTTCCTTGGATTTTTTATGTATTTAATCATGTTGTTTAACCTCCAAAATATGTTTTTATTTTTCCTAGTTTATTTCTTTATTTAGACTATTTAAATATAAACTCCTTATCCAGGATTTCAAAGGTGGTTGTTATGCTTTTGTTGTACTGGGACAGGTCAGTAAGCGAGGACAAGTGGAATGGGGAAACTGAGGCTGGTGGCTGGACAAACCGAGAGAGCAATTTACAGCAGGTGCAGAAGGTCACCTCCCTAGAGGGACATCAAAGCCTCAGTTGTATTTCAGCTGCAGGCTCAGAAAAGCAGCAAAACTAGGTGGCCAATGCCAGACCAGCTGCAATGACTAAGGACCTCCTGCCCTGGCACCAACCAAACAGTGGAGAACAGAACCCTGAAAGAGTACAGCCAGAAAAGCTGATGAATATTCTGCTGAGACTTCCCCTAACATTCCTGCCTGCCAGAGAGAGAAAACCTTAAGACAAAGGCCCTGGCTTTCCCTTTCCCTCTGGGGAGCACACCCTGGACATCCCATTTTCCTTCCCCCACTGCTCCCCCACAGGCACTGCATCTCCTAAAATCTTAGGGATCCCAGGAGCCTTGCAACCAGACAGCAATGGGGAGCGGCTGCAAATCCCATGAATGAGTGTCCAAGGCCCTCTTTTCTGTGACTTCCTAGTGAGCTAACGCAGCCCGCTCTCACCTCCCCCCCCAACCCCCCCATCCCCCCCGCCCCTCGCCTCTGCTGTTGCTTCCTCCACTCTAAGCCATGCTGTTTGTCGCTATTTCTAGCTGTGATAAAAGCACTCTCGTAGTCACCTGGACCCGAGCTGTGAAATGTTTCCTGCACGAAGTCAAGACCCCACACACTGCCAGCCTGCCTGAGGCAGACCTGCTTAGGGCCAGTCTCCTGTCTGGTCACAGTACCTGCTACTGTTGTTGGCGTTCTGGACTTAGCACATCCCTTCCTCCTTCTCTGAACAGGATTACATTTTCCTACATGCTCCTTCCTCTAAGATTTAAATCAGGAATAGATGTTGAATTTTACTGATAACCTCTTCATCATTTTAAAAAATCATTATTTAATAATTTTTTCTAGTGAAGGTTAGTTGTCACTATTCTTGCATTCTACTATCTAGTGGTAGTAAAGTTATACATATTTTATTATTTACTTATTTTTTAATTTAAATTTATCTTTATCGTTGAAAGTATTACAGATATTTCCCTCCCACTCATTGGCCCTCTCCTCCCTGCTCCCACCCCCTCCCCAGATATACACACGATTGTTGTCCATGAGCTATGCATATATGCATGTAAGTTCTCTGGTTAATCTCTTCTCTCTAAAATACGTCAGTCCATTGCATGCTTCAGTGTCTTTGGATCTATTTTGTTCAGTTTATTTTGTTCATTA